>CM029549.1:35011856-36211856 GCA_017141385.1 Sogatella furcifera
CTTAATTGTAACAATAGTTACACCACTTGAACACTTGATGCTACTATTAATATTGTAACGCTTTTACATTTTCGTATTATTATAAATAATTTATCATAGTAATCAACAAAGTAGAACATTCAACTACCATTACAGGCTATGACATTATAGTATAATTGATATTAAAACATAAATTTCTCATTGTTTATGTTCTTCTGCTTTCAGTGATCGAAATTTCACCAAAATCCTTCTCGGTAGACAAATATTCCAGAAAATTTGAAGAATCCAAAAACGTGCAATTCCTTGTTGCCTCTCTACGAAAGCGATTAGAAGCGAATTGGTCGACATCGGAACAGAAAGGTGGTGAAACAAGGAGTATTCTGGCGACTAGAATGCTAGAGAACTGAAACTCTTCAAGTTATAAGAAAAATGCCAGTGCTGAATGACAGTACTTGTTGTTAGAAGGTAAATAAGAATAATAATTGAACACAACGCTGTTTGTGTATGTAAGTAATGTAAATTGAATTCAACTTTTCTGTTATAGCTCTGAAATGCTTCCATGATTAACCATTTTAACCATGTGTAATAAGATCAACGTATTATACCATTTGATTTTTATGTGCTTTCTTGTAGGCTGAAGGTAATGGTCCAAACTCGAATGCTTCTTTCCAATGTGTTTTTCAAGAAGCAGAGCTGCTCTTAAATAGATCTGATTACATTATTATCTGATCTACATTAAAAAAACGGCAATATATTATGTAACCTTGTCTTTAAGGTGGGGTTTCCTTTATTCGAAACGATCCGATGGTCGGCCGCAATCGAAAAGTTGTAGCCAGTCACAGCTCTTATCTTGTCCTTGAGCTTAAACAAGAGCTGTGATTGGCTACAGCGGTTCGACTGCTGCCGACCGTCGGACCGTTTCGCATGAAGGAAAACCCACTTTTACCAAATCAAGGTGGGTTCATGTTCTGATTACATTGTGATGTTCCTCTCTGTTGCGGTTCTCAACAATGTTTTACACATTCTATTTACGTCAATTTGTATAACTAAGTTTAAAATATCAACATATAGCGTGTATAGCATCTTTACTCAATAAAGAAGATGATAATGATTATAATTATATCCATTAATGTCATTAATGATACAATTTTCATTATACAACATGTTTATTGTACCAACTCAACCTTTCAACTTTATCTAGCTTTGTCTAATTTTTACCCTTGAGGTTCCTAATACTAATAGGTTCCTAATAGTGAAGCGCTGTATTTGAGATTTTCATTAAAAAGATTTTAAATTCAGTTCTGTTCTTAATCATCTATCTATTAAATCAATATGAGCAATTCACTTTTATTAACATGGCTGAATAATTGAAATCAGCTTCTAACAAAGCTTTGCATAACTCTTCAATTGAAAATCGAATAAGATACGAAATGATCAGTTTTTGAGAACGCTATCCCTAGGATAATCAAGCTAACATCTCAGCAGAGTAGCTGTTTTTTATTATAAATAAATTAAATTATTATAAAACGAAATAATAATTTGAATATAACTCGATAATAATTATTGAGTTCACATTCCAATTATTGGATTTTGTTCTTCTTTGTCTAGGGTACATGAAGGTTTTCTTCAGATTGCTTAGCTAAACATACATAGTATTTCGATTTAATTAACAAGAAGGCCTTGTCATCATTGATGATCTCCACATTTAAATGATTCTTCTGTCATATAAGACGCTGTTTCTTTCTTGAATCCTTTCATTTTTAAAATTACATGTATCTTACTTTCATTGTCCTCTGGACATACATATTCTTGCTTTAGTGTCCTAATGTGTCGTTTTGGCAATGAACTGCTTTCAACCACTTTTTCTATTCTGTCGCCAAAAGTTTCCTCTCTGAGAAGGTGCAACAATGTGGATCTCTCAATCCTATTTTTTAGCAGCCTTCACAGATAGTGAAGGCTAAAAGAAGTTCAACTAAAAGTAGTTCTTGTGGAGCTTTCCCCCCTTTCCAACTTGAATGATAGCTCTTATTGCGTTGAGTCACAGGCACTTCAGTTTTGAATGACGAAGTTTCTATACATCCTGTAGAGACTGAAAGCATATTAAACACATGAATCCTGTTTGAAGGCCTGAAGAAACTGTTACAGGGCCTGAAAAACTGATGATCAGTATAAAGTTAGTAAAAATCCCAAGTGTGATGTCTTTGAATCCAGAAATTACAGTGGCCTGCAGCTGCGGGTAAAGCAATTGTTATTTTTTTATTGTTGTGGTGCGGGCCCCTAGGCGCGCGCCTAGTTAGGCTCACCCTTAAATCCGGTACTGGGCTATAATACTCATTCATAATTATAATTATATAATCTCTTCTAAACATATTCACAATATTTACAATTTATGAGCTGAATTATTGACTTTAGTCAGATATTTTGAATTTGTAATGACTGTGAAGAGATTAATAGTGACTAAAGGTAACAATGTCAAGACTTAGTTATTGCTTAGAATATTAATTGATAATTATTATAATAGATTGAAGAATAGTGCTCTTCCAAAAATATTCCAAATATTTACAATTGAGTTGGTGAATTCCAAAAAGAGTCTTGTCCATTTCTTTCAAAATTTTTTGGCAAAATGACAAAAAACGTTTGAATTGATTAATTTTATTATTTTATGGCAAAAATTTGTCACCAATATGATGTACCAGCATCATTGTATTGTTTAAAACACAGTTATTGGTTAATAGATAGATGGAAAATTAGATTTTAATCAAAATAAGTTGGACAAGACTTGGTATGGAACAGTTCAATGGACAAGACTCCATTTGGAACAGCAAGTCATGGACAAGACTTATTATGGAACCAATGGAGATTGATGAAAAAAGTCAGGATGAAAGTTATGCAGCAGAAAAATTTATTTTCACTATTTCTTATGCATATTTTTACTATTTTTGTCATTTATTGTAATTTATGTGTTCAGAGAACCTTGTGAAATTTGCAATATTCTTTCAGGTTTATAATAGAAAAAATAAAATAGTTTAATAATGTTAGTCAAGAAATTAATAAAAAGTCAAACATCAAATAATATTAAAAAAATCAAGAAATGTCCTAATAGGGAGTACTAAAAAGGTTGCTGTTAAACATTGAAAGAAATGTCAACCATAGGCTCATCTTCCTCAGGTTCATCCCTATCATTTTCATATTCTCAAAACAGCACTTCCTTTGTACCACTGGAGGTCAGGACGGTTTATCCACTCAGCACCAAAGTGCTTGGTTACATAAAGATTTCACATCCTTCAACTTGGTTGGGTTAACTTTAACTCCCAAAGGAAGATCAGCAGGAGGATATTCTAGCTGTCACTCTCGCCTGAGTAACACTTCTTGGGACACCGATTTCAACACGGTAATTGGGTTCACCTCTGAATCAAGGCATCACCTCTTGTTGATTTTGTGATAATCATTCGCTTTGACTCCTTAAAAACGAAAGTGCCACTGGGATGTGGGTTTCAAGACAGTTTTATTTGCGGTTTTCCCAACCCTCACATTAAAGTCTCCTATTTGTATTACAGTACCACCCCTAGAATAAATTTCCAAATATTCATCAGGTGAAATAATAGTATCTTTTTTCTAAACTTCTTCTCTTGCTATGCGACCAAATATCCTATCAGGCGGAATATAGAGTGCCCTGCCACTGGAAAGACTATTAATATTTTGTGTACATGGTCCGGTGCTTCTTTTAATAACCAATTCATTGCTATTCCGATCATAGTGGTATTTTTATTTTGTCCACCTGCTCCATCTGCCATCACAAAAAAAGCACTTGTGTGAATGCCTGTTAGGTCACAAATTTTGGAGTTGATTATGAACTGCCGATACAATTTCGTTTGAGCCTTTACTTCTTACATCTTCGGTCCAAGTATAGATGAATTGTATTTGAACAATTTTGTTTCATTTTTTGAGGATCCCACACAAATTGTAAAATTGTAGTTATAAAGCTTGTCGACTATAATATGTTGATTGGTCAGGGACTTTGGGGAGTACCATATTTTTTGGCAATCAAATGACAGTGTGAGTTCCCCATTCATTTTCTTCTTTTAAAATTTGCAAAAAATTTCCCTTGCTCGAAGTTTGTGAATGCGTTGCTGTGTAATCAAGTTTTGCTTCTCTCACATTATTGTCACAAACCTTTGATTTTCTCCTTCAGCTCTATGCATTTTAGCATGCATCGTCGTCGAAGGAGTTCCAAATCCAATGTTATATTCGGTCAAAAATATATTTCTGAAATAGTCGTACCACCCGCAAAAGATGGTCATCGAATGTACTCGTTATACATACGCCATAGCTTTTTAATATTCAAATCACTGCACAGATATTGTCTTTTCAGATTTATCCCTACAATAGTGGGACTCTATAGGAACCAGGATTCTCAATGAACTGTTTGACAGCTTCCTTTCTTTTTCAGCAAATTTCATTGATTTAGTGTCTCCACCACGCATATCAGTAGGTGGCAGTCCCGTTTTGAAGTGATTCTTTACAAATTCTCTTGAATCTTGGGTTTTTGACATTACACATAAGAGACTCACTCATAAACATTTTCTGACATACCTGTACTAAAGAAGATCCCTGAATCCTTCTTGTAAGATGGCATAAAATATTTTATATGCACACTTTTCTTTGGTCCATCTTTTCTTTGATCTCTCACGCTGTGGCTTATCCACTCTGGTATACTTCAAGATGAATGAATCTTGAACTAGTTTGTCCTTGGTTGAGAAGAAATTGTAGTGGAAACGTCTGACATCTTGCATGTTTATATTGAAACAGTGGAATCCATGTTTGCCGTGCTCCAAGTGGCCGCATTCTGGACGCTTTGGAGGAGCTGAGGAGGTATACCTGAAATTAGAAAAAAAACCTCTCTGTAAAATACAATTTTATAAAATATTTTATTTCATGTTGTGGATCCATACTCACTTACCATGTTCAATTTGGCATTTACTATACTAACCTAACTTGGGTTTGGTATCTTAGCTTCCTCATCAATGGATAAGGAAGCATTAAAGTACCATGTTTATAAGTATCTTGTGTGTGTCAATTTTTATGAAGCATTTCTGTTATATTCGATGAAAGTAGGCTAGTCCATTATTAAATTTGATGAAATTCAACAGTTTGAGGTTACTTTAGAGCAGAAATTGAGATAACTGAATTTTGAGATGAATTTGTCCAATAAGTTTTGATTGTGTATGATAGTGTCCCCCCTTAAAGATAGGTTGAATTGGATTATGTGGTACCTATTGAAAAGAAATATTAGAAACTTGAGGAAGAAAAATACTTTTGGAAATCATAGCACATTGACCAAGCTTACATGTGTAAACAATTTGATAAATTCTTACCTTTTCTTTTTTGAGGATGTTTTTTTTCCATGAAGATGGATCTTTTATACGTTTCCTACCACGTGCTTCTGCTGGAATAATTTTCCCTATCTTAGAAGTTCATCTTCCATTCTTTTGCGATTAAAAACTTTAAAAAGAAGATTGACAGTACTAGTGTTATCAACAAAAATGATTGGGAAGTCAGTCAAGGCATTCAACCAGGATAGCCAACTTGGACAAGACGTAAAATGGAACTGACTGAAGTGGCTGATTGGACAAGACTTCTATTGCAACCAACTACACTGGACAAGACTTTGAAATGGAACCGAACTAGAACTTTAATGCTAAAATACACAGGGACAAGAAATTTTTTGGTCCCTTTCATAGACAATTCATTCGATAGAGATTTGAATTCTGAATCCAATGATGTATATAACTCCATTTTGAATTTTTGTGGACAAGACTCTTTTTGGAACTCAGCGACTCAATTAGTCATTAATAGTGACTATGGGTAACTATGCCAAGATTTTGTAATTGCTTATAATACTTAGCCTATATTTATAATTATAATCATATAAAACCTACAAACATATTCACAATATTTACAATCTATGAGTTGAATTATTGACTTTAATAAGTGTGAATTTATTGTACTGTAGAGATTAATATTGACTAAAGGTAACAATGCTTAAATTTTTTGTTATGGCTTCTAATAACTATTGATAATAATAGAAACTATACAGAGAAAAATAGTGCTTAACAATCTTATTTACAATAAGATTATCATCAGTCTTACAATATTTGGAATTTCTTATAGTATTGTTATAATTTTTCATGTTCTCACGTTTTCTAAAGATCGTTTTCTAACAAAATTTCCCTCGATATCTTTTCAAGAAATTCCATATGATTCATTCAAGCATTATGATTCAAACAATTCATAATAGACATTATGCCACAAGGCAGAACAAGTTACTAGCCTGTTGGCACGCACCACATGGCTTGGCATTTATTTTTTCAAGTCATTTTAGACTTGCCACTGATTATTATGGCGCCTGCAAAATGCAACTAAGTGTCTTACTGATGTTCCACTTGTTTCACCTTGGTACCCAATAATTGGTACCCACCTTGGTACACCACGTAATTCATACATTTCATTTTTGATGTTCAAGTATTTTGGTGCAACAAATAGATTCACAGTTTGGTCTCCCAGCTGAATATGCCCTAACAAGTCAATGAGTATATTCTGACCCAGTGTAATATTCGTCTGAGCGTTCTCTTCTATTATTATATGGACTGATACTTTCAGTATCTTGATGATTTCAATATCTTTAATGATTTCAATAAAATTTGTGATGTCAATGAAATTACCATTTTGAATGATAACCTCTAAATAGTTTTTAACTTCTATTGATATGTGATTGCAATTTTCACATGAAGAAGAGAAGACTGCTGAAGGCATTCGTCATGACAGCATCCAGCATTCTGCTTGACTGTGGAAACTGAATTGATTTCAAATAAACCTTGTGTCAGGGGGATTAATTCAAAATATTTTGCCAGGAGTTTTGCCTTTTTTATAAATTTTTGGCCGCATATTCCCTTTTTATGATTCATTCTACTATTTCAGACAATTCAGTATGTTTTGACATAGGTAAGATATTTATTATAAGATTGTGATATAAGATGTTCAATTTGTTGATTTTCAAATAATTCATTAGAAAAGCATTAAGTTGGTTCTCCAATTTTCAAAAAGTCATATCTCAAAACGGGGGGGCTCAAAACAAAATAAATAATAGTACATGAATAAAAACTTTTATAAAAACAACGTTTTTCATATGCACTAAAAAAGTAGAAAATAATTTTTTCCTATGAGCCTGGCAGAATTCCTGAATAAATTGGTCACATTATGGTAACATACTTTATAACATTTTCCAATTCATATAAAACGAAAAACGTTGGGGCATTTTTGTATTATTATTATGAATCATATAAATATAATTTAAATCATATAAATATGAGATTTATATGAGGTAATACTAAACTACTGTTTATTTCTGACAATATATTAATTTTATAATTATCTATGATAATTATTAATATAATTTAACCTATGATTATACTATTTATAAATCACTAATTGTGATTGTAAATGAATCATTTTCATAGTAACCTATGAATATATTTAATTCATTTAAGGTAAAATTTTATTTCTACAAAATTATGTAACAAATATGTATTTGAAGAATTATTGTAGAAATCATGATTTTAATGTTCATTTATATGAAAAATTTTGAATTCATTAATGATGATTACTATTATTGCATATGATTATATCAAATGATTTCTAATGTTCACAATTCAATTCCGTGAAACTGTATTAACTGAATATTATGTCAACTGAATAAATGTAAAGAAATTTCATTTTATAGAAATGTGAGCGTATTAGAAAGATCTTGATGTTTGAGTACATGCGCCCAACGTTTTTAGTTCTATAAGAATTGGAAAATGTTATAAAGTATGTTACCATAATGTGACCAATTTATTCAGGAAATTCTGCCAGGCTCATAGGAAAAATTATTTTCTACTTTTTAGTGCATATGAAAAACGTTGTTTTTATAAAAGTTTTTTATTCATGTACTATTATTTTTCATTTTTTAGTTTTTTAATTAATAAATTTAATAAATTAATGCTGTGGTCCCAGTTGTCTCATTCTTTCCATTTCCTTTACTGCATCTTCATTACATGGTGTCTTGCCAGTTAGTTTTGAGCAATCAAGTTCTTTCAATTCTCAATTCCATCAAGTGATCTAACTCGACTGAGCGCCACATATGCTTGACCTTTTAGCAAACAATTTTGATCCTAGGTATACAACAGCATGATCAACTGTGCAACCCTGCATTTTTGTGAACTGTGCAAGCCCAACACAGTATAATTGGAAGCTGCAATCGCTCAATTGTTCCATAGTTTCTGAGCGCTGGAAACTGGATGGATTTGGGATTGATCAAATGAATGCCATCTTGGCCAAAATCAATGCGCACAGATGGGATGTCTTCATCGTACATTTGATCACGACGGAATAGAGGCCAAACGATTTCTGTTATCTTTCCCATATAGCCATTCACTAATCCTTGCTCAATATTCAAATTTGATTGCAGCATGACTCTGGCTCCAACAAAAATTTCTATTTCTCTTGGAAGGCCTCCAGTTTTATTTATATCGCCTGATACAATGTTTCCCATATTCACATTGTCAGCATTTCGAGTTGCATTCACCAGCACATCTTGAGATCTGATTCTATAAGCTTGCACTCCATTAGCTCTATGTTGCTCAAGAACAGCTTTGTTGTGTGCATCAACTTGTGCACGAGTTGGGGGATGCAAATTGCTTGATCCAAAGCAAAGTCGCCAGATGCATCAGTCAACAGTTTTGACATTAAAACGTCAAAGTGTGGTGCTTGTAACTGACCAATACGCAGCGTATTCAAAAGATCACCAAATGTATTATCGCCTTGTTGTCGCATATTTTCAGTCAGCTCGACCAAGCTGAAAAGTCTCCATAAATGTGTTGCTGGAATGAATCTTTGCAGGCTGATTGAACACTTGTGCTCCACGAATTGGTGGCAATTGGAACAAATCGCCAAACACAAGTACATTGATACCACCAAATGGTATATGTTCATTCTTCTTCAATTGTCGTATTCTTGAATCCATCATGCACAGCATCTCATATGGCACCATAGAAATTTCATCAATGAAAAGCAATTCAATTTCTTTCCATTGGTTTTGCAACACTTTGAGATAATTGCCGGTGAGAGGCGGGAGATTTCCAACCATTTTTCCGTCCTTCTCGACTGGAAGCTTGAACAATGTATGCAGCGTTGTGCCACCAACAAGTCTTGCTGCAACACCAGTTAATGCACCAACTTTGACTGCTGTGTGTCCATAGCAGCGATTGACTTGATGTTTGATTGTATTGAATGTAAATGTTTTGCCAACTCCTGCTCCTCCAGTGACAAACAATTTGAGGCGAATAGGATCGCCAGCCAGCTGCTTTTCAATGCTTTGTGTGATGAAATTGTATAACTCTCGTTGCTTCAAATTCATTGCTGCACACATGTTTTGAAATTGTTCATTTGAGATTGGTTGATCTGCAACTTCTTCTCCCTCAATCTCTGCTTCAACAAATTCTTCAGGATTCTCAAGAAGAATGAAAGCATGGGCCTGATTGAACGCAGTCTCTAATTGTTGGTCTTGTGCGATGAACTTCTAAATAGGCACTTGTTTGCCGCGATTCTTCCTCGCGAGCTAGAAATGCTTCTCGAGCACTGTTGAATTCATCAATTAACTCATTCTCTGAATAGAATGGCACATATTGCAGGAGTAAACTATAGAAATAGTTCTCTGGATCAACATTCATTCAAAAATATGGAACTCTCACAACAGCTGGCACATTTCTAATTTCCATTTTGCTATTATTTGTTAATTTAATGAGTCTTTGTCTTGTTGGCGTTTCTTCTATTTCAGCGTCCACACTTTCTTCAATATCATCAGGCTTCTTAGAGTAGTATGGCTGAAAGTTCATTGCAAACTCTAGAAGGCACATGTTTGGGAAATCGTATCCTTGTTCCTGCTGTCTTGGCCGATGGATGTAGCGATCAAAGATGTTTGAACAAAGTCCGCTTGCTTGATTTCCTTCAAATTGCAAAACTTGATAACGTTGTTCAGGTTTTCGTATTTAAGAAGACACTTTTTCTTGAACCTCTGTGAAGCTCTAAATGGCAAAGGCGATAAACACATTCAGCTGCAGAAACTTGTCGCTCTTGTAAAAATCCGCATGCATGATTTGAAGAGTTTTCTTGCAATGTTGGTCTCATTTCCAATTTGCATGATGGCTTGAGCTACACCTTCATTTAATTCCGTTGGCTCTTTTTTGAAATATATTTGGCAATGTAATGGGCAATTGCTTCATTTGATCCACATGGCTGTATATCAGTATTTCCATTCCAGAGTTCTAAAATCGCCAAATTGTAGTTGTTCACCAATTTTTCTGAGTGATACGCTTCAAAGTACAAAATCTTCCTCCATTTCTTATGAATTCCCGGAACTTTCGGTGGCACAATGCGAGTGTTCTGACATGCTAGCGTGGAAAAGCAAATTGACATGTCTCAGAATTGTTTTTGTGGAGGTGCGTGTGGTGATGAATTTGATTCTTCTTCACTAGTTGATACAAATCTGGATCATCATTTTCAGTTGGATAGTGGCAGCTGATGATTTGATCAATCAATTCAATTCCCGCTGGAGTTTCAAATAATGGCATTTTCAATCCAAACCAAAAGATGAAGATGTGGACTTCCTCGATTTTGAAATTCAATGCGATACCAGAAATCAGTCACTTTTCCTCCAAGAATGTTGTTGTTGTTCCTGATCTTCTTCATGAAGGCGACACAGCGAGAGAAATGTCGGCTTTAAAGTAACAGGATGTTTTTTGATCAGCTTTTGGACTTTTTCCAATGCTCAATATTGCAGGATCTGCATCAGGTTTGCCATCAGCAATCAATAGAACCTTTCGCATATCCAGCCAATTCAAATCATTGCAGCTCAAAGTAATGAACCACGTTGGAGGTCCAATACAACGAATGAATGCAATCAATTCATTGTGAGCTGTGCGCCAATATGATGCTGTTCCTCTCAAGTTTCTCATATGAAGATGGAGATCATCCACAACACTTTCTTGTCCTCTCACTGCTTTTCCACATCGTTGATCATTGCTTGCACTCTATAATATTCAACATCGACAGTGCATAGAACAAATAGTCAGTTTTCTGGAAGAATCCGTGCCAAGGATTCTTTGTTGGAAATAGTCCAAAGGCGTAATCTTCACTGGGCGCTGCTCATTTAAACCATTGACACCATAGGGGAAGAGATGGAACCAGGAATACTCTTCTGCCTTCTTCTCATGATTAACATTGACTAAATTGTCCTTTGTTTTCCAAACAATTTCATTGATGTTTGGCTCTCTTCAAATTCATCTCCGACATCTGGCTGCTGATAATCAATAGGAGCCATAATTGATGTTTGAACTGGTACAAGTTGCGATGAATTGACTTGCTCAGATACATCTTCCATTGAAACATCTTCATCTTCCATTGCCATTGCTGGATGATCTTGTATGTTTTGTTCCATTGATCTCACGCCGCCTTTGACAATCACGTTGATTCCATTAATGGAAAATTGTGTTCCAGCTCTTGAGTGCACTGTACGGCGGATGATGCGTATGTATTCATCAATATTGTCACATTCAATAACACAAGCCTTTCCATCTTGCAATCCGCTCTTGCCTTTTGGTCCACACGAATGGGAGTCCATGAAATAAAACTTTTCCTCATACCATTAATCCAAACGAAGCTTCCAGCAACAATTAAAATTCCAGCATTGTATGCGGCAAACAGCAAATTGATGGCAGAGCGAAGGCTGAGGAAATTAATGTCATCATTTTCGCATTGCATAAACTTCCATTGAATGCACCATTGATGTCGTCGTATTCAATTGCAAATGCCTTGTCATACATCAGCATGTCTCGTTTCACCACATCAAGATTCTTGATTTCTAAGTGGCCATTGTTGTAATTGGAAAGGCGCCGACTTGATTATTTGTTTCCCAATCAATCCAGACATACAAATTGTCTCCTTCAATCATGTTCTTATTTAGCACATTTGTGTCCCATTGGCTTGGCGGCAAAATCGAGGTGCGAATCAAATTTGCAATTACCATTGCAAAGCATTGGTGTCCTGCATGACCTGACTGGAAAATCTCGTCATTTCCTTGATGCCAAGTAGCACGTACAAGCGCGATTGATCATTTATTGGCATATAGGGCTAGTTGTTGGAGCATTGATCACTGGTTCCTCGTTAATTTGTTCATCATTTGGATCTGCTTGTTCTTCAGGAATCACTCTGATGACATCTTCTGTGTTTAATTGCAGCGAAATGGTTCACTTGTACGTCTTTGTAGAGCGGATTATTTCTGATGAGCCAGCGAAGTGCTTTGTGCACGCGATCAGGAACAATACTGTAATCTCGATACGTTAACATTCTCCAATGTTTGGTGACAACCACAATTCGACGTCGGTGCTTGATCGAGGAAGCATCTCTGGAAGTTTTTCGCTGACTTCAAATATGTCGAAGCAAAGAGAGTTGCATGTCCCTTGAATCCATATTGTCCAAATCGACCAGGAATTTAACCACTTTGACATATGGAATGATGCGTTGGAGGAGTCGTCGTTCAGGTTCTGTTAAAGCTACTATTTCATCCGGAATATCACCAGGAAGCAAACCAATACGCCTTGGATGGAGGATAGTTCTTGTTACTTTCCAAGTGCGTATTGCAACGATGGCAAACAATCAATTCATTTTTGGAGGCCAGTTCTGATGGCAAATACACTTTCGGTGTTGACAAACAATACCTCTTCACTTGGTTTGGATAGCACTTCTTCTGGCAAATCTCACAGCTCCGGTCGCAAAAAGTGTTGACAGTTGCAAAGAAGACCTCGTTATTCGCTGCTCGCTCTGCATATGCCTCTTGTTGTCGTCGTAGTCTTTCTGCATGCTCTTCTGGCGTCTCGATCGCTCTGGACTCAGCTTGTCGAACTCTTTGATCCTCAAGGCGAGAGGAACGCTCCTCTTCCGTTTCATTTGCGCGAGATAGTGCTTTACGCAATCTATCTCGAGCCAATCGCAATTTGCGCTGATCATTATTTATAGACTTACCTTGAGCCGTCTTGCCGGAGCGTTGCTGTCGATATTCCCTCTGCTTCTCCAGACGGCGCTTCCGTTGCGTTGCAGTCTCCTTAGCCATTTCACTTTTCAATTTATTCATTTCGCGCAACACATACATTTCCGATGCTCCAAATTGCAGTCTCCTTAGCCATTTCACTTTTCTTTTCTTTATTTTTTTCTTCACCTTTTTCTTGTTTCTTTCTTTTCTCACTTTTCCTACTTTCTCTTTCTTAAATTTAAGGCTGGAGACTAAAAGGTAAACAAAGGATTATAATACAGTCACTAAAGCAGAAAATCCATTTTGGGGTTAGCACTGTTACACATTTTACCAGCATAAAAATGTTATATTTTAATAAAAAGAGTTGAAGTTTAATGGTATAATCAAATTATCCAATTAAAATAATGTAAAATGAATAATTGAATTGATAATCGTCCAATTAGTGCATGAATATTTATTTTATTTGAAAAAATATGCTCTGGATCTTTTATGTTGACCAATCTTTATAGTGCTAAGGTTGGTTATCCTACATTCACAGAATCACAAGTCAACCAGCTGCTATCATTTTCATTTTTTTGAAAGTTTAATTTTCATCATTCAGCTGATGGATTATCTTGAAATTTAATCTCCCAGTCCTGACCAGTTCCTTGACTCAATTCTGTCAAATTTTATAATATTTTATTGAAATTACTCAAGAAGCTCTTTAAATCATCATCAAATTATTATAATATTGCATTGTCATCTGGTTCTGATCTATATGTAAAGTTTCAGAACTATAGATTGCCGATAAATGGTTAAATTTGAGTTGAAAGATTTGCGGACAAACAAGAAAGCGGGTTGAGAAAAACGTTGTAAGTAAAATGGCTCAAATCAGCTCAAAACGATGGCGTTGGGACATTTCAAAAATATTTTAGTGGAGAGCTAAATCAATGTTGGTCTTAGTAAAAACGTTCTTAAGAATGGAATAAACCAACTTGGGATTTTAACAGAAATATTTGTGGAAGCAGAGATGATATTATCCTATAGTCCATTCACGATCACTTGAGACGAAATAAACAAACCTTTTGCGTGTGTTGGAAGGTCTTCTTCTATGCAAAAAAGTCGGCTGCAGTCGAACAGCTGACTCTTTTCTGGAGCTGTTATTGGCTACAGTCCGACTTGTATTGTCTCAAGACTGTTGTCTTGAGCTGTGGTTGGCTACAGCTGTTGGTCTGTGGCCAAAAGTCTCGCATAGAAGACATTCCATTACACGTATACCGAATCAAAAAGTTTGTTTATTCTGTCTCAAGTGATCGTGAATAGAGTATAGTTATAGAAGACAATTACTTATGGGGAGTCTAACCTCCTATGCCACATAATGTTAGCTTTTTCCCACACAACTCAAGAACTATAAAAGATATTCATGTGATTTTTTTTGTTTGAAAGTATGAGACTTTATCTAGTAACTAACACAGGATTTCTGTGATTACTCAAAATAAAAATTTTTCATGAATTTTGAAAAAAAAGTTTTTTTCCTAGAATTGAATAAGTTTTATCACTTGTTAATTGACTTCAAATGATTTTATCAAGAAAATCTCTTGTTAGTTACTGCTAAATACCATGACTCCTGAAAATTTGAAAGGTTTATCTCTTATGGTTCTTGAGTTATCTGGGACCAAATCTTAAAAAATCAAATTGTTGGGAAATCGCAAAACAAAATTTTTATAACATTTTTGGTCATTGTAACTCACCACTAATGCCTTCCAGCCAAATACAACAGATTGTCTGGGTCCTCTTCTGCTTCATATATGTCCTCCAGAGTTTGTCTTGCCAATGCACGCTTCTGCCTGATTTCCTTCTCAATTTCTTGGACTTTCTTCTCAGTCTTAGCAATACGTTGCTTGTCCAAGTGCACCATTGATGTCACCATGTTCCTATCAACTTTTAGCCACAATTGCTAGAGAACTTGGCACTTAGCAACATTTCCATCATTAAGTGATAGCACTGCCTCAAATGTTCCAAATTTCAAAACTGGTAGTGAAACAAATGTTCTTTTAGGGATACGAGACCATATAACATTGTTCAGAGACTCATTGGGATTTTGAGTCTTCCCCTTCAAACATCTTCTCAACAAATATGTATCTGCCAGAGTCTGAAAAATTGGCTTTATCTCCTCCATGACAGCAGCAGGTAGATGAAAATGTACATTGTGGTCATATGGTTTGTTTTCTCGTGCTGCAGAAAGATACTTACATCATTCATCATCTCCTTTGGAGCACAACTGATGAGTGGGCTTGTCATTAGAAAATTTTATATGAAAATAAACTGCCCAAACTGTTGCCTGCATACACTGAAGGCTGTGTACATTCCTTCTTATGGCCAGTCCATAAAAAATTTGAATTTTTTTCATAGCTGAATCAGTCAGACGTCCTTTCCCTGTCAGTGGCTTCCCATCAGCTAGCTTTAGTCCACATTTTCTATTTTTCAGCTCTCACAGTCGCGATTCCATTCGTTTCTGCACATGCCCTACACACTCTTGTTTCACAATTTCAATATCCTCACCATAAGGCTTACTTTTACACACTGTTTTGTAGGCACTAGAGTCCCCATCACCCAGATGATCTGTATACCTCACATCATACAGGGGAACAGACCTCTCAAACATTTTTACAGCACCTTCCACCTCCATGTCACCACTTGTACCAATATAATTGGCTGTACAAGTATCAATGTGCTCATTAGAATTTTTATGAGGACATTCACAATATTTTGACATTATATGAACGTCTAAAACTTTCCCAGTGTCAGCAGAACTGAGAGATACAATACTGTTCAAACTTGAATAGCCCCTCTTTTGCCATGATCCATCAACTCCTACACATAAATTCTTGAATATTTTCATTGGCCTCCACTGCTTCTTCTACAGCACGTTTCATGGAACCTTTACAGAGAATTTCAGTTACATCTTCAAAACCATACTTAGTAGGAGGGGGTGGGAGATTCAAAATGCCACACAAAATTTGAGATGCTGTGTAACCCTTCCAAATTGCTCTGAGGCCATGCACTAATCTTGCATTTAGATCGTATGATGTCTTTTCTTTACCATCTTTTGGATCATTTATTTTGACTTTATAAATGATTTATCACTCCCTAACCAATTTGTACACGAAATCTTTAGTTCTGTGGCTAGGCCAGCAACTCGTTTTTTACTAAGTTCAATTGGTTGATGACACGACTTACAGACTACTAAATCGCTGAAAATTGTTACCAGATTATTGAAATTAACTATTTCATACTCTAAATTTTTGTCCAAGCCTTCATAGTATGTAGAATTACAAAAAGTCTTTAAAAGTCTTTCAATTTGAATTTAGAACTCAAAGGTCTTGAAGAATCTGAAGGTGAAGACTGCTGATATTGACTGGGTGCTGCTTGTGCTGGATCCAGGTTAGATTTCTTGCCGACTCCTTTCCTCTTTTTGGAGACTGATCTTTTTGTGCCAACTTTCTTTTTGTGCCAACTTTCTTCTTGTTACCCACTTCAATTATAATTGAAGTAATTTATTTGAGAGAAAAATAGAATTATAGCACAAAATTTATCCACAAATACTCTTCCACAAACTGTAAACAAACCACGATTTTGAACTTCAAACGCCTTCTAGATAATAAACACATAGCAACAATTTGTGAAAAATAAAAGACATGAACATGGACAATTCTTATGATTTTTTTCTATTATGATTCTATACTCCATCTACTGAGTGTTCGGACCTAAGACCCTCCTCCGAGGTTCTGACGTCATGATCCGACCAGCTCACAAGTGGTTGTGATTGCTTGGAACATAGAAATTCCTCATCGATATTGGAACTAAGTGGTTTTAAAAATATTGATGTTTCTATTGTTATTATTTGTTGATCGGCAAAATTTTAATCATTCTAACATAAGAACAACTATTATCAATGTCACTTTGATATTGTACAAGATTGTACCAAATATGATTGGATTGTATATGATTGAACAGAATCTTTCATCATCATATTTTGCTATTATTATTTTGACTGCTCGGTTCAAGCCGGGAATTTCAAACTATAGTCGGCGCAATCTAAGTTGACTAATTCCCCTCCACCCTGATTTCATCTGATTTTATCTCATCAATTCAGAGTACTATTTTTGTCCTAAATTGAACTTATATTTTGTATTGTAGATGGATTGCAGGTTGCATATCTTCCGCCTTGATACGACCAGTCCTTACTGTAAATTAAATTAAAAGTTCTAATAGCTTTATTAATGATTGTACATGATTGTAATGATTGTATTATCATTAATAAACTATCTTGACAAGATATCTATGTAGAAGATGTTTTAAAAATCTATAATTCTACATTTAATAGGCCTCTGCCTTAAGCAGGCACAAAACAAACAAATCTAATGCAAATTGAGCAGATAAATTTCAATGAAACCACTTGAAAGTTTGCAACTCAAATTGTTACTGAGATAATAGGAGAAATATAATAAAAAATCCAATGGTACCTACAAAACTAATCACAAGTGTATTACTCTAATGTAGAAAGAAACGTTCCACAATAATTTATGTTGAATGTTTCTGGTAATCTGCTTTCTGGTTAAAAAAGATTTAAGAGCTAAATCATGATATTTGTACATTTATCTGCTTCCACCAATAGACAAAATATACCGCAATGAAAAAGAAATCAATGGTACTTATGAACCTAATCAGTACTGTAATCACAATAATAATCATGAGAATGATGAATGAATCATAAATTATGTTGAATGTTTCTGGTAATCTGCTTTCTGTTTGAAAAAAGATTTAAGAGCTAAATCATGATATTTGTACATTTTTTCTGCTTCCACCAATAGACAAAATATACCGTAATAAAAAAGAAATTAATGGTACCTATAAACCTAATCAAAACAATAATTACAATCATAATCGTCTAAGTATGTCGGTCTTATTTTTCTTCTGGACCTAGAAATACTCGCTATGTTCTCTTCTCTACTTCTAGTGCTCTACTGTGGACTGCTCAGTGCACATCCTAGTTGCCACTTGTACTCATAGCACAATGTGTCTTCCTAACAGCCAATCCCCTACAGGAACAATAAGTTGACAGTTTGTCAGGACCATGCACAACAATCAAGCTTGCCACAAAGTGTCAGCTGAGCTACTCCTAAAACCTGCTTGGAAAATAGACCAGTTGATGGAGAAAATGGTTCATTGTCTTCTTCTTTGCTGGTGGTTTTTCTTTTGTAGACCTACTAGAGTACTGGTTTTTTGGGAAGGTTCACCCTCTTCTTTATGAGAAATGCTTTTACCTGGTGGAGTACTTGACTTCTTCCTTTTCTCTTTTCTATGCTGAGTCCTACTAAATTATCTCTATCATTTGATAGATGTACAATGGACGTCACTGACAAACTTGCGACTGCACTTTTTTATGCTGGTACTTTTGATCTAAGACTTTGTCTTTGGTCTTCTTAATAATTTATTCTAATAACAGAATTTAAGATTGATTTTTTAAAAAGTCTTTTTTGATTCAAAAGTACTACTATTTTTGCCCTGAATTAAACTTTTTTAAAAGTTCTTCCAATAGCTTTATTAATGATTGTATTATCATTAATAGTTATCGTGACAAGATATCTATGGTGGAATCTTTTTTCAAAATCTATAATTTTAAATTTAATAGGCCTCACCACTTCATGCTGAAGTACATAGATGTGAGTAACCTTGGGGTATCCTTTTTTCTTCCAGGCCTGATAGATTGGTATGTAACAGCATCCTTGCTGTAATTCAGAAACATGTCAGGTGTACTTAGCTTCGCCCTGTATGGAAATTTATGTTTCCAGGAAATGTTTGTGAATCCATCAATTTGTTTAGGCAGATGGACGTCTTGATTCTTATAACTTTGTTGTATCACTCGATGAACACTAACTCCTTCCATGTGACTATGACCTTTTTCATAAAATTTCTGTGTGATCACAACTTGCCCAGTCATGCTCAAATGAATAAGTGCATTGGAGAGGGTTGAATTATGGGTTTTTGAGCAGCGCATCCATCTGAATATATTATATTATTATCGGTTTTGGAGAAACATAAAGAAGTTCACATACATACTCAACAAAACAAGTGGCGAAAGTAGATGCACTAAGATCGGTAGTTGATTCATCAAGCCAATAGTTTTGGGCATCATGTGTAGCCAAATTATAGACTGTGTAGTTATCTGCACACAATTTTGATTTATGATATGCAGAACTCGCGCTTATAAGTGGCAGGTTCTGCACCATCATAACATCACAGCAAATAGTATAACACTTTCCATCCGAAGCATCCTGTTTATCCTTCATTTTTAATCTTGAGCTTGACGACCTCGCAGAATATGTTCTTCATAAACGTCCTTTTTTGATTTCTTCTTTTCGTAAGCATAACAAACATCGCACCTGTCTTTTCGTGGTTTGAAAATTTTCTTGTTTGAACTATCAACAGCTCATTTGAACTCTGCTTTTCCAAGAGGATCCTCATTTGAGTTTGTACAAAACGCATTGTATATGTCATAAAAGTGGGCCATAGATCTTACATCAGTTTGTAAATAAAATTTGTTTGTAGATTTTCGACAATAATGCGAGGGAAGCTTGGGTAATGCCTCCAGAAATTTGGAAAGAAACAATTTCTTATGACCACGAGCTTTCTTTGACTGGCCTGCATTACAAACTGTTGAAGTTCTTTGCTGGTCAGTTGCAGGGGTAATTTTTATTTAAAACGTTGTTATCAGTTGGCAGTTCTTCCGTTGCTAAAAACTCTTCTAATAGCTTTATTAATGATTGTATTATTTAAATAAATAAATAATCTTGACACGATATCTATGGTGAAAGATTTTCTAAAATCTATAATTTTAAATTTAATCGGCCTCTACCTCATGCAGGCACAAAAACCAACCAAATCTAATGCAAATCTAGCAGATAAATTCTAATGAAACCAGTTGAAAATTTTCAACTCAAATGGTTACTGAGATAATATTGAAAATATAATGAAAACCCCCATGGTAGGCCTACCTACAAAACTAATCACAGTCATAATAATTTAAGTATGTTGGATGTCTTATTTTTCTCCCTGACTTTCTGGAACTATTTTGCTCTTCTTTTTCCAACTCTATAAGGTTGTTTCTATAAGAACTCATAAAAGATTATTTGTAAAAAACTAGGAATGAGTATCAAAAGATGAAACATATACATTCTATTCTATAGTTAGCATATCTTTGACTGTCAATCCATCTGGTGTAGTAAACTAGCAAATAGTCCGGGAGTCATCTCTAGAAACGCAGCAGAAGCTGCTTTCAATGAACAGTAAATTGGTGAATTATATTGTTCTGTAATGTTCTCGCAGGAATCAAACCATGGAGTGATATACTCTTGTCTGCCCCACCACTTTTCCCTGACAACACTATTTGTTGCTCCTTTAATAAGTACAACCTCTAGTTTTTTTATAGTATTTGAATTGACCCAAAGTTCTTGCTTGAAGCAGGAAATTTTAAAAAATCATTGCCTGCTATCTGAAGAACTCAGTATGGGTTTTTTGGTTTACATTCTTCAAGATTCAAATGAACCCAACAGGCGAATAAAATTCTGTCACTACTATATTTATGGATTTCTCAATGTGGCTGCGCACATAGTCCACTGTATGGACAGGACCCTGATCAGGAATGGAATGGGATATTCCGTTGTAATGGAATTAACCTGCGGGTCTTGTTTTGAGCTCCTTGTAGCCCACACTTAAGCCCGAGTCTAGCTGAGGATGGGGCAGGTATAGCTATTACTATTATAGGCCATTACTCTTTATTGCATGGAATAGTAATAATTATTAGATACATTTTGATTTTACAATTTTAACAAATTGTATTCAACTTAATTAATGGTAATATTACTAATAATTCAGAGTGGTGATTACACAATATGAATAATTATAATATATTTATAATCTATTGTATAAGAAATTCAATAGCAAATATTCATTGTGATGATTCTATTAATGGAAGGTTGGAGACAAAAATATTTTTCTAATATTGTTACTTAGCACAGTAAGTTATTGGTGAAATGAAAGGCAATGTGTGGTATTAGCAAGACACTTTTTGATCTATATTATGTGATGCTGGTTTTACTGTTAATAGAACTATTTTGCTTCATTCAAACTCATAGTAGATACAAGTATAATTTATAAATGACATTTGTATTGACTGTTACCTTGAATGAGATAAGGTGCTGAACAAGGAGGTGCATTCTCATTATTTGTGTGAATAAGCTCTTGCATAAGTCCAAAGGAATCAGCAACCCCCAACCCCTGGATGACTGGAGATTCTTCCCCAATTATCTCCAGAACAAGATTATCCATTTCATCTAATTTTTTCTGCCCCCCTTCCGCCCCTGTTTTCAAGGATATCATATCATCCTTATTTCATCATATATCATATTATATCATCCTATATTTCATATAGGATCTCATCATCATTGTTGTCACTTTCCTCATCGTTTTCAAATTCAATTGGTTCAACATCATATTCAGACTCGTCACTGGATAAATCTAATTCTTCAATTCTAACTCGTGTCCATTCCACCAGTGCTGCTATTGCACCTATTTTTTCAAATCAAATCATTACCAAGAAATACAACTTGGAAACAAGAGAAAATAAAAAATGAGTATTGGATTAGAAATGAATAAAAATGCATATTTGTATATGACTTTATTATTTACTATTATAGGCCATTATTCTTTGTTTCATGGAATAGTAATAAATATTTGATATGTTTTGATTTTACAATTTTAACAAATTGTATTCAACTTAATTAATGGTAATATTACTAATAATTCAGAGTGGTGATTACACAATATGAATAATTATAATATATTTATAATCTATTGTATAAGAAATTCAATAGCAAATATTCATTGTGATGATTCTATTAATGGAAGGTTGGAGACAAAAATATTTTTCTAATATTGTTACTTAGCACAGTAAGTTATTGGTGAAATGAAAGGCAATGTGTGGTATTAGCAAGACACTTTTTGATCTATATTATGTGATGCTGGTTTAACTGTTAATAGAACTATTTTGCTTCATTCAAACTCATAGTAGATACAAGTATAATTTATAAATGACATTTGTATTGACTGTTACCTTGAATGAGATAAGGTGCTGAACAAGGAGGTGCATTCTCATTATTTGTGTGAATAAGCTCTTGCATAAGTCCAAAGGAATCAGCAACCCCCAACCCCTGGATGACTGGAGATTCTTCCCCAATTATCTCCAGAACAAGATTATCCATTTCATCTAATTACTTTCTGCCCCCCCTTCCACCCTGTTTTCAAGGATATCATATCATCCTTATTTCACCATATATCATATTATATCATCCTATATTTCACATAGGATCTCATTATCATTGTTGTCACTTTCCTCATCGTTTTCAAATTCAATTGGTTCAACATCATATTCAGACTCGTCACTGGATAAATCTAATTCTTTGATTCTAACTCGTGTCCATTCCACCAGTGCTGCTATTGCACCTATTTTTCCAAATCAAATCATTACCAAAAAATACAACTTGGAAACAAGAGAAAATAAAAAATGAGTATTGGATTAGAAATGAATAAAAATGTATATTTGTATATGACTTTATTATTTACTATTATAGGCCATTATTCTTTATTGCATGGAATAGTAATAATTATTAGATTATTACTATCAAAGGAATCAGCAACCCCCAACACCTGGATAACTGGAGATTCTTCCCCAATTATCTCCAGAACGAGATTATCCATTTCATCTAATTTTTTTCTGCCCCCCCCCCTTCTGCCCCTGTTTTCTTGTCAAGTTTAACAATGAAATATTCTTTAAAATATTGTGACATTTTATAGATGAGGTATTTTAAATCAGAAATTCTAGTACCTGAAATTTTCACAGAATTCCTATGACTAATTTTACTAGTACCTATGTTTATTTATAATAATGATTATGAGCAAGAAAAAGTAGAGACTCTTCTATTTATTTGAAAATATATTTCCACAGAGGAATTAACAAAAGTGAGACAACTATAGAATTTGTTATGAACGGGAGAAAACATCTTACAAACTGAGATTGTGAATATTTTTGACAAAGCAATTACCCCAGGTAGTTATTATGATTTAATAAAATGTAAGTGGAATACTATATTATAGTTGCAACCAATGTACTTGAACTTAATAACCTCTTCAGGGACACATTTCCTGACTGATTGAAAAAAATCAAGTTTTTTGGCCAGGAATTTCTTCCCCAGTTTATTAATCATTTCTGAGTATTAGAAAAATATTTAAAAAATTTCACCACACTTATTATGGAATTTATGTTAATGGCCACAAATGTGCCTTGAGCATCACGGTATAAACTACAGTAACAAGAGTTGTTCTGATTCCACACTCCACAGTCAATCTGAAGAAGCAGTAATATTGCCATTCAAGTTATAGTTTCAATAACAAATTATAGGTAATAAAAATAAAAGAAAACAATTTCATTTTGACAAATATAATATTCAAATTTGTATTTCAATTTTAAATCTTTTCACATATTTTGAAAACTGAACAGGCAATAAAACACAGGCAACAAACAGGCAATGAAACACAAAAATCTACTACAAAAAATAATAAATTCTACTACAAGGAAATAAATCACTTTACTAAGAATGAAAAATCAAAATACAGTACTCAACACTACAACAATACTCTCTACTTCCCATCACAAACTAATCATCTACAACAAACTAATTATCTACAAAAACTCTACATCTAAGAATCAGAACAAACAACTAATTTCTAACACAAATACTACAAATACTTCAATTATTTTGAATGAAATATCTTCATACAGCTTGGGCAAACTGGGACTTTGTACTTCACACACTCAAAGCATGTTCTACTAGAACATTTTATCTCCCTGCAGCAAGGAGGATTTTTGTGTTCTTTTTTCAATGGATGATGACCTTCCCCATCCAAGCACACTTCATTACAAACACCAAGTCGTGCACTTTTCTTGGGAATGATGGTAGGACCTGCTGAAGTTCTTCCAACACCCCTCCTAACCACACAGCTCTGCATGATTGCATCCACAATCATCCCTTTGAAGTGCACAAGTCCCAGTTTGCTATCAGTTATTTTTTGGTGAATAATCCAAGCATTAACTATTGCTACATTCAAGAAATGATAAAAAATCCTCATATAGAATTTCTTATTTTTCCTTGTGTGGGGATAATGAGCAACCATTCTATCAGTAAGATCTACCCCTCCCATATACTTATTGTAGAAAGCTACACAATGTGGATTAGTTACTTCGATTTGTTGTTTTGTTTTTCTGTCAAATCTCTTTACTCTGTCTGTAGGTTCTTTTCCAACAAAATTTGAAATTATATTTACAACATTGCCATCAGCCCATTGTATAATTGAAACATTATCAGATGATGTTACAACACTTATGCTACCCCTACCATCTTTGATCAGGTCTTTGTCACTTTTTAATTTTTTTTCTGCTCCATATAGACGATTTTTCAAGCCACTTCCATTTCTTCAACCTCATCTTGGTTGTTGAGTACGAGTAGATCTCTGTAGAATTTTTGGTGTTCCTCTTCACTCAGGAATGGCAACATTTGTAGGAGATCCCTCTTCTTTTCATTTGTTACTTTACAAATGAAATTTACTCTTGGTAATTCATTCTCAGATGGAAGAGAGGACAATGTTTTGTTAGTTTTCAAAATATTTGTTTTGCTCCAAGATGGATGTCCATCAATGGATGAGAACGACATAGCACTTTTAATTATGTGAGGTCTTTTATGGGATATTCTGATATGTGACAGTTTACTTATACCCAATGTTTGGGTTTTGATAAACTCTGAAGACAAGGCAGAGAAATCTATGAAGTCATCTTCTTCCATAGAAATAACTTGGAATGGATTGTTCACTCTTGCTGATAGGACAACACTTTCAAGATCTTTGGGAACCATTGCCTTACATTGTCGCCGTCGTTTTTCTATTACCCCAAAATCACGATCACAGCTCATGTAACTGTGGCTGCTAACTAAGTATTTTATATCAATGCTCTTGATTTTTTTTTGTGCACAAGATATATTAAGCACATGAGGAGAATTTTATTTTTATTTTGGGCTGCTGAATTATCACACCACACCACAATTCTCTTTTTTGTTATCAAACCCGATGTAGCCACTTTATAGAAACATGAAGCTATCTCGTTTGCCCCCCTATACCCTATCCCCTCATGCCACATACAAATGAATCCTTTGCTATTGTCCCCAATATGTATGCCCAGGTTGTAAGTAGAGAGCTGCCTCGAATAGAACATGGTGCTGTGAGTGAGGGTTGGCACAAACATGACTTGTTGCAAATCCATACAAAGGGTAGTGAAAGAGCATCCAGGAAGTTGACACTGGGCAAGGTCATCTGACATCTTTGATCGAGCCATTTCTGCCTTACAATGATGTAACTCCAAATTGTTTTTAGCTTCTGCTTTTTCCACATTATTTTCAGCCGTTTCTACAAATGCTTTTAATTTGTCACATTTATTGCAGGAATCTATTACTGGGCGATGGAATTTAAGCATTGGAAAATAGGTTTTGAAAATCTTGGAATAGTAGTGGTAGTTAATTTTACTGTTTGGATACTTTTCTTGGAATGCTCTGAATAGTCTGTTCACGTTTAAATCAGGTGAAAGGAATTCACAAGTTGATTTTTGTCGAGAATAGTGACTCTCATGCCTTGGAAAACTATTAATGTGAGCTTTGACTAGGTTACTGTCATCCTCGGAAAATTAAAACTTATGCTCATTCGATTTCGGATTTTTTCCCCTCAAATCAGTGTAAACTAGATAACCTTGTTTCAACTTTGCTTGCATAACTTGTAATCTTTTGGGTTGAATAGCAAAAATGTCTTTGAAAGTTTTCAAACATACCTGTATATTTTCACCTTTACCATTTGGAACAAGATAAGTAATAGTAGCTTGGCGTCTGCTTTTCTCGGGCTCATCGTAGGTTCCATTACGCCGACGTTCAACTTGTTGTAAGACCATTTTGTTCATTAGATAAGTCCCCTGCTGTTCTGGCTTGATTTTGTACAATTCCGTGAATAAAAAGTTTTTGTGCTCCTCTGAAAGTTCTTTGCATTTGTATTTACATTTGCATGCTGCGCGCTGAGAGATGGGTATCTCATTCCGACCAGCCATTATTACTAAGTGATTAATAAATTGGAAGAATATTTCATGTATGAAACAACACTATAAAAGACACACTATTAAGAACATCACTATTTAGAACAACACTATTGAGAACACTTAATCGCAATTAAAATACAGAAAAAACAAGACATCTTGTATGAGAATTGCTACAGGCTTCAACGCGCATGCCACATGTGCCTGTTGTGAACTGCAATGGCGTAATCCAGTAGAAGGCTTGTTGACGGCACTTACAGCCTTTTCCAGTAAACACGAGATGAATCATTCACCATTAACGCTATCTATTGGTCATTATTGTGACTAAACCAGCAATTTTAGGTACATTCAGCTTTTTCCAGGACATTGGCAATGGCTCAAACAGTCTTTTCCGCTAAAAAAACGTTTTTTGAAATTTTTGGACTTTCAGCCTTTTCCATTTACATGCTACATATAATAATAGTCCAAATGCTAATTGAAGTTGTTACAATATTTTTGTTAATAATACGTGTGTATTTGTTGATATCTATCGGTTTGAAATTTAATTGTTCTAAATTTATTTTGAAATCTGGTTCTTGAGATTTTTCCAACTCTGTTAGTACATTATCTAGGTTGAGTAGTCTTGTTTTATATTTCGATTCTGATACATGGTTCAACAATTTGTTATGATAATAAATCGAATCATTTTTGTTGTTTGAAATTAAATATACTCCTTTAATGGATTTAGTAATAGTCTCATACGGTTTTTCAATCCTTATAGATTCTTCTTTTGGAAAAATACATAAGTAGCTGTTTAATTCTGGAGTCCATTCAACTATACTATTTAATATTATCACTTCAGTGTATTTACAGTTTAATGTAGTACCTATATCAACAATTTCTTTTTCACAACTTAGCTTATTGTGATACAATTGTTCTGTAGAGCAGATAAAATTAGAACTAGTCTTTTTATAACATTTGTTAATAAGTCCTTCAATTGACGTATCGGCTTTCAACATATATCTAACTTTTGGTACAATAGTTAAGTATTTGTTATCCAATACATTGGGGATTGAAATTAGTTTGAATAGATTAAATTTTGATTCATCTACAATTGGTAAGTCTAGAAAATATACTATTTCTTTGGACGTTAATTTACAATTTATATCAATTAGGCTTTCGAATTCCCACATATTTTTCAATTCAGGTTTTAATGGCAATTGTTTACTGTAATAGGTTGAAATTTTCTTTATTTGATAGTATAATTCTCTGGTTGAAATGATACTAGGATGCAAGACTTTTAATTTACAAAATACTAAAGAATTTTCAATATCTTGAATAAGGCTAAATACAATATTGTAAAGTATATTCAATTGATTAAGTACATCTCTATATTTCTCTTATAACCCATAATCACTAAGCTTATCATTAATAAATTGCAATTTGTTTTCCAACTCCTTAAAATTAAAATTAACTATTTTCAAGGTCTGGTTGAATTCAGAAATCATTTCGGAATTGAATGAATATTGCAATGCTAAATGATTCATTATATTATTTTGATTTTCTTTTAAATGTTCAAATAATTTATCGTATTTTTCACCATCATCTGAATCTAAATTTCCAGTAACAAATTTTATTGCATTTCCAAGTCCATTAATTAATCCTCTTTTTGATCTTTTACTACCCCAATTAATAATATCTAACTTATCTTCTATAGTATTTTTAGTATGATTTATCAATTTCAAATAGTTTACTATATCTCTAGCTTTACTACCATTATTTGTTAATAATTCTATATGTTCCATTACAGGAACTTCTTTCTGAATGCTTTTGGATACATTATTGTAATATCTATTCAAATAACTCAAATGATTAAAAATACTTTCTAAATTGTAATAATGTATGAACGTATGTTTTGCAATTTCTAACTTAGCTGGACCTAAATCTACTGCCATAACTCCTAAATTATTTGTAATGTTCCGCGGTGATTGTTCCGCACTCGCTGACAGTCTTGTCACATAGAGGAGGTACAGTAGAATTTGAAGTTTCATCTTTCTTATTTTCACTAAGTAGGTTCTTGAATTGATGAAAATTCCAATGTTGGGTCTTTTCACAATTGAAGATCTTGAAGTTCTGAAAATTCCGATTTTAGGTATGAGGGAAATCATAATGTACTGGTATCGTGATTGAAAGACAAAATTCAAGGAACATTCGAATTGGATGTAACATTAAACCGTAGGCTACAATCTATTCGAGAAATTTGCCTGGGTATGATAATAGCAACAAATCGCATCTAGGAATTGCAATATTAAAAATCAATAAAGAACTTTAAAACAGGGCTGTTTAAAATAGTTGAAAAATAAATAAAAATCAAACACCCTTTTTTTGAAAACTTTAAAAATTATAAAACACACATACATGTTTCGGGATCTAAGCCCATTTTCAATGTGGATAAAAATAGTTATGAAATAAATAAACAAAATTAATATGGAAAAAATGGGTACAACACCAAAATTATTAATAAAATGGTGTATAAACAGCAAGAAAAGCAAAATTATAACAAAAATGAAAAAAAATGAAAATAACAAGGAATATATTTGTGTTCCATATAGCACAACGCTCAATAGAGCCATTAGAAAAACTTTTACAAAAAATAAATTCAATTTAACGTTCAAGACAACAAACAATTCATTTGATTTAATAAAAAAGAAGTCAGAAATAAAAACACAGCATGATTGTTTCAAAAAATCTGGAGTGTATAAGTTGATATGTAGTGATTGTGATAAATTTTATGTGGGTCAAACGGGAAGAAGTTTTCATACTAGATTTCGGGAACATGTTCAAGCTTTAAAAGCCAGAAATACCACACAAAAATCAGCCTTTGCTGAACATCTTTTGGATTCAAGTCATTGCTACAAAGATATAAAAACAAATTTTGTAATATTGAATTTTGGAAGCAAAAATACTAAATTAAATGTGAAAGAAGAATTCCAAATTTATAAAGGGAGAAAATTGAATGGTGATAAAATATTAAATGAGGAAAATTTGAATAATAACCCAATTTTTGAGAAAATTTTAAAAGCCTAGATTTTGATGTGTACATATGCTTTCAATTGTAATCATATGATTTATTTTATTTTACTTATATTTTAATTTTGTTTATTTATTTCATAACTATTTTTATCCACATTGAAAATGGGCTTAGATCCCGAAACATGTATGTGTGTTTTATAATTTTTAAAGTTTTCAAAAAAAGGGTGTTTGATTTTTATTTATTTTTCAATTAAAAATCAAATATTGGGGAATTTTAATAGCAATACAAAAACCATTCAGTACCAAAATGTTATCAACTAATCATCCAGGATCCAGTATAAATATTAAAACTGTTATAGTTAGTATTAAATTTGTTGTTTTCTTTTGAACTACATAGATTCAATTTTGATACAGTATTCTAGCAGCCGACTTTATTATAAGTCGGTTTGACTTGTTATTTGCTAATTATGAGTAGTAAATTACTCGTCTAGTAGGCATAGCTTACTGCAATTTGAGTTATCGAATTGTGAGATATATTACGACTGCACTAATTGAAATAATGCTGAATTAGTAGAAGATAACTATTTTCATAATTTACTCCATTCAACATGATATCACCCAATAGCACTTAGTATTTCATCTAATCTAGTGCTAGTGATGGCCAAGCTGGAAGTAACGTATTGGTCAGACATTTCTCGGGATAGTTGGTCAAGGAAGGACAGCATTACCTTGACTACTCTTAGATTTTCCAACTCGATTGCTGAGAGCATTGGCGTTCCTTCAGGTCTCACTATTAGAACATTCTTCACAATATTTGAAAGATCCAAAAAATGTTGAATCATGAAAAACTTGGGAATCAATTGTGTAGATATATCGCATTTTAATTTTAGAATATCTCTTCCAAGAATACCCTAAACTCTGTTCTTCTCTTGCCACTTGCTACAACTAATCTTTTAGAATATTTCAGAAACATTTTTAAAAAGATTATTAAGTCCCTAAGTGATGAATATGTAGGCTAGTAAATTATTTCCATGTCAGTTTGTATGTTTTTGTGTTGGTGCCCTGTGCTTAGTAGATGTTCTGCAAATGTGGATTCTGAATTTGAATTTAATCCTTCTATGTGCTCTTTGTACCTTATACTGAATCTACGACAGGTCTGCCCAACATGATATTTGGGACATTTATTGCATTTCAGCTTGCCTACTCCTGTTTTGTTGTAATTTTCGGTTGCGTTGTCTATTTGAAATGTGGCTGTTTTTTTGTCTTGATTGATTTTTCAAGTTTTTAGTTGTCCTGAATGCTGTTCTGTTGCCTGATTTTCTGATGATGTGAGCAATTTTTTGTGATTTTTTCAATGTGATATATTTGTTTGAATTCAATCAAATAAGTAATTCATTGATTGATTTTTTTTGAGATCAGTTAAGATATAAACTTACAAATAATCAAACTTCAGATAAAATTCAATCTTCTTCATTGCAGATATTGATGTACTTGGTTGTAAGAATAAACTTTGTGAAAAATTTATAGGAAATATAAATTTTTTCTCCTTTTGACTATTTTTTGCACTCTGTAAGAGGTTCACTAGTAGTATATTTGAATGAGAGAAGGACTGATTACCAATTGCTACTCTACTGTAGAAATAACAATTTTAAACCAGTTATCAAATCATATCGATTTCTAAACTAAGAGTTGTGCAAAGCTTTCCTAGAAGCTGTAGCTGGTTCACTTCAGTCTCTATACTGTTCATAATTTGATATACATTTTAGGTCTGAAGTAATACTTACTAATTATATTATAAGATATTATGCTATGAGTACTATATCAGATTATTATTTACTAGAATGAGAAATTATATTTTAATGAAAATAACTTGATCATGGTTGCTCAAAACAGTCTGTATATTTTGTATTTTTCTATTAAATTATAATAGTGCATCAAAAAATCAAAATAGATAATGCCTTTGTGATAGTTATATACTTCCATTCTGTGTATTGTAATGTTTATAACATACTGTGAAACTATGTATAATAAAAGCATTTATTTACATATAGGTACCACATTTATTTATTTCAGTCTTTTCTGATCTGCCAGCTATTTTGTTGAATTAGTATGAAATCGGGGCCTGTTTCATGGAACTTGAAAGTCAAGCATTTCACATTGAAAGTATCTACTCTTGTTCAATAAAACATTCACAATACTTATTTTAATTTTCTCCCAAAAACGAAGAAGTTATCTTGGTCTCAAAGAAGACATTTTGACAAGATGGGAAGATGCCTCCAGCTTGGTCAATATTGGTTCAAAAATCATAAATTTGGTCTCAAATTGTAGGAAACATTACGATCTACAGTTTGAGACCAATTTTATTATTTTGGAACCAATATTGCCGAGCTGGAGTAATTTCCCCATCTTGTCAGAATGTTTTCTTAGCTTGGACAGACTATTGTAGAAATTTTACAAAAAATTGACAAGTTTTGGACATTCGTGTCTGTGTTTTTGCCTGTTAGTATTATTGTGCTGTCTTGAATAAATAAATACGATTTTCTGATATGAAATGAAAAATATTGAATAGTTATTTGTGTATCAGTGCGCAAAGTGTGGCTTTGCTGCATGAGAGAAACACTTACGCACAAGCCGCAGGCGAGTGCGGAATAGTTTCTCAAGTGCAGCCAAGATACTTTGTGTCCATATTACTCATTAAATTTTTCCTACAGTTACCATATTGAATTTAAAAGGTTGAAATTAAAATTAAATTCGTCATATCTCAGTTATTTATCATTGAATCCTGACAAATCAGGCATCATTTTATTCAGAATACAAAGCTCTAAATTTTTTAATGGTACAGAAGATTATAAAACCATAACTCTTAACAGTAAATTTGAAATTAATATTTTAGTTGGCCGCCATTTTTAAAATTTCAAATATTACAAATTTTTGAGGCAACTATTTTGAAGACTTGATACTTATACTTGAACCCGCCAAATTTCATAAGGGAGTGTCCATCCATGAACAATATGTGATGTAAAATCACAAAAAATAGAATGGTGGATAACAGGGAAACATAGGATAGGGCATTCTGCCGAAGACATTTTCTGTTTCTTACAAACTCAAAGAACACCGTGGTGGTACTTGAATGTTTTTTTCAGACAACCAAGAATGTTAAAATTTAAATTTTTAATTTTTCTTTTTTTCTTTTTATTTTTTTTCATATCAATGAATCTCAAAATGTCATTTATCACTTTTATTTCTATGTAAAATAATAATTGGAAGTTGTTCTGAGTTGAAAACAATTGGCAAAAAAAATGTTCTGCTCAGGATTCAAACCACCCCTGATTGGTAAGCAGTGAAATACTAGTCCATGTTGCTAACCACTTGGCCATCATGGTTTGTTAGGGGTTATTTTAGGTTAGCTTTTGCCAGTGATGCCAACATGATTTCAGGAGCATAATAGAATTTACTAGCCTGAAATGATTCACAAAACTGATGTCAAGTTGCAAGTCTGGAGTGCACAAAAAAATTTTTGCGCACTAGAGCAGAAAAGTAGATTTTTGGTACTATTGTAATCAATACAGGAACAGCAACTTTCTAAAGTAGCTGTAGGAAATAGTATTTTACATAATGAGTTTGGAAAAGGTGGTTTTACAAACAAATAATTATGTTCTCCAAACAAGTGGTACACAAGTTTGGAAAATAATTATGAGTTTGTAAACTTTTCCACACAAATTATGTTCATTTTTTTTGTCATACTAGACTGAGAAGGATTTATTAAAACCTCAAACAACTGAAAACATTAACTGAAGCCAACATAACCTCAACACAACACTAGCAGTAGCACAAAACAAACACACACAGTGAACTGTCATGGCGGCTTGTTTGGAAAAATCAGCTGTGCTAGATTTTCAGTGCTGTAATTATCATTTCGCCACACTGCACAGAAAGCAGCTGTTTTCTGTGCACTAAAGAGATTCGAAAGACGCCATTTACAGGCGGCTTTGCTACTAGCTCCAAAAGAGGGCTCTTTTGGAGCTAGTGCACAGAAAGAGACTGGTAGTTACCTATCTGGCCGCTAGATTGGGCGACAATGCACAGCTTTCTGCACTGCTTTCCCGCCTTAGCCTACTTCAGTTTGAATCAGCGATCGCCGCAAACATTCTTATACAATATTTATTATTCTTATTCTTGCAGTGTGGCGAAAAGTATCGTACTCAACTCTCACAGAAAGGTGTTTATGGTATTCGCATAACATATTCCCGGGCTTGGCAAGCCTTGCCTGGGAAACTATCCTCATACCATAAAAACCTACTTTCTGTGCTTGTAGTGTAATGTACTATTGTGATGATGACTAGTGCTGTAATAATCATCATTATTCCCGCATTCAGAACAGCTGATCTTTGATTCTCCTGTAAATGGCAATTTTCCAAACGCAAATCTAGCTTGGAAAGTTGTGTATTACATACAAGTATGGCGAAAAATTAATTTTAGTGCGGTGCAATTAGTTAAAAAAAAGGCCAAACCTCAACATCCAAAGAGAAAGGACGATTCCTACGCCAACTTGTTCTATACAACCCCTTTATTGTTTGGTAAAAAGTTACACCCCTATGAGCGTCGGGTTTTATGTGAGGGGGGAGGGGGGGTTGAAAGGTGCAAAATTTCAGTTTTTTGTGAATTGTAGCCGAACCAAGTGTCGGACAAAAACATTTCATGCATGTTTTTTCTAGAGAACAAAATTTGGGAGAGATTGAGACCAATCACAACTCTGTATCATCAACCGTTTCCAAGTTACAATTTTTTGAAAACTCAAAAAATTGTAACTTGGGTTGGATTGGAAACTCTTGCATCCGTATTTCAAAATCCCTCTCGACGAAATTAATTTCTCTTCAATTTGAGACCAAATTCACCCTTCTATGTTTAGTGGTTCATGTGCTACAGCAATTTAAAAAACCCCTTACATCCCCAAAATCCCCTAAAATTACATTTTATTGTACAAAAAAAAATATTAAAAATTTTTGGACTGGCTTATAATTCCATAGTCATTATGGAGGGCAAAATTCTCTACATTTTCTGACGAAGAACACCACTCTACCTTCATTAGTTACAAAGTTACAGATGAATAAATTATCAAAAATGAGAGAAAATTGGAATAGCTGATTTTACAACAATGTTTTCATCAAAGTTTTATTCAAGAAATATTGTGAATCATATACAGTATCAAAGAGTACATTTTCCTCTACAATTTGAGACCAAATTCACATTTTTGAACAATTACAGAATTAGCTAGATCCATTTTTCAAACCAACTGCCGAGTTCAGAGCTCACTCTGAGAGGCGCTCCTTACACTATGAATGATACATTGAAACACTTTGTTGAGCTTAAGAAGACGACGATTTTTTTTTAAAATATATGTAGCTCATTCAGTAATATTGTTCAAAAAATATGAATTTGGTCTCAAATTGTAGATAAAAATCTGATCTTTAATGTCATATAAGATTCATCATGATTCTTCAATTAATTCCTCATGATAACATTGTTGGAAAACCAGCGTTCTCAATTGTTGAAAAATTACACATAATTCATTCTATTGTAACTCGGTAACTATTGGCGATAGAGTTATATTCTTGGTCTAGAAATGTAGAGTGATTTATCCTCTAAAAGATGGTATATTAATATTTCTTGTCCAATGCTTATTGTTAGAGAAATTTCGATAGAATTCTAAAAATCTGGTGTGGTACACTCACACAACTTTCCTTGCCATTAACATTATTTTGCTTAGCCTAATACGAGTAGGCTATCCATTATCCATACTTAGTCATCAGCGAGTGCAAATTTCATTACGCTATTACTTGCTCATCTTCTCATTCTCATACTATAACAGTGAAATTTGCATTCGCCGATGACGCCTCGCGCCTACCGGCGCTTCGGCTAATCGTGTGTGCGATTTGAAATTTTCACAAGCCCATATGATGACTCGCGCCTGTCGGCGCTTCGGCTAGATTTTAGCCAAATTGACTTGGATTTTGAATGAAAGTAGATTTTTTGGTACCTATTTCAATATATCGGATCAAAGAGGTGGAATCGATAAAGGATCATACTCTGTTATTTTACCAAAAATTTATTATGAAACACCAATACTTTTTCCAAATGTGATTTTTGTCTCCTTTAAATCCTGATATGGATTGCTTTGATTGCGAGTTTGACGGAATGGCATTGATACAATTTTTGCACACGAGCGGCAAGCACGCTGCCCGCGTTGCTCAAACTCACCTTACCGAGCCATGTAGTGCGGGTTGCCTATATACAGACTCATGTAGTGCGGGTTGCCTATATACAGACTCATGTAGTGCGGGTTGCCTATCTTTGAAGTCTGGGGTGGCGCCCCTGCTAATCTTACACAAAGGGGACATATGCCAGTTGATTGTTAATGGTTATTAATGACTATATAGGGTGCCTGTTTGAAGAAAACAGTTTGAAATTTTTTTGAGAAAATCGAGATAGAAATATTGCAAAATCCATTTTTCTCAACAATGCTGCGGATCTTCTGCGATTTTGCCAGGAAAGAGACTCATGGCAGTCGATAGGGCTTATAAAGGGCTATTTTGGGTATGAGTTTCAAAAAAATCGTTAGAGCCGTTTTCAAGAAACCCGTGAAAAACACCATTTTTAGCATATTATTCGCCATTTTTAGATGAATTTTCTTGAATTTCTTAGTGTCGGGTCCTCATGGTATAAGAACCTTGAGTTCCAAATTTCAAGTCAATCGGTTGATTAGGAATCTAAATATTGCAAAATTCATTTTTCTCAACAATGCTGCGGATCTTACGCGATTTTGCTAGGAACGAGACTTATGGCAGTCGATAGGGCTTATATAGGGCTATTTTTGATATGAGTTTCAAAAAAATCGTTAGAGCCGTTTTCGAGAAAATCTTGAAAAACACATTTTTTGGCATATTATCCGCCATTTTTTGATGAATTTTTTTGAATTTCTTAGAGTCGGGTCCCCATGGTATAAGAACCTCAAGTTCCAAATTTCAAGTCAATCGATCAATTAGGGATCGAGATATAGTGTATACAGACATACACACACACATACACACACACAGACCAATACCCAAAAACCACTTTTTTGGACTCATGGACCTTGAAACGGATGGAAAACCTAAAATTGGGGTACCTTAATTTTTTTTGGAAAGCAATACTTTCCTTACCTATGATAGTAGGTAGGGCAAGGAAAGTAAAAATGAGCGAATTTATCAGAAAAAGTGTGATAAAACCAGTTGTGTGCCTTCTTATGTCAAAGGTCTCACAATTCTCATAGTAACCATTTGAAAGAGGAAGATTTTCTCTACATTTCTTGGTAGTTTCAGATTTTTCCGTTCACAACTTTCCGATTGGAAGCATTGAAATGTGAAAAATTGGAATTTTCAATGTGCAGGCATTATTATTCAAGAGTATCATTTAATAATAATAATAATAATAATTTCTCTGAAAGAAAAACAATTCTTCCAGAGGAGTTTATTAGTAAGAAATTAACAATATACAGGTAAGATTTCATGATGTGAATTTAAGTAACAATTTAGACTTTATTGCAAAAAAGATATATTTTTCGTGGCCCCCACTATATAAAATATGTGTTGGGAAACCACAAATACTTTGCTTTACACGGCGTTAGAGTTATAAAAATAATTTAAATAATTAATTAATATAATAATATTTATGGACTAATTTTTACATTTGATTAGTAATAAAGGACAAAAAAGAAATTATTTTCTGAACGATGCTACTCTAATTTCCAATAAGGTTTTCACTAAAATTTATTCTATTTTCAATGAGCCAATTTTTTGTTTTTGCTTTAAAAATGTTAACCGGTACTATTTCTTTAATATGTATTGGAAGTATGTTATGAAGCTTTGGTCCTAGATATGTGACTGTCCTCTGGGCAGCTGTCGTTGCCATCCTGGGAACAGCCAGATCGATATTCCTTCTACGTGTACTGTGGTTGTGGTCCATGTTGAGAAATAACTGCGGGTTTTTTCTGGTGAATGTAAGTAGTCTGTGGATGTAAATTTGTCTGATGCTGAGTAGGTGGAGCTCCACAAATAGAGTATCTGTAGGGTGGAGCGGATGTTTCTGTCCCATTATCCTGAGGATCAGTTTCTGTACTTTGAAAATGGGATCCATATGACAGAAATGAGTTGCTCCCCAGGCCAGAATGCCATACCTTTCTATTGATTCTACCAATGTGTGGTATATCATCTTCAATGTATCCAGATTCAGTATCTGTCGGAGCTGAATGAATTTGTGGACCAGTTTCCTGAGGTTTGTTGTATGATGTGTTTGTCCCATCGAAGTAAGTCGTCTACTATTACTCCCAAGTATTTTATATTATCAGTGCGATCTATTGTTGGACAATTGCAGTTTATGCGATTAATTTTGCAGTGGTGTAGCTTGATGGTATTTCATGCCGGTTTTTTTGAGTCCGTCAGTGAAAATGCCAGAAATTTCGTTTTTGATGAATTGAGAGTCAGGATATTATTGTGGAGCCAGGATGTAATTTTTTCTATACCTAATTCAGCTGATATGAAAGCATCATTCCAGTTGTTGCCTTGGAATATCACTGCTGTGTCATCTGCAAAGGCAATTATCTTGCCACCAGTGTCAAGTGAGCATAATTCATTGACAAAGATGAGGTACAGTATCGGACCAAGAACTGTTCCCTGTGGCACGCCAAATTTTATAGGAAGACCTTCCTCTGCACTCAGATTTTTCCCTATTCGCACTCTTTGCTTTCGATTATCAAGGTAGGATTTGAACCACTCCAAAACCACACCTCTCACACCAATAGCTTCAAGTTTTTTCAGTAGGATTCCATGTGATACTGTATCAAAAGCCTTTGCAAGATCCAAGAACACTGTCAGACACTTCATTCCATTATCTAAGCTGTGAATAATAGTTTTTGTCAACTCAAAAATCGCATCATCTGTACTCCTGTTCTGTCGGAAGCCAAACTGATTGGATGACAACAAATTTTTTGACTCAAGAAAATCAACTAGACGCTTTTTCACTATTTTCTCTAGAATCTTTGATGTGTTGTTGACTAATGCTATCGGCCTATAGTTGTTCAGATCAAGTTTATCGCCTCCTTTATGTAAAGGTCTGACGCAAACCTCTTTCATTAAATTTGGAAAGATTCCATTTGAGAGACTCTTGTTGAATATGTCAGCTAGTGGTATTGCAATATACTCTTTCACAGCCTTCAGAGTTCTATTGTTGATGTCGTCTAGACCTGGAGAACTGTCGTTACGAAGGGAGCTGATGATGTCCAGTATTTCCTGTTCTGCAACTGGCTGAAAATACATCGAGGCTGGCGAAATTTTAGCTGGTTTATAATCACTTACTAAAGTGTGAATTGATCTTTCAACTTTAACAGCAATGTTATTGGCTAGATTTTCTCCAATATTGGCAAAATGTTCATTAACTTTTTCAAGAATGAGTTCTTTACTATTCTCCATTGTTACAATGCTGTTATCAACAACTATCTCTCTTATTGTGTCATCCTTTCTGTTAACTGTATCTGTTGCTTCCCTTATCAGTTGCCAGGTTCTTTTCATATTATTCAATGCTCCATTTAATTTAGTTCTGTAAAATTCTTCTTTTTTATTTCTTATTAGTGCTGTTAAAGTGTTGCGATATTGTCTGTAGTATTGAGCAAGTGCAATGTCATTGGGATGCATTTTCCTCCTTTTGTTGAGTAGATCTCTTCTCCTTATAGCTGATACAAGTCCCCTCGTAATCCATGGCTTGATGGGTTTCAGACGTTTCCGCTGGTGGTAACAGTTGGTATTTTCTTCAATATATTTCTTTAAAATATTGATGAACCTCTCATACGACTCGTTGGTGTCTTGAAGGTTGACGACGTCTTCCCAGTTTTCTGTTGAAAGTTGCTGTCTCAATCCAGGTAAATTTACAGATTTCCTAAGAGTATTGCAGCTGTTGTTGTAATTGCTATTATTAATGCGCACATTCGAAGTATTGATTTCTTTCAGACCCAGAATTATACTAAAATGATCTGTGGTTGATGATTCATATATGATTGGAAGAACTTGTTTCTCAAAATTAATCATAATATGGTCTATGCAAGAGGATGTTTCTTCAGTAATCCTTGTAGCTTTTTTAATACAATGTCTGAAACCATATTCACTTGAGAAATTCAAATAATCCTGTAATTGTTGATGTGAATGGTAATTGAGAGTGTTTATATTCATGTGTCCAATACAAATAATCTGTTTACGATTTAATTTGTCTAGCTCTTTCCTCATATCACACAAAAAGAGTGATATGTCGTGATGGGATGGAGATCTATAAATTGCAATGATATTATAACAATTTTCACTTGTCACCAATTTCATATTTAAAACGTTTGCCTGTCTAACTTTCAATTCTATACAAGAAACATTGTGGCATTTTCTTGCATAGATGATAATTCCATCATTTTGTAAGAGATTGTTTTCAGAACAGAATATGACGTAATCATCTAAGTGCTGAGGAATAAAATCGTTTTTTATCCAGCATTCCGTAAGAATGATGATATCAAATTCCAATGACATATCTTGTAGCTGTACCATCAATTGGTTGAAATTTCTTCTTATACTTCTTATATTAAGACAAAAAATTTTCAGATTGAATTCTTCCAGTAGCATTACTAAATTTTCCGCTACATCCACATTCACATCATCTACTTCTTGAAGAGCTTCTAATTCCTCACCAATATTGAAAATATCATTGTTCATCATTCACTAATTTTACATCTAAGATGGTCTACGTGCTTTATTATTATGCTCTCTTCTTTGACCTGTTGAATCTTATTTGTTATCGAAAACATCAAGTCCATCTCTCCTATCGTAATGTATCTAAAGGAATGCGTGTGTCTACTTAGTGCTGCTATTATGTGCTATTATTATCTGTTACAAACTTTTAAAGTAACGGAATAATTCCTGTGAAAAAATATGGAGTTTTCAAAAAATTGTAACTTGGGAACGGTTGATGATACAGAGTTGTGATTGGTCTCAATCTCTTCCAAATTTTGTTCTCTAGAAAAAACATGTATGAAATTATTTTGTCCGACGCTTGGTTCGGCTACAATTAAAAAAAAAAACTGAAATTTTGAACCTTTCAACCCCTCCCCCCTCCCCCAAAAACCCGACGCTCATAGGGGTGTAACTTTTTACCAAACAAGAAAGGGGTTGTATAGAACAAGTTGGCGTAGGAATCGTCCTTTCTCTTTGGATGTTTAGTCTGAGTCCAATTGCACCGTACTATTTGATCAAGATGTTATTTCTGGAGTAGGAAGAATTATTAGATATTTCAGTACACCTTTGTTCTACTGTATTTACATAGCTATCATTGGAGATGATACTGTATTTACATAGCTATCATTGGAGATGCGAATTAATTAATAGGTACTATTCTTTAAGGAGGATCTTGAAAATCCAAGGTAGAAACATCTGATAAACCTATACCTATACCCGGTAATCAATCCCCTTCGAGTTACACAAATCATTAGATATCGTGATTTTGGTGCATTTCATTTGAAAAAATACACTATTGGTGCACTATCCGCAAAAAAATGCACTACCAAATATATGATGCGATATATTTTTTACACGTTTCTGAGCCCTCGGAACACGAATCTGATGTCCGTTCAAATTCATATATCTATCTATCTATCTATCAATCTGTACATATATATATATATATATATATATATATATATATATATATATATATGTACAGATTCTTGTTAACACGATAACTCCCGAAGGGCTTGTCGGAGAGCGACCAAATTTTGCACAAAAATCATTAGTGTTAATATCTCGGTCAAGTTCGTTAACCAGCCATATTGGTCCCAGGGAAGGGGGTGAAATCAGGGGATGAAAATTTTGAAAAATCACTACAAATCGACCAATAACTTGATCGTTTTGAAAATTGGTGTGTATAATACCCTTATTATGCCCTACAATTTGAGCCATTAACGAAAAAAATCCATTAAAAAATGGTAGAGAAAATGGCGAATAATATGCCCAAAATTGTGTTTTTCGAAAACGGCATCTTTGAATTCATACCCTGAATAGCTCATTATAAGTCATATGATTTGAGCCATCATAGAATTCCATTTGAAATGCACTCTTTCCGACCGCCAGCTGCCGGAACGAATTTTTTCATTTTATACCAGTTTTGCTGTTTCCTATTTTAATTTGGTTCCATACATAATAATATTTAAGAAAGGATTTGAGTATTGTGGCTTCAACAAATTTTACAGAATAGACGTTACAATTTCCTACTTTTGCTCTTATTATATAAAAATTATATTACAGTATATTCAGTGATTCCCAATTATTATTGTTGTGAATGCAAAGCTGTTTAGTGTTCAACTTAAACCATTATTAAAGCCTACTTCACTCAAGTGACTTTTCTGTCATACGATTTTTCAAAATAATATAATTGGGTTCTCATTAAATCTCTTTGAAAAACTGGGTAGGCTACGGCAAGAAAAAACTATGTCAGAAAAGATGTTGGAAAAATACAATTATAATACAATATGAAACACAAGTTTGAATTTGACAAAACATCATGCTACAAAAAATTAGAGGATGAAAATATTCAAATTGAAATAATCAAAACAATGGATTTACAATTCATCAATGTTATATTTTTATTCAATGAAATAATCAAAACATTGGATTAACAATTTCAGTATACTGAGATAAAAGATACTTAAAAATATTACTGGGATAAAGATTTATGATAGAATACCAGATAGATTGAAAATGATGTTGTGAAACAAGTTAGCCTACTATTAAATCATGTAAATTTTTGAATGTTCTATCATTATTCAGAGAAAGTTTTAGAATGTAATTCGTGAAACATTCAAGTTTAGGTTAATAAGTTTAAATGCTAGTAGATCTAATGAACCATGCAAATACCTAAAGTAAGCTCTAAAGAAATAATAAAGATTATCGCTATGAGTTGGATTAAAGACGTATTATAAGTTGGATGTTTCATTATAAATTAGATAAGTTATTTCAAGTTAAATTAAAGGATTAGGTTAGAAATTCCACTTGATGTGAGAAGCCACTTACAGTAGGCCTATAAGCAGGCACGTAGCCAGGGGGGGGCTTGAGGGCAGGGCCGTTGCCTGGTTTGTAGCGCCCCAAGGCAAGAACAACCGCGGCGCCCCCCACACTATCCCTGCGTTTATTTATTTATTTACATGTTCACCACCACGCTGTCTGCTACAGTTCACATACCCATGCTATGTTCATGTTCGAATATAAGAATGCTGGATCCAGTACATGATTTGTGGGTGGGGGGTTAGGTGGGGCAAAGATGATTAAGTGGGGAACATTCCGGGGGGTCTGGGGAAAAATTTTGAAAAATGTAACTGGAAAATCGTGCTTTTAGACAATCTAGAGCTTAAAACCTTATAATTTTTTGTAATTTAAATCTATAGTTTTTAATTGGATTTATTCATTAAATAATATACAGTATGTATTTAAGAAATTGTATTTTTGTTATTTTTTCATCAAAAATAGAAAGTAGAAATGTAGCCATTTAGTGTACATTCAGTCAGAGATCATTCTTTTGAATATAACATTTTCCAAATAATGTCCTCCATTGGAATCTATGCACCTTTGCAGCCGTGCCTGAAAGAAACGGGTAGATTTGCTATGACTTTCAACTTTGTGCGTTACCTCTTTGTACATCGAAATGATTCATAACTTTCTTACATCAGAACTCGCCCATTTTCTATTGAATGAACAAACAATATGGGACAACAAGCCACACTGCCGCGAGAATTGTCATGAATGCTGTGAGTGTTTCATTTCCAAGCCGCGTCATTTCCTCGAGACGGGGATATCCCTTGGCCCCCTCGCTCTCCAGATTTATCAACCTGTTTTCTATGGGGCTACTTGAAAACGAGAGTTTTTCAGAGCGATCAACCCAGAACTATCTCAGCTCTAAAGCAAAGGATTCAAGAGGAGATTGGAGGAATACCACTCAATATGCTGCAAAATGTCATGGGGAAACTTCCAGGCCCGGCTGCAAAAGTGAATAGATTCCAATGGAGGACATTTGGAAGATAATATATACTCAAAAATGATTTTTCACTTATTGTACACTAAATGGCTATATTTCTACTTCCCATTCATGATGGAAAAATTACAAAAATACAATTTCTTAAACAATCTGATAGAAATTACCCAATTTGGACAGAAATTTGATACCTAGATTTGGAGCTAGACTCCTGAATTCGGTCTCATTTTTAAGAGCACATGAGAAAAGTTTTTTGCAAAATAATTTTTTTCGAAACCTGTAAAATAACTGAGAAAAATCAATTTGAAATGTTGAAAGAAACTTGAAATCGACTTTGGCATGAGTTGGACATCGAATCATCACATTGATTTGTCCTCTTTTCAACGTTGGAATATCGTACGCTATCCTCAGAATTCGATTTAGATTGATAGTTACTCAGTTTTTAACGATTTAATATCGGCATGCATGCCCATTTAAAAAATATAAAAATATCGATAAATGATCTCGAATATATAGGTAAATAGAAGAAAAGTATACTGAGATTTTTTTGTTGGAAATTGTAGGCCTATGTAGAATCTATGGTCGATGGCTGTTACAACCTGCTGTTACAATCTGCTACCAAGTAGAAAAAACCAAAAATAAGAACCTTCGTGGGACACTCTGTACATGCAAATTGACGAATACAGAGTGTTTCGTCAGAACTCCCTACCAATAATCTAAGGCTTTCTCCTTAGTAAGAAAATTATTTTCAATTCAGGATTAAATGTTCAATATAATAAAAATTGTTCAGTGACTTTTTCATCAAGAACGCACCCAAACCTTACAAACCACGATTTGAAGGAGGCATCTATTAAAAACTGCTTTTTTGTCTGTCCTGTCTCCTTTACATCCTGATCTGTGACGTTTGGGCGTGTTTTAGACGAAATAAGTCATGGAACAATTTTTATTCAGAATTCAATTTTTCACAATATTACATAATTCAAAATACCGGTTCGGAGAAAGGCATCCTATTATTCTAAGCCTTTAAAATTGAGAAATCAGTCCATTTTACTCATTATCTCAATAAGTTACAAATTTAAAAATAATTTCATTAAATTTCATAGCTGATTTTACAAAAGAATTGATCACAATAATTTGGAAATGACATTTGGATATGTTTCCTACCCAGGAACAATGCCCTAGAACATAATTATTAATTCTGAAACACTCTGTAGTTGGCCTATAGTGCAAATTTGCAATAACAGCCTAACAGGTCGCCACCCAGCTTCCATCTAATTAGCCCCCTCCGAAATCAAATCCTGGCTACATGCCTGCCTATAAGAATAATGCATGCTAACAAAAGCTAGCATAGTCTATCCAAGCACCGAGGACATTATGGCAAGATGGGTGAACTCCAGAATATTGGTTCAGAATTTATCAATTTGGTCTCAAATTGTATAAAACATTGTGATCTAATATTTAAGACCAAATTGGTAAACTTTAAACCAATATTGAACGAGTTGGAGTTGTTCCCCATCTTGCCAGAATGTCTTCTTTGCTTGGACAAATGAGCTAACATGAAAAACTCTTCAAGAACAGACTAATCTCTCATAATAACAACAAAACAAAAGCTGATTGTGATGATTATATGAAGTCTTGAGCAACTATGAGAGTACACCAAGACTGAGATAGTTTGTGAGAAAGACAGCAGATGCAGAAGGATATGGCCAATCGTCATTGGGATTCACCTAGAACTGGAAATTCTTAATTGATTTGGATTGTATTTTTCCTAGATTTGGGTTGTATTCTAAATCTAAACTGAAAAGGGACAGTCATTGGGCAAGGTCTATAAAAGAAGGACAGGACACGGGTGCCATATTGAGCCTTAAAAGCAGGCGGTAGATTCAAAACGTCAAAATTTTGAGCCAAAAATTACCCCTTCATTCAAAGTCACTACAGCTGCGATATTACTAATATAAGCAACTTTCTCGGTTTTAAGACCCAATATGGCCGCTGCCGCAGTGCATTATGGCATCGTGTCCTGACCTTCTTCTATAGACCTTGTTATTGGGCGTAAGTCTATTAAACGGTTAAACCTTACCATGAGGTATTATTTTCTAGATAACTGAATGAATAAATGAATTAAATCAGAATCAATATTTTCCACGAAGTAATAAAACTATTCCTTGAGGACGAATTTCTTCCGTAACTTGAATTTGCTTTCTGGGCACTTCATTGAATAAAAACTCTAAAAGCATGGTCAAAGATTGTTCTGGAACAACTATTAATAATAGGTAGGCTACAGAATGTTGTCCATTTGAAATGATTTGTTAAAATTTTTATTATTTTTAAAATAATTATTATTTTATTTCGTATTTATTTCTGTAGAAAAAAAAACAACAATCAATCAATTACATAAAATCTTGTGTAATCAGAAAGTTAACAGAATTATACATGATAATATCAAAATAAATAAATTCATACCTATACGTCCTCTACACAGTGAGTGGTTCAGCTTCTTGAGTAATAAATACTGTCATGTGATTAAATCACGTGATCACGTCCTGCGCATGAAGGAGTAATCTGATTCTGATGTTTCATTTCAATATAGAACAGATAAAACGCAGGATTAGACAGCGATATCTGTCCTTCAAAAAGTATCAGTAATTGGAATTTTTATAGTTACGAAGATTTATATTGTGTGTTATGTACCCTATCAGGCGTCACTCAAGATAGTGACGAGAAGTACGAATAAATTGGATGGTATTCATCCACAGATCAATAAACTGAAGATGACCTTGATTTTTTATTGAAGATAAGACATTTGAACAAAGATTTTTCCATTCAAACTATATAATAGAGCATTTATCTTATTGAATTGGAAGAATATCAGTTTTAAAATTGAGCTTTGACATTCAGTGCCATCTAGGGGTTACAGAGTGAACTATATGGACAATGTTCCAGCTTCTGGTTGGTTGTACCGCGAACGTTGAATCATCCCTAAAAATTACAATACAATTAAACGTCTTCAAATTTGAACAGTTATAAACAGGTGGAACTTTGAACTACTCTATTGTTTTCATGATGTTTTCAATAGTTTTTATTCATAAAAATTTTATGTGGGGGTGATGGTGAAAATTTTAGGGTGCGCATAATGGCATAGGCATAGTACAACTTGTATTATTTTTCTGAACGATAATTACCTGCAAAATACTAATATTCGGATAGAAATCAGATGGCAGAGCTGCATTGTGGTTCATCCAGAATTTCAAGTAGTTCAACAAGAATAATATTATTTCAATAATTAGGCTTCTAGCCCGAGAATTGAGTGTGATGAACTACTATTATCGGTCTCAGAGCAGCTCAAACCAAAGCACAGCAAATATATTTTATTTGTGAGTAAAACCAATAATCAACTTCCTTTTAAGTCTTAGATGTTCGAATCACTATAAAAAAATAGGGATAATAATTGAGCATAGACCTCATCAGACCAGTACCGGTATGGTAATGAAGATCTTGGTGGAATATGAAGATCCTGGTCCTTGGCTAAAAACCAAAAACCAAAATGTCAGTAAACTCAATATCTGAAACAACAACTTCCTCCCAGAGGAAGAATAATTTAACAGTTATTGACCAAACTAAGTCAAATCTGAAACACCACCCGACAACTGCTGTCATCTACAAGTCAAATTAGGGAATTTTTCGAACTGATATCGTCGGCCAATCAGAGCGAAGGCATAGTTTGGAGGCGTGTCCAATGTAAGTCGAAGCAAGTCACCCTATTGCTACTACCATCTGCTGGCTATGTTCGTAACCATTTCGAACGTTTTTGTCAAGAGAGTTGGGTTGGGGAGGGCAGTAAAAATGGCTGCAATCTTGAACTTGCTTGTGATTTAGTTTTCTAAACCTGAATTTTCGGTAAAATTCAATATTTATTATTACAAATAGGAACCTTTCCGTGAAGGCAATTGCCAGGTTGCCTCATTCCAGACCGGCCCTGCACGACACCATACATTTTATAGCATGTATTATTAGATGTTTCAATAATACCCAAGACCTTTTACTGTTTTTTTTAATGATTAAAATAAATTTTATCTTATTAAATAATCATCTTGACAAACACAAGAGACGTGTCACACTACCAGACAAACAGACAAATTCTAATTGTGGCTTTGCTATAGCATTGTCGAGCAAAGAATTCATTCCTTAAAAATGTCCGATAAAAGCGAGAGTGTCCCTACGCATGTGTAGATCTGAAAAATTTAGGGTAAAATCACTTCTGCCAACATACTGCAGGTGAGATGTGATGAGAGACAGATGGTAAGAGTGAGACTATTTTCATTTCAACTGCTGGTAGCATTCAACACCTGCCATTTTGTTTGAATGCTTTCTTTGCTCTACAAGACATTGTAGCTTTGTAGGCTAAAGTCCCACTATTTATCGGGATAAATTGAGGTACACCTTTGTTTCCTTTAATGGTTTTTTTCCTTTAATAAGATTATTCACGTTGAAAAAATACTGGGTACTGACCACCTGGTAAGAGTGTCTGCTTTGTGATTGTGAGGGTAAGTCACAAACACAGTGGACTGATCTTGGATGGGTGACCAGTATTTGGCCAAGTACACTTTGGCGGGGTGGAACCTACCCGTGAGGGTCTCCTCACCATTAAAAGCCATAAGCATATTTTATTTCACGTTATTGGGAGTGTGTTGGGAAATAGAAGAGTTAATATAGAGTCAAAATAGATGATAATAACATTTGGAATTCGGAATATTCAATTTAATTTTGCAATAATTATTGAAAATACAATCATTCAAATATTCAAAAGTTATCGTAGTTCAAATATTGGAAATCGAAATATTGCAGATGATTATTTTGTTGCTGGCCTCTTCAAAAACTTTTCAAAAGTTGTGGATGCCTCTCTTGCAGTGGACGTTTGTGGGTGATTTACGTCCGTTTGCCAGGCTCTTGACAGTTGAAGTAGGTTTGCGAATAGCGGTTTTGAAAAGCAATATGAGAAGAAGGAAGTAGAACAAGTGGGAAAAGAAGAACGCAAGAAGAATCGCTGCATCAACTTTTTTAATTTTCCGACGTCCGCATCCATGAACTTACTTCTTTCCGCTTGCAAAAGATTACTACTGCTCAGGCCGCAGGGTAATTTTTTCGCCTCTCTCATTAAACTTCTCATCCTTTCTGCAACTGGGATCAACGCAAAACACAGCAAAATAAGGAAATAAGCGAACAGACAGAAAAACATAACTGCTGTGTCTCCTGCAGTTCAACCTAATTAATTCTTTCAGTTAGGGCCATAACTCATTCTCGATGAAGACGCCAGTATTTTTCACCGGCTGGCCTGCTAACGACCTGCTGCTACTTGGAGAGCCCACTATTGTCGACAATTTTTGTTTCGGCTGGAAATATTGTAATCTTTCATCCACCGTTCATCCCCTGCAAACAAACAAAGGCACAATATCTAAAGAAGGAGAATACATGTCACAGGCAATTAATTTCTCCAGCTCTCGGATTAATCCCACGGTCTGATCTTTCCCTTGCACTCAGATCCGCCGCTTAATTCCCTATCTCCCCATCATACCTACCTTGTTTTGTGCTAGATAATCTGCTGTATTTTTCATTTTTTGGTTGTCTGCTATTCAAGCACCATTTCGAAAATAGCTGAGTCTGTCATTGTCGAATAATTGAGTTCAGTCTTTTCTCGGCGAATATTTTTTGAAGCTCGAGTAGTAATCTTTAAATCATCTACTCTGACACTGAAATGTTTTAGGCTATCAATCACTATGAATAAATATCAAATTATAATTAGTTGATAAAAATAAATTTATGATATTATAGTAATTTAAGTGGTACAAATACTGTACTGGAAATCAGAGTTCAATAGCCAACTGTTTCCCAATAATAATTAGACCCTCTGTGTACCAATCCAATTTGAAATTTATTGAAACAATAGAATAAAATAAGAAAGCACATTCAAATTATTCTCTATAAGATGCTCCTCAATTTTATTATTATAATAGGCTATCTATGACAATTCAATATTATTCATTTCAATATTTAATAGATTTGTATCAATATTGTAAATGGGATTTTCACTTATTCCCTACATCATTCTGAAAGTGCCTTATCTCTAATAATCTTTCCATACTTTGATATGATTACTCCATCTATTTATTGCATGTATGAGAATTTCAAAAACATTCACTCATTAATTATATCAACAAATTCACTAATTGTTCAATGAATTATGTTTTCTCGGAGTTGTATATGGATAAATGAATATGTAGGCCTACACTACTATTAGTGAGCTGCCTCCTTTTTCCTATGTTAGTGCATACTTCCAGTTATTTAATATGGTGCGCTCACATGGTTGACAGTGCACGGATATTTGTAATGAACAGAAATGAGTGAGATTCTGGAAGCCTGGTATAGTCTGTTCAAGACAGAAGGCATTCTGGCAAGATGGGAAAATGACTCCAGCTTGGTCAATTTTAGTTTTAAACTTATAAATTTTGACTCAAAGTGTAAGAAACATTGTAATCTACAATTTGAGACCAAAATTATGATTTTTGAAGCAATATTGACCGAGCTGGAGTATTTTTCCCATCTTGCCAGAATGTCTTCTCTGCTTGGACAGACTATAGGCACAACAAGAAGACGTGGGCTGATCCAACAGGCTTGTAACATGCAGTAATAACTTGACGCCGTCTGTGCCCTGGGGAGGGGTGAGTGAGGGAATAGGGGTGTTGTGAGGGTGGGGTTCGTGTTTTAATTACGGAAACAATTAAAGTGAACACACACAGAATACTATGCAGCAGCAGCAGTAGCAGCATAGTCTCGCATCAGAAAATACCCCCCTTACGCTTTGAAACCCCCCATCACCAACCAACACATCGGAGGAGTACAACAGACTACGCTCTCCCTTAATCATGCAATGTTTTCATACAATTTCGCCAAATGCCGAATAACATTTTAATAGGATTACCAAGCGACGGCCTGAGCTAACATTCGAGCTTGTCACGTGATTGAGCCAACTTAGCCCCCTCTCTACCACCACCAACAATCCTAACAACCATTTTCCCATTTTCCATCTCACTCTTGTTACCATTTTTCCTCAACCATGTGTTTTCCATCTCTGTTCATTTCACAGAATCCGCAAGAATTAAATTAAATTCAGGTTGATCCGACCGTAAAATTGACGTCGAATATTTGTACTGAGAGATAATGATGGAAGCAGACTGTTTCAATTAGATTAAGTAAATTCACATAAATTAGCCCACAAGCTGCTCGCAAATGTTATTATCAAACATCGAACAGTAGCTTGGGAAGGGGTTTGGCTTAGTTGTACACTTTCCAAATTTATCATTCAACATAAAATTCAGTCGATATTAAGTTTAATCGATCAAACCCCATTGATGGAGTAAATTGTTGGAATATTGATTCATTGAAGATGAAAATATGAAAATACTCCAATTATATTTTCCATTCATGAATAATCCTCCTGCCTAATCAAGCTCATTATTTGAAATAGATTGCAATCCAAGGAAGGTTTTTGTGATTGTGTCAATTTTTAATATGCTCCCGTATGAGAAATAATTTGAAAATGATCGGTGCTGCAATAGGCCTGAAACGGCCAAAGTAGGATTATCCCAAGGATAAATGAGAAAATCTACGTATATTTTAATCAACACTCAAAAGAGCATTATTATATGCGTGGTGGAATTTGTCGAATAAATGTTACAAACAGTATTAGTTTTCATTCTATTCAGTATAAGTACAGAGTGGTCCAGAAAAACGGGAATGTTTGAAATAATTTATTGAAATACTGTATTTGTATACGAATCAATTGTACAAAACATTGATAATGCTCAAATTGTGTTAGGAAAGAGTAGAAACTATATGAATTATTATACTTGTTCTATAATATGATTAATTTATTGTACAGATTGCTTCAGGATTAATGTTTAATGCTTCTCAGGTTGATTCCTCACGCCAATTAGAGCAAAAAGGAAATAAATAATGTAAAATTCATTGTACGATGTTCAAATTGAGTTTAACAATGGTTTAATTGAGATTGCAATCTCACGTTACCAATAAATGGATTATATGTCAATATGATGACATTATTTAACAATGTTCAAATTAAATTAAGTTTTTGTGCAAATGACTTATAATCTTTTTCTTATCAAACATCGATGTATACTACAATATCACGTCTATTCAATCACAACAAGCTGGATCCCAGTTTTTTTTGTCGAAATGATAGGAAAGATTGGAGACAAAAGCAGCTGGACCTGAAACATAGACTTCCTGTGAAGGAAAGTTATCTTGGGTAGGTTGGTGGAAGCCCTTCATCGAAAAGCTAATTTCCTTGTGCTTTCAGATGAATGAGAATCGCTATTGTTAGAACACATCAATATTTAAGCCTTCCCATTTCCTTGAATTGAACGCAGGAAATTGGTTCAGTCTTGACAAGCTCAGTAGCAAAGCACATTGCCTGCCTTTATAAAATCTCAATTCTCTACAGAGATTATTATTTTATTGTTTATCAGAAATTCGAGACCGTTGATAACAAAGTTTGGTTTTCCACGAAATTCGAAAGTACTTCTAAATAATATTCCCGTACTTCCTTCTCGGCTCCCATTGGCCAGCGTCATGTTGAAAGTGGAAGTGAATATAAAAAAGTTTAAAATCACAGAACATTATAATGATTGGCAAAATGACTCTATAGAAATGAATCTAAACGTTCTAAATATTATTACATCAAATAGATTTTTATTACCTACCTATTTGACAACAACTTATTCGAAAAATCCAAACTTGCTCTCCATCAAGGATAGAAATAAAATTGTTTGCAAGAATGGAAATTGTGTGATTGGATATTGAAATCGGTCATTACGTGAATAATAATACTGTTAATGTTTATTGATCAACAAGTAATATATTAATTCAACATTAACTATTTCAATATGGTATGCATACCATAGGCTATTGTTGTTGTACTAAGCAACCTCATATAAATCGAGTTTAATGCCACTAAAATTAGAATGTTCTAGTTGATGTGACCTATATATTATTCCTAGTTCCATTATAAATTCCGATTAAGTAGTTCGGATTAATGGTGAACTGAACAAGGATGAATTCATTACTGGAATGGTTAAGAAGTGGAGTGGTGGGTGAGAAGTTGCTGGTATTGAATGGCCGGAGGCTGGCATAGGGATGTTGTCACCAGCTGGCAGTACAGGATACTTCCATTAGCCCTTGGGCAGAATACTGCTTCTAGCACATCGACGACATCACAGCCAGCCATTTGGATCACTCGATTTCCAACTTCAAACGCGAGCAAAGTTTTGTTGCTGTTCTGTTTAGCGCGCAACTCGATTCGCTCCAAACTCCAACACTGTTCCTGTTACCCTATTCATTCAATTGGTATAGTCTGTCCAAGCAAAGAAGACCCTCTGGCAAGATGGGAGAATGACTAAAGCTCGGTCAATATTGCTTCAAAGACTATCAATTTGATCTCAAACTATACGGAACAATTTGATCCACTATTAAGACCATATTTACAATTCTTAAACGAATATTGACCAAGCTGGAGTCATTTTCCCATCTTGTCAGAGGCTCTTCTTTGCTTGGACAGACTGTACCTCAAAACTCGATTTCGGCTCTAATTTCAAATGAATCGCCAGTTTGGAACCATGCACTATTGTAGAATACATTCGCCACAACTAATTTAACTACAATCGAATAACTAACTACTCTACAATTCTGCTAGTTTGGAACGCTAGTTCTGAAATCCCCAAATCGTGTCACAGAAAATGATGTATAGGATAACAAATTGTCTGTGATACTCCAGTTATATGTGATATAACGATATCTATGCTCCAATGTATTGTACTCACTTATACTTCGATAACTTACTAAACTTATACTTTAAGTTTTAAACTTTGTAATTATTATTAAGTATAAATAAATTCCAATTTGATGTGCTTCAAATCCAAAACATTCTGTACAATGGAATGCAATTTAACGAATCAAAAAAATCATCTACATTACATTGAAAAAGTGAAAATCTGAAGCATTAAAACGATAAATTAATTTCGATGGTGAATAGGCTATTTAATTTATATTCATCATTAAGTATTCGAACGAGAAGAGAGCCATATGTTAGAAATTCTGTATTAGATTTTAGATTATTAAGCATTTCTTCTCTTAGAAGTAAAGGTTCTACTTTACTCTATTCTTACAGATTTGATTCTATTCTTCACTCTATTATTCCTCTGATATTGTATTCATTTATATTGATCAACACCGAGAAAATCTACGAAACTCACAGCTTACTGAAGCAACTTATCTGCTCCAGTTCAATAACTTCATTATCCAATATAGCAATATTGTTAGATTTTTGATGCAGGAAAAAATCGCCTGGTTATCTTAAACTTACCTCTACGTAATAAAGTAGTCTCACTACTCTGCACATTCTACACATGATTGCAAAGCCTCTCTATACACACAAAATTACATTACACAACAACATTTTAACATTACACTATAACACTCTCTATTATTAAAACTTTGGAAATTGAGAATTGAAATGATAGGCTATGATCACATTAGGTAATCAACTTCAATGATTCAATCAAGAGTGTTGTTATCTTGAGAGGACATCTCTCAATCATTTTAGTGGTGATTATAAGTTTTTAATCTTGTTTTCCAGCGATAGAAATTTCTCCAATCACAGAAATTTACTAGCGGGTAGAGACTCCAAATGGTTGAATTGGCATTATAATTCTCAATTTCCCTTGTTCTGTTGTACAAATTGTGAATTTATGGTGGATGTGAGTTTAACCGGGGCCTGATCCTACAAATAAATCCGATGATAGTAAATACTGAGCTTGTGGGTGGCAGGCGGACGTATACATAGTACTGCAGTACCAGTCATAACTTTGCTGTATTGTCTCATATTACGCAATGCGAGAGCGGAATTAGCAATATTGGTAAATCAAGCTGGATCACGGCCTGTCACATAAATATCAATCTCGGATCCACTATGGTCGTGTTCGAAAAATAGAGAAGGCTTGTCTAATGATGACAGATGGATGTGAACTCGAGATTGGGCTTGGCATTTTGCTTGTTTTGACCATCGCTAACACAATACTTCTTTCTCTATTATTTTATTCTTCTCTCATCCTCTCTAGTGATTACATTACACTAGGATATTGATAGAATCTTGGAAATTACACTAGGATTATTATTGTCCATATGAATATTAAACGAATATTTAAAGAAAGTAATTCTATAAATAAAGCCACGCTAAATATATTGAATGTAGATCTCACTAGGACTTTAAACATTACACTAAGATGATAATTGTCCATATAAATTTATAAAAAGCCAAGCAGCTTGAAAAATTCATATGAAGAATAATTAAGAAAACTTTGAATTTTCAGATTCAATTATCTATGATAGATATTTTATAATTATACAGATACGTTTTGCTATATTAATGAGTGCTCCTGGACATAATTGTCCATATGAATTTGAAAAGCCTAGCAGCTTGATAAATTTGTATTAATAATTGAGAAATCCTTAGATTTTGAGATTCTATGAGAGCTAATCAATTGAGACTAATCTATGATAGCTATGTTATAACAACATAATATTAATAGTAAACAACATAATATATTGATATATTAAATGGGTGCTCTATAGCCTCCTCTATTACAGGAAGCTATGGTGCTCCTGGACATAATTGTCTCTATGAATACTCGATGAATTTGTATAAATGGGAATGCTAATTGTAATTTAGTCAGTGATAATCTGTACATTGGATGTTGGTTTCGTCGATTTCATCTCCCACTGTATTTGTGTGCTCATGTCAATTCGTAATATCATGACTATATATGTTTTGATATATCATCTATACATATCAAATCTATATACTATATATACTATATAATCTATATACTATATATGAATTAGATCTATCATCATTGTAATATAAACTGCATTATCATGACAGCAGTGTGGTGTGATAAGTTATGCTAAACCTAACAAAATTCTGAACTGCCCACTTTGCCACAGTTATGTACGATGTGATAGGTTCATTGTATTAAAGAGGGTAGACCTGCTTAAATTCAATAGAATATAAACCAGTAGTCGGTACATCAGCTACTCAGATAGACTCTTAGAAATTATTTTCATTCCTATGAGATCAAAGATTCCTCACAATAACAACTGAGTGAGTCTGATTTACTCAGTAAGAAGGTTGCTAGGCGCTTGTGATGTTAGTCACAAACACTATTATGGACTATAATATGGATATACTATATATGGATAAACAATATATGTGGACTATATTATATGGACTATGGATGGCTCTCTATCTTTATGGATCTTCTATTATTCCGAATGAATCCTACCGTACTCTACATCTATTTCTGACCAGATAATTCCTGGCTTAAATGTAGCTGAGAACCGATAAAATCACGAACAAAATCCAATTTGAGCAGGTAAAGTAAGTTACCGACGAAATTCACTGATTCAATTCAAAAGAGATTTCTATTGGATCAAAGCAGTGAATATAGTTGCCAATCCTTTATGAGCTGTATCTCTGGTAGTAGTGATGAATGAAAATGCATTTGAAGACGCAAGTATGACTCTTGGAAGTGAGTCACGCGCGACCAATTCGCTCGGGGGGGGATTTGTGTGTGGAGGTGGGGAGGGTCCTTGAGCAATGGCGAGCCGAAATGGAAGAGACGTTCAATTTCACGAGCCATTAGTCGGCTTCTGTTGGTGCAACTTTCATATTTTGCAAGAAAGAGGCGAATAAGCATTTTCGGCTTTTGCGCCGTTCAACCGTCGTCTACAGGCCACCTCCGCGTCCCTTTCTGCTCGTAAATGGAGATTCCCTTGTATCTAACTAAATCCCTTTTCCATCCACTCCCCTCGTCACTAGCATAGATATTGCCTGAAGTCTCTCATATATCACCCCCTTTGATGATCCATAACATTCACTCGTAAATAAAGGCCGTTCGTGCTCAATTGATTAATAGGCCTTTAGTGCTGTAATGATGATACACAGGACGGTTTACTTATTTACAAGCCTGCTTGTTTTTTTGGAAACTATCTCTGTGTTGAAAATAAAATTCAAGCTACTTTGTGACTTGTTTGTCTTATGTTTTGTACGACGATACCTATATGAATGATTTATAAAAGATGTTTAATCAATTTCTCCATTAGTAGAATCCGATAATAGATGCCAGTGCATTAATTTTTAAACCTGTGATTTGCTTGCTCCAAAAGTGTTGGAGACTCTGCACTAAGGGTCCTTCCAAGTTGTGAAGCACTAGTCTTTTTATTCAATACCTTCTAACATTCAATTCAATTCATTAAAACACACAAAGTACAAAAATAAATAAGTTAAAAATTTCAAAAAACAACTTTACAATAACAATGACACATTGAACAAAAACTCAGGCTTCATGGTTGGGTGTGCTGGAAAGAAAAGAGAGGACAAATAATACCTGAATAACATTATATACAATACTTGTATGATACAAATGATAGCCTTCACAAATATTTTCGATGTGTTTATACTCTATAGTAAACATTACCATCAATATGATATTGTATTATATTGCTTGTTCCAGACACATCATCCGAAGAAAATACGCACCAGAATCCTTCGTAAAGTATCAATTCAACCTTTAATACCTAATAATACATACCGGTACCTAATATACAATACCTATATAATACAACTGGTAGAATAATATTCCAGATTACATTACAATCAATACGATATTGTCTTACATTGTTCATTCTAGACACATTATCCTAGGAAAATCTTCATAAAGAAATACCACGAATAATATCGATAGAGCTGCCATGAAGTGTTATGATGATGATAATGATGATGTGGATGTTTGATTTGATTAATGGAAGAAAGTGCTGTGGGCGGCTGGCTTTGTGTTGAATCTAACGAAAATGTTTCCGAAATTCGGTGAGCTGCGCTGCAAGGGATGATGGCTTTATTTAGCAGACCATTAGGCACTGGCAAGGCAAGGCGAGGCAAGGCAAGGCGAGGCAAGGCAAGGAGTTGAGGTTTCATGAAACTAACAAAGGCAGGCAGGCGTTCACACGGAACAACAGGTGTGGCTCAGTTTGGATGGAGTGGGGCCTTAATTAAGGCGTATCTTGTATGTTGGTCAAATGAAAGCCGGTTTTATGAGTTTCGGAAAGCTGAAAAGCGAGAAAATTCAAAACATACTTTGGTTTTAACCGAGTGCTGCACGGTATCTCATGTGCCAGATCAGTCAAATTCTATGTTGGCGCGGTGAAAGAGGATTTTGATTCAGGTAATGCACGAGGATAGAACAGTACGAAGAAAAACTGAGGGAGAGGAAAGTATGATGGATAGATAATTATAATAGGAGAAGAGAATGCGAGAGAGAAAAGTTTGATAGCGAGATATTATCTGTCCAAGTAAAGAAGACCCTCTGGCAAGATGAGAAAATTACTTCAACTCGGGCGATATTGGTTCAAAAATTATTGGTTTTGTCTTAATCGTAGGAAACATCCTGATCTACAATTTGAGACCAAATCAATATTTGTTAAACCCATATTAATGGAGCTGTAGTAATTTTCTCATCTTGTCAGAGGGTCTTCTTTGCTTGGATAGACTATAATTATTATAGCAGGAGGTTGACAGAGAGATAAAAAAGAGAGATAGAGAGTGACATACGAATGGAGTAAGAGAGGGAGGGTGGGATTAATCAACTTTTTTGTTAGAAAGAGAGATTGATTGATTGATTTTTTACCGAGAGAGAGACTGAGATATAGGGAGAAACAGGACGAGAGATGAACAGAAAGATATTAGAAATAATGAAAATGTAAGTGAAAGAAACGAGATGTATGAGTGAGAGAGAGGAGAAGTAGAATATGAGAGATAGTGAGAGAGGTCCATGAAAGAGGATAAAATGGAGTGAGACAGGATAAAATTATTTAGGGATACTAGAAAATGGAAGTGGATGATAATATTATATGAAGTTAATGGTAAAAGAAGATTATTACTAACATAGGAATAGCGCAGACAATCAAGATAGGCTATGTGGGGAATATTCATTTAAACAGAATTTCTCATTTTCGAAAGACTCACTTTTATAAAGCAGAAAGTTGGTAGGCAACTATTGTTTAGTTAAATACGATCTGCTTTATAACTAATCTAGAAAGCATATACAGAATTAATATCAGATGATATGTATTACAGTAGCACAGTTTGATAATCCCTCTCCATTTTCTTTGATAGTAGACAGTTTCCATTCTATACTCAGATGACTGTTTGATGTATGTTGAATATAATGAATACACACTAATGAATGCTCTCTGTTGGTTTTATGATCTAGAATGTATCTGAATAATACACTGAATAATAATCACAACTGATAATATGTGAATGGATGGCTAGTTGGCTCAACATGATGGTTATAAAATACGACATGGTTTATAATTTGCGCTGGTGAATCTTCTTTGGATAGCAATAATGAGAATTCATATGCTGTTAATGCTTCATGGGATTGAATGGAATACTAAATACGGAATCCGTCTCTAATCTCGATAATTAGTCAGTGATTTAAAATCGCCCCTTCACATTTACCCCAAATTACGGTGTATGATTTGTTCTCAACAATTATGCTCTCGTAATGCAATCACTAATTCCACTGCATAACTATCCAATAGCGATTGTTAATTTTCAATGAAAAACATCGACTTGATAATTAGAATTATAATCACAATTTCATTCCAATTCGGATAAACTGATCTGAACTGTTACATCATTATCAACCAATACTAAAGCTGATATCTTGAATTAAAGTAAAGTTATAAAAAGAATCAACTATTTTATGGTAGAGAAAACGATTCAAATGATGGTTGAGTAACGAATGTCATTGGCCAAAAGAAGCCACTCCCACAATAGGCGGCTCATGCAAATCTTACAGTAATAGCGCGGTTGGGACAGCAGTGACAGGCGACAGCATGATCAATTGCACCGTATAAATCGTAATTTATTTAATGATTTAGTTATACAAAATAGTGAAATTTGAAGGGAAAACTAGGCATAGTCTGAGCTATTCCCTCACTAATATTTTAAAATAAATTTAATACGTTCTGAAATGAGGTTATGATTACAGTGATTATATAAGACTATCTTGATATTTTACGATATTATAATATAGTAATATATGATAATTAATGCTTTGAAGTTCAATATCTTCGATCTCAGAATCTTCGTTCTTATGAACTGATATGGAAGAGGCTTCTTCGCCAATGACCATCTTCATTGTTTGAATTTCCATTATTCTCATTATGCAGTACCTATTATTCTTATTATAAAATCGATTAGTTGGTTTACTGCAATGTCAAATAATATCAATAGTGACAATCAATCATTATGATGGGATAGGTCAATAACCCAATCATATCAAACCCAAACATAGTTTTTTATTCTTGACAGTTGAAATTTGTGAGTATAGTGAAAGTGGACATTGTGAACATAACCTTAATTTGGAGTAGGCAATTAAGTAACAAAATCTGGGAGTAAGACGTTTTGGACAATTATTGTCTGTGTTTTATACATTGAGTAATGTATTTTGTCAAATTAATGAATATGAATATGAACTGGTTCAACCTTTGTTAATTCTCTTACAAGAAGTATTTCACTCCTTCGACTTACAAAAATACACGATGTAATGGTTCTCCACCCTCCCTAGCCTAGATTAATAACTCAGCTTTCGTAAAAAGGTGTGTAGCATGAGATGTGTTGGTGAAGGAGTGTGCAGTACTGACGTATTTGATTTAAAGGTGAATGAAGCGAAATAGATACGAGAGGAATATCACAAACACCATACTCCTTGTTGAGATGCAAGTGCGATCAAAATCGACAGCAGCTTATAAGAGTGTACACACACATATATGGCTGAAAGATTAACGTTGTCTTTAAACGTCAAATGCAGAATATTGGATATAGCGGTCGAAATCACTACACCGGACACACGTTTTTCCTTCACCTCTTAACATTTGTAGGCCTGGAAGTGTTAATGACGGATGATGGGAAAAAGGAATTCTCTCGAAAGATTTCTCGTTTATCCGCTTCCATACAACACTTCTATAGAATAGAACTATGGTGCAATGGTGGTATAGAATGGTGATATAGAAATCGCAATTTTTTGGAACACGTAATTCATTCATATACATATTTATTTATTCATTATCAAGTTACAACATATACTCAATGGAACTCAACATATATTTCTTCATTTTCAAGAATACAATACTCAATGGATAAAAAACAGACAGAACGTCCAAATGTGTAGTATCTAATATTTAATTAAATACTCTAAATCAAGGATATTATGTCCAAATCCACTTCCATTACTCTGTATACATGATTTGATGGATAGAAATGGGAAAAATTGTTTTAAATTTTTAGTATGCTGTACTAATTTTCATGTAACAGGAATACTGTACGTGTACATTATAAATACCAACAAATAAATGAAGATGAACGATAGCAATCATTTATTTTTCATTTACTGGAAAATTTGAATGATGAAGAAAAATCTTTTGAAGAATATTAATACTTATGAGTGGATGAACAAAAATTGAAACATTCGTGATCGTTTACCTCCAAAAAAATAAAAAAATCATAATCTCATATCCAAAATAAAAACGTTAGAGATAAAATGTAAACAACCATCCTGCTAATACCTGTGGATGGAAAACAAAAATTTAAACAATCGTACCCTTTTCCAAATTCACGAATTTCTTTATTCAACAGTTCGGTTGGATTTTGACGGTTGTCTCGAATAACGGTGACGACCTTTGGTTGAGCGCAACAACTCGCACGCCTGGCTAGAACAACACGGTTTGAGTGCGGATGGATGGAGAGCTGAGTAAATATTTTTACTGTGATCGTGTGGCCTGAAGTGAACCGCCACACAGAGGGTGGATGATGATTTCTCACCAACACTGTCCTGCTGTGCTGCTCTAACGATTCTGCTGCTGCTGCTGCTGCTGATGATGCTTCTAATTCCAATCTTTTGATGCTACTTCTACTCCTGCAACTGCTTATGATGACTGCCATTGCTTCTGTTTCTGTTGCTGCAAGTCTGCCCAAGCGAAGAAGACATTCTGGCAAGATGGGAGAATAACACCAACTCGGTCATAATTGCATAAAAAATTATAGATTTGATGTCAAGTTGTAGATCAGAATATTTACTAAAAAATTAAGACCAGATTTATTATTTCCAAATCAATATTGATGGAGCTGGAGTCATTTTCTCATCTTGCCAGAATACCTTCTTTGCTTGGACAGACTATACTGCTTCTGCTACTGAATCTGTATCTTTTGCTTTTGATGATACTGCTTCTGATGCTTCTGGTGCTTCTATCCCTGCTGATTTTGATACTACTGTTACTGCTACTGATGCTATTGGTTTTGCTACTTTTGCTGCTTCTGCTAGTCTTGCCAGTACTGTTTCTACTGCTGATAATGCTGCTGCTATATCTGTTGATGCTTCTCTGTTTCCAACTGTTCCGAAAAGACCGTCTCCGACTAAAATCACATCAACGATCTCCCTTGTGAATGAGTACACATTTGAGGAGAGAGAATGAGAGTTTGGAGGGCTGGAAAGGGAGGGGCATTGGTGGGTGGATGTGAGAACAGAAGGATAATGTACTGGGAGAGAACAGGGAATGCATAAGGGAGTAAGGAGAAGAAATGGGAAAGAAGTAAAAAGAGGGGATTGAAATAGGAGAGAATGGTAGATAAAAGGGTGTAGATGAAAGATGAAAGACAAAATGGAGAGGAAAGGGTGGAAAGTTGAGAAAAATGAGGGTAGGAGCAGGGAAGGAGGGAGCAGAGAGAAATGAATCAGGATGAGGAAGAGGAAGAGAAGGAGCAGGAGAAGGAGCAGGAGAAGGAGGAGGAGAAGAAGGAGGAGAAGAAGGAGAAGAAAAAGAAAGAGGAAGAGAAGGAGAAGGAGGAGGAGATGGAGGAGGAGGAGGAGGAGGAGTAGGAGTGGGAGGAGGAGGAGTAGGAGTGGGAGGAGGAGGAGGAGTGGGAGGAGGAGGAGGAGGAGGAGGAGGAGGAAGAGAAGGAGGAGGAGGAGGAGGAGAAGGAGGAGGAAAAGAAGGGGAAAAAAGGGGAGAAGGAGAAAGAGAAGGGGGAGAAGGAGGAGGAGGAAAAGAAGGAAGAGAAGAAGAAAGAGGAAGAGAAACATTAGGAGGAGGAGGAAGAGGAGGAGAAGTAGGAGGAGGAGGAGGAAAAGAAGAAGGAAAAAGGGGAGAAGGAGGAGGAGGAGAAGGGAAAAGTGGAGGAAAAGGAGGAGAAGGAGAAGGAGAAAGAGAAAGAGGAGGAGGAGAAAGAGGAAGAGAATGAGGGTAACGGAGTTTATCAGGGAACAGCAGAAGAATGGGGGAATAAAGAGGAAAGAGAGGAGAGGGGGGAAAGAGAGGAGTGAATAGAGGAGATAAGAGAATGAGGAGGATGGGAGTAATGAAGGATGAGAAAAATGAGAAGTAAAAAGAGAAAAATGAGGAGGAGGAGGAGGATGATGATGATGATGATAAGGAGATGGTGAAGAGGGAAGAAGAGGATGATGATGACGAGGAGGAGTAGGAGGGAGAAGAAGGAGGAGGAAAAGTGTGAGAAAGAGAAGGAGAAGGAGGAAACGGAGGAGTTAGGGGGGAGAGGAGGAGAAGGAGGAGGAGAAGGAGGAGAAGGAGGAGGAGAAGGAGGAGGAGAAGGAGGAGGAGAAGGAGGAGGAGAAGGAGGAGGAGAAGGAGGAGAAGAAGAAGAAGAAGAAGAAGAAGAAGAAGAAGAAGAAGAAGAAGAAGAAGAAGAAGAAGAAGAAGAAGAAGAAGAAGAAGAAGAAGAAGAAGAAGAAGAAGAAGAAGAAGAAGAAGAAGAAGAAGAAGAAGAAGAAGAAGAAGAAGATAAAGAAGAAGGAGGAGGAGGAGGAGGAAGAGGAGAAGGAGGAAAAGAAGGAGGAGGAGGAGGAGGAGGAGGAGAAGGAGGAGGATGAGGAGGAGGAGGAGGAGGAGGAGGAGGAGTAAGAGAATGAGGGTAGCTGAGTTTAGCAAAGCCCACTACTAAAGAACTGACAACCGATCCGATCAGAATCCAGTTGGATGTGTTCTGCGTTCAAATAACGGTCACAAAACAAACGACCAGACAGCGCAGCGATAAATAAATACAGTATATGGGTGTAGCCTACAAGGACAGCTCAATGAATAACAAAAATCTCGCCTGTGCTCGTGTCGAGCCCCATTCCAAAACGGCCGAGTTGGTTTCGAGGCATTCAATACGGTATTCGTTTTACATCAATCAATAAATTAATTATGGCTTAATATTATGAGTGCGGATAACTTATTCATGGATGTTGTCCCTATCATCAATTTATAAATTCGTGATTAACAGCAATAGGTCTAGGTGTGGTGATTGTTTGATCTATTCTCGCAATAGCTTCTCAAGTCCTGTTCCACAAACTACCATTTTTGGACTTCCGGGTTTTTGTTTTCTTCATGAATATTAATAGATTGAATGGGTCTTGGCAAACATGTGATGTGTGCAAAGATACATAATGTCTTTGCCATGCTTTGTTTAATGTAGTAGAATTCATATACTAAAAAAACCGCCATTTTCAATTATCGATTCTTGTGATATCTGAAAAAAATCAATTAGGCCTAGGGCTATAAGTAAAATATTTTAATAAGTGAATGAGCTTGATTGATTCTTGAGTGATTCGGTATGTTTGAAGTTCAATATTACTTCGATCATGAAGAATATATATTCAGACATCATTTAATGGAACTCAGAAGCTTAATTTATGAAACAGCTTCCTGAACGTGAATTTTCTTATTCGTCTTTTCCGAAATTCTTGTAACCATCCGCTACAAATAATGACAGTAATATAGTTTCACATTCCATCATTCAAGACAAGATGTTTGAAGTGAAGGGCAAATAAGGATGGAAAGAAATATACGCTGCCCAAAAACTCTCGGACGGTAAACTTGACTTTGGCACGAGAAAATGATTAGATTGCCACTCATCAACGGAAAAGATTGGAGGGCAAAAAGTTGAGAGTTGAGACTGCACAGAAAAAAGCGGTCAGAAACGAAAAACCAAGAAAAGTTGTGAACGCAGAGAGGAGAGGAGAAACGCAAACTGGAGAACTGACTCCATTTCCACACGCAAGATAAGGAGAAACTGGGAGGAGAATAACAGAAAATGTGATGGATAGAAAGAGTGAGTGAGTGCTGAAGGGTGTGAATGATGTTGAGAAGCTGTAGTAAGAGAGTAAGAGAGTGAGAGAGTAAGAGAATGAATGAATGAATGAATCGATTTATTTTTCGAATAAGAGTAAAGCTGAAAAGCTTTTTTTCCACTCTCATCCACAGAAATACATACTATTTTACATAGCTAGAGCGAAAATTACATCAAGAAATCATACATATAACTTAATACATCTTCGTAATAAATATCATAAAAAAAACATTTTCAAGTCAAGCCTTACCAATTCAATGAAGCTTAAATTAAAATAAAAATTATTGTTCTACTTAATCTTATTTGATTATACTGTAAAAGTATCTCATATTATAATAGAATTACATGAAATAATATTATAGACTAGCTAATAGTCATGAAATTGTATATAATTAACAGACATGCACTTTTCTGAAGCAATAGAATGTGATAAAAAAACTGTAAAAGCTAAAGAAATTGAAATAAATGAATTAATATACAAATTAATCTTGAAAACGAGATCTCAAGGATGTTTTGAAAGACTCTAGAGTTTCTTTCTCTCTAATTTCTATTGGGAGAAGGTTCCATGCATTAATTGCAGATATCAAAAATGAATTATTATATAAAGTGGTTCTGTGTATAGGGATTTGGAGGGTATGATCTCCTTGTCTTGTCGCTCTACCGTGAATATTTCTCATAAACAAAAATGATTCTGCTAGATATGTAGGTGTACCAGATTTCAATATTTTGTAGAGTAAACAACAAATCAAGTATTCCCGTCTTTGATTGATTTTCAAGAGGTTTATTAATTTTATGAATGGAGAAACATGATCATCGTATCTTAAATCAAATATAAATCTTATGCAGTTATTAAAAACTACCTGTATTTTATGTGAGAGAACTTCGGGTAAATCACAATACACCGGAGCACAGTAGTCAATGATTGGGATAACTAAAGATTTGATGAGCATAGTGCGAACTGTACGCGGAATTAGATGTTTTCGCCGACTTAGCTGGTAAAGTATGGAGTTTACCCTTTTTGTAACATGTGCTACATGATCATTCCATAATAGTTGGTAATTAAAAAGTACTCACAGGTTTCTAGCAACTTCTACATAGTTAAGCATTTCGTTCTGATCTAGTATTTTTGGAATCCTTTCTCTATCTTCCTGTTTAACTAGTCTAGGGTGACCAATAAAAAGACATTGTGTTTTCTTGGAATTTATAATCAGGCCATGTTGTTTGCACCAATCTCCTATACGCTCAATATCTGAGTTAATTTTATTTACAGATTCTAATACATTATCTAGTTTTGAATGAAGGTAAATTTGCAAATCATCTGCATATAAATGATAACTTGTATGATGTAGATTCTTTGAAATATCAAGGAGATAGATGGTAAAAATGAGAGGTGAAAGACTTGATCCTTGGGGGGTACCTGTAATGACATTTTCCCAGGAAGATCTTCTTCCTCCTTCTAACACAATTCTTTGTCTTCTACCAGTCAAGTAATTCAAAAACCATTTCACAGCATCTTCTGAGAAGTTCAAATATCTTAATTTAGAAAGAAAAATGTCATTCCTTATTGAATCAAACGCCTTTGAAAAGTCGATAAGGCACAAAATCGTGACCATCTTTTTGTCCATAGCTGCCCTTATATCGTCAGAAACTTTAATAAGAGCTGTACAGGTGCTGTGTCCAGGTCTGAAACCCGACTGATATTTGTCAAAAATATCATTTTCATCCATGAATTGAGATACTTGTTTTTGAATGAGATATTTTAAAGCTTTGGACAAGGTACACAAGAGGCTGATGGGGCGAAAATCTTTCAGTTCCAAAGGATTTGAAATCTTTGGTATTGGCTTGATAACTGCATCTTTCCATACAGATGGAAAAGAACCAGTAGTTACTGAAAAATTGAAAATATGTATGATAATAGGATGTATTTCATTGAAAATATTGATTATCATTTTTCCTGAAAGATCGTCAGTTCCCCTAGCAGTCAGTGATATATGATTGAAAGCTTTCCAAGCGTCTTCTTTAGAAATATGTTTGAAATTAAAAAGTGGAAGGTCGTTATCTCTGCGGTTGGAATTATAATGATCAAGTATATTGTCCACATAGTTATTTATATTTGTTGATTCCGGTCGTGTTAAGAAATATTTATTTAGTTGATCCAAGTTGAGAGGAATATTTAAACTATTATTTTTACGTTGTGAGGTGAACTTGAACCTTCGGCAATTTGTCCATACCTCATTTATATTGTTTTGATTATTGAAAATTGTATGAAAATATCTTAGTTTAGAGTTTCGTATTTCTTGTCTTGTTTTATTTCTCAATTGTTTATAACGATTCCAATCAGTTTCTCTTCTATACATTTGGTGGTTCCGTTTAGCTCTATCTCTTGTTTTCATTAACTTTTTTATCTGATCATTGAGCCAAGGTGCTGGGGGATATTTAGAGTTAGAGAGTTAGAGAGCAAGAGAGTGAGTGTTTAAGAGAGTTAGAGACTAAAAGGACAAGAGTTTAGATTAGTTTTTTTATTAATTTAGACAGCGACAAAATATTTATGCTTAGTTTCTAGATTACAAGAGTTATTATTGAATCTGATTATTCTATAATTTTTACAAGTTGCACACTGATTTATATATTTCACACAACAATTTACAGGTTATTCTTTAATTCTATAATCTATTCAACGAGAGAGGTTACATATGAATGCAAAAATCATAGAACAATTTTTTGAACCGTTTTATTCAATGGATCTCGCCTGCTATTTAGTACATTGGTCAATATTTGCAGTGCAGAAGTCCTTTGTTCATTTATATAGCAATAGAAATGATTTGAGATTCGAATTGATCATTATGATAGAACAATTATCCAAACAATATGCTACTTGCTTGCAATCTTACTTGTTGTGCATTGAAATATTTAAATGAAAAGGCGAATTTTGGACATAGAAATGTTCATTCTTGGGAAAGGATAAGAATATACACTTGGCCTTTCGAGAGAGTAAGATAGTGAGAGAGTAGGATACCAAGAGAGTAGGATAGTAAGAGATTAAGAGAGTGAGAGAATAAAATAGTAGAAGAGTGAGAGAGTGTGAGTGGGTGAGCACTAGCGCCGGGTACTTCATGTGGATTTCAAAAATAAGAGAGGAAGATAGCAAGAGAGTAAGATAGTAAGAGAGTGAGAGAGTAAAATAATAAAAGAGGGAGAGAGTGCGAGTGGGTGAGAGAGAGAAAGAGAGAGAGAGAGAGAGAAAGAGTGAGCAAGAAAGAGATTGACAGCGATCACTGGAAGGGTGGAAAGAAAAATAAGGCGTCAAATGAAGTGAACCGACGTGAGAGTTGCTATTTGTTGGCAAAACTCAGTGAAAACAGTTCGCTCTGCCACACGTGCCTTTTCCTAGCTTTGACCGTTTCCGCAACACGAATACAATCATTGCCCTCATATGTGTGAGTGATAAGTTGAGAGACATGCGTCACTCTTGCTGATTGAGTCAGCAGTGTACCAGAGTAATATATTCTAATATTCGACTGCTTCTACATCATTATTATAGTGAGCAATGCATATCATTAATTACTGTATCAATGGGTCATTTTTTACAAGGTTATTCCATTAGAGGTGTTTTTACGATAAAAACAGTAACCATCCACAATGCCCTTAGAAGACGTCATAGCTGCTGTGGGTAGATCAGGAAAGATCAGTCTATCCGCTATTTTGTGCAAAAATTTGTGTATGTTCCCAAGATTTTACTATTTAGCACCGCCTGATTATTTTATGTGAAGATACTTGAATAAACTTGCCGATGAGAATAACGATTGATCAAAACGATTGTCCTCTTGGAGGAGAAAAATACCCGCGTTATTGCGAGTAAACAGCCACAAATGGTGGAAAAATCGAAAATTGGACTTCCAGATTAGACTGAGACTAGGTAGCTGAGGCGGTCATGTTTGAAATCATAATCGAGAATGCTAGAAAATTATCTTTCAAATAAAGTGATTCCCAAGTCAATTTAAAAAAGTCATACTCATCTATTTTGTTTTCCATCACGAACTGCTGGTAAATATTTCACTTTGAACTATTTTACACGACAATACAGTCATAAATTTGAATATTAGTTTAAATATAAACTACTACTCACACGTGGAGCGCTTTCGGATTCTACTCCATTTTCAACACTGAAGTGAAGTGTTGAAAATGGAGTAGAATCCGAAAGCGCTCCACGTGTGAGTAGTAGTTTATATTTAAACTAATATTCAAATCTATGACTGCATTGCCGTGTGAAATAGTTCAAAGTGAACTAAAAAAGTCGTCGTTTTATTCAATTTCAAGTTCTATAAGGTAAAACTTTAAAATAATTCACATCAAAGTACCCTTCTTAAAAAATATTTTTAAACTTTTCTAAAAATATTTTGAAAAATTTTATGTGAATTTGTGCTTTGATGTGAATTATTTTAAAGTTTCAATGAATACAGTAGCCCTAAGAGGATATAAGTATTCTATACGGTAGCCTACCTTAGAATAAAATACCGTCATTAAACATAATTGTTTAATAATTAGATAATAAATAGATAATAACATCATTTTAAAATTTTGGAAACCATGAAAATTTTCCATTGACAAATGAATATGAGTATACAGATTGTATAATATGACAGTCAGGAGATAGGAGTCTACCGAATCCAACGTGAAATTAAGTCAGGATCGTCTTGAGAGCCATGAACCTGGAATATCCGCGATGGCTGACAATTTGAAAAGTGAATCCTCTCTTTCTCTGCCTTCCTCACTCTCCAATCCCCCTCTTTCTCTTTCTCACCTACTTTCGTGTCGTTTACCAAGGTAAACAAAGCCAGAGCGGGGGTGGGGGGAGTGTTTGCTCTCCCTCACCAACAAACTAACCCGCTCGCAAACGTCGTGCAGTCTTTTTCGAAATTCTAATTTGTCAACTCTGTTCCTTCGTTGCGCTCCTTCGTTCTCATCTCTGACACTTTCTCCCTCCTTTGCGATTACATTGAAGCCTTTATTCAATTTTCACTCGATTACTTGGATTCGAGTCTCTCCGCTTGATGCCTGACTTTGGAATTATTACCGCGTTCCGCTTGGTCTGCAGAAATTGAGCCAACATTTCTTGTTTGCCCACTAATCCACTGATCACAAATTTCCAATAGAGTTTTAAGTTTGTAATGCCCCAACAGCTCTACGACGGTAAAGCTATTTGAGACTATACCGGAAGTGGTACAAGCATGAGGAAATATAATGATTTTTGCCAACCAGTAACCATTCATTGTAATATATATTGGACGCCATATTAAAGATATAGCTGGAGTTATCACAGCTTCCAGTTACTACAGGTAAGATTACCAAGTAGTATTGAAGATGTATATTCTGAATACATGGGTATGTATCAGATTTCCTCAGTAGAAATTTGTGTGCAGACATGCAACACCAGATAATATCGGAATATACAAGGCTCAATGTCAGTTATTGGACAAGGCCATACATCCCCTGTCAATGGATCAATGTCAATGTCAATGGATCAATGGATGAATAATCAAATTCCAATACAACATAATATTACAATTTCTAGCACCAATGCTCTAATAATAAATAATTAAATACCCCATGGTGCTCTCTACATTCTTCTACATAATAAACGAATCATATTATTAATCATAGAAAATTTATTTACATTCAAATAGTAACTGAGTAGGGTCCGGTTATTACAAAATTGTCAGCTGAAAATATCAAGTATTCATAAGTGGATGGTAGTGGTCAACTTTGCTATTTTTGAACAGGGAAAAAACAGTTATGCCTTGAATTTGCACCCCAAACACATTATATATAAATTAAGCAACTTCAAAACCCTGACTGGACACATAATTAAAAACATATAAGTTAGATTGAAAAATACAATGCATGGCTTAATATTTTGTTTTAGGTTAGAATTTTGTTTGACATAGAGCATAGAGGCTGGATAACACCTGGACACAAATATTTGTCTGCAGCAATATTTGAACCTCCTTGGTCTCCAGTTTCCAGTAGACTCCAGTACCAACCTAGACACTGAGCCATGCGTTATATACATTGAAACTATTACCAACATCACTATTAAACAGTGTTATAAATCAATTCTTGAATTTCTGCTTTTTTAATTGTGAATTAACCCCTGTTTCAACATAATTTGTTGAGAATTAATTCTCTGGTTCTTTGCGCATGCAAAATGCCATAGAGCATCTGTAGAGTAGTCCAACTATAGAGTGGACACACACCTGGTTGAAACTTTATGTTGTATTTTTATTATTTATTTGTTATTGTTGAGGTTCGGGTTGATGACATTTATATCAGGATTAGATTTTGGGGCATGATGCTGTCCATATAGATTGATTCATTAAACTGGCAAATAATAATTTGAATTGTATTTCTGATATTTATTGCGAAGGCGACAATGCCACCAACGCTAATGACTTATGTAGGGTCCAACTTGTTAGGATATTTTTGATGAAATGTCACAAATTGACAAAGTGTACCGCTACCATCCACTCATGGAATACTTGATATTTTGAGCTGACCATTTTGTAATGTTTATTATGTAGTAGAATGTAGAGAGCATTGGCGTTAGAAATTGTATTATTATGTTGTATTGGAATTTGATTATTTATTATTGGAGCATTGGTGTTAGGAGTTGAATTATTATGTTCTATTGAGGTGACTATGAGTCGAATTTATGAATAGCATGGATGTGGAACCAGCTAATTATGGGCTAGGACTGTTGTTTCTTGCCATCATTGTAGGGTTGAATAAGCTTTGAACTGTAATATTATGAAACTTTATGGATATATTTCATTCAAACTTAGTTTGTAAGGGTTAGTTGAGGCCAAATGCTCAGAATTCTATTGTAGCAGTATCATCTGTGTCATCACTATTTTTGTGATCAACCCATGTATAATCCTCTATTCTTGCGTGCTCTCATTATACATGTATTTATCAAGAGGCTTATGTAATGCCACAGAATTTGAAGGAAGCTTTTATTAATTACAGTAGGTCAGGATTATGTAGTTTTTTAGCAGTGCCATTTCGCTTTTATAGATATAGATTGGGCGCTATTAAAGATATAGCTGGAGTTATCACAGCTCCCAGTTACTACAGGTAAGATCACCAAGTAGTATTTATGATGAATATTCTGAATACATGAGTATGTATCAGATTTCCACAGTAGAAATTTGTGTGCAGACATGCAACACCAGATAATATCGAAACATACAAGGCTCAATGTCAATTATTGGAAAAATGTTTATAATTGATAGGCAGGTTCAGATAAGGTCTAGAAAATTTGTGTGGAAATATTTTTGAAATCCGTTCAAGAGTACGCCAGTAACCACTTTTTGTAAATTGTAAATGTATTGCGGGTTGCATATCTTCCGCTTTGATACGACCAATTTTTACTGTAAATTCAATGGTTCAGCGAGATTATAGATGAACTTATTTGGAAGATATTGAATCAAGTTTAAAACTATGTCCGTTATACTTTCCAAAGTTACACTCAATATTATAAGCGTTTTACTACTTTTCGGAATTTTTCTTTGATTTTCCAAGAACAAGTTGGCAGATAATGTTGAAATTTTGTGAACAGGTCCAGATTAGGTCTAGAAATGCTGTGTTCATTAAATTTCGAATCTCTTCTGAACGGAATTTGCAGGCGAGCGAAGCGAGCCCGTTTGACTCACTGTTTTCACTCACTTCCGATACTGTCGTGGGTCCAGGGGGCGGTGCCCCCTGGCTAGTCGGAGAAGGCGAGCGAAGTTGAGCCTGCCAGCTAGTATAACATATTACAATGAATTATCTGGTTGGCAAGAATCATTATATTTTCTCATGCTTGTACCACATCCGCTATAGTCTCAAATAGCTACTGTCGTAGAGCTGTTGGGGCATTACAAGTTATCGATTGTTAATATACTTCCATAATTCCAATTTGTGAATCAAGAAACGATAATAATTATTTTCTTTAATCCTTTCTATTCAAATTTGGTAAAAAAACTTTTAATCAACAAGGCAGAATATTTTTGATAAAATTTAAAGTTATCTTCCACTTGATTGTACGATTGGTGTCCACTATATTTCTTATCTGTTCAAGTTAAAATTGACAAATAACAGATTAAGCTATCATTCTTGAATGGCTAAAATTGAAAAAAATCTTATTCTGAATGAATAAAATTCTTATTAGTGAATGAAATCTATAGAACAAATTTTTTTTCTATTGAATAATTCTGATGTTCAACATTGCTATTTTTATGAAACAGTGAAACCGATGTAAATTAATAAATTTATTTCCACATTCCATTACAAGTTGACAAAAATAAACATTCAAACTAATATCATTGCTTTACTTACTTACAATCATTTGAAACAATAATAGTCCAGTATACTATAAGTATATTATTAATAAACTCATCTAAATAAGAATTACATATTTCAATTATTTAATTAAAAAATCATCTGAATAAGACTTACTTACACATAATCATTAAGCTCTTATATTGCCTTGAAGTTATTTGCCTTACCAAAATACATCTGTTTTGTGGAATACGCTGCTTCTGAGACGTTTATAGACTGTGTTGAAGCAGCCACGCTGCTTCTGTGTCCCGAGTTCCAGTGACTGTTAAAGGTAGAAAAATTTATGATTAAACTTATCTGATTTGTAAAATGGATAGAATTAAATAATATTCTGTAGCTCCTTTTTGAGGTAATACTTAATGCGATTCCACTCAATCGAAAGATAAATCGATATTGTGGATTTATCATTTTTTTGCAAGAATTTTGCGATTGATAAAATTAGAAAATCCTGTGGCTTAGTATTCTGTGTTTCAGTAACTGTACAATAAAGTAGGAGAAATGATTTCAACAAGTTAGAAATTCTAATTTTCATATTAATAGAATAGTTTTGTGGAGAGATGGAAATCATATCGTTACATACACTTTTCTTTCTAAAAACTTTAGAATTTCTTCGTCTATAATCTCGTTTTAGAACTCCCAAATTCTCAGGGTATACATCATACAGAGGATTAAAAATACGTAACGTTCACAGCTTTACTGGAAGGGTAAGTTATTTATTACTCTTCATCGAGGTATCTCTAGGATCCTCCCTATAAATGAACCAATATTCATCCACAAAAACTGCTCATAGATTGGCAGGGTGTTCATATACGCGCATCCGCATTAGCAAACTGCAAAGCCCTTGATCCCTGCCGGTAAGCATAGCATGCTATACAAAACATGAATGAAGAATAATACCCAACAGGCAAAGGCCATTTTTTCTGGGCGCTGGACTGAAAATTCGACAGCAGCGCTATGAAACTCGTTTCCACTGTTGCGTTCAGTAAACCCGTTGTTTTTGCCGGATTACAAGCGCGCCTAAAGAACAGCCAGCGTTGGCAAAATACGCATCGCATTCTCAGTCCAAATCTGAAGAGCGATTCATTCTTCTTCATGCCTTGAAAAGCTTATACAGCCCGCTTCCCCAGAAAGTATCATCTTTGATGAAGTTCATAATAATCTAAGCGGCTTATAAATAACTTGAAATGAGTTTTAGGCTTTAATCGAGAACTTTTTTTCATGCTACACAGTTAAGTATGCATAGTCCTGTTCCTTATTATGAGAGTTACTCATATAGGTATTTCCTAACTTAGAAAACATCTCCACTCTCATTAAATTAAATTTTGTTAATATATAAATATTAAACTATAACAGACTATAAACATGTGCAAGGCTTCTCTTGCTTTCTTCGAATTTGAATTTTTTTTCATTGCTCCTATGATAAAATGAAATATGGGATATTAGTTTCACCTATTTATTATACTATCTCTAGCATTGAAATTTCCTGTAATCAGGGTTTCTGTCTTTATGGCTTCAAAATGTATCTAGATAAGCAAAACAACAATATAACTTCAGCGCAAACACACCCATGTTTTCCATATATGAATACTACGATTTGGCTTCTATCATCAATCAGTATAAGGCAAAATTAAACGGTTCTCTCATAATGATTCCATATGGAAATAAGAATCACTTATGTAGAATTCTGTATGAATTTCTTAAAAATGAATAAAAGGGAAATATTTGAAAATAATACAAGTAAAAACTATCCCATGGTCAACGTTGTGGTATCTCAACGACTGTCGATTGACACTATTCTGAAAAACATCGACTACGAACTTAAAACATTCTTGAAACAGCTACATATAATTAAAGCTTTGAGGAGAAAATCTGGAACAGTACATACATTATTGTATCGCTTTCAAGTACTCGTATTCATGGGACTTTATTATATTTTATTGTATCCAATAACACATTTCCTCAAAGTTAAAGTTAAACACAGTTCCTCAAAGGCCTCAAAGATCTGAATGGTCACTGAATGATATAGCTCGAGCTTCCTCAATTGAGATGTCACAATTTTTACCACATAAATTGGACAATAGTTTACGATTATAACCTCAAAGATTGAGCGGACTATAACCTTATCTAGATCATTGAACAGGAAGAAACAGAAGGGAATACGAGGACTATTTGAGTAGTGATTTATTGAAATTGTCTAGAAACGTCCCAATATAATGTATGATATTATACATTTTATGATTTTACCGGAACGATATATCAAGGACATTCGTCGTTATTATCTTGGCTGTTCTAAAAGTTATCTTTGCTGTTATAGTACAGTGCTGGAGTGCAAAGCTAGTAAAGGATGGCAAAGCTAAGGAGAATAAGTTGCTTTGGTATCAACAATAAAATAATTCATGATGAATATTATTCACTTCATTGTCACTTGAATATTATGAAGATACTCTACTGAAAAATGAACAACATTCTCATTGTAATTTGTCCATACAATATTCTGAAATAGAGTCCATGATAATATATCTTGAATTAAAACTCGTTAAAAAAAAAAAATAGACATATAATTACTCAATATGGGCTCAATATATGATCGAGAACAATAGACAAAATTTATTGATATATTGATACAAGTCTACAATACAGAAACTATGTAATACTTATTGAAATTGATATTCCAGGACTCTCAAAGTAACAGGAGCTATTTATTGGCTGAATCTTATGTTTTCGTACCAGCAGCAGGCTCAACCCCGCTCGCCTTCTCCGCCTAGCCAGGGGCTCCCTCCCTGGACCCTCGACAGTATAGGCAGTGTAAGTGAATCAAACAGGCTCGCTTCGCTCGCCTGCAAAACCTCTGTCAGTGACAGCTGAGACAAACAGGCTCGCTTCGCTCGCCTGCAAATTCCGTTCAGAAGGGATTCGAAATTTATTTCAGCATTTCTATACCTGATCTGGACCTGTTCACCTAATTTCAACATTTTCTGCCAATTTGTTCTAGAAAAATCTAAAAAATAGTAAAACGCTAATATTAAGCGTGACCTTGGGAAGTATATCGGAAGTATATATAGTTTGAAATTTGATTCAATGATTCAAACTTGATCTTCCAAATTAGTTCATCTAAAATCTCCTTGAACCATTGAATTTACAGTTAGGATTGGTTCGAATCAAGGCGGAAGATATACAGCCACACAACACATCTACAATTTTGAAAACTGATTACTGGCGTAATCTTGAACGGATTGCAAAAATATTTCAACACAACATTTCTAGACCTTATCTGAGCCTGCCCACAAGATATCATCATTTTCTACCGATTGGTTCTCGAAAAAATGAAGAAAACGTTGAAAAACTATAGAGAAACTAAAATATTTGGCGTATCCTTGAAAAGTTTTTAAAATCCGTTCTTAGCGCGCGTCTAAACGTCCAACTGAACGCAACTGACAAATTTGAACGCATTTGGTTCAGTGGATTTTTAGTTCTGGTGATGAATGAATGGACGAATCAGTCAGTGCCATTCCTTTTTATATATAGAAGATTATTACTCCAAATTTCCCACCCTCCAAGAACTTCTGTCTATAATATTCATAACTGTATAATAATGGAAGTAATGAATAAATAAACAACGTAATAAATACATTCTTATTTGTATTGTTTTTGCAGCTCAAGTGAAACATAGTAGCAACATGCAAAAGTTACAGTAATGAGTATTTTGGTACTGTAATAAATTTTACTATGCAACACTGTAATTGCACTATTTGCGTCATGTTAAAATTTTCTCAGTGAACTGCATCACGGAGTATCGTCTGTTTCGATCTTTCCTTGAAAGTTGGAACAACTTGCTGTCGTTCTTCGAAATGGAAGAAAAAGTTAAGCTTCAGTTTTCCCGTTGGAAGTGCGCTAAATTTTCAATCAAGATATTCGCTTGAGTTCCAGAAAGTATTTCAATAATCATGAAGTTTGTTCTTATCAAGTTTGTTCCTTTGACCACATTTTTTTCATCGTGGTTTCTCGTTTCGCGTCTCGTCTCTCCACTGATGAGTCAACTTGTTAATTACGAAACTTCCATTTGAGGTCACGAGAAAAGAATTAATAATAGTTCTGGTAGTGTAAATTGAATCAAAAAAAAACAAGAAGTTTTAGATGTTCTCCGCAATTAAACATTAGCATCTGCACTCTTCACTGCGTCCCTGGAATTGGAAAGAACTTCTCGAATGAGGAAGCGCTGCCCGAAAAAGCATCTTGAAAGTAGTAGATTGTTGGAAACGTTTGTCTTTTCAAAGTCGTATTTCTCAGGAAAAGTGGAGTTTTCTCATTTCCCAATGAATACTGTTGAAATTGCTCTTAGAAAAGTGCGGGAAAGAATAAGCTCCAGATTGAATTAGTAGCGGGGTTGTTTGTATATTTTTTGCAGGGAAACCTCTTTGCAGGAAACGTACACTCCCATCGCAGTTTGAAAGGAAGTTATAGGACTCAAATGGGCATCCCTGCAAGGAGAGCGGGACTTTTAGATCGTTATTAAAATTAAAAAAGCGTCCCTTCGCCATCCCATCCACAGAGCTAATAATTTTCAAATTTCCAAAATATTCTAATAAAACTTAGAAGGCAATCACTAATCAACCGAAATATTTCAGAGACACCTAACATTAGACCGAATATGCCATGTTATCAGTTTTTTCTCAACGTTTAACGTGTCTTTGGCTCCCTTCGATGACGTTATTTTATAGTAGCTCCATGTTTTCAGCTAGAGTAGAACTGGCCCTGAGACTCTGATTCATTTGACCAGTTTCATAATTGGCTTATAGACTTCATTATAAATTGGTAATTAATGAATCATTTGAAAAAATGCATCCATTCTCATAGTCTTCATACTCGTTTATTGCATTGAAAAATATAGAATCACATTTTCAAGAACCCAATAAAATATTCTTGTTTTCTACTCTATTCATGAAGGATTCGAAATGTGAGGCAATTATTATGGTGGAAGAGAAATCTTTCTTGAGTCTGAAACTGGCGGGATAAATGTTTCCAAGCGTACGAATTGGGTGCAAAAACATGAACGTCTTTTTTTAGATAGCGTTTATAAATTCTAATTTCTTTTCCCGATTGGGTACCGTTTTTTGCGGTCCTGATAAAAATACAAGGGGGAAGGAAGACATATGTAGATGAAATAAAGGCCACTTAGAGGATTATTCCTGAAATTGCATTTCGTTGTTATTAGGCATTTTGTTACGCATAGTTCGCTCGCAGCAATGTTATAATCTGTGCAAGCAAAAAAGACATTCTGGCAAGATAGGAAAATTACTCCAGCTTGGTCGGTATTGGTTCAAAAATAATAAATTTGGTCTCAAACTGTAGCCAACATTCTTTTCTACAAATTGAAACCAACCTTTTTATTCTTGAACCAATATTGACCAAGCTGGAGTCCCCATCTTGTTAGAATACCTTCTTTGCTTAGACAGACTATCAACGATTGGCGGTGACTAACAGCAACCTGTGTTCTATAAATCGTTGCTTTTATTTTCCACTTTTCAACCCTGTTATTTCTCTGGATGATCTTCGTTTTCTGCTATATCGTGGCACAACCAATTTTCGAACCAATTGTGGTGTAGCTTTACTTTCTTGACATGTGATGTAGGAAAAGTATGAAACGTATAATTTATAGTTCATCGTTTGCATGAGAACGTCGCTTAGCTAATAGGGAAGAGGGAGCTTTGAACTCAAATTGTTCTGGATAGAGATTCAAACTAACACTCAAACAAATAGTTATTGGTGACGTTTGAAATATGTTCATTATCATTTAGTTCATGGAAAATTTTGATAATTGATGAAACAGTATATTCTCAATGTATTCAATCTATCTTTTTCAAGTCTTGAAAATGACTCTGATGATGCAAAAATTTAATCATTTATAGCGTATTGATATTTTTTCGACGATAAAATGATTCAATATCTGTAAAATATAATTATGACAACAGCTTGAAAAAACCATTCCGCTGTACTAGAATGTTTGTGAAACATAAAATATTCGAAACATGTTCTACTTATTCAACTCAATTTATTTAACATTTGAATAATTCAATGTGTAATTCGAGCACAAAGTGTTATTGTGGTGTTAAAAAAACTCTCCACACTCTATCTACCTGGTTTTTCTCATATTACTTAAATTGATATTTTATTATTAATATACTTACATCTTCCGACTACATTATTATAATATGATCTCATTTATCTTCATCATTAGCAAATGATGATCATTCCGCAATATTTAAAAAAAATCTCGACTGTATTAAGATTTTTTCTTCGTTCGAATAACAAACAACAATGTATCATATACAGTATCAAGTATTGCTTTCGTACTGTTTGCAATCAACCATTGTATTTCTTCTCAGATGAGCTTCCGAATTTTTCGTTCGGATTATTCTTTCTCGTACGAGAATTAATAAAGCTCGTTTGACCCATACGACTGTATTGAGGTGAATTCTTGCGGAAGAGACTCCACCTCTCATCTGTGCAGCGTGTGTGTATTTGTATATGTATGGGTAGGAAGATGAATTTCAACAATCATCCCGTGCTGAAACGATGAACGGCAGATGAAAAGAGTGCTCCACAGAGGTTTCCACCCCGAAAGTTATGGAGATAGTTCAAGATTTTAATTTCAGATCAGGCGCTCTGCAGTACTTCATTTTTGTTATCCGGTTTCAGAAATAATATCCGAAAGGGAGTGAGAGCCATGCAATCAGCAGTTTTATGAGTTGTGGTGGGTGGGAGGGGGCTGGTGGGAACAATTTCCACATTGTTTGTGTTTCCGCCTAGCCAATCTGAACTTTGTCTTTATTCCGGCTCTATTTGTTTCACTCTTCGAATGTTATAACTGTTCCAAGTGGCACCGGCTGGGGGTGAGAGGGGGGAAACACGCTTCCCCCCTTCTGGGGGTGGGAGCAAGGGGTCTTTGCAATACCGCGAACAAACTTCACGGGTCACATATTTTTATTGACAGTATTTGTGTTCACTATTGGCAGGTCTCATATCCATTTCGAGCAAACTATATAACACTGAAATAAAGTTGGGGAATATAGAGAACTGTGTTCTCCCATATCGAGATTTTCGATTACTCTCTTTCTGTCAAACGTTATTATTGCTCTCATAGTATACCAGACCTTTGTGTACTGATCTTTCATTTCAGCTGTCTACTCAAATTTTATGTGTGGAATAGACTGGTGATTGGAGAATTCTAATATATTGCCATAACTAACTTGGGTTTTCTTTCCTGTCATTATAATTGTATATTTTTCATTGAATAAATAAATATTATAATAATAATCATTGGGAATTAGCATCAATAACTACTAGAGTCGACTGAAGATACACAATGAGAATCGTCATCAATTAACATTCCATGCGATACATGTAAGTACATTCAATGAAGAAGAGTAGTTAAATTAGTGTTCAACTAGTGCTGGTGTTTTCAATAACAGTCTATTAATAATGAATGAAATGAATAAATATATAGTAATCATATGAAAAATATTATGATACCTCATGTTCCACCATCATGTCATCTATAAATTGATTGTTTTAGGGTATTGTACTTACATCATCATTCCTACTCAGTATAAAAAAATTATGCCCAACGAAACAGGTGAAGTGCCCGTATCTTCTATTGTACAGCCCTTCACCTGTTTCGTGGGCACTAGCCGCCAATGGTTTCCATTGTGAAAAAGTTCAGTCAATCTATCTATTACTGTTTAATTCAGTTAAATTCCTTTCTAACGAAAATAACAACTATGATTGGGAATGGATGGGCCTAAATAACGTTTTACCATACCCAGTTTCAAGTGATCCGATTGGCAGCTTGCAGTATGATAGGCTAGTGCCTACTGTCGGCTGCACACCGCAGGCGGCTGCAGTAATTGACTTGTGCGCCTTTCATCGTCGCTTACATAATTGATGGAGGGATCGGGTTCCTGCGGCTGCCGCCCTCCAACTGACACCGCTCCACTATCTAATGAGATGAGACAACGGCACGGCGTGTAAACAGACGTGTGCGGTTGAACAGCTGACGGACGAACGGAGACTGTGACGTGACATGACGCGGCCTGCTTGTAATCACCCACCGAACCCAATTAAACGACGGTCGTGTCGTAACAGCCGCGCGACAAACCGTTCCGCGACAACCCTTCATCGCGACAAACCCCTTCCGCCTCCCAATTTATTCCGCTCATGCTTCCAACCGCCCACAATCCGCTTGCCGTCGCCAGCGCACAAGACACACTTTTCGGCTCACTTCGCCCTCCCGAGCAACATTGTTTCAAACTCACTAACTGAGAACGTGTCCTCCCTACTCCTCTAATAGCATAACTATTATTAATACTATCACGTACGGGCTATAAATCAAGCACTAGCTTCACTAATATCGCACAGGGTTTTTATGACTTTTTCCACTGTGAATGAGGAATGCTGATGTTGTACGTACTAGGGTAGTGTCGGGGTTGAGGTTTTTTTCGCTTCGGGAAAATAGCAAACATGGAAGAGGGTAGATGCTGTAAATGGAAAAATAGAATGATGGATAACATATCCTAGATCAATTGATGATACATTGCCACAGGAAAAATTCATAACAATACAAACTTACCCAACCCAATCCGTACTAGGGTAGTGTTGAGGTATTTTTGCTCATTGAAAATGTAGAATAAAGAATTCGATAAATGATGTAGAAGGACAGAAATGAAATGATGGAAATTTTGCTTCAGAACTTACTATTTATTGATTTAAGCATGCTGTACACGGGGACAGTACTGTCGGCCAGTTGAATATCTGTAGCAAATCACAGCTGTTGTTCGATTCAATGACAAGACAAAGGCTGTGATTGGCTATTCAGATATTCAACTGGCCGACAGTACTGTCCCCGTGTACAGCATGCTTAAGGCACTAATTATAAACGAACTCAATACTTGAAGCTTAACACTGAGCCATCAATTAACTATTCATTATTTCACTTTTTTACAATCTCATCTCAACACAAAAATGCTTCATTCACTTGATAATATTTAGGGAAATTGGTGATTTAATAGTGTCAAGTGACGGAAAATTTAGATGTTCATGATGTATGGGATACTGTATTATGAATGAGGATATGAAGGTGAATCATTTAAGATTGGAGATTTATCAGGGAAATAACTGGTAACGCCTGACTACCAACGAGTAAAAATATCAAAGCAGAATGGATGTTGAAGATTCTAGGAAAAATTAATAATTATAATTGATAAATGAACAAGGGATATTATATTAAAGCTAATTGATGGGGAAATTGACCATAATTCAACTTGAACCAAATTGAATGAGCGTGGGATAAGCGATTCTGCTGAAAATCAAATACCATATGCAGGAAAACGATGAGGAAAATGGAAATTCATCAGGAGGATTTTTGGAATATTCTGGTAAATGTTTTCTTTCAACTGATTATCAGGAGCATTGTTGGAAATTAACCAACATTTGTTGAGCTTAATTTCACTCAATCGAATCATAATTATATTATGCATGCATGCTCAAAAAGCATTGCATGAGAATAAATTATTAATTGAAAAACTATTAAAATAGTTATAGTTATTATTACAAATATTATATTGTTTGAGCTTTCATATTGATATTGACATTATATTGACATTGCGACAAATGAGTATCATTTTCCATTTGATTGTCTCGACGAATTTCAATATACAAGCGAACACTTCTAAAGAGTGGTATTGATCCCTGTCAATTCACAATGACTGTTGATTGAGCACAATCAGTTTTGATCTCGTCAACTCCTTTCTTGGGATAATCAATGAATTTATGAGAAAATCTGATAGATATCAGACATCAAGTTTACTCTCATATCTGTTGGATAGGTCTCTTATATCTTTCGAATAGGATACTCTTTTAGAATATCATATAATTATGTGGTATAACACGTTATTGACACATACATTGATATTAATAACTTGAAATATGGAAGTTGAAGTGTATAAGACATAATGCAGGCTCACTATTTCTGTTAAGATAGATAGATATGAAAACAAATAACTAGGCCTATCCTCCACATCGTTTATCATAAAAGTGTTCTGATCAAAGTAAAGTCATGTGAGCCTGTAACTCCATTATTTCACAAGATATCAAACAGTATGCAACTCTTTTATCAATGTGATATTCCTAGTCTAGAAATAGATTCCTTGCATACTGTCGGCTATAGTTTAAAGCATCCACAACGTTGACGATATTAAGACTGTCTATTTCTCATTAAAGGATGAAACATGTCTATAATAATTATGAACCATTTCTATATCAGGTACAGTATGTTCAAGCAAAGAAGACATTCTGGCAGGATGGGAAAATGACTCCTTCTCGGCCAATATTGGTTTAAATATTATAAATTTGGTCTCAAATTGTAGATTGGAATGTTTTCACATTTGGACAAACCATGATATTATTATAGAAGGATATTTCTTCTAGAGTATACCGTGTACAGCTGTTTTAACAGGAATATGGTTATTTGATATATAGGATGGATAATATCTTCTTTAATATACTCTGGACAGTCTAAATAGAACTAACATGGGTTAGGGAAGTATAGGAGGGATACATATTATCATCTTCGTTACATCGCGGACAGTACTAATAGGGCAGATATGGGGGGAAGGCTGGAAACAGGTTGGCTATCGCGCTAATTAAATATTCAGCCGGTTGCCGCGTTGTTGATAGAAAACTTAATTGTTGCACTGGTCGGGCGAAAACTCAGCCGACAGATAGTGTTGGCTACTCGACTGGTGCGCATGCGCAGTTGGACCGTTGCGCAGCACTGATCCGGAGCAGGGTAGGCAACCAGCGCAGCCAGTCAGTGTATCTCGAACCGCCGGCTTGAACAGACTGATGTACTGTCACGCGGAACTGAACGCAACCCGCTTAGCGCTTCCGGTTAGCAACAAGCCAGGCTTACTAGCCAGCTACGATGTGAGTAACACGCCTCTGAAATAATAACGATTTCCATGGAAATATCTGTCACATCATTATCGCCTCATCTTCCTCAACCCATTTCTCATCCTCCTGTATACTTTAGATGAAATGTTCCATCCTAGTATAAGAAAAATCGTTATCATATCTCATTCCTCTGAATAGCTTAGCATCAATCTGTAACAAGTAATGTAGCATTTGAAAATGGTATTGGGAATAGGAATCAGTGTCAGCACTGAAACATATACTACAGGGGTACTATTTTCAATAATTATTATTTCCAATACAATCATTAGTCGCTCTTAATAACATATTGAACATCTAAAAACTGTACGATTCTCAGTAACATAAAGCACAGCCATCATATCTCATACTTTTAGTAGGCGTAGCATCAGCCACAGCATATCGAAGGCTACCACCTCCATCTCCATCAAACATTATATAGTTGAAAACGAATATTTAATTAATATCAGAAAATAATTTTATAATCCTCTTGGTTGAGTATAGGATATTGAATAGTATATTACTTGGGATTTCTATATTTAGTACGAGAGAAGCATACCGTTGTACCCAAATCTTCATGATGAAATACAAGCGAGTTAAAATATAGTAGCTTATTGGTAACATATAGAGTGATTTAGTATGGAGAAATGTATAAATAAAATAAATCATAAATTATATACTCTTCGTTCAGATGAATCGACGTTTATAAAATAAAGTGGTATTAAAAAATACTCACTTGGTAGTTTTGTTCTCAACTAGAAGAGACTATCGTGAAATTATTTACCCATTAAGAGGATGATACATTCCGAATCATAAATCATTCAAGATAATAGTGAGACTCCAATCGTAAATCGATATTGCAGACATGTGAAGTAACTCGTAAAAAAACTCGTAATCAAAATACACTGATCGCTTCGATCATTTTCAAGCATTCCATTAACATAATTATTGAAGATCAAACATGTTATAGATCTACTCATAATTATTGCAGTGTTAGAAAAGAGGAATTACTTGATGTTTTGGGGCTGGAGTCAGCGAGACTGACGACTCACGAATGGTTATTGTAAATGCTCAGCTCTGTCAGGACAGTCTAAAAGCAGTTTGCGGGAGCGTAACGGATTTCTGAGGTCAAACTCCACATGATATGCTCTGGAAGACCGCTTGCCAACTGTTCTCACAAAGCTAAGAATTAATAACAGTCATTCACCAGCAGCATCAACCAGTTTAAACATTTCCAAAAGGTCTAAATATGTCTTAAGTATGTTCTAGTTTTTCCTCATAATTAGATAATAATTGATATTGTTCCATTGAGGTGTAGCCAGGATATTTAACCATTACAGAGGCATATGAATAGGTAGTGTTATACTTGGCCTTATGTTCAACTAGATTATTGAGAAGTATGATGTAATATCGATTTCTAATGCCAGAGCGTTTATGAGGGTTCTACAATGGATACACAAAGATACACCATGTTGATTCTGGTGCAATAGGAGTTTGAAATTCATAATTAATTTTATTGATCAGCCGATCTCCTAAACAGACAGAGTCAAATTTTATTTATTAATGAATTGAAAAAAACTTCAAATTTTAATATCTTTGTAAACCCTGGGAAACTCAAAATAATAGAAGGGGTGACGATAGGGTAACTATTCTGTAATAAATCTTTATTATTTTCTACCACAATAATTTCAACTGCAGTTGTTACATTAGCAATAGATAAGTTTCAAATGTTTCTCTAATTAATAATAATACTTGCTTTCTATAGTGGGAGGAAGAGTGTTGATATAAGAAGAATGTATCTACAGTGATGGGTCCCGGTGGCTTCTAAATTTCTAAAGAGTGAGAAAGTAACAAAAGATGGAAGAATTATTAGATATTGCAGTTCACCTATACTGCTGGACAATTATTTCATTCGATGGATCTCGCTTGCTATTCAGTACATTGGTCAATATTTGCAGTTGCAGAAGTCCTTTTGTAGCAATATATGGAGATTCTAATTAATAATTCCTAAAGTTACAAAATCTAATATCAAGCTTGAGAAATTAAATAAGCTAATCAACATCAATTTATCTCACAATAATCCTGACTTGAAAATGCGGAAAAAATTCTTACTTCCAATTCCTTACAATTGAAATGAGATGAAAATAATGTGCCAGATTGAGAACGTTCTCACAATAAATTACGAGAAAATTATTAGATTCAATGAGAAATTTCTGTTAATTTGTATTCAATAAACATGATGGGAATATTTGTTTTTGAATATTAGAAGAAAGAGAATAGAAACGTGAGATCAATCTGTAACCTGTAGGGTACCTGTATGGAACATTTTTCTATAAAAAAACTAATCTTCTTGATCAAATTATTTATCGAGAACATGCTACTTGAATAGTAAATCGATTCCAATGTACTTGGTTAATCCATTGTCGGTTGCGAGATCTTGGGATGCTTTTCATCAAAACTATTGTATTTTCGAATATGCCTCTTCCCTCGAACTTCGAACTTCCCTCTTCCCGAGGGAAGAAAATCCACCAATCTAGGACTGATTGGAGTTCCTAATCAGCAGAGAGGAAGACATTTCCAGTGGGATGGAGATTAAAATGACTTAGAACTCTGCTGCCCCACATTGGAACTGGAATTGAAAAAGGTGATAAATGATTTGACCGAATTTAGATTCAGAGAACGATTCCGGTGAACTCAATTCCGGTCACAGCCAATCCCTAAGGGTGCACTTCGGCTCATGGAAAGAAATTTCTCTGAAGAAAAGTTGGTTGGATGGCTCTAAATTCAAATGTTATATTGGGTCTCCCAATGCGCTAGAACTCCACTGGAAGGACCAAGTTTTTACGATTTTCGTCGAATGAGAAGATTGGTAAACTACCAAACTGCATGTCGACTTTATTGAGAACGGTATCAAGGGAAGAAGAATTATGCTCTTTCCTAGTCACGGAGATTATTCGCCAAAAAATGGATGTTTAGTAATCTGCGAGGAGAGAGAATTTTTATTGCTCCCTCTCATATCATTCCAACTTGTTATAGTAGTCGATTCATCAGTGAGATGCTCTCATAAGACCTGTTAAACATTTATCAAATCCTCAGAAGGAAAGCTATTCCTTACTGAACATTTATTTTCCAACTTGATAATGGTATTGTTATCTATTCTTTATTGTGATCGATTACCAAATAAAGAATTCAATAATAGTACTTACTCTGGTTGAACATTCTAGACGAACATTAGCTTAATTCATGTAAAATGAATCATGTTCATTCTGATAAATAAATTGTTCTTCATCAAAGTTGAAAATCAATACACCATACCTATAAAAGATTTTGGACTTCATAAATGATAGGCCTAAATAGAATTAGAATTTGGAGTTCTTTTTAAAAATTAGGTTTGCAGCATTCACTTGCTAAATAAAGACTGAACATGATTATGAGAATTTCAGCAAACTTCTGATAGGAAAGTACTGTTCATTGTTGAAAAATAGTAAATACAAAAAGTAAAGAGTATGAGTGAACACACCTTGTCCAGCTTTATTAAATTTCAATTATTTGTTGAAATATTGAATAATAAAATAATTTTCATTCCATCCATTCTTCACATTCCTCCTGATGGGGTGTAGGAAGTCAGGAATAGAAAACTTTAAATGATAGGGAACTTCGCAATGTATGTTGAATGAGAATTGAAATATCAATAATTGCTCAAACATACATTCCATACACAGCAATGCTCTCTCAGACGTATAAATTGTGGGATTCATGTACTTGATAAGGCGAACCACAGGGGGTTGTGGTTATGATGATTTTATCAACCCATTATGAATAAATTAATCGATCTTCTGACTCTTACAAAATTATAATTTAGATTTCAATATCATGATCAATTTGGTGTGCGTTCCATTCTATACTATTTTGTTGCTACTCTATTCCACTAAAAAGTAGGACCTATTGATCAATTATTACAATATCAGAACTGTGGATAAGCTATGTAAAACTGAGCGTACGTTTGGAAAATATGAAAATTCTTTCTTAGTGATCATACATTTGCTATTTTGACATTTGGCATAGGATATTAAACATTTCAATCGGACATGTATACCAAATTTGAAATTACTTGGTTCTATAAATAACTCTCGGATAACTATAAATAGTACTACCGATGATGAATTGAATCAAATGTTGTTTCGCTCCCATACTTATGAATAATATAACATTGTGTTTCTAGCAATATCAAGTAGACCTGCTTCTTTAAGCATGAGTTTGTCATCTTTCATCTGTCAGCTTGTCAGCTTTCCCTATACTAGAAGTAATATACAGTAGACTCTCATCATAACGATATAAGGCAGCATAACTATGTGTGGAAATCGTTATATCGTCTCATAAATTATAAAAAAACTTTCTCAACTCATAATCAAACAAAAAAACATTTATCTATCGTTAGAGATAATTTTTCGTAAGGAATAATGGTTATTGAGAGGGACCACTTTATTGTTTTCCATAATTTAATCTATTATTTCAATAGATGTGTTTTAAAAATCCTTCACCTTACTTGCACCCAAACAAGATGCTTACCTCAAATACGTTTTCCACCCACTGTTCATACAATCCTCTTCTGCAGCTCAAGTAGGTACTTTCTGCTATTGAATTTGAAAATTGTAGTTTTTGAAGTATTTGAAGGAAATTGAAGAAGTGGAGCTCTCTCGTTTCTTTTAAGCAAAGTGAAGAAAAAACGTAGAGTGGAGAGCGGTGGTGATGGAAGTAGTATTAAGTCGGTTTTAAGTGAAGAGTTTGTGGAGAGTCCTCGACTAAGGGGTCTAAACAGTGTCAACTGGAACACTTCCAGGTCCTTTGTCCTCTCCTTCATGGCGGTTGGCGGCACTGCTTCATTCAACTCACCAACGCGCGTCCACTCGCATACGCCACTTTCCTCCTTTCAATTCTTGAGTGTTGAATTCTTTAATGGACCCTGCAAATTCAATGATTCAACAATTCAACTAGTGAGAGTGTTGATTTATTCAATGTATCCACCTATTTAATGATTCAACCATTGTGAGTGTATAACTCCAAAACAATCTCCCAATTTGACAGATGGATGACGTGTTCGATTTGAATCAAAATGTATAAACGATTTGAATGTGTATGTTAATTGTGTATACAGTTGGGAATGTATAAATTATGAATTTGGATCAAAATACATACCTGATAGAAAAGTTAAAGATGGGTAGAGGATCATGAATAACCCAATTATAAATTCAATTTATGATTTGTTTCTATCGCTGCCCTACACAGTATTTTCAATCTCCCTCCAATGTTTATAATTAATATGTCTATTTTGTAATTAAATATGTTCACATTGTTTATTCAATCCAATGAAGTATGCATTTCATTTGAAATAATTGTAATCTGGGATTTGAGCCGACAAATGTTGTAATCTACTTGAATTAAATGATCTAACCATTGATCCTCTTTTTTCCGAATTTGTATTTGTCAATCAGTTTCTTCATTGAATCAGATTTATAAAATGTGTCATCTTAACTATTTTTTGAATAAAATTACATTTGTGAAAGTTAAATTCCGTAACTACTCTATTAACAGTTTTCTAATTAATTTATTGTTACCGCTTCAATTTCAATGTGCACTGATGCCTTATTCATTCGCAGGTGTATATGTGTGCAACTGGGCCATCGTTGGCAGAAAAGTGGTGAGCAAACGTGTGAGGCAGGTGGGAGCGGCAGGGGCGGCGGGGTGCGGGGGGGCCCGAGGGGGGTCTGTGCCGAGCCCGTCGAAATCGTCGAAAAATAGTCGCGGCGCGGAAATGGACGCGGCCGGCGTGGCTTCCTGTGTGCTCGCCTACCTGCTCTATCACAACACACTCGACGCCGGATTCGTCTACGATGACAGGTCGGTCATCAACACACATCTCTCATAATTTTATTGATTTACTCCAGTATATATAATATTTGAAGGTGCATGTTATTATGTTAATTTTCGAGGGAAAGTTCTTGTGACAGTTATAGGAAAATTAGTAGATTATTATTAAAGTTGAATGAAAACTTTTTTGATAGAAACCTGCTCTTTCACAATACAATCGACGATAACAGATCAGGTAGATTCACATCTCTCAAAATTCTATTAATGTGAGATCTTTTGGGCGAATGCCTGTATTTTCGTTTCTTTTATTGTATAATTGTTATCAAATGAATAAATATAAATTTGGATTAAAATATAAATGAATAAAATTAGCTCCAATGCATGTGTGTTACTCTTCGGGAAAGGGCTCTAGTGTATGTAATAGGGAAATTCTAAGATTATTTGAATTGAATGGAAACTCTCAACAACAGTGAGGTTAGTGAGAACGTGTTGAACAACTCTGAAAAATTGCAACAACCTTGGTAGTTGAATGTTGAACAAACTCACTGTTTCACAACAAGTGTGGAAAATTTATCCAGCTTGTATGATAGCTTCCCTTCACTTCTGATGATGGAAATCATTTATGAATGCGGATCATAATGAGCATCATAAACATCAATCACGGAAAAGTCGGAAGTGTTGGAGCAAAGGATGTTCCATGTTCATGATTGCCTGCCAACTTTACAATAAGGTTGCGTGTTTCAACAAGGTTATGTTAATAATTCATTAGCATAGTCAATTATAAATGCTTTTCGAAAAAATACAGGCCATTAACAACACTTAATGGGTTGTATTTCATCTCATTTAATGGCATGCTATGGGCCTTTCACCCATAACAATTGCTAGTTGAACGGCTCTCGGCCTAACACTTCATCAGACCTAAGCTACCATTTTCACGAGATTGATAGCAGGTGCTCTACAGCTACCTGATAAGCTGTTCGATTTAAAACACCAGTGGAAATATTTGCTATCAAGGGTTACAATCTTTCAGGTAGGTGAAAATTTATTAGGGCATGAAATATGAGGATAGGTCAACTGAGTTTGAAAAAACTTTGGAAAAAATGCGAGAAAAATTTACTTGAGAGAAAAATCTAGAGACCAAGCTGTGATTACGTTGTTAATTATAAATCGATTCATTGTTCCGATTTTTCTGACTGTTCTAAGTTATGATTCATCATCAATTATTGGTTTATAAGGCACAAAAGAAAATCTGGGATAATCGAGTAGTGATTTGATTGAAAAAGAAAAAATATTGATTTTATTAATCGCATTGCTGACTATTGTTATTACGAGAGTGGTCCGATAAGTACTTGCCTACAGAAGAAAAACGAAAATTTCGGAAAAGTGACGATTTATTTCTCAACATGGTCTTCTTTCAACTCTATTCACTTGATCCAAATGAACTTGAATGCTCAAATTTTTTTAACCCGTCTGAAAAGTAAGTTTTTTGGAGATCTGCAAAGTAGGCATCCGTGGCGGCGATAACCTCCTCATTTGACCAAAATTTCCGTCCAGAGTGTGACTTTTTCAAATTTGGAAACAAAAATAAGTCACATGGGGCCAAATCTGGAGTACAGTGTATGGGGTAGCTTAATGCTTCCGATTTGGCCGTGACAACGGCGGAGGCGTGAGCCGGTGCGTTGTCATGGTGGAAGAGCTTTTTTTTCCTTGCTAAATGTGTCTGATTCTTCCGCAATTCGGCATCGAATCGGCCCAATAGCTCAGCATAGTAGAGCCCTGTGACTGTTTTGCCCTTCTGTAGTCAGTCAATGTGGATTACACGTTTTGAATTCCAGAAAACGGTAGCCATAACTTTTCCGGCCGATAAGACAGTCTTTGCCTTCTTTGGAGCACATTCGTCGGGGGAGAGTTCACTGTTTTGACTATGCTTTGGTCTCCGGTGTGTAATAGTGAATCCATATTTCATCCACGGTGACGTAACAACGCAGAAACTCATTCGGATTGCGCTTAAAGAGTGTCAAACACTGCCGACAAATTGTCACACGGATGTGTTTGTTGTCTGGAGTGAGCAAACGCGGCACCCATCGCGCCTTTATCACGCAGTCAAAACAAAACTAGAAGTTTAATATTGTTGAAATTTTCAGAAAGGCTATCTTAAATAATGTTCTAAAAGAAAATTAATTTATCTCACGACAGTATGACATGCCGATGAGGTATGACAGTATGGCATGGGCGGTGAGGCTAAGTACTTATCGGACTACCCTCGATGAATAAAAGATTCAACAATTTTAATTCTGAAATACGGTTATTTCACAAATAGATGATGTGTCACACATAATGATATTGGACTATCAGAAAACGTTACCGTTGAACAATATTGTTACGAACCCATCAAGGATGAGCGAAAAATACTGCCATGACACAGAGATGGAAAACTGGTTTATAAGTTTTTATTGAAATGTTGTCCTGTTCTAAATTAATAAGAGATTCTTGAATCCTTCCCTGAAATATTGAACCATAAACTGCTTCATGTATAATATTTTCCCAAATAATTATTCTAAAGTTGAAGCTACCTAAAAGCCTATTCTAAAGCTGGATCACTTAACATCAACTGAAACATTTCTCCTACTGAAAGCAAAATCGTTGATGACTCTCAACTCTCAAGGTTCCTAAACTCGAGGTTGAGAGATGAATAAAAAACTTGATATTCCGCTAGCTGGAATCTGATTCATTATAACATCTTCAATTAGAGTTCAATAAGTCGGCTGGATGGCAAAGCTCAGAACGTTTCAGAGCGCACTTCAACTTGTAGATAAATACAATCGAATTCAAGAGAAATTCATAATTCCAAAGTCTTTGAGAACCAATTGACTTTTGCTTGTTGAGGAGAGACGACGGCTGCATCATGATTATTATATCATACCCAGGAGTGCTATTGTTGTCAAAGGATTAGAGCGAGAGAGCACTTGCAACAAAAAGTCGACTTGATCCCGGGTATGGAACAAAGAATAAGTCGGATGTTGATGAGGAGGAAAAGAGGTCGAAGAAAGGGTCGAGACGAATGACTGGAGCAGATTTATTCATACATTGCGAGGCGAGGGTGAATTTTAATGAGCCTATTAGTGTATTCATTTCATTAGTTTTTGCTCTTGTGGACCGTCAAGTCACTCTCATCCTTTGAGAGAGATCATTATCTTTGTTTTTGTTTGGTTGGTTCGTTTCCCGGTATCGGCTTAGACTCGCGCTTGACGAGCTCTGTCGGTCGGGGAGAGGGGAGTGAGAGGGTTTAGAGATCGCTGGCCCAACCCCAAGTGCTGCTTGCTGCTCTTTAGTTGAAGATGCAATCCTGATGTCGTTATCCTCCTCTCCTCTACCCATCATTTCACAAAACACCCCCCCCTTAAACATTTCCACAAGACGTTTTGATGTTACATGAACGGAGGAATCATCGCTTCACTAGATAAAAGTCGTGGGCTTTATCGTTCTCATTCAGCACTTGGCACAGATATTCTCTTTGTCCCGAATCTTTTGACTCATAAACTCTCTTCCGTTCGCTTTTTCTTTTCGTTATCAGTATGGAAGTGATGAGATAATGGAGGACCTTAGGGCATTGAGGTTGAGTCGCTCTCGAGCAGCAGATACCTATTGAAATATTTTCATCATCCTTGAGAAGAATCAAAACTGTAAAGTGGTAATTAGAATGATACAAGATGAATGAAAGCATTAAAAGTGTAATTGATTTTGAATAAGAAACATTGGAGTGCTTCTTGATATAATTTAACAACGTTAATATCCTATAACTTGATGGATCTGGTGGATTAATTCCCAAGCACTTCAGTATTCACTACAGAGCTACAATTAAATAGTTATACTAACTACTAAGACTTTTATTTGCCACTAAAATAGTTAAATTTCCAGTTCAATACAGAAATAATTATGGCTGTTCCAATTATCCAACAATCGCATTACACTATCTTCAATTTCAAAATAAGTGTATTTCCATGAAGAATAAAATATCTGGTGAAACACATACAGAAACTGTGAGATAAGCTCATTTCCAGATTTCAGTTTGTATCTTATCATTGCTGATACTCGGTTATCCTGATATCATATTATTACATGATTTGAAAGTTCATTCCAACTGAGCTGAAGCCAAGTTCCTGTTACACTTTCCAGAACGACTTCTCAGTTTATTATACGATCGCTGCGGCAAATTCGGGAACATTGGTGATCGTTGGATAAAGTTTCTCTAAAAAACGAAAAAACATATGGAACTGTTGACTTTCAATAGTTGTGGGGAATTCAAAACGTTACCGTTTTTCAGAAAACTACAAGAAACTTCCCTCTCACTCACACTGAGCTACAACGCGAGCATCTACGACATTTTTTTATCTTACTCTCCTCTGGCTACCCACTCTTGATCCCTTGTTTCTGCCCCAATTACACCTTCTTCACACTCATCTCTTTCCACACATTACTTTCTCACTTATTTTCTTCTCTCTTTCTCAGCCACAACGGTCCCTTCTCGCCCATTCACTGCGGATGTAGCGGGAAGCAATTGATACTAACATAAATACACGGTTTTTCACAACACGCTCGTTTCCAGCATACGGATGATCGCACTGGAGCTCGAGTGTCTCCAACCAGAAACCGACGATGTTTTTTTCCTCTTCGAATAATTGCAAGCTTTTTTGACCCGTAGGTAACATTTCTCATGCGATAATTTTACTGCAAGTTTGGTATAGTTATTACCTTTAATAAATTATATTCTCGGGAACAAATAATTTCAAATAGCTGAACGCCTTGATCTTGAATCTGAACAACTCGAATCTATTCAATGTCAGTCTATATATAGTGTCATGCTAGTTTTACTGATAATAATTATCATTATCCTTCTCAAAGTTGTGTTCGGGCAAATTAGGACTCTTAAATACACGATGATTGCCTAATGACAATACATCTTGACTCGATGTATCCTTATATTATCCTATTAGGCTATAACTGCTTCCATGTAGCCTATTTCGAATTGATAATTCGAGTTGTGCAACGCATGTTTCTAGTGATTGAAAATTTACGCCACTGGATTGAAATCATTTATAAGTTTTCTCTGATATTGCATCGAATGAAGATTAGGGCAAATTATTTTCCCATTCATTAATCTTCAGTCATAATTGTTGAATAATATTATCCATTTCTTCTATCTAAAATATATCACCCTGTATTGTGAATATATCAAGGATCTCTTGAGGAATTTGTCGTATTTTATAAAAAAATTCGTGAAATAATGTTTCAATATCTGCTTTCTAGCAATTCTGCCTCCACGTGAGATGAATGAAGACAAAGTCAGTCTGAAATATTATTCAAATTTGGTGTAACAAATGAGATCGTATGTGTCGAATTTCGGAGGCACATTAAATTCCAGGAACTTTATTGAAGGCTCTTCCAGTCAAGGTTGCATTATTTGTTCAAAGGAACAAATAGGCCTATGATAAAAAATGAAACACCAAAGAGAATAATAAATGAATAACTAGAGGTAATATTTCAGTATTTTCACGAGAAGAGAGAAAAGAGAGAAGAGAGAAGAGAGAAGAGAGAAGAGAGAAGAGAGAAGAGAGAAGAGAGAAGAGAGAAGAGAGAAGAGAGAAGAGAGAAGAGAGAAGAGAGAAGAGAGAAGAAGAGAGAAGAGAGAAGAGAGAAGAGAGAAGAGAGAAGAGAAAAGAGGAAGAGAGAAGAGAGAAGAGAGAAGAGAGAAGAGAGAAGAGAGAAGAGCGAATAGAGAAGAGAGAAGAGACAATAGTGTGTGAAAAACAAGAGTGTGAGTGTGTCTCTAAAACAAGAGTGTGAGAGAGACAATATTGAAGAAACGGAGATGAGAGAGGAGACTAAATGAGCGAGTGTGTTAGGGAGTGAATGAGAGAGTTCAAACCATTAAATTGACAGATTTCATTTCCGAGCTCGGTTGACATTGGAGGCGTACAGCCGAGCGAGAACTCTACAAAGCGGATGTAATGTTGCTTAATGTAATAACAGACTGAAGATTATACGGAATAGGAAACATAAATGGATGGGATTTGAAACGCTACTGCCTGAGTGTCGTGTAGCGGTGCAGGGTGGGGGCGTAGAGGGTTCATGACCTGAGGCTGACATTGGCAGTTCGTATGTAGTCCACATCCGAAGCAGACTGAATTCAATTAAGGTCCGCAGTAAATGTCATGTAGCCCAAGATGTCTGCTGTTGAATCTCACCTATGGGACTTAGTGAACTACTATTGCTAAGAAGTACGAGCCGGAGTCGTTACTGCACCCAACTAATGCAAGTGCTCTGCTGCAAGGAGCCATAAGCATGTGTTCAATTCACTCCGTTCAGTTTAGGTTAGGTTCTCTGCCCCGTTTACTCGTATTATGCTGCATTTTCGTCTACTTGCCATTGCAATGTGCTCTCCAACTCCTAGAGTCAAATCAAATCAAATCAAATCAAATTTTATTGGTCACATCATCAATATACATTTTCGATCAATTTCATCACACACATAAAAATAACTAGAATTCACATTGTATAAAATACACAATGGAACAGTGGAACTTAACATAGCAAATCATAGATGTATCAGTTACTGCTGAGGAAGATTAAATACTAATTCACTTATTTTAAACAACTTAAAATTCAACTGTTTTCTCAATTTAATCTACAAAAGATAAATGGTGCATGATCATCATTTTATACAAAGCGATGTAGCCAATGAATACTGTTCACAAAAAGACTCACGTAGAGTCCTTGTCCGTGAACAGGAGTTGAGAAAAATGAGAAGTCCAAGTACACTCACACACACTAACACACAATCACCATCAGTACTAATAAGTATAAAAATTAATCAAAGCAATAACCTTCTTTCAAAAGATTCAATCATATAAATTAGAGATTCAGAAATTAAAATATTGTAGGAGGATTACATCACTGAGATACACTGTTATTCATTTTTTTATTATTATTATTGTTAATAAAAGGTGGAAGAGAAAGGCAGACGAATTACAGAAAATTTAAATTTCATGACATAAGGAAACACCATATTCAATTTTATATTTTGTTGAAGAATTTATGATATAAATATAAGACACCCAAGTATCAGCAGTAGAAAGAATCAGAGTAATATTCTAGGAGAATGTATGTTCAGGTATACTTGACTATCTTGACATCTATCACTATGTTCTTCAGCTCACAACCCTGAACAGATTTTCAATTTCTAATGGTGTATGGGTCCACAGCCAACTCTTTGTCTTTTTAATAAAATGTTTTATATAAATCAGTTTTTTGATATCATCAGGAAGAAAGTTATAAAATTTTGGTCCTAGGAACAGAAAACATCTCTGGAAAGCAGTACAGTTGGGTTTGGGTAGTCTCAACAGCATCCTTGTGGTTTGCCGGGTACTAACCTGTTGATCTTGTTCAAAATTTATTGTTGGATTTTTGTTGCCACTCATTTTATAGAAAAGAGATAGGACCTTTAATACGTACATGTACCTAAATGGAAGAATACCCAATGCTTTAAATATTGGAAAGGTATGAGCCCGTCTGTCAGCGCCATAGATTATTCTAATAACTGATTTTTGTAAAATTATTAGTCTTTTAAAGTGAGACATGAAAGTAGAAGCATAGCATGAAATACCATACTCCAACCTACAATTGACGAAAGCAAAGTACATGACACGTAAAATACTAATAGGAAAAAATTGTTTGAGGCGATAGAATGTTCTAATCAAGTAAAATAAATAATTTTTATTTTATTAATATGTAGATCCCAATTCAGACACTGATCCAATATCAATCCCAAATATTTGACCGAGACTGATTGCTCAATAACATCACAGTCACAGATCACAGATCTGCAGCCAACCTGATGATACTTGAGAGGATCAGAAAACCTAAAAGGAGCTGACAGTGAGAAGTTAATATAAGACGTTTCATTTGCATTTAGTGCCAGTTTATTACAGGTGAACCAACATCGCAAGTCAGTTAGATCTTGCTGGATCATCCCTTGCAGTTCTCTTTCATTATTAGCAGAATATGCCAGAGCTGTGTCATCAGCAAAAGATGTGATTGACCCATTAAAAGTGTGATAGAACAAATCATTAATATATACTAAAAACAGTATTGGACCTAAAACAGAACCCTGAGGCACACCATATTTAACATTTGCCAACTCACTACTACAATTTGCAATACACACATACTGTTTGCGTTTGAATAGGTAGGATTTCAGCCACATGTTGGACACACCACGTATTCCGGCAGCATAAAGCTTCTTCAAGAGAATACTATGCTCTACAGTGTCAAATGCTTTTCTTATGTCCAAGAATAGACCAGAGGTTCTAGACTTATTAGGTTTATTGATACTTTGATAAATATCTGACATGAAATTATTTAAAGCCTGTTCTGTGCTCAATCCCTCCTGAAAGCCAAACTGATCTTTATGGAAAAAGTTAATTTTTTTGAAGAAGCTCATTAATCTTTTTTTAAATAGTTTTTCAAGGATTTTTGAGAAAATTGATAGTAATGAGATCGGTCGATAATTGGAAATTTCTCTATTGGATCCATTCTTAAAAACAGGAATGACTTTGGCAGTTTTGAGTTTATCTGGGAATTGACCTGTTGAAAAACTAGTATTAAAGATGTGACACAATACAGGTACTATAGCATAAGATATTGATTTTATCATAATTGAGGAAATATCATCAGGACCTGGTGACTTGCCTTTCTTCAAAATTTTTATTTTTCATTAAAAGTTCATTATAATCTATGGGATTGAGAAAAAAAGAATTGAATACATGGTTTAATTGGAATTTCCTATCGTAATTTTGTCTCATAGATTCATCTGGAGAATGAATAGAATTGACTGTATCATTTGATATGTTAATAAAATATTCATTAAATTCATTTGCTAATATATTTTCATCTGTTACCACACCATCTCCACAATTTAAATGAATAGGCTTTCTTTTAGAAGAAGATTGCCCACAATGATCATTAATGATCTCCCACTGTTTTTTTATAGGAAACGTTTTCAGATTTGAATAAAATTTATACTTCAATTCTTTTATCATCTTATCGATATTATTCTTTTCAGTTAGGAAGTCATGTTTCAATTTATTATTTTGGGGATTCTTCTTGTGTATTTTATAAAGTCTATCACGGCGCTTTATTGCAAGACAAAGGCTATCCGTCATCCATGGTTTCAAATGCCGAACCCTTCCAGCAGCTCTTTGGCATGGAGTTGTACACTTCTCTATATAGGTCTGCAGAACCTTCATGAACAATGAAAACTTGCCGTCAACATTGCCACAAGCATACAAATCGCACCAATCATGTACCATCAGCAAGTCCTTCAATTTCTTGAAGTCTGTGATATTTTGGACTTTAGGTATAGCATCACTGATCCTGTTTACAGGTAATGATAATGACACTGAGATAGCTCTATGGTCAGTAATGAGCGACTCAATGACTGAACTCTGGATAATTATTCTATTGAATTTAGATTTATGAAAAATGTGGTCAATACAGGTTGAGCTGATATCTGTTAGACGGGTATAAATATCTATCAGGGATTGATAACCATTACAATGCATAATTTCCATGTAATTAAAAGCTCCAGGATTATTCAGATCATTTATATTAATGTTGATATCTCCTATAATCATTGAGTCACCATTACATCTTTCAGATTCAGAAAAGTTTCTCAAGCTATCAAGAAAAAAATCCACTCCAATAGACTGCCATCTATACAAACTTAGTATACTAAAATCATAGTTGTTTATTTTAAAATTCAGTAAGATGGAATCAGCTCCATCAATTCCTGATTCCTCCCGTGAACAGGCAAGCCCTCTGCCGGATAAGACATAAATCATAATCCCAGATACTCTACTGACATCATTATTTCCAGTTGAGTAACTCTCATATCCTTCGATGTTGTAAGGGCTCGTTTCATTAACTGGTTGAAACCAAGTTTCTGTTAAAATAATTACATCGGGTTTCACTTTCCAACAGCCAATATAAGATACGAAAGAATCAAAGTTCTTATTCAAACTGCGTATATTTTGGTGCACAATTGTAATATTGTCACCATTCGTTAAATAAGAAGAGTTAATCTCAGTGATATCCTCAACAAGTTTACAAACCTCCATAATTCCTCAGAATAGAATTAATCAATGTAATATATCGAAGGTTAAGCTTAGTTCTAATTGGTGATATATCAGTTATAGTGACAAACATTCGCACATCATTCATACCAAAAAATATATAATTATTTACATGATAAGTCTTCAAATACTTGAAGATTACACTGGCAAAAACAAAATTTTTTTCTTTAGCCCTCACTGAGTCAGTGAAACTCATATCGTTTCGCAAAAAACACAAGTCCAGCCCGCCAAAACCAATGTTGAAAAAATAAATAAAAGAAAAACCCAAATGAATAATATCATAACAAACCACAAGAGTTTAAGCGCAGATAACTGTGCTGGATATTACTTTATAATAGGCCTATAACATAATTATAAATAATACCGGTACCAATGCTGACAAGGACTATTGGAAATAAACACAAGCCGAAAAGTGAATTCGATTAGTTAACAGTAATATTAATCACTACAGGGCTGGATTTCATCATTTCATACAATGAATTCATCATCGAAAGATAAGAATTAGACTATCTCTTTAAGGAATATTGTTTACGATTCTTGGAGTTTATGTTTCTGAACATTTCGTAGTTCCACAACTTATTTTATCACTAATTATGATAAAGCAATGTCTTACATCTTATGCATATACAAATCTATAAGAATTTTAAAATGAAAGATTTAATAACTAAATGAGTAATCATCGGAAATATCAGATAGCCATATCATAATAGAAAAGTAATTATGCTTATCATTAGTAAAAGACAACTTCATACATATGATTCATAGTAGATATGATAAAAATAGTCAACAGTCCTCGCCAATAATACAGCCTAGATGATTTGGAACGTATTTGTATTTGAAAATTTAAATTCAATCGATTTTCCATCCCCCCAGATATTTTAACAAATATAATTCACCCTTCCAGAAAAGAAAAGATTTATACTAATGAGTAAACGTAGAAAATATTAAGTAACCGTTACGTGTTGTAATAGAAAAGCTCTAGAGATTCTTTCTTCCTTTGATGGAATCAATCAGGGAAAGAAAAACTTTACATTGTCACTAATAACACTTATAGGCTGTAGCATGGTTCAGATGGTTCCACTGACTAATGTTTTGTAGAAAAGTTCAATAAACAGGGAATATATAATCCCTGCAAAGCATAACTTAATTGAAATATAATATCAAAATATTATTGTCGAATAAGAGAATATTGAAATATAAGATAAATATTAAATATAATTGTCTAGGGAACAGTGATACATAATTATTGTCTAGGAAAACAACAGAATAAAATGCTAATATAGCTTTCATGATATGACTAATTTGATAATTTAATTGTAAGAAAAAGCGAACGAGGGAAAAAATGGTGAATGGAAATCAATCAAATTTGGCAAATCAATCATAATACTGACAGTTTGTCTGTCATATCTTTCTTTACCTCTTTTACCTCTCCTCTTGTCTTATACTCGATTACTAATGATAGCATTAATCAATAATGCGTACTTGAATTAATAAACAATGATACAGACCTATTTTAAGACGAAGTTACGATAATAGAACTTCATTAGAAATATATATCCTGAGAATTAGTGAATATATCTTATTAACTGAAAATGTGCATAGAACTAAAAATGAGAACAAATTCATTCTACCTATGTTACTTTTATAGTCCCAGTTTATATCAATTACTATGTAAAAATATCCACACACATGCATGTATATTATACGCCCCACATACACAATACAGCAGAAAGCAGCAGAGTCCAATGCTTTGTAGAACCATTCAACATAACTGGTGCGAATGATTGAGATTGAAACCATCGAAAATTATAATAAGTTTTAAAAGCCACATCAGTGTCCTGACCTCTCAAAGTGAATTAAAACTGAAGTTCTGAGTAGTAGTAGTAGTGAGTAGTAAAATGTCTTTATTTATTCACCAAACATATTACAATGAATGCAATTATTATACAAAAAATAACAAAACAAAATAAAAAATACCAGATTATTACATTATTTTAAAAGTTAATAAAAATAAGACATAATTTTGGCATAGCCAGGAAGGCTGTCTGCCAGGAGTCGGTACCTCTTAATAGTTAAACTCTAATATCAAATCGTTCCGAAGTCTTAAGGCTGTTCCAAAGAATGCCGTCATTTTCTCCCAATTTTTCCCGTTCAACCACTCAACTATTTCTGCCTCGGTGAGTCTATATTCCCCTAAACATTTTTTCCGGACACCCCCCAATATTGGACACTTCCCCATAAAATGAATAATATTTTCTATTTCACCTGTATTTCACAATGAGCATCGCCATTGCTCTCTGTCATGGTAAAAATTCAAGTGGAAAAGAGATCCCCTAGCTTTGATAATTAACCTTATCTTTTTCCTATCTAGTTGAGACTCGAGATGCTTTCGCTCTGCAACTCCAATTTTCTATATAAGCTATGGAACTGAGATTCATTTGCTTCTCGAATCCACTCATCTCTCATCTTCTATTTCATTCTCACACACAATATACTCAACTCATCCTTCCAATCACTCTTCTCATCCAAACACCTCACCAAGTTACATCCAAATTCCTCGTCCCAGCTCCTCCACTCCCTGTACCATGACATGTTACTTTTCAATATTTTCTCTGCTAATACTCTAGGTAGCCTTCCTCGTGGTAGCTTCATAATTATTCTAAAAATGATTCAACATGCAACTTTACAATAAATAAGAAAATTGGTTCGATATCTAGTTCTAAGTGTACTATAGTAGTCTAGTTCTGAGTAGTCAACTAGTATTTTATATAAATTTTCACTGATCAGACACATAATATTCATTCAATCCAATCACCGGTTTGGTTTCGGAACTATCAATTATTGAGATTAGATGACCCACACAGAAAGTCTATCTGGAGCTTAGGTTTTTCGATATTAATCTTTGCCTGATGATTATTTATATAACTAGTTATGACAATCCATAAAATAAATTTGGACAATTCTTGTGGAAAGTAATAAAAATGAGAATTTCAACCTTTCAAGTGAGGGAAAATGAGTTTTCAAAAAGCTCGGGTTTTCCAAGCATTATAGAATCCTCAAGTTCGAGGGTGCTTGGAAAAACCAGGCATCTTACAATAATAATGATGAAGAAACAATGAAAACCAGAGAACATCATTTCCTACTATTGTAAGAATAATTCAATGACAAAAATAAACTAAGCTTGTTGAATACAAGTCACAAAACACGTGCCGTAATTAGGATTTATTTATTTCATTCTGCTCTGCTCATGCAAATAAAGACCGCGGCTGAAACTGTTGGTTTTTCCCTGCGAGGTTTTCTAATATCTCACAAAGGGTAACTGCTTCCTTTATCTTGCGGCTCCTGGACAGTACTTTCGGCGAAACTCTCCTACTTTTTCACTCGCTCAATTCCCAACTTGCTTTATCCGAGCAATCACTCTCTTGCTCTTTCTCCCCTCCTACCTCCCCAGTTCTTGGTTCCGTCTTATCATCTTACCTCGTGGCTGAGTCCCCGCCGGCTTCCTTGAGAGTCTGGACTGATTTTAGCAGATTCAAACCCCGGCATTCTCCCCCGAACATAAACTTCGCTTATCCTATTTTATGCGTTGAATGCGGACCTTCCCCTTGTTCTCTGGCTCAACCCCTCCCCTCCACCCACAACACCACTACCTGTGTACTTTATGCCGCCCCATAACCTTTGTACCAGGGCTATTTTAAAGCAGCTACGTGCTTCGGAATTCGAATACTGCACAAGCCCCTCGCACGTATCTTATATACAGCTCGGTCTTTGTGTTTATAACAGCGAGTGCTGAAGGGACGCTGATATGCTCAGCGCGCGCCATTCCTAAAAATGCCTCTTACAGAGATAAGACTCTTTCATTAAAAAATTACAGCCGGCTCCAACCGCAACTTCAAAGCAAGTCAGCTCTGTGAATGCTTAGAATTCTCCTGCCAGATTCAATATTTCCAAGAATTCCGTTTCAATTAAATTTTCATAACTTCATTTCATCTCACACCATCTCGTCTATATTAATCTTCATTCATTAATAATCGAAAAAACATGCTTTTGATATTATTATCATGCATTAAAAATTGTAGAGAGTTTGATAGAGTCCTACAATGATTCTGAAATAGTGTGAATAAAATCTCATAGTTAGAATTTTTCTTATTATCGAATGTTTTTATTTGTTGAGAAGACCCGGGGATGTTTCCCCTTGGCAACATAATCACGATAAAGTAAAAAAACATCAATTTAAATTGGCCCTTGATCCCCAACGAGTTGAAATTTATATATTTTTTCTAGTCACAAAACATACCTTTGCACTGGATAAGCCAATTCATGTTTTTTCAAACACTTTCATATACAGGGTGATTCAGTAGGAATGTGCAATACTTCTCAGGCTGATTCCTTACACCAAGTAGACAAAAAAGTTCTATGGGACCATCCCCCAAAAACGCTTTGTTACCGAGATAACAATGGCGTAAAATTAAGATTTTTCAAAATATATGAATTTTTCTAATTTTTTAGAGGCTTTAGTGAGGTTCTAAAATAAAAAATTCCTATGTAATCCCTATTAGCTGAGGAATTCAATGAAACGGTTATTGATATAATTGGAAAAATATGCTAGAAAAAGCCATTTTTTCAACAATAAGGGTTATAACTGGATAAGGAATCATAAAATTGTATTTTTCATTAATGGAAGTTGAAGAGAGTCGGATTCTAAAACAAAGGTTAAATGGCGGCGATTTTGTAAATCTCACCCAAATTTCAGAAATGGCGATCAAAAATAGCAAAATTGACAAAACATAGCACAAGTGATAAATTTGTGTTTAGTAGCGATTTTGCGATTTTTGATCGCTATTTCTGAGATTTGGGTAAGATTTGCACAATCGCCGCCATTTACCTTCTTCTTTAGAATCAGACTCTCTTCAACTTCCATTAATGAAAAATACAATTTTATGATTCCTTATCCAGTTATACATTTACATAGGAATTTTTTATTTTATATTAAATTTTTATGATTCCTTTGATACATTTTTTATTGTTAAAAAATGGCGTTTTCTAGAATATTTTTCCAATTATCTCAATAACCGTTAGTTATAAACTTGGTTTCATTGAATTTCTCAGCTAATTTTACATGGGAATTAATTATTTTAGAACCTCAATAAAGCCTCTAAGAAATTAGAAAAATTCATATATTTTGAAAAATCTTAATTTTCCGCCATTGTTATCTCGGTAACAAAGCGTTTTTGGGGGATGGTCCCATGGAACTTTATGTCTCCTTGGAGTAAGAAATCAGCCTGAGAAGTATTGCACATTCCCCCTGAAACACCCTGATATAAAGGGATTTTACAGTACTTTACTGTCTTCCTTCTTTCAGTCGAGTACTCCATCCTTGTCTATCCTCCTATTTACCATCTCTCAGATTCCTCATTGCCATAGCCTCATCCACTTCATCCCTCCACGACCTCCTGGGTCTCTCTCTTTTCCTCCGCCCTATTGGACTCCAATCCGTCACCATTCCAATCCACTTACTGGCACTAGCTCAAACAAGCTGACACTTACACTGCAACAACATGGAATTCAAAAAAAGATCCATCTATTGCATTATTCACAGAAACTAAATCTAGTTGACGATTAGTTAATCTTCACCTACAATATTTAGATTACAATCAATGTAATCACTATTCACAACATATTCAAGTACAATGGATTAGGTAATAATGATATACCAGTGTATTTTCAGAGTCAAATTTAATGTTATGTAGAAGCTACTACCCCTGGGTCTAGTTCAGAGGTTGAGCTGCAGAAATAGAGTACGATGCAGAGATGACTTTGCTACACGAAAGACCTCCAGGGAAGAAATGAGAGAGACGATTTTCATTCATTTGCAATTCACATTTGCATTTTAATACTTCGGGTTACCCTCTGAGTAAGTGCTCAAGTCCTAACTTAATTCCTTACATTATAACACCTATCTACTTCGACCTCAATTCCGGCTTGCCCTTTCGACCTTTCTTACTCAATACTCTCTGTCTCTTCCTCGTTCACTCACTCACTCATATACTGAGTCTATCTTTCTCTATCTGTCTCTCTACCACCTTCAAAATGATATTCTATTTCTGTTCTTTTCTTATTTTCTGGAGAGAAGCGAGACAGAGTTAGTTCTACCACTATACTTTGCTTACCCCCTCATTCACATTAAGATCCTCTTCAGCGAATGAATGTATTACTTCAAAACTCTAGGCCCTATAATACTGGGATAGGGTTCCACATCCAGTGTCAGATCGGACTGACAGTTGGATTGTTCACAGCTGATCGTTCAACGATCAGCCAGTCAGTTCACAGCAATATTGGACTGCCGGTTTTCTTATCCACTTACAGTTTTTGACTATCACATTCCGAATTTTGGATGTTGACCCTAGGTATTGTGCAGAACAGAAGATAGTTGTTTTTAACTATTTTTAGACTTTATCTACTTTTTATAATCAAACAAACACGACTATTATATTTTATAGAACTTGAACTTGTACAATGAAAATGTTTAACTGACAACCTTAGTCAACAATTGGAATTGCCAACCCCTGGATAGCTTGAAATCTTCATTTACAAATACCCTCAATAAAAAAACTTCCACTCGAATAAACAAGGTGTATCCACGTAAAAGTTCAACTATGAGGGAAATTATTGTTATTTTTGTAAGAAAAGCGTCTGCACACTATTTTCTTATAAGTACTTCTGTTTTGTGCATATAGTGCCTTCTGTATTGTTGCTGTGAAATAGTGGGTGAGATTCGAAGATGTGTACAGTTTGAGCTACCTGAGAAGACACGCTGATCCAATGTAAAGTGTATAGTGACAGCGTGTCTTCTCAGCTTGCGCGTTCAATATGAACATCTTGGAAGGAGAGCTGATGTCGTAGGTATGAAGAGATGACGTGACGCGTAAAACTTGGCTGAAAACACGTTCTGTTTGGCGGATCGATGGCGAAAGACGTCAAACGTGGAGTGTAGGTAGTGTTGCTCGTTGTCCGACTTTGGCGGTGTCCGGGATGGCGGCAGAGTAAGACAGCCGGGTCCAAGAATGTTCGTGTGACACGCGAGAACAATCCTCACTCTTCTTCCTCTCACTCTTACTTACTCTTTATATTATCATTCCCCTCTCTCTCTTACTCGTTCTTAATCCCATTCCCTCTTTCCCTCTTCAAAAATAAGCTATACCAGGCCTAACAAGTGTTGTGGGTAGGTTAACGACAGGCCTGTTTACAATTCTTTGGGGTGTGAAACTCCTCAACATCCCCCCTTCTCCAAAACTTACTTTCTTGCCTACTGTTTCATCCTGGTCCTATACTCTATGGTTAAAACATGACAAACATGTCAAACCGTCGAACACGCCCGCCTTATTGCACACAAGCCGCCTGATTCACAGACACCAATGGAAGTGGCGGTTGGTGATTGTTTATTATTAATCCTGAGCACTATCAGAACAGAGTATAGGCGGTCTACAAGGGCGAAAGGATTTTACTGAAACCGCTTCTGACTTATTACGTTCTTGGAGAACACTTACTGACTGTCCTGACAGAGCTGAGCATCGATAACAATAATTCGCCAACCGCCTGCGTTGTTAGCTTCTGCTATACCTTTTCCATTGTTTGCTCTCTTGTATGGCATGATTTGTTGATCCAGGTGTCATAATGTTTCCTGTTTCTTCTTGGCAGAAACCAATAATGAGTAACCCTCACGGAGCTATAAGTAATTTAGTCTAGGCTAATTGAATTTAAGAAGTAGAAATTCAAAATTGAGTCATGAATGAACTTTGATTCCATTCCATAGAAGAGTCCATTTTTTATAGTTTGTTATAGATTTGAATAGACTGAGTGAATAGATGATTGAGTGAAAAGTGGCCAGTTGAGTTCATGTGAGTATCGAAAATCAAGAATAAAATTATTTTCCCATTTGCAGAATAATGCAATTGTTTGTTTGTTATGAGGGTGAAGCCCACATGAGCTTATAGGCTTGTGCGTGGGTAATGATGTGGATGATAGATGACGACTACCTTTTTAGGTAGTCGGGATCGACGGCTTATCGTCTCCTCCGAAAGACGGGGTGACCGTATTTATAATTGAATGGGTTCTGTGCAAAATCATAGGCTTCGATGCGTATAAAAAGAGGCCTCATGAATAAAAAATCAATAACAATTAATTGTCCGACATGCATGAAAGCTACTAGAATATGATCCAATCGAACCCTAACATGATGGCAACTTTCAAGTTTGAAATCAGAGCCTATTCCTCTCGTTCATTCTTGAAATTGGTTATTTCAGCTATTAGCCGTTTCTGCCATTAAAGGTTCTGTTACGAGTATAGTACAGTTTATACTTCTTTTGAAAATAAAAATATTTGGAATAGTTTTCTTCATCCTCAGATGCATCCATCCTTCGTCGTGCATTGAGTATTATAATTAATATTTAAAATGCATCAAAAGTATGGGTTGAACTGTAGTAGAAGGCTTATAATAATTATGAAGTTGAAATTAATTTCATTTTCAATAGAACATTAAAGTAGAAAATCTTTATGGAGAGAGCTGTTACTGAACTTTGCCGTTCACCACTTCTGTTTGGAAAATTCCATGATATCAACTTTCCAAATAGTTCACAATTAAAAAAGGATATTTTTCCACAGCCTCATTGAAAGCCTTATTTTATTCACACAGCAGTAACGCACATGCACTGCAAATTCAACAGTTAAACGCAGCAGCCGTCCTTATGAGCACCTATAAAATATAATGACACATAATAAAATGAACTCGCCAGCGCGGAAACAATTATGCCAGCATGATATCAATCATATGCGCTGTGAGGGATATAAGATGACGGAGCCGAGAGAAGCATTAAATCGGCCATTTATCAAGACACTCGGATGGCAAGCATATTCAAGACATTGTCTTGTGTTTTATGTGCAAGCTGCCTGTGGCACTGATGGATTTCCTCGATTGTTCCCTGCTTGATGGTATCATTAGCCTCTCATCACTTTGTCTCGGCATTGTCTCTTTTCTCCCTTGCTCCAACTTCGTCCCTGATATCCTGCCACCCTCGCGCTCTACTCCCTTCTCCCTCACACAAGTTTCTTGTATGATATAGTCTATCCAAGCGAAGAAGACATTCTCGCAAGATGGGAAAATGACTCCAGCTCGAACAATATTGGTTCAAAAATTATAAATTTGGCAAAATGTCTTCTTCAATTTGAGACCAAATTCATTATTTTTGAACCAATATTGACTAAGATGGAGTCATTTTTCGTTCTTTTCAGAATGTCTTCTTTGCTTGGACAGACTCTACTTCTTCCCTCTAATCTACATCGCGATCTTCTTCAGCTACTGAACAATATTGGCGGAATGGAGTTTAGTACAATACTGCATAATGCTATAGGAATGTTGAGATACTGAGACTGGTACTGATACTGATATGGTTTATATTACGTGTGAAAATTCTCAGTAGTTTTCATGAACAATAAAACAGTCAAATAAACAAGAATTTCCATAAATCAACATTCATAGTATATTTATCTTCCAGAACACTATCATTCACTTTTACTATGGAGACTGTATCACTATATAGACTGTACTATACTACTATGGAGACTGATTATACACTCTCTATAAGTTTAACAAAATATTATTCAAACATCATTCACATGTAATAATTTAATGTTGTAAGCTACAATAAAGAGGTGAACAAATGAGGTAACATCTAACATAATATTTTCTACAACAAGTTTTCCTAGATAGATCTGCTAATAAAAGCCTAATAATGAGCAAACATAAATTAATGTTTCATTTTTTTCTTTCTCCAGCTCGGAATTTACTTTGCAACTGAGTTGACTGATTTGAAACTCTTAAAGAAATATGGTGAATAATAATTATGCATTCAAACTGAATTTTCTCATGAGCATCTATCGTGATCAGGCATTACATTGATAACCATCATTAATAAAATTAGAGAATATACATTTATCCTTATATTATTTCACAAGAAGTTATTTATCAACACAAGAAGTTACTTATCAATTTTCAAGCACGTATAGTTATGTTTATAATAATTATAATCACAAGCATCTTCCTTCACATCATAATGGAAACTGCCTTCAGATTAATAGCAATAGGAAAATGATTGTGGATGATTTTATAATCACAAGGACCTTCCCAGGGCCCTCGCGTGGGGTGAGCGGAGTGTGCGATCGCACAGGGCGCCACAGTCAAGGTGGCGCCGCGGCGGCTGGTGCGAAACGGGAATTTTAAAAATTTCAATTGGGCTATTAGAATAATATTTATTCACCATTTTTTAAAACTTATTCTATCAACAACTTGAATCCACAAGAAATTATTTCCTCTGCATTAACTTATTCATCATAACTAATAATTCATCATGAATTGCATTATGAAATTGATCAATTACTGTATTGATCAATTAAAAAACCACGATCAATTAATTATTGATCGTGATTATTGATTAATTATTGCCAGTAATTATTTCTGGCAAGAGTTCCGTATTAGATCATGAATTGTTTGAGCTCTATTTTATTATATTCATCGCATTTAAATGGACGCATTTAATAATATGTGAGTGCGAAATCATAAATATTTCCATCTCATTTCATACAGCATAAAACTATTGAAGTCTAGAACTGGTCCAAGTTGGACAATAAGAGTAAAACTAAGTCTAATAATTCCATAAACAAATTTTTCAAATACCAACTTGATAGAATCTTACCAGCATGAATACACAAATAAATGAATGTTATATTAGCACAAGATCGTCAATAGTAAATCAGCGTAGTTTTTTGTGTATGATAACCATCCATCATCATCTTGCTAGCACTCATTTTCTAAGGCAGAATTCACGAAACACTGTCAACCAATAAGAAAAGAGCAGGCGCGGAGGCGTGTTCAAGTCAAATCTGAAACATCACCCATCAACTTCTGCCATCTACTGCTTGAATCTGAAAGCTTTTCTAATCGATGTTTTCGGCCATTTTGATTGTAGGCGGAACTTGGAGGCGTGTCTAATGGAAGTCGAAGCAAGTCACCCTATTGCTACTGCCATCTGCTTGTTGAATTCGAAACTATTTCGAATATTATTCAAGAAATTTGGGTATCTTCAATTTGAAATCTTCAATCTACTTGTTATTGAATTTCCAATTTTTTGTTAAAACATCCATTTTTCCAGTGAAATGAAATATTTATGATGATACCCAATATTTTTCCTTCCTTATATACTTTCAAGCAAACTATTGAAAGAAATTAATCAATAACTGAAAATTATGGGGTAATAAATTATTACATGGCGCCAAAAAACTACACTAGGGCCCTGCATCTTCCTTTGTATAATATTGGAAACTCTATTCAGATTAATAGAAACTATTAGTAGTATTTCCAATACAATCTCTATCATAGTATAATGAGAATTCAGTTGCACAAGAGCTTATTAAAATGGAAAAGTTTGATCAACTACCACATAATAAAAAAATATTATTCACAATAACAACACACTATCTTTGAGTAATACCATTGTAGAATATTACTCTGAACCAATTAAATAGTGAGGAGACCCAAGGGTTGTTCCACTTCGCCATATAACCTTATTTTCCCTAGATAGGAATATAGAAATGAAGTTATTTTTATTTCACAATTTAAAAAAGCCATTTTAATTTTCAAATGCAAATTAATATAACTATTCAAACTTTTTCAAATCATTAATTCTTTTATGTTGTACACTGAACCAATAGTTACCGAGAACAATAAATTCCCATTATTGTGTAGGTTAATCTTTTGGTTTAATGTGGGGTCCAATTGAAGGTCCCACATGAAGCTAATTGATTGCGTAATCGGTGATGGCTGCTGCCGCCTGTATTTGCGAGCCATTAAATGGGGACGAGCTGAATTGGTCTGAGCGCTAATGATTATTGTAGCTGATACGGTCGATAGATTCCCTGTCATTGTTCTCCATTCGGTGGAACAACGTTTAGCAATATCAATTTAAACCAATCGCTACTGCAGACCCATGAATGTTGATAGTTGCTGTCACATTTTCCAAAATGAAAATTAGGCAATAATCGTATTTCCGAAATTTTGCGGTTGCTGAGTGTTGTTGTAGACGCCATCCAGACTATTATTGGAGTCGTTTTGTTTGAAAGCTTTTTGGTGTAGAAAAACAGATAGTTCAGCACATGATGGCTGTTCCAATTTCAATATTTGTTTTCCAGCAATTTCACTGATTATTAGTCTGATGCTAGTCATTTCTTGGTTCAAATGTTTCAATGGCATGATTAAACTTCATTTGAAAAATTGTCCTCGGACAAAATTTTCATTGAATTAGGAATCCTAGACAACAGTACAATCCATGAATAAAATTCTGTTTTCCTTGTAGTTATACTATGAATCTACGACAGTAGATCTCACATACAACACTGTAGATTGAAATTCTAGAAAACAACTATTATAGAATTCATGAATAAGATTTTCATTCAATCGTAGTTATCCTATAGAGTATAGATCTTTAACTGTGAACTCGTATGCAACTGTGAACAAGTGCGCTAAATGATCAGAAGTTTCAATGATGAATTGGTAACACCTTATTTTACTTGGAACTAATTAGGCTACTCATGTAATAGTAGGTGTTGGAATTAGTGATATTTACGATTAAGAACACTGTGGACTGCTCTTAACCAGATACAAATTGGTTAGATTGACCTACCGCTTATTATATCGTATGGATTAACAGTGGCAGTACAATAAGAAAAGAGATACGTTTATACTTGTAATTTCAAGTTAATTAGCCAGAGTATGGCCTCGTCACCTGCTACATGCAATTTTTGTAGCCCTCCTTGAAGTTTCGTCAATGGACACTCAGTTATAATATGTTCCATGGTTTGCTACTGGCCACATTCACAGAGAGGGGAGTCAGACAGACCTCAACGATGCATGTTTCTTTGGCATCTTCCCTGTCCTGTTCTAAAACGATTGAGACGCACCCACAATTGACGAGGCAATTCAAAACCATTTACCTTCCTGGTTGGGTCATTTATGATGTCTTTGTTTCTCACTGAAACAGATTGCCAAGACTCGGTCCACAGTTGAGCTGTTTGAGAGTTTACTGGCAGTGGGGGGATCTGCCAGAAACGTCTTCTGGATTCGAGCCTCCAGTGACCTACCGGTGATAAGGATCTTCTTATTTTCTTACTTTCTTATTTTTACACTGTACCTCTAGAATCAAGATTTTTCCTCTAGAATTTTTACACTGTACCTCTTTTACAATCTAGTTATAAAAATTAATATTCACATTAATTAATACATTACTACACATTTATATTAATATCTTACTCACTTACTTAGTTGAATCCCCTTTTACCCATTGGGTGTCGAGACATTAATATTTTCACAATAGAAGGAAAAGTCACTTCAGCATGATTGTGGCCTCAGTCTCATCAATCTGCAGATGGAGTTCGGGTAATTGCTTTATTTTTTGCATTGGGAGGTAGCTATTGTACTGTTGCCTTGGTTTATTGTGGCTTTCTAGACGCTTGGAGACATGAAGCATCCTGGATAGACGCAGGAGAGATTGAGACTGGCTCACAGCCGATAAGGATTACCGCCTGACTGGGAACGGAGCTGCTGGAGCGAGTAACCAGATTAGAAACAAGTGTTGATTCTCCCAGCTCTGAATTAACGCCCCTACACAAACTTACTCACTCTCTCTCTCTCTCTCTCTCACTCTCTTTCTCTCTCTCTCCCTAGTTTCTCATATTATCTTGAGCCTGCAGGGCAGTGCCCTGAATTCACTGGATTTTGGTAGAGATTGTTGTATTGCCAACCATTGTTTTGATTTCGACCCACACAAACACTGGATATTGCCAATTTTAGTTACGGGATGAGAGCAATCCAATATTTGTTTTGATTCAAGGTGGACAGACGAATTACAATGTTATTAGTGTCATGCTTATTATGGTAACCAAGTTTGATAATGGGTTCATGGTGAACAGTTCTTAATATCAGGAGATGTTCAAAATTAGGATTAATACAGCATGATAGTTGACATGCATTTCCCCTTCTCAGTTATCTGGGAAAAAGTGGGACTGTACATGTATAATATGTTTATGAGTTTTCACCATAGCCAATATCTATATAATAGAGACTGGTTTCTCTTCATACCAGTATATTATATACCCTATTTTCCCTATATACCGCTGGAGTTAGCTGAGAATAGGTACTCTCCGCGATTCTGCAGCACTCATTTGTACACATTCAAAGTCGAATCTATTAACTATTTTCATTTTGTTTCAGGTAATTCGATGGTATTGAAGATTGGGCAGTGTAATCCAGAGAGCTAAGGCGGTGTAGGTGTACAACACTGGCGGCTCGTACCCACAATACAGGTGAAGTGTCCGTATCTTTTACTGTACAACACTTCAACTCTTTCGTGTGCACGAGCCGCCAGTGGCGTAGAATGGTGAAAAACTAATGGTAAGATCTTTCAAACTGATGAATAGATTAACTAACTGATAATACAGAGAGCAATAAGATTAAATGAAAAGACAAGACGTTGTCAAACCACCGATTTATTAAAAAAATCGAGAAACCGGTTTCGGTTGTTCGGCGGTTCATTCAAACATTACAAAATGGCGATTCAAACAGAAAATACAGGTAACCTACGAAATACGAGTAAAAATATACGGAAAAATGATGAAAACAACGGATTCAAATCAAAATCAAATCAAATATTTATTTATTTTGACACTTGAGCAATACAATTTATCAAACGAAACAAGTTTTTAAGAAAATGAAAGTATACATAATAAAAAAGATTTATCGATAATGTTTCATATACAAAAATGCCAAAAGCTAGAAAAATGTCAAAATAAAAAATACTACTTGCTAAATTATAAAATTTGCTCGCAAGTAGGAGTATACATGGAAAAACATTTTCTTGATACTGAAAACATTCACTCACAGTTTCACACACTTGAATAATACATGTGTCTATAAAATTATTAGTGATGAAAGTTAGCTGATGACAGTGAACAGACTCTCAATATATTCAGGTGGAGAAAAAATAAGCCATTTGATGATAAGTTTTTTGAAAATAATAATGCTATTGACTCTTTTTATATGATCAGGTATATTATTGAAAAATTTAGGACCAAGAAGTACAAAGGATTTTTGGGGAAAAGTTCTGTAAGTTTTAGGTGGCCTTAAAAGACTGCGGCACTTCTAGTACTATATAAGTGATTGCCCTCATACAGTTGCCTTCGACGATCCCCTGATTACATGAAAAATGAAGATAATACTTTGAAAGCATAAATGTATCGCAATGGCAAACAATTTTAAATTTGGAAAATTGGAAATAAATGCTCAGTTCCTGTTACACCTTTCATAACACGTATTATGGGTTTTTGCACAGTGACCAACGGCTTCAGATGGGTTTTGTAAGTGGAGCCCCAACAAGTTATACCGTAGCTTAACTTTGAATCCACGAGAGCAAAATAGAGTTGTCTTAGAATAGGCTGAGGCAGTATTTTTTGAAGGAAATAGAATTTTCTCAAAAGTATCAGTAAAAATATTTTTTAATTTCGTACATGGTGAGACCATGTGAGCTTTTCATCGAGCAGTACACCAAGATACTTGATAGATTCAGATTGCATTACTATTTGGCAGTCACAATTTGACTGATTGAATGCATAATTATAAATTTCAATGTTGATTGGAATTGCCAAGATGTGGTCAAAGTGAATAACAAATATTCAGTTTTTGATACATTAAGGGAGAGACTATTGCAGTTGAACCAAACAAGTAATTTATGCAAATCCTCCTGCATCATGACAAATAAAGTTTCACCGTCAGCACTGCAATAAGAGAAGGCAGTATCATCTGCAAATGAGACAGGCAATCCATTGAAGTCGCCTTGGAAAAGATCATTTATGAAGATCCGGAATAACACAGGGCCCAAAACTGAGCCCTGTGGTACCCCATACTCAACACTCAACACCTCGCTTCTTGCGTCTTCAACAGTAACATATTGGAGTCGCTTACTCAAATAGGAGCAAAACCAATTGTGCGCCACACCCCTTATGCCTGCTCTAAGCAACTTATTAAGCAGTGCAGTATGATTCACTGTGTCAAAAGCTTTTTATATATCTAAAAACAAACCAGCTACACAAGGTGTTATTTTAGAATTAAGATTATTATGATTTGAAGCCAAAAAACTCTCAAGAGCCATTTCAGTGCTGAAACCCTCCCGGAAGCCAAACTGACGTTCATAGAAAAAATTATTAGAATTTAAAAAGCTAATCAGTCTTTTTTTAACAACTTTTTCTAAAAGTTTTGAAAATACTGAAACTAGAGGAATGGGCCTGTAATTAGTAAGATTCAAATGCGTCCCATTTTTAAAAATAAGAATCACCTTAGCTAATTTAATTTTGTTTCGAAATTGACCATTTAAAAGACTACAGTTAAATATGTCAGCAAGGATTGGAACAATAGCAACTGCCACAATTTTTAAAAGTTTGGAAGAGATTCCATCATCACAAGAAGCCTTACCATGTTTTAATTCATAAATAAGTTGCAAAAGCTCGTTATAAGTTACAAGCTCAAAGTAAACAGATCTAGGACATTGTTCTACTCTAAAAATATTATTATGCTCTTCCCAAGCTCTACTGTCATTTTTGATTGAGGTTGCCACTTCCTTAGGTACATTCACAAAAAAACTTATTGAATAATTCAGCCAAAGAACTGTTGTCACTATGTTACAAGAATGTTATCATGCTCAATCTTCAAATCAAATTTCTTTTTTTTATTTGGATTTCCACATAACGTATTAAGAGTAGACCATTTTTGTTTTGCTGGTAAATCATTTATTGAAGGATAAAATTCACTTTTCTCTTTTTGAATCCAGAACTTTATTTTTTTAGAATAAGCCTTCCAATTTGATTTTAATCGAATATTATTTGGATTTCTTCTTACCATCTTTGCCAATTTATCCCGGAGGAGAATTGCTGCACACAATCCATCTGAAATCCAGGGTTTCAGTCTTCGAATGCCTCTTTTATTTGGTTTTATACTGATAGATAAAGTTGAATTATCGATAAAGGCATGTAAAGTTTTCAAAAAGTTATCAAATTTGGAATCAACATCGTTACTAAACAGAACATCAGACCAGTCATGAGACATAAGCATATCACCTAAGCTAACATAATTTATAATATTTTTAATATCGGCTGTAGAGCTTTGGTTGTTGAGTAAATTCCTTCGACTAATAGTCAAAGCTACAGCCTTGTGATCACTTATTTCTGTTTCGATGACCGCTCCTTTAATAAAGTGTGCGTAATCTTGAGACTTGACAAGTAGCAGAGGTATTGGTAACTCTTGTAGGCATATCAATTATTTTCTCATAACCAAAAGAGCTCGAGTTTTCAAGATAATTATCGGTTATGTTATCATCATAATTTAGTATATTAATATTTAGATCACCTAGAATTATCGAATCACCTGGTGGCTGAATTTCTAGGGTTGAATTAAAACTTGAAAGGGAACGCTCAATATTGAAGCCATGCCAGCGATATAGGCAGACAATACTGAATTCGTAGTTAGGAATACTGCATTCAAGATTAACAATATCCGCTCCTTCTAATAGAACATCCAAAACTTTACATGAAAAATCAATCAGCTCAATGGAATAAAAAACAATTAGACCTGTAGCACGGGTAAAAATATAAATATTTGAAAATTGATTGTACCCATCAATATAAAATAGTGATGCCTCTTCGCTTGAATTCAACCAAACTTCAGACAACACTATAATAGCAGGTTCAATTTTCCAGCAGTTTATGTAAGCCAAAAAGCAATCAAAATTGCTATTAACTCCCTGTATATTCTGATGAAGGATAGTTAGGTTGGAGCACTCTGAAATATGAGAGTCATTCACTTCATAAACATCTCTAAGTAATATACATGTGTCACCAGCCTCCTCCATGGACAACAAAAATTATCAACTTATACAATAAACACACATGATAAATAAAGCTGACGCATTTGTTAAGGATATCATTCACACAAAATAATACAATTAACGACATTTCAGAATAACAGTACGCGAATTTCCTGTCTCCGTTATTATGAAATAATAAAAAAAGAAATTATTTTTATCGAAGGAACAATACTATTATTAACACGAAAGCAGTAGAATGTATATTTACAATTTCAAACATATTAGATCTGACTTATAGAATAATTGATGAGATGACACAAATAGAAATATGTATTGAAACTGAACAAAGCAAGCTTACAAAGGAGAATTTTAATTAATGTTCATCATATCCAAAGAGCATCTATAATTATAACGTATTTACATATTACAAAATCAGTTAATTCACTGATCGAGATTTACTTTTAAATTCAAAAATAATTTTAATCTGGGTTGATATGGAATAAATATATATTTTTTATAAGAATAAGTGTCAAAAGGAATGTAACATGCTCCAAAGGAAGAAATGTAGATGAGGATAAACCATTCTCTTTTTTGATACTGTTAACAGTATTTTTTTATATTTTTTCCGCAACAAATGATGAGTTGAAGTGAGTTGTTTTTACAACTTGAAGTAGCAAGTTTATTATTAAGTTCATAAACTTAAAATATCTTGTTCATGATAGAAAAAATTATTTAGTTGGAGAAAATTTTGTCTCAATATAGGGAATAATTTATAATCTCTTGGTAGGATTATAAGATAAGAAATCAGAAATCAAAACAAGAAGTAGTAGAAATAGTTCATCTAATGAGTACCTAGTGATTTAAACCCGAAACTGAACGTTTACATTATACTTTTCTAATAAAAATAAAATTATGAATATAACATGATAGAAAGAAAGAAAATATGAGACTGATTTCTTAGTGATTATAAAGTTCTTGATATTTCTTATCAGTAAAATCTATTCTGTTTCCTGAACATTTATTGGTTCTGTTTCAAATCTGTTCCTCAAATCATCCAAATCGCATGTACTGCTGATGGCGTGGACTTTATCACCGTCACCCTTCCTAACCAGTATTTTACAGTTTTTCATCCAAACGTATTTGACACCATGAGATTTCTTCAATGATCGTGCTTCATTGAACAACTGCCTATTAGCTTTAGTCAGGGATGGGTTGATGAAAATAGGATTCTGAGATTCAAATCCCAAATCGCAAGCTTTCAAACCTCTAATTTTTTTGTTAAGATCCAGCACTGCAAGAGCATCAGTACGTCTGACAAATTTTACGATGATAGAGCTGCTATTATTAATTTTTGTTGGGAGAGGATGCATTATATCAATTTGATCAGGCGAGAATTCGAATTTGAGGAAGGCAAAGAGTTTTTCTATAACAGAAAATAAATTATTAACTTTACTAATCGGCAAGCCAGTAATTTCTAAACTATTTTTCCTACTATACTGGAGAGAGTCATTCATCTCAACTTTAAGCTTGTTATTGTCACGTTTAAGATTAGCAAATTTCAGCACTCAAGTTATCTATTAGTTTAGCATGATTTGATAATTCATTGTCGTGTTTTTTCCAATCACGGCGAAAATCGACCAGTGAGCCCTGGATGACTTCGATGGACGCAATTATACTTTTTTGCTCTTCTTTCACACCTTTAATTTCATTGAATATAGTTACCAGTTTATCATCCACAGATAGTGCTGAGAAAGGAGTTTGTTTGTCTTTGCCACTGGGAATGTTTTTTTCGCTATCGCTGTCCGTCGTCGATCGCAGGCCTGGCCTTGCCGCCTTATCGTTCTTGCCCATGATTCAACACAATGAAACTCTCTATTCACGTATATAACAGAAAAATACTTGTCAATATAGGTTACCACAAAAATTATGTTTATTTGGCTTATACGTCACTCAAACACAAAAACTCACTCGATTTATGAAATGTACACAAAAAACTACATAATGTTGCAACTTTTCACCACATTTCAACTCAAAAGACCTTCATAATAACGACTTTTCAACGGAGATTGCAAAAGCACGTCTAATCACTCATCGAGTCGAACTGGCACTGAACTAATACAGTAATAACTGGAATGAACTAATACAGCAATATCTGACTAACAAATTATTATAAAATTAGATTTGCGGTGTTGTATTGATTGAAATGAATCTGGTCGTTCAAACTCAACTGTGAATGATCTTTTGTTACCCTGGTTATTTCTAAAGCTTCCACAATGTTGAGAGTTCTGCCCTGATTATTAAAATGCAGAAACTCATATGTTCAAGGCCGAGGAGAATGTTGTCCGTGTATTTTAAATCGTATTTCGTAGGTTACTGTCGCTATTTATCGATCTTCAATTGTATTTTCTGTTTGAATCGCCATTTTGTAATGTTTGAATGAACCGCTAATCGGGGAGGAGCTTGTCTAGGCCAATGGCAGACGTTCACGGTCATTGGCTCAAGCGTCTACCAATAGCGGTGCTTCACTGTTAGTATAAATACTGCTGCTTTGTACTTTAAGTTTTAGTTCACCAGAGATTATTCATTTAATATTGAAAACTACCACAATATCACCATCACAACTACTCAAAAAGAGAGCAATAAGAATTTACAATAGAGAAAACGTATTATATTATATCAACACAAAAACACATATATCTGTTGAATGAATTCTGGTGAGAGATGAGTTATTGCAATCCATACATGAATATACCAAGCTAGCTGAGAATAATTTTCACCACGATATATTTTTCGAAAACTTTGTAGAATGTTTTGTGGCAAAACTGAATTTAATTCATCGAGCAGAAATTTTGTTGGCCAAATTTGCATGGGGCTTTGAAGCGTGCGTGGCGGATACGCTTTTGCATCAAAGGCAGCTGGGCGGGCATGTTGGATGAAACTGAGAAACTTCTCGTTTTATCAAGTTGATATTTACACCAGCCCGGCAGACCGACCACAACACTGTTGTCGCTAGTTTCATCCGGAAAGCTCTTCTAGCCTGCTATACTCCAACTCTCCTCTGCACAGTTCCAACCTTCCTCAACTATTTTCTTTCTCTTCTCTGCTATATTTCTCTTCATACCTATCATTTTTGCTTCCTCCACTATTCCTCGTACCTTAATGTCATATTTCTACCTGACCCGGCATCTCAAAAATCAGACTGTACCTTCTGCTCCATTTCCATCAACTTTTCTTTATTATTTTAGTTCTTCTACTTCTCCCATTCTTTCACTCTATCTCCTCCTTCTTATCCTGCTCCTCATTCTCCTGCTTCACATCCTTCTCATCCTCCTCTTCTTCTTCTTCTTCTGCTACTTCTGCTACATCTATGTTCTGCTTCTCCTGAAATAAATTGATTGAAATAAATCAATCAAAATCAATCAATTCTCTTCCTCCTCCACCTACTCTCCCATTCATTCATTTCTGCTTCACTTCTTTCTTCTCTTATTCCTCTTCTTCTTCCTATCATACCTTTTATATCCACCCTTCTCCTTCTCCTTCAGCTGCTCCCCATTCTCCTATTTCTTCTTCTGTTCCTCATACTGTAAGGGGGGTCTGAATAAAAAATACGAATATAATTAATAATTAACAATGGTTGATAGATTTTACTTTAATTAAGTGATACATAGAATAAGATTCTTAATTGAGATATGGACATTAACATTTATTTTGATTATATTATATTAATCAGGGGTTTACTACTATTAATAAATTATCATGGGGTACTCGCTTGGCTGCTCAGGAACATTTTGTGGTTAATCTAGATACCACCTGACTCTCCATGTTGATAACACTTTTCCGCGATTTTAATAATTCTATTTTAAAATACAAATACCTGTCTGATAAAGGGACTACTCTTTCCAGTTGTTCCCTTGACACACAGAGTTATCCTACCCGGACTGTGGTAGCCTGTGATATCAAGAAATACAACTTTCCAGAAAGTAACCTAAATCAGACAGGGAACTAATTTGAATAACAGTCAGTCTGAATTCTTCCAATAGTTGAATTTTGATAAAATATATTATTTTTAAACTGAAGTGATGTGTATTTATCACAATACTTTTCCTCTTTCTCCTTCTTCTGCTTCTCATCCTCCTCCTCATTCTTCTCTTCCTGCTTCTTCTGCCTCTCATATTCCTCCTCTTTCTCCGCCATCTACTCTTTCTTCTTCTTTACCTGCCTCTCATCCTTCTCATTCTTCTCCTCTTTCTCCGCTTACTCCTCTTCCTTCTTCTCCTGCTTTTTGTCCTCCTTCCCATCCTTCTCACACTCTACCACTTCTTTTCCTCTATTCATTTTTGTATCACCCCCAGATAGCACGTAAGCTTATTCCAAGCTGTAAATTAAGTGGATTTTGAATTGGAAGTTCCAGTTTGATCAAACCAGCCTAATTCAAACTTGTAACCCCTCTCCACTCAGCATTACCAAGTTAATTACCATCTGGTGTTGCTTGATACATAAAACATGTCTATCGTCTTTATTTGCTTTGGAAAAGCCGGCCGCAAAAACTCATAACGCAGTCGCGTCAAGTGCGCTGTGCGAACGCATACTAATAACTAGCGATGAGCTATATAGTCTGTCCAAGCAAAGAAGACATTCTCGCAAGATGGGAAAATGACTCCAGCTAAGTCAATATAGGTTGAAAAATCACAAATTGTAGATCATAGTCTTCCCTACAGTTTGAGATCAATTTTATAATTTTTGAAGCAATATTGACCAAGCTGGAGTAGTTTTTCCATCTTTCCAGAATATCTTCTTCCCTTCGACAAACTATACCTACCCCGCCTGCATAAATAATTATTCTCGCAATTTATCCTGGCAAACATTATCTTTCGCAGATTAATAAAATAATAAGCATAAATTGTCTATGCATAGACGAGCTTCTCCTCCAGTAATAATCACTACACTCAACGCAATCGCTAGTGTAGTTCGTTAAAACTGAGAAGACATTCCGTTGCAATGTAAAGTGTATTCAACGGCGTGTCTTCTCAGCTTGAGCGGACTATATGTACTGAATCCTTTCATTTCAGCTTTGTGCAATATTCATGTTCATCAACATCTAATCCAGTGCACGATTCATTTATGGATTCATATGTATTAAATATGTACATCAAACAGCATCCATAACAGGGGACTGCTGATAATAATTGTCTCTATGATCACCTTCCATAAGTGAGGAAATAAGTGAAGATTAACGATAGAGAGGAGAATGAAATGAGGTGAAATGAAGTTGTCACAATGGATGAATGATTGAAGAAATTACGAAGCAAAAGTCATTCGCTCCTATGTTATGATTCAATGCAATTATGATTCAATTGATGTTATGAATGAATGCAATGAGGGGAAATCAAGTTGTCACAATGAATAAATGAATGAAGAAATTACGAAGCAAAAGTCATTCGCTCCAATGTTATGATTTAAAAGTAGGTAAGACCTGTATCAAGATGATGACCTGATCTTATATGGATGAACTGAATTACTGAATTAATCATGACTATTCACTATGTGATAGTGTTGCTGGAGATCGAATGTTTTCGCTGCTAAATTTCAACTATTCGCTAAAACACTTTTGCGGTAGAAAACCGACAAATATGCTTTGCGGATCTATCATCTCTTCAACATGCATGACATTGATATATATTCCTATACTAGTTATATTAAGTCATCATGTTTATTCAAAAGATTGTACTGAAATAATAACTGATGTACTTTTTCAATACTTCAATTGATAACCTGTTTCTAAGTTCTGTATTCAAATTTGAGTTTCATCTAAAAATCCATAGATCTTCGATATTTTCCATCCATCACTCCCAGATCTCGAATTTCCTCTCAAAAACGTGAACATTTCATATATTATTCCACACAGCTGCTATTGTTCTGCGCTATTTATTTTTTGCGCCCTCTATACATATCAGATCTATATGGAAAAGTTTATTATTGCGCAGTGGAATCGAGCTTTGTAGGTCGATGGGGGGAGCTTTAAAATGAGACCCGCATGAGAATTCAGATCAGAAATTCTTGGAGAGGGAATCGAGCATGAAGGATTGGATAAAGGAAAAACGAAGAGTTGAGAAGTTCGGAAGGGTTGGGGGTGTGGGCTGGTAAGGGATCTTGAGGAGAAGAGAGGGGTCGGCAGTAAGATGAGCATTGGACCATCTGGCGGAGTGCCAGAGAAACAAATATTTGTGTCGGACATATGTTCCACAAAGTCAACACGAAATCGGCTATTCTCACCGTGCTCTCTTTTCTACACTGTCCAACACTGCCTGTGCTGTTCAAACACTTGCTCAAACCGGACAACCTTATCTAGTCTTTTCTACTTACTATTTGACTTTCCACAACTTTGCGCATGCAGTGACCCCTGTAACTAGAGAGTTTCGCAAAGGTACCTTGCACTTGTTTAACAATGAAGGTTTGTCGGTAATGGAGTGAAAGTGTAAATGAATATTACACCTTGGAGACGTTCTGAATGTGTGATTTATCCATGAACTAGTTTCAAAACAATGTAGTGATATAGTCTGTCCAAGCAAAGAAGACACCCTGGCAAAATTATAAAATGACTCCAACTCGGTCAATATTGGTTCAAAAATGATTGATCTGGTCTCAATTGTAGGAGACATTCTTATCTACAATTTGAGACCAAATCAATAATTTTTGAACCAATATTGACCGAGCTGGAGTCATTCTCTCATATTGCCAGAGGGTCTTCTTTGCTTGCACAGACTATAACAGATAATAATTATGGATTCGTGTAGATCAATTTATGGCCGTAAATATGAGTTCATACACTCATGTAATAAATATGCACTATAAAAATTCAATTTTTCACCACAATATAGTCACCACAAATCAATCAACCTTCAAATCTATCACCAACAAATCAATCTTGTAGAGGTTGGCGAAATTTACAGTATTATTGTTGCTGTTTACATTTCTATATTTGATACATTAATGAGAACAAGTTCAAAAGCGAGTTGAAGAGCTGGGGGGTTGAAAATGTGTTGGAAGTTTCTGTTCTTGCCCAACCAGCTTACCGATATGCCATATAGAAAGATCCACCACAATAAGGTTATCATGCCCTAAAGTAGGAGTTTTATACCTTGTTAAGTTTTATGCAGACAGTTAATCCAAATTGTAGAGAAACACAATACCGTTCGTTGATGGCACATTGTTCTAAGATTTCTCACTCTATTATTATGCGACTCTATGATTGATTATTTATAAGACAGCCCTGTGAAAAATGAGGTTTTTGTTTTCTTAATTCCGCCCACATAAGCTATCAGGCTGGGTAATGAGAGGGATGGTGATGAGAGATGACGACTACTTCATTATTAAAGTCACAAAGAAGAGCATTTTGGTAGAGAAATAGCATAGGCTAAGCCTATTTTTTCCTCTCAATTCAAATATATCTATCGATGTATGAATTAAGAATAAAGAGCATCAAATCTTTAGTTTAATTTTACATCTAAGATCAAACTCCCAATCTGAGCATGCTTTGGATCGAAAATGTTTGAAATAATATGAGACTGCTATTATGTGAGACAAGTATGAGTGTTAACGACAAAAAAAATATTGAGTTTCAGCCCGGTTAGTCTCGCTGGACTAGAAGCTGTGAATCTTGTGGCCCAGCTTGAGACTCAGTGTTTCGATATGGCAGCAATAAAAGCGGACAATAAATTAAAAAACGGCGAAATTTTTGACAAGAAAGTGGGCCGAGAGGAAATGTGGAAGGGGATCTGTCGTTATAAATAACGCTTTGAAAAACAGCAAGCAACACTGACTGCAGGATGCAATAAGTTACCGCGGACAAAACAATTACCAGACGCGATAGAGGGCTCGGACGGTAAATCACATCACCGCCAAACCAGCAGCTCATATTTTTCCTTTTGCGCTCTCTAAACTGTCGCCTAAGACGCTCGTTAATCTGGTACTAGCATGATGTCATACCCTGTATTCAGCAGACCAATGATGAAAATATTATACATATGAGATATTATAATGATGGAAATATCAATATCTGATAGGAAAAGAACAAAGGATCCTAAGTTGTCAATATAGGTGTTGACATCATGCTTGCTATAGCATGATGCCACACTCTGTTTTCAGCAGACCTTCACATCTAATAGTGATGGAAATAACAGTATCTGATACAAAAAGAAAGTATTCAAAGTTATCAATGTAGGTGTTGTCATGATATTTATATAATTAGGAACTAGCATCATGTCACACTCTGTATTCAGCAAACCTTTACAACTAAAAATGATGAAAATGAAAAAAATATGATACAAAAAAATGGAAGATTCGAAGTTACGAATAGAGGTGTTCAAGGTGCTTACAATAATGCATCCTAATATAAACATGGAAATATTAATAACATTGATACCAGCTCTTAACATTTAATTATTATCATCAATATCAAGTATACTAGTATGTGTTTACGATTATTCCCAATAACTCAAAGATGAGTATAATGAAACTATCTCAACAAAGAACAACTTATTGACATTATAAAAACTGTTGACACTTCACCCAAGTTCAAAGATGAAAATCAAAGTAGTATCGATAGAAAGAAGAACAGCAGCTTAACTGCTCATAAATCATGAACAAGAATAACACTGTTCACCCCAAACCTCAGATGGAAATCTTGGAAGTATCACTACAAAGTACAACTGCTTCTAACTTATGTACATAAAGAATAAGTGTTTGCAGCTTGGGGTAAGCTACATTTCCATCTCCAAGATGGGGTGACTTGGAGATGAAAATCAAAGAACCATCGTTACAAAAAACAAATGCTCCCAACACAAAGAATAACTGTCTGCGGTCCACCCCAACGAAGATATTTATTTATGTGTTATTCCAGTGACCTGAAATCCGATCACACAAACAGGACACTTTTCATGTTTTTCATTCTCTTTGATATTAAAAGAGCACTCAGCTATAAGTTGCTGATACAATCTTTCCAAGATTCTTCATGTTTCATGGGATACTGAAAGAGTTTAACAAAAATTGTGAATTTTCAATGTGATTCAGTGCTGTTTTTGTGATAATTCTGTTTATCTTAATTTTTGATGTATTGCAATTTTTTCAATATACAAAATTCTTCATTCTAGTGAATCAAATAGATGGAATATTTAATAAACCTCGGAATACAATTCCTGTAAAAAACGATCAATAAGCAATAAAACGAATGATAAATAAATAGAAAATAAGAACAATATCCTTTCGATCTTCTCGTTTGTCATTGTAAAGTATCACATAATCAACCCAACTTAAATTATAAAAAAGTAAAAAAATAATGAAAAAAATCCATAACAAAATTCTCAGCCTTTTTTTTTTTTGATCACAATAATATAATAAAGGGTTTGAAAAATACAGGCATTTGCCCAAAACTTCTATTCCTATTTTGGAGTGAAACGCATACCTGCTTTTTAAATGCAAAACATACCTCTGTCGTCACGGCTGTATCAAATTGCCTAGAGTGTCATAAAGCTGATATATAACTGGCGGTTATGGAGTGTCCGAGAGACGGGTTGGGGGGTACGTCTGAAAGGGGTAGGGGGTAGTGTGAGCCGGAGCACAGATAATGGAAGCCGTGACTGCGAAAATGGAAGTGCTGTTCAAATTACACCGTGAGTGGAGGGCGGGCGGTAGTGTAGGCTGTCTAAGCAAAGAAGACATTCCGGCAAGATGGAAGAATGACATCCACTTGATCAATATTGATTTAAAAATTATAAATTTGGTCTCAAATTTTATAAAACATTCTGATCTTCTATTTGAGATTTAATTCATAATTTTTGAACCAATATTGATCGAGCTGTAGTCATTTTCACATCTTGCCAGAGTGTCATCTTGGACAGACTATAGGCATAAGAGCAAGAATAAGCGAGGTTACCAGTCAGAATCGGGCAAACAGGCGAGGAAGTCAGGCTTAGGGCGGAATTTCAATTGCGGTCCCGTTGTGGAAACCCGTTTATCAGCCGGCGAATGAGAATATGCCGTGAGTGTAGAAATTAGATTCGACCTCACGGAAACCTTACTCTACCATCTCTCGACTCATCTGTCTTCATTGTGTGACTTTGATTCCTACAACTACAACTTACCAGCCCGACTTCCATTTGTTTTCAAGCCAACTACACGCCGGCTATTAGCTTCAGTTTATTCACCTTTTCAGCCCTCTAGAATATTGAAACATACTCGTATTATTGATATTCAACCAACATTGTATACGGCTCTTGATCATAAAGATAGCAGGGTTATTGGCCCTGATAATGGATAGGATGGATCGTTTTAATAGAGATATTTCTTATTTCTATGAAATTTGAGTTGAATTGATGAATTTTATTCGTCAGAAGAAATGTATTTTACATCTTCAATTTGAAAGTAAATATGATCTTCTTATTGCATAAAACCTAACCAATTCCTCTAAACGTCAAGTTCAAATTTATTTCCACAAAATGGTACAAGTAAACATGATGAACTGATTTTACAAATCAATATTTCTCAAATATAAAAACGTAATAATAATGAATAGAAAGATCATCTTCAAAAATTGGAAATAGCCCTTCTATTGGAATAACTACTGCTTTGAGAAAAACAGGCCCGCCAGGAGAATTAGTAGCATTTGAAAAAAATTAATGAAATAAATGAGTACAAATTAGAAATTGTACGATCATGTCAATTGTAGGAACGTTAATTACGGAAACAGTCCCTGTCAGAAATCATTAACGGGAATAATATTATCGAGTGCAGAATAGGCCTATGAAGAAATGGAAATACTAATACATAATAGGTTCTGGGTTTTACTCAAAGTTTTTATAAAATTAGTTTTTGCAAGTTTAATGCTGCAGGAGGTTCCTTAGGGTGTGAGGTTGTTAATTTATCAAAATGGTAATTAGGGTCATTGCAATATGTTACAGTGTGTTGTAAGTAGGTTAGAGAGAATAAATCTCACCACCCAACTTTAAAAACCGCAATTTCTCGAGGACGACATATTACGCCCGAAATTACAAGCATAATTTCTCCTACAAACGACTTTCTGCTTACATAATGATTCAGATATACTTTAGAATATCAATTGCAGGCTTTCAGATTTATCAGTTATCCAGGCGAGTAATTTCGTAAAGTTAAACAAAAATTTTGAAATTAATATTGAGTTGTGGTCTAATTGAAGAATTACGAAAATTGTTTGAATCTCACAACTTCTTATTCCATTGTCGTTCAGGATACTATATTTTCTACAGCAGTAATGAACTTTAATTCATCAAGTTCACTCAGTGAAGAAGTATACATCACGTCATAAAAACTGAGTGATTTCTATAAGCCTATATATTTCTATTACTATATATTTCTATTTACTATATATTTCTATTTCTATAAGCCTTCAACCAAGATTGTTTGGGAAAATAGTATGATAATATTTCAGAATGAAGAACGATAACCTTCGCCTATGGATTAAAGGGAAACATGAAAGTGAAGAACAATAATTTAAACTTCAAAGCAATACCGGAAATAAGGAAAAGTTCCTATAGTTAATCCCAAATCGTTCTGGACCTTCATCAGTTTACGGATCAGATTGAGCTTCCCTATAGATGTAACGAATAACAATTGAAATAATATTGAATGACACTTCATAATAATACTTGTAGGATGTTCATAAACTTCTCTTGAATGATTGTGGAACTTTCTCAATTGTATTGATGAAGAAGAATGTAGGCTGAAAATGAACAAGAAGTAAGAACATAATCAGTTTATAGAGAAGAATATTATCAAGAATGAAGGAATAATAGAGGAAGCAAAACTTGTACGGCTCACAAAGGTCGGGCAACTGTGATGAATAGCGCCGTAACTTTTATATTTGCACGTGCTCCTGTAATTTGAATACAGTTGAGAGAAACGAAAAATTTTCATCCAGGACGAAGTTACGTATTCCTGTCTTGGAGTCGAGAAAGTGACGCGGGGGATTGCTTGAAAGGTCACACCTCATCTTATGAGTCACGTCGTCGGCAAAAGAAAAGTGCTGACGTTGGCCAATTCAATATTGGCTCAGGGCAGGTTTAATAACAGTTGACGCTAGCTGCTTGAAATATTGATGAGGACTAGCACGCGTTAATGGAGTGATCCGTCTCCGGTTGGTATAGTCTGTCCAAGCAAAGAAGACACTCTGGCAAGATATAGAAATGACTCCTGCTTGGTCAATATTGATTCGAAAATCATAAATTTGGTCTTAAATTGTAGATTAGAATGTTTCCTACAATTTGAAATCAAATTTATGACTTTTAAACCAATATTGATCGAGCTGGAGTCATTTTCCATCTTGCTAGAATGTCTTCTTTGCTTGGACAGACTTGTCAGGAGTGTGTCACTGGTCTGATCTATTCTGGCTGCCAGTGGCAGTGACGATGACGATGATGGAAAACCAGCGACAAAGAAAAACCTGGATTTTGCCTTCCGTGTTTGTTTTTAATTAACAGCACCTACCTTCAATGCAACCCCCTACCACCATCCCCTACCCTCAAGCACTCAAACTCAGACCTGAAAATTAATTCTTTTGAAAGGGTTCATCGTAATGCTGGCATGGAATTGTTATGGGGAGGGGAATAAACCAGAAAGGAATACATCCAAATCTAATTTACGCTAGCATCACGAGCCAGAACCAACTCGACTCGCAAAGTTTTGCGTCTTTGCTCGGTTTAAACGAAAATAAATACTGGTTTCGGAGTTCATTTATACGCCCGCGTCTGAATTACAGCTCTATTATGCCGAGCTGATCTCAATCTGCACTGAAATTGAAATTTGTATTAGCTCTACCACCTTTTTCAAATACTTTTTCTCAAGTTGATATTCGAAGCTGACTCTTTGTGATAGTCTCGGAGATATTGATAACGTTAGCAAAATTATTTCTGAAGAATAGAAAATTTCTGAAAAGAATGAGAATCCATAATAATTTATTATTAGATGATCATTTGAAGAACTTCATGAATTGAAAGAGATATCGGCCTCAACTTTAAAAAGGAGCTAAAACATACAAGTATATAGTCATCCACTTCTCCGACTATAAAAAAGTTCAATTGAAATCCTTTATTGTTAGAATTTCGTTTTTATTAAAGTAATGCTCTTTATTAAAATATCGCAGATATAATTTCCTTGAAGTAGCCTTCATAACCACCAGAATGTGTAGGTGGGAGTTTGTATAAATTTACTTAATATATCACATAACACGGACATTGTCCACCGTAATGTGACTTTTCTGACATTCATAAGCTTTCTGTCGACCGTTGTAAGTGTGACGCATGATGAATGGAAAGCGCATGTTGCCTTTGACATTGTGTATAAACAAAGTATGAAATTTAATTAAATTTCTCCATGGCAGGGGTCTCTTGTCTGTCTACAGAAATATTCGATGCAAGAGAGGAGGTAGTCTGGTCTGGAATTGTGTCATGAGGCAAAACTGAGCAGCCGGCTTTTGTGGAATGGTGGCTGCTGAGAAAGGGAGTAGAGGTTGGTTATGAGAAGAGGTCGAAATCGACCCAGGTCTGGCTTACACAACACACTGCACAGAGAAACTCTCTCAACTCCACTGTTTCAGCTCGCAGGCGTTATTCCAGTGCATTCACAAAACGCTCTATGTATCTGGTTCATGCGAACTTACTGCATCGGGGGTCAAGTTCATAACACAAAGCGCGAAAACAACTCACAAATTCTAATAATAGTGGAGCTCTCTCGACAAAGTAAGTCCAATAAATTCTGGCTGGGTCACGCTTTCAGAATTCCCTGGACTCAGTGTTGGGGAAGTGGAATTTCGTTGTCCAACCTGGCTATGTTTTCTCGAGTGAGTTTCCCCACACAAATATGGTTGTTTTAATCAGTCCAGTTAGCTTCCATTGTTTTATTTCGATAGACTTTAGTATAAATGAGTACAAAATTTGAAAGTTGGAAAGATATAAGTTTAGTTATTACTATAAGAAAAATTATACTCAAGCTATTATCCGAGCCATGATAATGTTAAATGAGTTGAGATGAATGATACTAATAGTTAGTTGATACTAATTTACACAGAGAAAAACTTTGCTAAATTTGTGCATAAGAAATCATTTGGAAAAGTATTCTTGGTTCTTGAATTCTTCCATTATTTCTCCTAATGTACTCCTACAACTTTATTTCAATAGTATCAATATTGAAATTATTGTAAATACGAATATACTATCACAAACTAATTTTAAATATGTAAGAGTAGGGAAAAGGATTCCGATAGTGGCGTGGATTGATATTCCTTATTGTAAGTAAGTACAGTAATACAATTGCGTACTTAAAATTCTATAACCTAATGAATTACTTCAATAATTGTCTAATGCTATGCAATAATAACATTCGGAATGCTAGTATTATCAAACGGTATAATTGCGATTATAAAATCAGTAATTTCAGTACTAATTATTGTACCCCGAATCACCAAATATCTCAAAGATATCTTGTGCAGTGTGAACTTGGTTATTTGAAGTAATTAATTTGTGTAAAAAGCACACAGCAAATAACAGACGAGCAAGATAGAAAAGCACGCCCGCATTAACCCTGAATTCGACATGATGCTTCTTGTTGCTTGTTGATTAGGGTTAGATATTCGAGGAGGGGTACTACACTTAGGGGGGAGACCTGGAGGGAGGAGAGGTGCTGGTAAGGGTTTGAGTGTGCTATATACCACTGGCGGCTCGTACCCACAAAACAGGTGAAGTGCCCGTATCTATTACTGTACAGCACTTCACCTGTTTCGTGGGCACGAGCCGCCGGTGCTATATACACGTAACAGTGTGTATTGCATCATTAACTATGATGAAAATAATGCCGTGTCGGGGTCTGTTACCTCTCGCTAATGAATATGGTACACGGCCATTTGCATACGACAGCATGCTAACTACAGGCGAGCCAAGCTAGATTTCAACCCTAGCGCCGCCAAATACTAGCTGAGGAAGTTCTTTATTAGATTTGCCGCTCCGTGTCTCTGTTGTTCCCGCCTATTCTGGCGGGAAAGATTCCCGCGATATCTTCAACTAAGAATGGCGGCTGCACGGCATCTTATCTTCAACTCTTCTACTTTCTCTTTCTTTCTTCCGTTGTCTATATACTTCCCTCTTTCTCACACACACACAGTAGCATTGTATAGTCTGTCCAAGCAAAGAAAACACTCTGGCAAGATGGGGAAATAACTGTAGCTTGGTCGAAATTGGTTCAAAAATTATAAATTTGGTTTCAAATTGTAGTAAACATTCTGACCCACAATTCAAGAATAAATTTGTAACTTTTGAACAATTACTGACCGAGCTGGAGTCATTTTCCCATCTTGCCAGAATGTTTTCTTTGCTTGAACAGACTATAGTTCCACTTCATCGAGCCAATAATTTATGTGGGAGGTCGACTGCCGTAATTCACGCCACAAAAGATCCGCCTCAAACACTGTTAATAGCCATAAAACTTCACTAGCCGAATTTATTTCTATTGACTATACTGCTGCCTTCTTTGCGACGACACTGTTTCGAGTGCAGTGCGCGCGCACTGATTCATGCGATTATTCTGTTGGAAGTAATCAATTTTGTCCAATCGAACGGGCAGTTTGTGGATGGCCACTAATGTAGAATGCAAACGTTTCTCTATTGGAATTACAAACGGATTTACATGTCTATGGGTTACACTGATAAATAGAAATTCCAAATTCAATTATTGAAATCTGTACACTACTACAGTCCAGAGGATTTCTGAAATAACGTCAATGGATAAATAATCAATGGACGAATGAATAAGACTCAAAATATTATGGTGTGGAAAATATTTGGATAAAAACTGAAAGAGTATTGGAATTTTCAACCTACTTCTTGAAGATGGAATTAGGCATTTGAAAAATATAATCGAATTATTTGATGTATACTTTTCCAGTGATATCAATTGAATTTGCTCCAATAAAATATTGTAGAAAACATGTTATCATACATGAACATATTATCATACAAGCCAAGAACAATATATTACATAACCAAAGACTGCACTATGATTTCAGTAATTGAGTGAATGCTCATCGTACTCCAATCTTCTGATTTATTTCCAGCCTACCGGCACATCTATGAATGCGCGAATCTACATTACTCACGTATGTTATCCGGTTGCAAGTTTGTGATGAGTATTGGAAATAGATTCACTTACAAGAAAGGGAAAGTCATAAATATCGCAAGTTTTCCGTATGTGTTGATAAAGTTTTCTGTGGGTAGAAATTTCGGTTCCACACCGCACCCTCTAGCCGTGTGAGTCCATCCATCTTTAGGGCTCCACGCTAGTTAGGTGATCTATCAATTTGCTCTTCTGAACCGACCAACTTCCCGATATCTTATCTTTTTTCCAACTCCACGTCGTCAACAACTTGCCTTTATCTATCATATTTTGTCAGAATCTCTCGTTTCCCATATCTTCACTGGCTGTAGTGCTACCCTCAATTCTCTACCTATCACCAAAAAACCAATTTACAAATTGTATATTTGTTGTATGAGGGATGTTCTGAATGTACATAAATCTTTATGATCTGATGGGATGAAATCCAGAAAATTCGTAAATTGGATGCATTTTGGATATTCGAGATACTTATTATGACCAATTAAGTATGAGTCACTGGCGGCTCATACCCACGAAACAGGTGAAGTGCTTGTATCTTTCACTATACAGCACTTCACCTGTTCCGTGGGCACGAGCTGCCAGTGGTATGTGTTTATTGAAGTTAAGTTTTTGAATAGTTATTTTCTATGGATCTTTCTCAAAATTTTGAATGTTCCCTTCTTTGTGTAGTAAGGAATGTTGTTCTCTGATATTTTCATTTATTTTCATTAAACGAAACAATAATAAATGTTCAAATTATGATTGTTCTGAGAATTTATTCATACAAGTAGCCTAGAGCATAGCTATGCTACGCAATGTATTTATGTAGATTATAAGAATACTATTATTTTATTGAAATCATTACTCACGAGTTATAAAGATTATTCTATAGTAAAACATTATCACCGTTATACACTGATTATGGAATGGCTTCACCACACAAGTTCGATTGATATTCAATGTTAGCTTTTCATCTTTTCAAACTACTTCTATTCAAAACATAAAAGGATGATTGCTTGATCCATGACGAGCTGCTGAGTGTAACATTTACCGGGATTGGTCACCGACATGCAGTCTAATTAATTTGTCTTTTTAAATTTTTATCTTTTTTCACTGATAAATTAATTAGACTGCATGTCGGTGATCAATCCCAATGAATGTCAAAACATAAGTTGAATACTCCTGATTCAGGAAGACAAGAACACATCAGTAGTAAGAGAATGTTCTATGTGACTTTGAATTATGTTGACAAGATTGCTAAGAAACAATTTGTCGAATGTAGAACGAAAAAGTGGTTACAGAGCGTCATAATGGAGACCAGTATCCTAATTCAATTCCGTCCGAAAGCTACATAATCTGAATATTCTGAGCCGCATACCGGCTCTTTATTCGCATCTATCAGTCTCTTGGCCGATCCATCTTACTTTTTTTTGTCATCTTAGCGAGCTTTTTCTGACACCGTTTCTCAAATGACTCGCTTCATCCCACTCTCAAGATTCATGTCTTGGGCCTCCACAAACGATGCTGCTTGGGATTTACTGTGTTGGATTGCCACAGTTGCTGGTTTGAGTGACATAGGTATTATTCATTGATAATCTCCGAAAACTGAGTTTTTTCTCTTGAATAATCCTGAATTCTCAAGCTGCAATAATTCACACTGTGATAATCTAAGATAGATAATACTGCAAAAGTCAATGATCACCAAACTATAAATATATACTTAAAGCTATGTACTAAATTCATTTTTAGAATAGTGTTTGTTCAACAAGTTATTCCGATGAATATTTCAATCTCGATTGGAATGTTATTTTTATAAATCTTATCAATGTGATTGAATCATTTATTTCCAATTCACAGAAAAATATAATATTGAGTACATTGTCAACTCTATTGAAAATTTAGAAGATTTGCCTCATTATACCAACTGCTACTTAGACTCGGTTCCTCTTGATTATTGGGCAAGATCATTATTTGTGTCTTGGAGGGTGCATTTTCTAAATGTATCCATCATTTTTCACTATAAAATTCCCTCATCTTTAAATATGTTATTAAAAAATTAAGATTAATCCTCACTCATTGAACGGATTTTGGAAACGATAACTCCAATAGTTACACCCCTCCTCGAATAATATTACAGACGTTCCGAAGTCATCAATTAAGTAGGCAACTAAGAAGTATTTGGCGAACCACCAGAACGGAAATAATATGGGAGAGTTATCTAGCTATAAGGGCATTGTTCAAGAGATATATTCACAATGCATTAAATCTCTTCTCTCGGTTCATGCAACTCGTTTCGAGCCATTTAATTTCAAATAGGTTTCTGTTTCTACAAGTGTCAGTGATGTACTTGCTCAACTTAAGTGACCAGTTGCTCGAAATCTATCTCTTGTAACCTTCTACTTGTTGTACCAGATTGTGATTGTTAATCTACGTCACTATAATTGATGTGGAACAACTGCAGTTACCTAGGTTGTAGGTAATTTCGGTTGATGTATGTCACAGACTGACTAATTTCAGGCTCCTTATAATGATGATGCTCGTTTCATCAACCTTGTATGGTTGTTGATTTTCATTCGCAATAAAGTGTCTGATTTTGATATTCTACTCTTCGGAAACATCTAGTCGCTAGTCTGATACCTAGTCTCTCGAACATGACTAGGGTTTACAAATAAGTGATCTGTAAAAATAATGTAGAAGCACAAGGATGTGACAAAATATTGGGATTTGAGAGGCCTAATAACAGAGTAATAAACTCAATATTTTTAAATTGAGAATTCAATAAAAAATTAATAATTATATTACGATGATCCTTATCGTACAAGAACCTGGATTAATTTCTCATCTACTTTCCTTGGAACCCGAGGAATTTATAAAAAGAATACATCATCACCAAGTTTCCTCTTGTGAACCTCCTATTCTGAATAATGATTGCCGTTGTATTCATCAGTGAGGACAATAAAAAGCAATTGAGATAATTATGTCTATGTGAGCTTGTGTCCCAGGAAAATCCGTATGGAATTATCTCTCCTGCATTCTAATTTGATATAGAATAGGCCTAGTCATTTGTGAACCTTTTATCAGAACAAAAATCGGATAGTATGAATTTCTGAGTTTGTAGGAATGAGGTTAAGACTAGCTACTGATACACGTTGAACTCATAAGTAAACAATGGTGAACGTTACCATGAAAATTCTGTCCCAAGACAGTCAGTCTCGTTAGCTTTCGAGGTTAGCTATTTCTTTCACTTTTTGCTGTCAAATCTCATCCATAAACAGAGTTGTCGGGTTACCTTCCAATTTCGAAAATGAACGTGGAAAGGCTGGTAGTTATTTCGCTTGAATGGTGCCTTGGAGAGAGCTGCTTGATGGTTGGAGGGGTGGAGGAAGAGGAAAGGGGGAGTTTCTACAATAAAGTGGTGGAGTATGGCGCTGTAGTCACATATCAGTCGTTGCCTTGCTCGACTGCACACTTCCCAAGGGACGGCGCGAGCAAATTATGTGGTGAAATGACGGCGAAACAAGACAAGCGCCGCGCATTGTTCCCAATGGAAAGCGGCGGTGAAAACACTGGAATTGAAGAGCGGAAAAGTTTGATAAGAGGTCACGAATCCGGCTTGGCTCGACTCGCTTTTGGCCGTGTTATGCTAGGCCGTAATTCCCCGCTAACGGGAATCCTCTTTCTCACTCACACTCACATCATTCACTCCTTTTTCACATTTTATATATCCTCCCATCGACACCTTCCCCCTCACCCCTCCCACAAAGTCCTCTGATTCCCGACCACGGCCTTTGATTGGAAGTGAGAGAAATATTACCAGCAATTTTCACAATCAGGGGTGGTTCCAATAGTAAATCGCCATTTTTGACCGGCCTCGGCGCTGGAGCCAAATTCAGTGCACCTCCCAAAACGTTCCAGCCCAAGGCCAGACATGATTTTCGGTGAATGAATCGTGATCATGATCATAACCTCCATACCATTCAATTCCAATCTCAAATATTTTGGGAATATTTTTTTCTTGTTCCTTAGTACATTGTTACCTAATGTTTGTTGTCAATGGAAAATGATAAACTCAAACTACTCCATTACCCCTTATACTGAGTACTATCCTGTTTATTTCTCTAACATACAAGTAGAAGAAAATCAGTTAGAAAAGGCCTGTATACTGTATAAGTAGCCAACCGTCACATGGGAATTGAGTATCATCACGGTTAGTCACATTGTACAGTGAATTATAAAGAGTAAAACTTACTATAAATTTCTTCATTGCATGTCAGCTTTCATATCTTCGCTTGTCAAGCAGCCTTCGATAATTTGGAGTGATAATTTCTATTGATTTGGAGTTTAAATTTCCTGGTTATGAGAAGCAAGTATTGAAGCTGATTAGATCACATATCGACCTCATGTAATATCATTAGATCACATTTCATTCCTCAACCACATTGAATAAAAAATGACATAAATCCTTACAAATCTAGTTTTTATGGAATACAGAGACTGGATAACTGAAATAATTGGATGAATAATACTCTTTTTAGTACTCTATTAGTGGAATACTTTATTCAGTTAAACTCTAGTTGGTACTCTAAAAACCAGATACGATTGGCTATAATTTATACAAGACCGGTGTTTAACACCTACTCAATGTCTTAGTTATATTGCTCAATATCAATATTACTTGTTACATGTAATCGCATATGCATTTACTCACACCTAATCACCAAACTACACAGCTCTAAATGTCTAACAAATATTGACACGGTATCACAGCAAACCACTCGCAGTGAATCCAACCTGCTATGACTCAAGAATAGTTGAGTCGAGTGTGACAACAAAGTTTAATTGTGGGAGAGAGCTTGCCAACTTGTCGAGGTAATCTAATTAACTGCAATGCATGGAGACTGCATGTATTTGCTAATTGCTCATCAAGCTTTTGAGCATTTCGTTTGACATACAAATAATGAACAGCGAATACTAGATTTCCAAATATACTCTCGCCATGAGATCCGCTATCACGCAATGGAATAATGTGAATTCCAGCTAACATTCAATTATTAATGGAGGGAAAACTTATTTGCAATTTATTAGCATGTATGTTGTTCACTTACTGATACAACCTGTAATTTATAAGTGCATTGGAATATTGAATTTCAATATTCTCACGAATGAGTTATGGTACTTTGAGAATGGTTTAATGGTACTTCGTCATTGAGACTTCTAATGTAGGCCCATAATACATCAATAATTCATTAAGGAAACTCTAATGAACTTATTTCAAGGGTACTATTGTAATTGATTCATCCAATTGCTATTCTATTTATAAAAGCAATGAAATTCATGCAAATAGCTCGAAAATACGTGAGCTGGAAGCACAGACATTATTCTCAATTTGACTGGACCTCTATAAGGGCTTATCTATCAAAACAAAAAGTTTATTGATCCTAAGACTGTAATTCCATTTTATAATAACCTTTTTAGAACATCAAAGTAGCAAAGGTCGAAAATCATTGTTTTTGATAAGCTTGGTACTATCATTTCAAACGATAACTTCAGGAAGATGGGTGGATAAGGCATAATAATTTATCATACTAATCATAATCATGAACTTTATAGAAACTGATCAAAGATGAAGACTATCATTATTATATATATATATATATATATAGTTCATTAGAACTATTTCTGTTTGGATGGGAAGAGAGCTAGAGATTCTTCCAATATAATAATATTTTCTTATTAATGTACGTATCGTCTGGCTACTCAAAAATATCCTTATTAATTCTTAAAATAGATTAGAATAACATGTTTTTGCTATTAGCTCACTGTTGAAGACTAGGGTTTCATAGACTACTTCTCTGGATAGTAAGAGAAATCGAAATTCTAGTACTCGTAAAATGGTACAGAATAAAAGATATTGGTCATTTTCTCCGAGTTCTAAGCCAGCATATGGGCGAAAAAAGGCTTCTTTCCTCTGTCTGTTGAAGCTCCAATACGTGAAGAAGTAAGAAAAGTGAGTCTCGGCATCGAATGACCGCTGAGATGGATTTGTCATGCTTTCTCTCATGTAGTGCAATCGATTTCTCCTTTCTCTCCATTGCGCCATCAAATCAAATCTCACAACCCGAATAGAAGAGATGTTGAGAGAAGGGTGAGATGGAGAAAGAAATAGAGTGAGAGAGAGTGAGAAAGAGTGGGTTGGTGAGAGGGAGTGAGAGAAATAGAGTGCGTGAGAAAGTCGAGAGGCTGAAAGCTAAGCTCATTCATGAATCAATTTGGATCTCTCACAACCCTTCCGCTCTCTCACGGATCAACTTCGACGATCCACCAGGAAATACATTCCTTCTCTCTTTGCTCTGTCTTATTCTCGAGCTTTCTCGTACTGTTGTGATGGGGAGTGGTAAGGCGTCATTGACAGCAGAAGCGAGAGCAGTCTTAGACCGAGTCATATTCAATTTTGAATGACACATTTCTCGGGATAAGTCTCGGGCAAATATCGTTCGTCAATTTGAATATGTAAATTAGTCCGCAGACACTGCTGAAGGTTGAGTCGGGGATTTTCAGCCCTACCGCTGCAACTCATCCACAACTCTTACTATTTATTCGCAGGCAACTCCTTCCTTCTTTCGATCATTCATTCAGAAAAGTGACTTGTCTTAGCTCGAAACTTTCTTCGCCAAAGATTCATTACAATTATTATTCGAGAAACGGAAACTTTGAATTTCTTGCGAAAGAATCGCAAAACGCCGCCTGAATTGAATAAGGCAAATGCAATTCATCTTGATTTTTCAACTTCTCTCAAGTTGCGATTATTATTCCATACCACTGCGCATTTCATTCTCATCTTGTCAATCATTGTTCAACCATCAGAACAATCGCCCAACAAATTGAATAACGATTTGATTCTTCATAAAAAATTATCTATATCATTCGAAGTTCTCCATCAACTTTGCCAGTTCTAATCATTTCAGGCATCAATGGTTTCACTTTTTATGGCCTCGAGCAGAATCGTGTCCAGGATTAAGTAATGAGGGTAATTAGAATAAATTATCGATTGAATAATTGCTCATCTATTCCAATATTAGTTGCTCACATTGATAAATCATAAGATTAATCAAATTTCTCACATGAAAGTAGAACTGGTTGCCAAGTATGTATTTATCAAGATGGGGGGAATTTTCAAATAAATAACTCATAAAAAATATGAGAAGAACTTTATTTGAACCCACCAGTTCTGTTGTCACCAATCAAAATATAGCATAAAGTGAGCTGGATTGACTTATATAACTATTGACTAATATGAATTCAGTAGCTATTTTCAAGGTAGCTATGCTTTGAAAACTGAACTTTAAACTTAGGGCTGTTTAAAATAATAATAAAATATAGCTATGCTATATACGGGTAGATCAATACTACTTATATCACAGTACATGTATACTGTCTCAATCGATCTTAGTCTTATCTTAGTCTTAGTCTGATCGAAATCTTCTATAGTCTACACAGAAAAATAAATATTATAGTCACTCTGTGTGGTCACTTGTGGAAATTACAAGTGTTCCATAAAATTGTGTAGGGTTGAAATCTATAGAATTAATAATTCTAAAGTCAGGCAAAAACTTAGCCTATGCATATACTGTATGTATCTTATCGACTAAACTCATTGATAGAAAGATATGAAGATAAAATTCAAATTTGAATATAGGAACAACAGGGAAAATAAAAAAGTGTTCGATTTTTGTCGTAGAACGAAACTTCAGCAATTAAGGATTGACATGAATACGGAAAGGGGAAATTTTTATTGTGTGAACGATTGTCAATTTCGAAAGGTAAAGAGAGAATGTATCGATGCTCTTCTCATGAACTCGATAGTGATTGAAAACTTGAAGAGGCTCTCTGATGTATCGAGTTTCTCGTTTTCGATGGAGGCCTGAATTGAAAAAAATCTGTTCCACGTTTAGTTCGTTTCAACGAATCGAGGACTGTGAGAAAAACTCCCATCATAGCAAATTGACGAAAACGCGAGTATATGACACAAGCTGCAAGCATTTGTAAGAAATATTGCAAGCGCAGAGAAGTACCCAAGAAGCATTTTGCGATGAAATGATGGAGAGATGAAGTATTCTACTGCTTTATCACAGCCCTATTTTCTCTTGAATATCAGACAAGCCACATCTCCAGCTCACTTGTCGTTTCGCTACATTCGTTCTGAGTACAAGGAAAAACAAAAACCAAATTGTTTTCTGAGGCCCGCTTTCCTCTAAGCGGCTAAAGCAAATCTACGGCTTCAGTAAAATCTTCATCTATACTGATTGTATTTAATCAGCTATCTGTCATTTGAGCCGTTGCTTTGTATTGGGGAAATATGGGCCTAAGTGGGTGTGAAATAATTAGGTTAGATAAGATTAGATTATGACAGAGTAGTGGAAGATATTCTTATCTAGATTTCATTTATAGAATATTCATTTATTCCTTTTTTCAATGGAGCAGATTGGAGCATCTATTATATCAGACACATTCCATTTTTTAAATCTGAATCTTTCAAGTAAATTCTAGAATGCCTTATTTATCTAATTGGCGTTGACTATTTCTGTAAATAAAATGGTAGTGGCGTTTCTAGTTGGATAATATGAAATTGATACTCACTCGTTCCATAAAACCCAATTATTATTCAAAATTCGGTAGAGAAATAGTACAAGTCGGTAGTGTTCTCTGTTCTAGGTCCATGATATCAACTTTAATAATGTTTTTACAATAAATATTTTTTGAGATGCCCACATTTGCTTCAAGGATGTACGTGTGCTTTCAACGCAGTCGCGACCGACGGCACCAGGTCTCCTATGTAAGACGGGAATTGATGAATGAATAGCTTGGATTCAAATAGACCGGTTGAATTGAATCTTAGCCCAGGCAAATTAGACTAAAACAAGGGCCTAGCACCTAAAAAATGATGGATGGCTGGAAATGATCTTAAACCACTGTGGACATCCCAAATAAGTTTAATATGAGTTTGCGACGCTTTCTGAGTGGCGCGTAATACAGAGTGCCCAAAAAACAACGGAAAATTTGTTCATTTTCTAGTTTTTTGCAGCTCACGTCAAAACCAAGCGTCGGACAGAAAAATTTGTAATTACAATGTTTTGGTAAATAAAATTCTTGAGCGATTGATATCAAATTCAACCCTCTGTGATAAGCGACAACCGAATTATAAATTTTTTAAAATGATGTATTTTTTGAGAGAAATTGAAATTTGACAATTTTCAACTTTTGATTGCTTATATCTTCTGTACGTTCCACTAGAAATGTAAAATTCAAAATCCCTCTGGGGATAATTCTATCCTGTACAATTCAAGACCAAATAGAACTTTCTATCTTGTATATTTTTTGTGCTAGAGCTCTCAACATATTTCCTTGTACAACAAAAAATACAATTTTTCCAACAATAATGACCAAAATAAATCTCTATATCCTTGTATTGGAGTTTTCTACCAGAATATGTTTTGTTAGATCATACCTTAATATAATACCCACCATACCGTCCTCATTCCAGGCTATTTCCAGTTATAAGGACTCTTTAAGGATAATAAATTAAGGACACCCGTAACATTCGTAAAATTCAATGGATCTTAACAAACTATAGCTCATTGTTTTCAGCTCACCAAGGCGGTTCAAATGCATATATCATTTGTTAAATTCGATCAAAATTGAAGAATTTTACGACCTTGAGTACTTTGAATTCATTCACATATACCGGGAAAGAGGCTACTATTTGTGTTAAAATGTGTCTTATCTTGGAAGCCATTACAAGTAAAAATTTGTATTTGGGCTTAAATTGCATAAGCTCCTCTATCATTTAATGTGTGAAAATCATTAATTCAAGCTGATAAGGTTAGATTTATTTACAGTTGAAAAACATAAAAAATCACTTTTTCAATTTTCCCTACTATCACTTTATTCAAAAATTGATTCTAAAGTGAGACTTTTTGGAGTTATTAATCCATTTTTGTTCTCAAATTTTGCAGGAATAAATTATCTATTATTCAATATAAAAAAATGCATTATAACTCCAAAAGCCTCATTGGCCTCCAACAAATTGGCAGAAAATGTTGGAATTAGGTGAAAAGGTCCAGATCAGGTGTAGAAATGCTGAAATAAATTTCGAATCCCTTCTGAACGGAATTTGCCAAATGTCCCAGCTGTCACTGACAGAGGTTTTGCAGGCGAGCGAAGCGAGCCTGTTTTACTCACTCACACTGCCTATATTGACAGGGGTCCAGGGGCGGAGCCCCCTGGCTAGGCGGAGAAGGCGAGCGAAGCGAGCCTGCCGGCTAGTTTCAAATAAAGCTTGATTGAATCAGATACTGAATACTTGACTGCTAAATCAATAGCCTAGTAATATTATTTCTGAACATTTACTCCAATGAAATTTTGAAGGATAAAATTTTAACGTCTGAATAACTCTCGTAAAATCGTGATGGAAGCTAGCTCATCATTATTATTCCAGTTATAACTGAAATTGAAGTAATAATGATTCGAATTCAGTATCCTAAATAATTTTTGAATAGTAAAAATTTCAATGTTTGGATCTTTGGATCTACTTCGGCTTCTTGGAATCATATCTTTCATTTTATAAGAGTTGAACTAATTCAATGGATTGATAAAATGGAATAAATCAAATACCCTTTTTAAACTTTAATAGTAGTTATTGGGCTGAAGCTTGAAACATGTCTGTGTAAAAATAATACTTTTAAAGTTTAAAAAGAGTATTCGATCTATTTCATTTTATCCATCAATTATTTCAAATAGCCCTAAGTTTAAAGTTCAATTTAATGGATTTTGAACGATAATGTCGATGTGGATATCTTCTTCGGCAGCTGGAGATGATATCTTTCATTTCATTGGATTTGATATGGAAATTAGTGTTATTGAATAATATTAACTAATTGAATGGATTGAAAACTATTTCAAACGATAATGTCGATGTGCAGATCTCGTTCAGCTCCACTCGAAATGAAAGCTTTGAGAATGTTGCAGTTTAGCTGATTGAACAGGAGATGAGAGCCAAGAAGGCAGACAGGAGGGGAGGCAGGCACTGACTTGAGCATTTTAAGCACTTAAGTTGGAAATACGATAGGACCGTTGCGAGACGAGGCTGTTGAAACCAGACGCCCTTAAAAGGGTAACAGTGCAATTTTCTGCCAGCGCAAAATTTCTTCTCCTCAAGTAGGGCTTATTAAAATTTAATCAAATTGTAAGAATGAGGAGAGAACGTTGCCGATGTAGCAAAAAGTCTTCTGGCCGGCAGCCAACTACTGTCAGAAGCCTAATCCCAGTATGAAAACGAAACATCCTGCTGGAAAGGAGCTTCCTATCCATGCATTCAATCTGGCCAACTTTTGATTCAAATATTCGCTTCTGCTGGAAACAACGGTAGCAATACTGAACATCTGACTTTTCTATCGTTACGCCAGCAGAATATTGGACACCAGACACGTTTATCGTTTGCTCTGCTATTGTTTATTCAATTGACAGTTCAAAAGGCATGGTTTGATATTCGAATCGACTGCAGTATGTGAGCAAGGCGATCTTATATGTTGGAAAAGAAAGAATCTAATAACTGAGAGGGAAGACATTCATTTGTGAAGCTGTTTTGCATATATGGTTACTATACATAAATGAGTTAGATACTTGTCAGAAATTACAGTGGGCAGTATTATTCAGGGTTTAGAATATGATAGACTATTATTAGTCAGACATTACAATTAGATAGTAACAATGAAATAATTCTTGTAAGCCGAGTGATGTTTTGTGATCTGAAGAATAGAATTCTACTTTGAAAACGCGAGTTACAATTTTATACATAAGTTCCAAATTTGGTTTTGAATAGGTTTGTCTAACTTCACTCACTCATAATGAAGTGAGTTACTATAATTACATAATAAACCCATTTTGTCCGGTTTTTCAATCGAAGGTGATAGAATAGACATATTTACTGATATTCTAATACACTCTCATTATTGTATTATCATGATCGTAGCTGTATGGTCGTTTGGTAGTTGTATCAAGATCCGATCTCCTTCATTTACAATATAAGAAGAGATGGCTCGTTGCCATGAATCATGAAATGATTAGTTAATTGAATCTGCACTTTTTACCAAGCACAAACTTAGAATCTCCTAATTAGAACATTTTACAATACTGACGTTACAAATTTTAGTCGAATTTTGTTCAGTTCTCATTATTCTTATTAATAGGGTATTGATTGATCCAAATAACTGCTGCTCACATCAGAAATGAAGAGGATTTCTCTATACTATAGTATATAGGTACACATAATTATACAGCTAATTAATCTCTATTCATATTCTTCTCAGGCCTATCATTTGGATTGAATCCAAACAGCAATAATCCAATCAAGACTCACAGTGGAGTGACAATAAAGGTTGCATTCACTGTTAGATTATTATTCAAATTTAGATTTCATTCAAATTCGGTTGGATCACTCTATTTTCTAGCTTACCCATTCATGTTTTTCACAAAATAAAACTGAAGATTGTATGATTGCATCGCTATTATGAACCAATGTAATGCTTGTCAAACAAACGCTTGTTCATTTTTTCCCATGGTTGATATAGAAATGCAGTTTGATTACAAGACCAACTGCATCAATTTGCATCAACTGCAAAATACTTGTTCTACATAATTTGAAATTTCATTATCGAATACATTGATAATAATGAGGATACTATAGTTTCATTGTTCAACGGAATCACATTCATTGCCTTTTCATTCGTATTCCAAATAGAATATCCGTATATCTCTATCAATTTTTTGCATCCATTCTATTAGTAAAAATGATAGAGACAGTGAAATTTAGCCTAGGGTATAGAGTATACTGTATGCTCTATAATAATAAAAACTGAAACAGAGCATTAAATTTAATATATTTTTGAAAAAAAATCAAGTTTCTCCTGCGAACTAGTGAATTTTCTATGTACAATAGAGGATAGTATTATTGGAAACGGAAGATTAGTTTTATTTGATTCGGATGAATTGATCAGACTAGTTGGTTTCAGATTCAGTTTGCAAAAGGCAGTGATCGAGGGCGAATGCGGCGGCGGTCGATTAGCTTAATCGGCTATTCATGGTGCTTGAAATGATATCCGCGTTCTGTCGAGCAGCTTTAAAAGCTTGAAAGCCGGAGCGGAAGAGGAATTCTGTCCGGAGCGCCATATTCAAAAACCTTTCCTACGATTTTATTAGGCGCTCTTCAAGTTTTATCCCGAGACCTGGAATGGTGAGTGAGCAAGCACTCAGAATACAAAAAAGAACGTGTTCAGCCTGTCGTATGGACAACTCTTGCCTTTATTGCTACATCTTGTTCCAATTTTCTTTCTCTCTTCCCACTGCTAGCTGCCATAAAATGATTTTTATTCAGCGACATATTATATCCGGCGCGACCTAGCATTCCGCTACAACTCGTACAGCTTGAACTCCTAAAAGGTACATGTGACACAGTTATCATGAATTTTTCTCTTAAAAATCCCTCATTCCTCCAAGAACAATGCATGGACTGAAAGAAAGTAAAGTAATTGAATCTTAGATCGGAGTTGTACTATGTTGGATGTTATATGAAATATCACGTCTAGTCCGCAATTAACGGATACTTGAGAACGTTCTATTATTGCTCTAAACTCAAAATTTGTATAATACGGTACAGTATTCCTCCCCGACTATAAATAATTATTGTGAGAGTGCTGCGAAAAAAGATAACCCAGCTTCGAACTTATTATCTATCAAAATTTGGTATAGAGATGTTTTAGACAATAGTCTGTGGTTTTGACCAATAATTTTATTATTTTCTGTAAAGTTTCTGTATAACTGTTACCAGAAAGATTTTGTCTCCTTCTTTTGCGCTTCCACAGCTGTTGGCAATCAGAGTTGTCATATAGCTATGTCTAAACGATGTTTTTGAAATAGAGAATACAATATATGCTTTAAATCAGCTCCGTGTGGTCTACATCACGAAATCGCCTAACTCCTTGGTGTTAGATATATAGGATGAGGACTACGAATTACGAAGATGGCCACTAATTTCTCCTCATAAAATAAAAAGAATACCTTCTAAGGAATTCAGAGATTATCACAATATTGAAAATTTACAGTACTTGTTTCCTTTGATTGATAGACATTCGCTGTTCAATTGATTGTCTTGATCAATAGTTTCTATTAATACTAGTCTACTTCAATACTATCAATACAGTATTCAAATAAATTATGAACCTTGACGTTGTATACACTGAATTCATTTCTTTAGATGGTTGGATGATAATTAACTCGATACTGATGTAAATTTGTTCAATTGTAAGAATGATAAAAAGCGGCCTGAGCTATTAACGTTTATCGTCAATATATTCATTTGTGACCTGCTTACTCAAAGTCAATAGAGTACATTGAACACACTCACTTCACAAAAGAGCATACTAGCTGATAATGGTGCTATCAAAACTGAAAAACCAACTCGGACAAGAGAATGACCAACCACACAATGCACGTGCGATACTGTTTATAAATGAATAACAGTGGCGCCAGGTGACGGGAACGCGATCCATGATTTATTATGCCAGTTATTATTGCTAGGAGAATTGCAATAGTTTATAGAGCAGCAGCAACTTTGCTCCGCGCTATCGAATTAGGGAGGTTGAAATGGATGTGCGCTGGAAAGAGATAGGGTATCGCTGATAAGGGAGATGTAGTTTGTTTGTTTAGAAAGTGATAACAGAGTGAGAGGTGGTACGGTCTGTCCAAACAAAGAAGACCCTCTGGCAAGATGGGAAAATGACTCAAGTTCGGTCAATTTTGGTTCAAAAATTATCAATTTGATCTCAAATTGTAGGAAACAATTCGATCTACTATTAAGACCACATTTATAATTCTTGAACAAATATTGACCAGGCTGGAGTCATTCTCCCATCTTGACAGAGGGTCTTCTTTGCTTGGACAGAGTATAAGAGTGGAAGGGTGATAGCGAGAGAGAGAGAGCGATTGGAAGAGTAAGAGTGAGTTAGAGAGACATATTTGGTTCAGATTTGAGAATGAGGAAGAAAGAGTAATAGAAAAGGGTAGAGAGATAGTGAGGAAGCAATAAGAATGTGATATAAAGAGATTGATAGCAAAAAAGTATATGAGAGAGCTGAAGTGGGTAAAAGACAGTGAGAGAGATTGATAATTTGCATGTTAAAGAGAAATATAATCTGAGAGAAAGGGTAGAATAAAGTAATATAGGGTAAGAGAAAGGGTGAAAGAGCGTGAGATAGTTTGAGTGAAAGTGTGAGAGAAAAGAAGAGAAAGAGCAAGATAAAGTGAGAGAGAGAGTGAAGGAGACTAAATTAGAGTGAAATACGTTAAGAGAAAATAAGATAAAGTGAGAGAGACTAAATCATCGTAAGGATGAGTGAATAGAGTGAGATGAAGTGAGAGAAGAGTAGATAAGAGTGAAATGTATTCGGAAATGGAAATAGTAAGAGCGTGAGTAGAGGGGTAAGTGTGTGAGAAAGAGAAATTGAAAAGGATAGAGAGAGAAAAGAGAGTATAGATTTGGAGAGTGTGTGGAAATGAGTGTTGGAGGGATTTGCATCAAACCGAGGGTGGTTGACTCGAAAGCAGCGAGATGACTTTTGCAATGAACTAATCGGTGTGAGCCGCCATTATTAATAACTCTCTGAATGGCTGGCTGGGGGATTTGGCGGGAAGATTGGTTGAGTGGGGCAAGCGTTCACAATTGCTTCACGGAAATTCATTATCATTTGTAATGTCCAACCCTTTGTTACAGGGTGCGCGCAGTCGACTGCACAAATAGATTAGCCGCTCTCCAGAAGCCGACTGCATGAACAGTTGCAGCTTCCATGCCACCGGAACGGTCCACGGCAGCTTTATTAGTATCCAACGCACATGAAAAATGTATCGCAATCGCAACACACACTGCACACCAGCAACGGTTAATGTTCACATGACTCGATGCTGATCCCCCAACCATTATAATGTTCACATGCAGGACGGATACTGGAAACGGGTCGTTAAGCTGACACAATCTCAAGGCTTGACGTCATTCGATTGTTTACGTCATTCGAATCAACGAATTGATAACAATGGCTTGTGATTTGATGTTGGCAATCATGATAACAATGATATTATGATATTGATAAAAATGGTTTGTGATGTGATATTGATAATCATGATAATGATGGTGGTGATCGTGATAGCAATGACCAATGATAGTTATTTGACTGATGGTGAACATGATAACTATCATAGTTATATGAATAATTAATTATCATGATAATTTATTACATTGAGATTGAAAGCTAATGGTTATTATAATAATATTGATAATTGAGGTCAGAGTCAGAGATGAGATAAATTATCAAATTGAGAATATAATATTTTAGAGGATAGAGAGGAAGTCACACCTATAAATAGAGCTGAGCTGTTAGAGAGAAAAATTATCGATTTTTTGGGTGAATCTGTGATATCTCTTTATAGTAACACCTTTGTTATTCAGAATGATGGATGGTTGAATTCTCATCTTTAGAACGTGGGTGAGAATATCAAGAATACATTTTTTGTTACTTTTTATTTACAAAACATGAAGCTAAAGAAAGTAGTATAGTAAATCAAAACCACAATCTGGTACTTTCTCTTGAAAATTGATCTCAATCGATAAGTAATATGGAACTTATGTGTCCCCACTTCTGAATCTTCATAATGGTTCATGTAATAATTCCCAATTTTCACCGTTATGATCTTCCATTAAGTTCATGCTGGGCTTGCATAAAACTAGTTTGACAAAATCGAATACTTTAACATGTAATATATAATATTTCCCAAACAATTTCTTCAAAACTAATCATCACTGATCAGAAATTTTAACGAGTGAGAGTAATATTATTCACACTTTTATCAGAAATGTTGTGGAACTTATCCATCATTCAGGTAAGTTCAAAAGTTGATCAAAGGTCAGATCCATAAAGTTTATTTTTAAACTTTGTGGATCTGACAATCGATCTTTGTTTTCACTCACCTAAAAGAGAGTAATATTGTTCATCAATTGTTGAGATCATCGATTCTTAGCAATTATGATAGTTATTGATAATGTAAGTTCTGAATCATCATCATATTTCTATCAGTTCTCCACAGACAGTCTAATTGGAGTAAAGAAAAGTTCGCATGTTCACGAATGTGCGCTTCTTTGAACATGAGAACCCTCCAGTAGAGTGTCGTCATTAGCATACTCAACAGGACAGGGAAACCTTTGAACAGTGACTGTTGACTTGTCGAGCCGCCCGTTTTTATAACGAGAACGGAGAAAATTGAGTTTTTCAGCCAGTAAGTAAAGAAGGGCTGTTGCTGTGAAGGATGATCATCACTGAGAGGCAGCTCTGGAAATGGCTGCTCATATTGCACCGGCTTTATTAATATTCTTGGTGCCGGACTACACAGGAGACCATCAGAGCAGGTGATGAAATCTGCGACCCTCTCAGCCTACGTTCTTCTACGTTGTGATTCTGCACTACCCCGTTTTATGTCTTCCTATAAGCGAAAATGACAACCTCAAGTGATGCATTAAGCTTTTACGCAGCTTGCAAGAAACCCTGCCTGCTACTCAACTACACGGAAAGTACCTGCAATTCATTACCTCCTTCTTCTACACATTAAAATTTGAGTATTACATCCTTTTTACATTTGCCACCTGGATTTATCACCGATTTTAAACTTTCATCAATCTGCGATACTGATGGAAGGGGGTGATGTTGGAAAATGACGAAAAATCACTCATACATAATCTTTTATCGCAGAAGAGTTTTCTATAGTTCCTATAAAAAGATACAAATGGAAGGGGTAATGTTGGAGAATGGGTGAAGAATCATTCACAAATAATAATTTATTGCAAAAAAGTGTTTGTTATTTCCGATACATTAGATAATAGGTAGTAAAATAAGGAGAAGAAAACGGATCAATTGATTGTGCCTAGTTATTATTTTGTTGATACTTTTTAGTTTAGTAGTTATTTTGGTAGAGTTGTTTTCAATAGATTCTGGGAATATAATAAATATTCATTTTTGAAGACACATAGTTAATTATATATTCACTTCATACCCCATAATGAGTAATTTGAATAATATTCATTCATCATTCGCATAGCCCACAGAGGGAAAATAGAAATTGGAGATAAATGTACATACATAGCAAACAAATAAACCATCCCAAACATAAAATAGGTAACAAGTAAACGTCACACTAACTGCTGGAACTTTAATAAAGTATTTTAAACTCTTAGTCTAGTTCCATAGTGAGTTGTTAATGAATGTACAGTAAAATGAATTCAAGAGAATAAATTCCCTGTTTAAATGAATAAGTCCATATTAATTTGTGCCTTGACACAAACCTATTCATCAGAAAATTATGCAAGAAAATGTGTCTTGTTCTTTTAAGATGCTCAAATTCTAAGTCTATTACCAATAAACACTTCAGTACAATTCCTCTCACAATACCATCACAGAGACAGCAAGTAGTGTTGAAACGTATGAGCGATGCCAGTCAGTCGTCGGTGTCTTGTAGCAATTGAGTCGGGTTGACATTTTGTGCCCCCGGGCCTTTCTCGACTTGAACGGTGAATAGTAGGAAATACGACTAAAGGAAGTCGAGCGAAGCTCCATCTACCACTTTGCACTATCGCTGTTCCAAATCTGTGCTCTAGACTCTAGACGTTAGACTGTAAAGTGAAGACCCTGCTGCACCCATTCACTACACTCGGTCTGTCTATCACCGATCGAACGAAGACACCGGTGTCACTCTTTACCATTTTCCCTTGAGGCCATACTTTTTTCTCTTCCCTTCATCATTCTTTTCGTCTTTCTTCCTCTCCTCTTCATCATTCTCTTCGACTCTCTTCCTCTCCTCTTCATCATTCTACTCGTCTTTCTTCCTCTTCCCTCCACCATTCTTTTCGTCTCTTTTCTTCGCCATCCACCTCTCCTTCTCACTACCCTTTTTGCGTCGTTTCACTTTAAAGACACACATCATTAGGCTGCTTTCCAAAACTCTTTGGCTTTCTCGCATGTATCCGGTCGTCTCTCACAACTTTTCTTCTCGTTTTTTAGACAACGATTTTCACTCTCACTATCTATTCTTTCTACCTAGAATCACAAGCGGTACAACAAATACAATGATAAAATGGTTGTGATGAAATTAATATGATATAAATATTAGATTTATGAAAAGACAAATAATTATATAATTATCATAGATGATAAATAGATAATCCTCAAAACAATAATGTGTTACATACGTCGATTACCACAGCTTGCGAAACGTTGGGATGTTGGGAACAACGATACGTTATACTATACGTACGAGTAGGCCTACCTGAAGTACATTGAAATGATTTTAATTTGAATGATACATTGATAGAATGAAATATGACTTTTCTGAAAAAATTTTCTACCAAATACTCGCCGTGCCGTATTATTATTACATTCTTCTGTTTCATTTGCTCATCCTTCCGTATCATTCCATCATAGTACCATATCACTCTATCATAGTTCTGTGTCATTCTCCAGCAGTTATAAATAGTATTCTAATAGTGCTGTATCATTTTCTCATATTCCGATATAATTTCTCATATTTCAATATAATTTCTCATATTCTAGTTCAATTTCCTCATACTTCCGAATAATTTCATAATAATATCATTTAATTTTCCCGTAGTTCGGTATGAGTTGCAGGAGAACGGAGTAATCCTATTTGTCTTATTTACAATGCTGACATTGCTGGGTGTCTAGGAGATGGAGCCCTCTGGCTAGGTGGATAAAGCGAGTGAAGCGAGCCTACCATGTAGTTGGGATTATATCATTTGATATTAAAAGGTGCTTTCTGTTAATCTGTTCGCCTAATGAAGTTTCCCTATTCTCCCTATTTATCAATTTCAATTTTCAACAACACATTCTTCTGCTTACAGCCGCGCAGTGCTGAGCAACCCGGACGTGCAGTGGACAACTCCGCTGCGCAGCTTGCTAACGGACGACTTCTGGGGCACGCCGCTGTCATCCGCCAGCTCGCACGGCTCCTACCGTCCGCTGTGCACCCTGTCCTATCGCCTCAACCACTGGGCGGGCGGATTCCGACCCTTTGGCTACCATCTGGTCAACGTGCTGCTGCATGTACTGGCCACGGGGCTGGTTTACAAGACTGCCAAACTGCTGCTGCCTGGAACGGCTCCCACCTGTGCTGCACTGCTATTCGCTGCTCATCCGGTGAGTTGAGGTTGAAACTCGTTTACTAGAAAGTAGTGTAACATTATAATTGAGTTAAGTATATTACATAAGTCGTATATTATAACAATCTGGTACCGAGCTTCGCTCTGAAGCTGCGGCCGAACTGTTGAATTCCATAGAATATGTTATTGTGAAAAATCAAGGGACCTCCTTGTAAAAAATAAATTCAATATTGATATGATCACCTCTCACAATTTTTTGACTGTCATTTTTTTTTTCATTCATTCGTATGCCTTATTCGGTGGGGAGTCCCAAAAGGAAGTTCCACCGGCACCATAACCTTGATTTCCGTCAATGGGAAATCATGGTATTTTTCGATAGGATACACTGAGATTTGAATTTTCTAAAGTTCTTCCAAATCAAGAGAGTCCAAAGCACGAGGAATATCACTAAAATCACCATTCACTACCGCAAAATATCGAATTTCGAAAAAATTAACATGTGTTATAGACTTGAATGTAACTCCTTTTACTCCAGCTGGATAGTTTTGGTCAGCTATCGATAACAGCCATTATACGCAGTACTTGGGATTATGCCTGAATGATGAATATTTAATTCTTTTATTAATCCCGCCAGAGAGTTTTCCCGGAGATGAGACCTGGTGCAATCTTATTTTTCCATTACGGTTATATTACATTTCAAATTTCAAGAAAATCGTTAGAGCCGTTTTCTAGATCCGTGGTTCCACATACAAACATACAAACATACATACATACATACATACAGAAATTACTGGCTTAAGATAATAGGATATTGATTATGAAATAATTATCTAGAAGAATTAGAATGGATTGAAATATGATTCAATGATTCATTTCAGCCAAAAAATACATAAGCACATTAGGCCAAGTCATAATACAGTACAAGACATTCAAATATATCATTACACAAAACATAATCATAATATATCGTTAAATATTATAAAAATCAATAAGCTAAGTTATACAGCAATTATTGAAATTAGGTTGACCTCCTTGAATTCATTGACAGAATAAAAAGGGTTGGAGATCAACCATGACTTTTCAACTGTCTAGTGAATGGTGTAAGGGGCGGCTCCTCATTTCATGTGGTAACATATTGAAAAACTTCAAGCCAGAATAGGGAAAGCCTCTGCTTGTTCTCTCCAATCTGACTCTTGGCTAGAAAATGTTCTGGTTCCGCCTAGTTGCATATGCCATATGTTGGCATGTGACTGAAAGCCTATATCAGATTATTTTTAAATGAAGAATTATCAAATGAATGATATTCTATTTAATTTATGACATTCTATTCAACTTTATAAAACTAGCTTGTCAACTTGACAATTTTCTCTTATTTCTTCAGCTTTTCTTACAAAGATTAGTATAAAGAAGTTGAAACTTGGAGTGTTTTACTTCAAAACATCACGAATAAACCCAATAGAAACTCAATTCTGTAAATTTCTTCAGGAAAATATTGTAGTGGGACCTCTAAGTGTTTTGGGTAACATCTGAAACACTCTGTGAGATTTATCAACCCTCAAGAAAACCTGTATAGTGAATGACAAATCTGATGAGTTTTCATTCAAAGTGCCACAGTAAATTGATGAAAATTATGCGATGTGAAGTGAACTCACCATTTCATGCCCAGCTTGCATTCACGTGAATTTCAAACCGATGAAATGTGAAAGTAACATTATAGATGGTAAAATTATACTCGTATTTCCTTGTATGAGAAAAAAATACAATATAATTTTCATTGACCTGGTTACTCAACCAAAGCATTATCACTCCAATAGATAAACGTTTTCCGGGATATTAAGGAACTTTGGAGAAATCACTATTCTTCTAAGAAATGTATAACCAGCCCAATAGATTCTAAAAATCCAATCTAGCCTACATCGCTTCTATTGAAGCCACTTTCTAGTGCAGAATGAATATTTTTTGGATGGGATCTTCATACCTTTTAATATTATAATATTACGTTAATATTATAATAACAATAAGTGAAATCGAATAACAATAACATTACAATATCCAATTAATTAATTGTTTTCATGTTTCAGATCCACACAGAAGCAGTGGCAGGTGTGGTCGGTAGAGCCGACGTGTTGGCCTGTGTCTGTTTCCTTCTGTCGTTCCTGTGCTATGCCCGTCACGTGTCGTGTCGTGACGCGCAGTCGCAGTCGTGCGTCGACCAGAGCCGCGGCGTCTGGACGAGTTTTGCCGCATCAATGGCACTTGCGGCTGCCGCCATGCTTAGCAAGGAGACCGGCATCACGGCCATAGGCACCTGTGCGCTTTACGACATCCTGCGCTCTAGGAGAGTACCGTCCAAGGTGAGATGTTATTCGATTTTCTGCCAAATGGTATAGAATTATGAAAAATATCAATTGTTAAAGAATTCACAACAAAAGAGAATTAACTCATTTATTTTGTTTTCCATCACGAACTGCTAGTAAATATTTCACTCTGAACTATTTACTAGTCATGAATGAATGCAGTGTCGTGTAAAATAGTTCAGAGTAAAAGAATTAACAATGGATGTCAGATGCTATAGAGTAATTTGAAAGTAAAGTACAATACATGGTACAGAATTATGTGAATAAATTGTAAGAGAATTGATGATGGATAAAAATAAACAATCATGGATGTTAGCTGTGATAGAGTGAAGAGTGAAGTGATGGTAAAATAGATTAATCTGGGGCGTTACAACTTTTCATCCAAGACAGATTCATCCACTGACAGCTCGATTGTTCACAGCTGATCATTGAACGATCGGCCTGCCGTTTAACAGCTGATTTGGACTATCGGTTTCCCATCCACTTACATGTTTCAACTGTCAGTCAAAACTGACTGAGTATAGACCCTAATGCCCGGGTTTTCCAAGCACACTCAAATTTTCGGGAGCCTCAAGTTTACATTCAACAGTTCACATTTCCTATACAGCATAGACAATGTCAGCCTTTCTATCATAATTTGAGGGTCCGAATGTTGGTTCGAATTACATTAGAGGCAAACATAGTCGGTACAAGCAAAGAATACCCTCTGGCAAGATGAGAAACTGACTCCAGCTCGATCAATATTGGTTCAAAAAATATTGATCTGGCCTCAAATTGTAGATCAGAATGTTCCCTACGATTGAGACCAAATCAACAATTTTTGAACCAATATTAACCGAGCTGGAGTCATTTTCTCATCTTGCCAGAGGGTCTTCTTTGTTTGGACAGACTATACGTTTTATCATCATATTACATATGTATAACAACATGTTGTACATATTTTAACATCTCATCAATCTCCCTCGCACTCTTCATTATCCACGAAAAACAAAAATTTATATTTTGTACAGGATATCATCCGTATTACAAAAAATAAGATATACTAGAGTATGGTAGGGTGGAGTGGAGGAGCTAAGACAAATCTCAATATGCTGGAAAATGGCTTATAGTCCCATTTTCAAGTTAATATGATCGAAATGTTTAGCATATCTAAGGTTAACGTCCCTAGAAGATGATTAGCATTAGAGATATTGATTGTCAAATGAGATGAGAGATGTGAGACATGAATAAATTCATACTATTTTATTCCTCTAAAATGTTAATACTGTAGCATCCGTATACATCCTCTCCTATCAATAAAAATATGATAATGAAAGTTTAATCTTGATCATTTCTTCGTCTTAGTTTTTGTAAAAATAGAGTTGTTGATTGGATTGTATTCATCAATTAGAGGGTATAGTCAATTTGATCACAAAATTCTCGTAGAAGATCATGCTTCTTGTCTACTTAAATAGAACCAATAACATTAGTGGCGAGATAGGCCGTTTATTGGTTCTCATCTCCGAACTCATCCCAGTAATTCTCTTTTTCACTCCAAATTATCGTGTTAATGGACAGCAGTAAAGTTCTTATTCCTTGGGGAAGTAATAAATATACTATAGCTCTCATTCTAATGAAAGTAATAATTCTATTGGTCATCTCATTTACGGTGTCTCTTGTTCATATCATTCACTTGGTGAATGAGTTTGTTGTCCAATATTTCAGAGTGGATTGCCCGTTCAGCCATGTAAAATCCCTCATAAAAATACTCAGTCACTATTGGTCAGAATGTGTCCTGTTAGGCCTATTGATCATTTGTCAGGTCTATTCATAAAGTTTGAGAAAATACATTGTTAATTAACAATAAGTTTTTATTGTTGTCAGATCTTAAATCTTCGAATAATCATTTGGAGAGAGTACGTGAACAAAAACCATGAATAGTTTCAAATAATAATTTTTTTCGAACAAGAACTTGTTAGTAGGTTGTAACTGTAAAACAAAATTATAGCAAGCTGATCAAGAATTAAATATGAATTTTTTATTATGAGGGGATAATCTGATATCCTTAGTTGTAGAAAAATAATATTATTCCATCTTATCACTTATTATCAATTATTTTCAATTTTTCATTCCAAATTGTTGTTCAGTAAGCCTGAAAAATAAGGAAGGAATTCGATATTTCGATGTTTCGACATCGATATTCCTTTTCAACATAGGTGCTCATGTGATCAAGAATAGCCGCCATGTTCTCAATCATCAGAAGTTATTTCTTAGATGATCCATCATCAACTGATGGTCAGTGACGCTTTAGAAAGTATCAAGTACCCAATGCCTGATTACTGTAGATTTCAAATTCAGCACACGCTCTTGTAACGTCCATGTGCTTTGACAGTTACAAAAAAATACTGAACGTGTCTGTTTTGGGTGATTTAGCACTCGTTAGATGAGAAGACAGAAAACCCGTGTTTTGGATGGTTAAAGTTTTCCAATTTCCCCTTTCCACTCTTTCCTTTGACACGCCTCCTCGCTCCTTCTCTTTCCCTTTAAATTTCGTTCCGACATCTATCTGTCCCTCTAATTTCCTTTAGAGCTCCTTCTCGTCTGTTTCCGGTGTTCCAAGTCCTGTCACACAATCTTGTTCTGTGAATCCACTGACACACTGTCTTTCATTGGCAACAGTCACACATGCCAACGCCCTACTAGACTACTGTTCACTTCAAATGAGGACTGCAATATATTCGTTCTCATCTCATTTCATCCGTCACTCAAATGGAATATACAAGTTTCTTACAAATGACCTTATTATTATGATAATTTTATGTGTAATAACATTATCATTATAATTGAATAGAATTAGCTTCTATCAGCTTCATTTTATGTAAATTCCTGATTTTTAAAATGTAAAATTTGATTATTTATTCATTTACAAAAAAATATACTTATTGGCTAAAATCACAGAACAGCATTATAAGTACAAGCTCTGGAAAATCTGAAAACAGCAATTTTATTTTAAAGTTTTTTCTTGAAAAATTGTTAAGTAGCTGAAAAGGAGAAAATTGAAAACTATTAAAATGGCTACAGTAGGATGGATAGATAATAAGGATTTTCAGGCTGATTAAAAATAGTCCCTTAAAAATATAGTTGGAAGATGATACTTGATGCAAGGATGAGTCTCATACTCGATTAAAACTTTATGACTCCTCTTATTTTTCAATATAAATTTTCTGCTAAACCCATATCACTGTATCAGAGTTCAGAGTAAAAAATTCTGGTTTTCCAATAAAAATCTATTGCTGAACTCATATCTGTATTAGAGTCACAGTGATGCATTCATCATTTTTATGAATGACAAACAGATTACGAATACTGTATATCAATTTAGTCCAACACAATCCCGGAAATCGAGTGCCGGACTATTGCATCGGCAATCTCTCTCTTATCTTTTATTCAGAGACGCCTTGTTGGAAAATGAGTTGGCGGCCGAGGCGGGTTGTTCAGTTTTTCACTTGGCTACGGCTTGTCCGTTTCAATTGGCATCGATAGAATGTTAGCAGTCGAACAAGAAACGCAACGCTCGATCGCAGAGGCAATCGGTTTCGGTTGGTCACGGCTCCGTCCCGTTCGAAATCAACTGTTTCAGCGGTTCTGCTCCGACTCTCGAATGTCGAAATCGATTATATGTTCCCCCGAGTGGGGGGTGGGCTGCGCGTCACGTGGGGGTATCAAACACCCCCTCTCATTTTTGGCATCCTTCCAGATTACTCTCGATATCTCGCAGCGCGCGGCATGCAGTCGATAACGGGGCTAATTAATCTGTCGCCTGCTACACCCCCACCCCTTCTACTAGTACTTCTCTCTTGCCATCCCTTAATTAAACGAATGATCTACATGCTTTTCTCTCGGCTCAATTCTTCCACGTCTCTCCAGTCACATTTTTAATGGCCTGGTAATACACTTTCATAATAATTAGTACTGCTGCCTGCGATCTTGATTGGATTTTCGGAATAAATTTCTCTCTGCCTCGCCGTTGCATATTCAATGCGAGATGGTAATATCTTGTTGATGATTTATCAATCAGTTACGAATATTGAACCAGGTTTTCATTAAATAGGCATTCAGAACAAGTTGAGTGGTTTAGAAAGTGCTTTGGTGCATTTTAGACTTGTTGACATTGTTTTATATTGTTATACAATGTATGTGTATATAGATGAACGTGTACATAAGTAATTTCCATCACACTTCAAATAATAATTCAGCAATTCATGAAATCATTGATGTGATAATAGAAGATAGATAGTTTCCCACACATTTCACATTCTATTCATTCCAGCCTATGATAATTTTTAAGGAATTACTGAATCATTTAGCAATCTTGTAATCTTTAATAGCACTATATTCAAGCTTCTAGAACAAGATATTTTCCAGCATCTGTTTGAGAAGATTTATATTTTCTCTAGAAATTTCCAAAGAATAAATGGATATGAGATGGATCTCGAAAATAGTAATCTTAATAATAATCGTGATAATGAGTATCAATTGTTCGATCCATTTTCTCCTTTCTAGTTGGTATTAATTATTGTGATAAATTTTTTAGGATCTGCAAACTTGTTGAATCATGAATTTGTTTATTGATTTTCCAATGAGGGAAATCGACTTTTACCTTCTTCACTGCTACAACCAATCAAAACAATGAAGCCACACAGGTTAATCCAAATAATTTTAGTTCAAAATGACACAAGAGTTGACGTTGTTTTATTCCAACAAGACAAACCCTCAGGATCTGTGTCATGCAATCCCACAAGCTATACACTCAACAAAAGCTCATGTACAACACACATAGACCACCATCATAATGCCATAGGACATAAATGAACGTCACATGTGATACTAATGTGGGATGTAGAACATTTCCACGTACATAATAATGTTGTAGGAGTGGGACATGCATAGGACATCCACACGTACGTTATAATATTGTACAACAAGTGAAGTACATCATCATTTATAGGTATAATGTTGCACAAGTGAAATGCATCATCACGACGTATACAGATATAATGTTGTACAGCAAGTAGAATGCATCAACACATATACGTATAATAATCTTGTAGGACATGTATAGTGCAGCACACACGGAATAATGTTTTATGACATACACACATCGTGCATACAGATCATAGGACAGAAATCGACGCTAGGAGTGCAATAGATTACGCGATAGTGATAGTGAGAGGAATAGTGCATTAGCCAATACAATAGGTAGCTCTGGCATCGTACACATGTTGTATCCGTGTTTACATCCCTCCATTATCGAATACTCGACATTAATTATCATCCCTGCGCTGTTCAATCATTTAAATGCATCGAGGAGCAACGAACGACCGATCTGGGTCGACACAGAATTATTACGTTCGGTACACATGCGGCGCGTTTATAGTTGTCTACCGCCTATAGGCTTGCAACTCGCAACAGACACGCTAAAATACAATATTCCCATGAATATTATCAACGTATAATACGCCGATCGAAGCTCCCCACAGAACAACAGCGCCGCTGTCGAGAGCTCATCTGCGAGTTTATGCCTCCAGTAACACGCTGATCTGTTGCTTTTTCCGGGCTATTGAATTCACGAGCATGCAAATTTCAATAGATCACTAGTGGGTGATGTGGCATAAAGCTGAAACTTGAATGTCGAATATAGTAGTTATAGTTGACCTGAAATGCAAAAGTGATATAATTTAGATCATACTTTCATAATGATCTGTCATTCCACATACGTTAATGAAGGGGAAAATGACGGAGTGCGTAACTTTTACTATAAATTACTAGAGTTGGAATGAGAGCGCGAATATTTGATTTTTTCACTCTTAGAAATTCGGTAATCCACTCCGTTATTGTTTTCTACATTGAGGTCTTTGAGCGATGATGATACTTTCATTATGGATTATACTAATTATAAACATTGATAAATATTTGGTTGGAGAATCATCATTTTGGTATCTATTCAGAGATATCAAGGTACTGAATGAAGATGTCAACTATTGAGTAAAATTAAAATGACATAAATTCAGTACTAATGATGAGTAAAACTCCCATATAAGTAATGTCAGATCTTAAATACACGTACATTTAAAACTCATATAATTATTACTAATAGATTAATATTTGGAGTGAAGTAGGCTAATCACGAATAGATTAAAAAATACAGTATATGCATTGGAAATCGAACACAGATTGATTGATAAGATGTGAAGGTTTGTACCGTGAATTTTCACGTGAAAATAGAATTTTCCCCATACAATCAACGTGATTATACTCGTATTTTTCATATAGGCTACACAAATGATATGCATTGGCATTTGAACACAAATTATCAAGACATGAAGGTTTATACTGCAAATTCGTACGTGGAATTGAATTTTTCCCCATCTACTCCACTTGATCATACTCGTGTTTTCCATTACATAATACAGAGAAAAATGCAATCGGGCAAGATCATCGCTAAGTTATTGTTAGCACAAGTGAACCAACAAAGAGCCGCGCCTTCTTTGTTCGCTCTCTAATACTTTTTAGCCAATACTGGGCACGCAACGCCAATTTTTTCGAAAACAAGCTTCTCTACGACAATATTTTCCGAGTTTGGGAAAGACGCACGCATTCTGAATGCAAATGGCATCCCCTAAAACCTTCCTACCCCAAAGAAGCACTCGTCTGGGTAAAATCGATAAGTAGAATCTCATAGCTTCATAAATTTTTTTGGCGAGTCGCGGCTGATTGAATTTCGAGGGGATAAAAGTGATGTGATGGGGGGGGGTTGAGGGGAGAAAGACAATTGTCTGTGATATCGGTCAGATTAGCAGTTATTTACTGTTGTGTTCATATCTTTTCGTTCTCAGGAGGGTGAATAAAGTATCGTGTGCCGTGAGATACTTCTTCCGGAATAGGGGATGCTGTTTTTGGGTAAGGGGGGTTTCATGAGGGGTGTTCAGGTGGTGGGGGGGAGTCAGTGGCACAGCCGCCAGGCAAGCTTACCAACGCAGGGCTAAATGGTTTGTATGCGCAGCAAACATCTATCCTCGGCAACCAACTTGGGTTGGGGGGGAGGGGGGAGGTGTAGATGATGATGAGGGGGCTCAGTTTGTGGAAGAGGGGGAGGGTTTGTCGCCTGTAATGATGTGGAAATAACAGCATCGATGTTGAGTCCCGTAAGGAAGCTTAATGTCTTTCCCTACATGCTCCGTGTTGTAACAGAGTTTTTGGCTGGGCCTCGCTCTGAAAATTGTATACATAGAATGAGCACATGCGTTATTTTCCTCAACATATTTTGTGGAGTTATTAGAGTTCAATGAGTCAGGTTGCTGAAAATATTCTAAATCAGAACTTAATAAAACTTTAATAAACAAATTATATTTCAAAATGGAAATAACGGCTCTCTTAGAAAAATTCATAGAATAATAAATCATTAAAAAAAAAAATAATAATAATAATTTTGCTCAAAATTCAAACGAAATTTTTATTAAAATAATTTAAAATTTTTTCATACGTACATCAGAGCACAATCTGTATTGTAAAATATTTATGGTGATTATACTCAGATTACAAACGAGTATTCTATGATATATAGACTGTATAATCAATCTATAGGGATTGATTATACAGTCTTCATAGATTGATGTTTGTTCGTCATGATATTAGTGGAAAATATAGCCTCTATTGGCCTATATGAGGCCAAATAGATGAAAATATGAATGGAAATAAAATATAGAAATATAGAATGAAAATATTAGCCTATATGAGGTTATATAGCCTCTATATTACCTCAATAATATAGCCAACGGTTAAGCCGTCCCAAGATGTATTAGAACTATAGTAGTCACTGTCATTAGAACTGGTCTTCACTAACCTTCCATTATACTCGTACTGTACATTATTCTCGTACTTCTTGAGTCGATATATTTTTGCAGAAGTACGAATCATAAAACAATTTATAGTCAACTCAGAGGTGTTTCAATTTAAGTAATTGCCAACAAATCTTATTACAGCCGTAGATATGAATGTATGTATGTCTGGCTCAACAGCCCATGAAGTTTCAAATTACTCCACTATACAGCCCGTCCAGGCCAAGAAGACACCCCGGCAAGACGGGAAAACGGCCCAGCCCGGCCAATACCCATAAATTCTTAATCAGAACTCACAGTCTCCGAACCAACACTGGCCGAGCCGAAGCCGCTACCTCCCCCCCGCCCGGACAGACTATACAGCAAGCAAATAATCATGAACCAGGATAGAGGTAACGTGTGGTTAGCACGTTGATCCTCTCAATCATAAGCCAGTCTCCGCAACCAATTGGCGGCGCAGAACACCTCTGAATAACATGCAGTTAATCAGTAAGAGTGTAATGCAACAATTACTATTCCTCCAGAGGAATAGTAAACGACTGATGTCTTTACTAACGATAGCCAATCTCCCAAAGGAGATACGTAGATATGAATATGATATGAAAATGATTCAAAAAGGGTACTTTGATAATTATTTAAAATAAAAAAAAACAGTGATGGAAGTAGCCCTGAGATAAGGAAACACTAATGATATGAAAATTATGAGTAGGATGATGGTTTTTACAGTGATGGATAGATAGATAGATAGATTGAAAAGCATCCACTGTCCTCCACTGATACAAATACTCTCATAAAAATAGAAAAATCCTAATCATCACGAAAGATTAACTCTCACAGCATTTATTTATTCCCTTATCAGTTTATTCGTTTTATATAGCTTATCAACTTATTAGCATTCATTATTTTTCCTCATTCCGTCTGTCCTGTGTTCAAATAACTTGTAGGCAATCTAGCACACGAGTTGGGCGATTGGAATGGGACAATAAACACCTCCGGCAGTTGCAAAGTCAACCGCAAACACTTTGGCTGGCAAGACGAATCGAACTGCGGCCACGCTCTTATCCAATCAAATATTCCATTACGAGTCACTGAATGTTTCACATGGAGGTGTGGACCACACTTCTCATCTTCCTCCCCTCCCACTCATACATCCTCTTACTTTCATCTTCTTACTCTCTTCTCCCTTTCCCATCTTCACAGTATTCTCTTTCACTCCTCATATTTTGAATCTCTTTCTCTCCCCCTTACGCTCATTGAATCCTCTTACTTCCCCTCCACTCTTTCCCCTCTTCTTTCTGCCATCTTCTTTCTGCCCTCTTCTTTCTGCCCTCTTCTTTCTCCCCTCTCTTCCTCCTCTTCGAATTCTAATCCTTTTTCTCTTCAAAATATCCTCTTCCACTCCTCATACTCTGAATCTCTTTCTCTCTCCCCCTCACAGCCATTGGATCCTCTTACTTTCTCTCTACTCTCAATCCTCTTCTTCCTCTCCTCTCTTTCTTTTTCCAAGCTCTTCCTCTCAATCTTCACAGAATCCTCTTTCACATCTCCTAATCAAGATTCTCTTTTTCTTCCCATTTCTTCCTCTTTCCATCTATCTTTCCTTTTTATTCTTTTCTCCCTTCTTTTTCTTCCCCTTCTATTTCCCCCTTCTCCCTCCCCTCTTCCTGAATTCTCTTCCACTCCCCCTACTGTGGTTCTCCTTTCTCCTCTCTCCTCTCACTCATTGGATCTTCTTTCCTCCCTTCATTCTTGATCCTCTTTTTCCCCCTCTCTCTTCCTCTCATATCCTCTTCTTTTGCCCTCTCTTCCTCTTTGCATTGTCTTCTTTCCCCCTCTCTTCCTTTTCGCATTATCATCTTTTTCCCTCACTCCCTCTTTGCTTCTTCTTTCTTCTCCCCCTTCCCAGTATTCTCTTCCGCTTCTTCTATTTTGAATATTTTTCTTCCTCTCTTTTCTCCCTCATTGCATTCTCCTCCTTCCCCCCTTTTTCGTATCCTCTTCCGCCTTTCCAACTTTGGATCCTCTTCTCTCTCTACTCTCTCCGTCTTCGCATCCACTCCTTTCCCTCAGCACAGTAGCCTCTTTCTTCTCCCTCTCCCCATCCTATTCATTGGATCCCGTTCTTCATCCCCCACCTACCCCCGTGTGAACCCGCTAAACGTTAATATTAACGCCGGGCCAAAGCTCAGTGTCCGTGTGCGATGCGCGGCGACCGACCGACCAGCTAGTTTAGTAAATTATACATTGGACGACCCTATTCCCTACACTGCTGTTAAACCGTCCCAAACGGCCACGAATTAGCTGGCGTTCTAATCCGGCTCCCCGTGTTTGATAAACTGCTCACACCCTTCCACCCCCCAACCACCCCAAAAAGTCCCCCTTCCACCCCGGAAAACAAATCTGCACACTCACTTCCAAACCAAGCTTAGCGGAGAGTATGTTACAGCTTTAGCACCCCGGCATCAGTGCTTAGCAAATATTCTGCGATATTAACTCGATCCTCAAGGGCCTCAACATTGAACAAAGTTTCGGACTGCGGCTGGGAAACCGGAGATAACCAAACCAACACTCGGTCATAATCGGAAACATTGTCACAAATTGAACAAACTGGTCAAGCTCGACTAATATAACCAGTGTGCTGTTGGTACTACAAAGTCGTGAGCTGGACTATTGAATAACTTCGGGAACATAAATACCGGCTTATATCTCCAGTACGTATATCCTCCAGTCAGTGATATTCGAGTCTTAATCCGAATCTCCGAATGTACTATTAGTTCAGTTGAAATTTCAACAGCCCAATTATAACAGTGAGTAATTGAATTGTGGGTGAGTAGTTTTAACTTATTTGTAAGAATAACGAATAAATAAATAATAGGAATGAAATGAAAATATCATATAATATTATTTTGTTGAGCTGAGATTGTAGAGTTTGTTTTATCACGCAACTTCAAAATTCGAATTTCAATAACCAATTTTTAGTAGTCTTCCATGCAGCTCAAGTATTACCTCAAGCTGGTTCTAGTTTGAGGTTTCCAAATTCAAAGTTCCTCTTCAGTGTCCCCAGGAAAAGTACAAAGTGAAGTGGATTATTATTCTGAATGACGCATTTTCTCGGAAATAAGCATAATGAGGAAAAAATAAAATATTTTTTATTCAACCTCCTTCATTATCAAAACCTCAGTTTTTTATTAAAATTATAATGTTTGGAATTAAAAATGAAGAGCTAATAGAGTGACTTAAGCTGAAACTTAGTAATATTATTTGTAAATACATAAATTTCCTGCGCTCTAAATTATTCGATATTTATACAACTAATTCTCCCTTTCTTACCACAGAGAATGTACGAATCTATCTCATCCATACTGTTTACAAGATAGGAGCAACCCGTATAATCAGTTTAGTAAACTGTAATACTAGTAACCTGAATAATGCCATAATAATATTCATCGCTCTTGCACCATTAAAACGCTCCGCTATCACGTCGCGCGATAACTATTTTGTGCGAGCGATAAAGTCGCGCTTTACGCTCTTATCTTAATACATAAATTGCAATTTGAGTTTTCTATCTCTTGTCCTTATGATAACTCTTTTTTATCTCAGGGTTTTTGTAGAGTTGATGAGATCCAAACAATATCAGTTGTAATTGAATTACTTTAAATTTAGCAATGATCAGAATAAACCTTTTCGAAATGGAAATTCTATTATACAGGCAACTAGTTGGCTCTCTCAAATCGTTTAAGAGTGGACATCGGCCACGCATAATTGGCAACTCCAAATATAAAAATCCTTCATCTACCAAATATTAATTAGACAATTCAGTGGAATGCAGAGTGTAACAAATCTATACTTGTCGGAACATGTATTTATCCTAGGATGTTCGGCAAGCATAAATATGGCTCTCACTGATAATTTTAAGGATTGATCTCGGTCGACGAACTGGCTTCAGTTTGACACGAGCTATAATTCAGTATATTGTCTAATTATATTAGCAGGGTATGAGCAGCTCCAATCCAAGGTATATTTGGTCGAAATGTTTCGAACACAAGAGAGCCTGGGCCTAGATAGAATCTCAATCTCTATGGTATTCATTCATGAACAAATATTATATTGTATAATTTACAAATCCCGACGAGGCATGTCTCACACTTAGTAAGTTAATAAATAACTTAAGAAGGGTGTACATTACCCATCCAGATCTGACAAGCATGAACAAGACCTAGCAAGCTCAGATCATGTGATGCTTAAAAGAAGTATAATTAATTAATCAATCCATAAGGGGTGAAAAAATCACTTCAGAAAATATAATAAACCAAAGATGAATCCGTGAAGCGTTAAATAAAGATTTAACTCTCCATGAATTAGCCAGGAGGTGAATGGAATAATCCAGACAAATTTAAATATATAACTGTATCATATATTCTCCCGCCAAATTCTGGCCACAGAACAAATTTAGCAATTTATCAATATTTTCAAGTTAAATAGTATTCAATCAAATGTACTTAATGGTTAACAAGTTAGCAGATTTTGTTGGACCTCAATATGGGTTCGGCCTCTTAGGAAATTATGACTATTGGATTTAATACATCATATAATTCTTAAAACTAAATGCGCATATCGACGGGTGGATATTTCAATATTATTTTCGGTCGCACTACTCGCAGACCAGAGCTCTGGGGAATCGAAGCACTAGTGTAAAATTTTAATTTTCGGTTTCACTGTGTATCCCTGTATGGCGAAGTGTCGATTTGCTACCCCCCAGTAGCGACTAAGGCGTTGTCGTCTTTCGGCGTCGGCTATGGTCAGCGATTAGCTCGTGATGGCGATATAACTTTGGGGCATTTAGTTTAAAAATTTGAGACAATTAATAATTTAAAGGCGACTAATGCCATTCGAATTTTTTACTAGGTCAGGTCGACGTGTCATTCCCAGGCCGTCCTGCTGCAGAGTGTCTTGTCAACCCTACTTCCGGATCGTCCTCGTTGAAAAAATAGACTTGAACCCAAATCAAATAATTGTGAAGTGAAAAAACATTGGTGGGAGATTTAAATTGGACATATCAAACAATGTCGACAATATCTGTTACAGTGAGTGAATTACCCTGTTTTTATGTATTCAATGTGGTAACAATAATTTATGACCTAATAAATATAATTATGATAAATTTAGTAAAATAATTTTCCTTACAGCCTACAAATTAACATAGTATTAACGAATGTTGAGCTTCTAAGAGCTGACAAGTTTGCTCCAATAATAGCAATTACGAAATAACTTCAAGATTACTTGATACAATCATAACACATAGAGAATATTACACATACTATATATAACAATTTAATATTAAGTGAGAAACGTAATTATTGTCAAAATGAGCTCTCTGCATACTGGCACAGTCTTGAATATGAGGTATAATAAGATCATAAATTAGGCAAATAGGTACAGTGCATTCCAAGAAAACAATTAATAAGCACATAGGTGATAAAAAATCACAGATTGAAGGAGATAGCGTAAAAAATATTAGTTTCGACAGAATTAATTATGCCTTCAATAAGTTGGCAAAATGATTATTCATGAACGTGCCGGTAAACAACAGCTGACTTTGACAGTTCAAAGAATTAGGTTATGGTCTTCAAATAAATAGATCAATCTAGTAGAAACTATGAAATAAATTAGCCCGTTCAAATACCAAAGTGAGGAATTTGGCAATCAAGAGTTGGATAAATTGATTATCGCTAGATAGTAGCGTTAAAGATAAGCCACAGTACCGTTAAGGTGAGTAAAAATAGAGTCAATTTAATAATCGTACCCAGGTTTGGTTTTAGATGTGACATAAAACCCCCTAAGCTTTTAAATACGAACAGAATAAGTGCAAACGCAGTGAATCTGCTGAGTGTTTACAAAGATTATAAGTGACAATCACTAAAAGCAAACAAATCTGGTCTTACATACAGCGAAAAAACGTACAATGTACAACAAGAAAACATGTCTAGCCTAGCTCAGACAATATACAAATAATCCCTAACAAGGCCTAAGCCTAACAAATAATTGTACAACAATTCAAATCAACCCCGGTGCAAAGGATCAACAGAAAAAAGAGCGAACACGGTTTTGCTGTCTCATACAGTTCAAAATCCGGCGCCAAATAAAGGTTGTCCAGTCACCAGTGGTGATGAAATGTGTTGCCAACCTTACAATAAAAAATAGTCCCTAACAATGCTGAATGCCAGTATACACAACAATAAAAGTTAATGCAAACACGTAAACACTCGCTGGTAACAAAGATTCAATACAAAAATACAAATAAGGTAACTGTGCTATCAAAGAATTGCAAATGGTAACTGGGCATAGTTTCAACAATAAATATAACCAGGTGGTTTGTCTAAGACTAGATTACAAAGACATAGTACTTCTATCTCCCCAACAACGTACCAAAGTACCCCCTAGACTAATGACCTGTGTACGCAGAGACGGACCCCAGAGGTCGTTCCTCAGACTATAAACGTTTCAATAAATCAACAAATTTTAAATTCCATAACCGTTCATTTTTTTTTTTTTTTTTTTTCATTAAGTAGATGACTAAATTCAATAAGAAACAGGCATGCTATGCAAATGCTTAAACATTTATGATAAAAAATAAAAATACATTTAGATACAAAGTGGCATGCTTTAAGCAAAAAAGGTATAAATAATGACAGTGTAGTGGCATTAATGCCTGTGCTGCATCCACAGCCTTCGAGTTTATCTCGATCAGCTGACGCCTAGCGGCTGCACACAATCCTTCTGTTCTTATCAAAATTGAAACATAAACAAACAATTGTACACCGAATGGTACATCGCCACAAAAGAAATCAAGTAGCAAAGACAAAACGTCAAATCAAAGTTTTGACGCTAAACTTTTAAATTCAAAGTTCAGTGTGTGTTATGTGTGATAATGTATGGTTGGTAGTGCTGGAGAGTCCTGAGTTTCCTTACGGATTCCACGTTCCAGACTTCCAGTTCCAGGCATAAATTTCGATTGTGCCACATGTGTAATTTTAAATGTCAAACGAGTGTTTGTACAAAATTGTAGATATGTTCTGTGAAATATATAGCACTGTCCCAGTGGAGATTGAGTCTCCAGTATATCATGTAAATACATCCAACTATCCAGTCCCTCATATAGGTTGGCTAGGAAACAAGGCTGGTAAACAACAAAAAAGAGGTTATGTAAACACGAGGCTGGTAGAAAGAAGAGGTAAACCAATTTATATTACAAGTGTATAAGTTTATAGAGTAAGAGATTTGTCGATGGTCGAATATCATGACACAGATTTAACATCTGTCTGGCCTAGTAAGACTCTAACTGGACATCTGTGTGGCGGAAATATTATGTTTCCTGCTTGTATGTACCTATGTGAGCAATACAGGTCCGGCAAATGTACTTTATGTTGGGCTTCTGCAAGGTAATATGTATTGCATGAGCCACACAAATTCGAGTTTCATACATTCGACAGTCGACCAATAAATTTTAGAAAGACTAATTAGGGTCCCTACCCATAAGGTTGAAGATTCAAAATGCAGTTTGAGTAGGTTATAACATATAATTAACTTCAAAAGTGATTTGGTTTATGTACTAGAGAGTACTAGAACTTGTGTAGGTTATGTTTTAAACCCATATGTAACTATACCCCCCATTTATTTGACTGGTTCAACGAGCTAGAGTAAGATACTCCCTGGTTCCTCCGATATTATGTCACTCATATGTTGCTCGCATGATCCATACTGACTCTAACTGGTCATCTGTGTGGCAGAAATGACTTTCTTGCTTGTATGTACCTTGAGAGCACGCGTTTGGGTCTAGTAAGCACGTACCTTGTTGGCTTTCCAGAGTGCAGTCAGCATTATAGAAACCAACTCAAATGAGTAACATAAATCCACGGACCACAGAGTAGGTAAAAAAAAGATGATATTAGGGTTCCCTAAAATACGGTCGGACGTTTGCTACATTTTCCCACCATTCCATACCAGGGTTGGTAGGGTCCCTCAACTTTATAGTATTATTCCCTGACACCTTAATAATAGAAAATGGGCCGGTGAAGAGGTGAAAGAACTTTCTAGTTACTTTACTCAAAGCATCCGAAAGACGATGTGTACGTACTAACACTTCCTGCCCTTCAATGTAGTTTATACTCTTGCACTTTGCATCATGGTGTTTTTTCCGTCTAGTAGCGCTTTGTAGGAGTTTGTTTCTAACCATATGTATCCTATCTAAGTTAGGTTGGTTTTCACTACCCGGGAAAGACACTAACTCCTTTATGAAACTTGCATCCTTACTCCCAAACATGACCTCCTGCGGTGTATAGTTGGTGCTTTCACTTAGACTATTGTTCAGACAGAATTCTAAAAATGGTAGGTATCTAGGCCAACGTTGATGAGCATTAGGGCAGTAGGCTCTCATGAATCTCTTGGGATGTATTCCATCCGTGCGATTTGCAAAAATATCCAAATTTTGGAAAAGTGATATGTGATGTTGCGAATCGTTTACTACTATTGGGTCGGCGCTGTGTCGAGCCAAGTCAAATCGGGTTTCTAGCTGTGCAATCTTAGCGTTAGCTATACGGAGTTGCTCCTCAACCTCTCCTTTACTAGTGGTAGTTATATTAGTCAGCTGGTCGATTCGCCCATTGTGTATTCCAACTGCGTGCGATATTTGTGCGCATGTTTGTTGTAGTGTAGTGCACCGTCCATCGATAACGCTCACCATACTTTGTAGGGCCACGGTGTTTCCCTCAATCTCCTCCATTCTCCGTGTTCCGGCATTAACAGAGGTGGTGATCGATGCCAATGACTCCTCTCCTAATCTCTTACTATTCTCCAATAGTTGTTGATATTGAGCCTCTTGCAGGGTAAGTGTAGCCCGGTGATTGCTCAATATTTTCTCCTCCTGCAGCTTCACAGTGTTAGTGGTAGTTAATAATTTTTCTTCTATACAGCCCAACAGTTGGTTGGAAGCCTCAGCGAATCGTGTCTCGATTTTTTGACTCAAAATATCATTCTCAGCGCGCCATTCCTCTCGAGGAGTCATCTCATCTATACGCCGGTTCAAATTAATAGTTTGCATATCTAGTGACTGCTCTATTTGGTTAACACGCTTGACCGTAGCTGCCTGTTCTGTGTCCACCCTCTGTATATCCACAGCATGTTGTGTAGCATTCTGATCTACTTGCTCTTGCGTTTTGTGCACTTTAATGGCTATCTGGGTGGCGGCTTCACTGGTAGCCTTATAGACCTCAGCCCAGCGCCTATCCATTTCTGCAGTCCTCTCCTCCATCCTGGCCAATAACTTCGTTAATAACGTCTCCTGAGATGTGGGACTACCCAAAAGCATATCCTCATAAGGTCTGCGGATGAATCCAGCTCTACCAAATCGGGTGACTTGTCTGCCTCAGCAGTGGGGTTGGGTGTGATAGGGGTTTCCTGATCTATACTTTCCTATGAGTGGATGAAAAGGGTGGGTGGTCGCTCTCAAAAATATTCTCCCTTGGGGCTCTACTCTAATTGTTTGTGAAGACCCGGCTGCTGTAGGATCTATATTTTGTAAGGTAGCCATGTCCCTAGTAAAATTATCTACGGTGGGGTCTCCTCGACATCAGACAAGTCATTACTAAACCCAGGATAAGATACACAGGAATCAGTAGGGTGCGCCATGATAGTGATGAGTGCGAGTGTGTTCAGTGTAGTGTTGTGAAGTGCTGAACCAAGCTAAAAAAAAGGATTACACAAGTCAACCACAACAACTGATGATTCGAACAGACAGGATTGCGTCCACCCGCCAAGCTGAAAACACCTATAAAAATACACAAAACACAGGCCAGTACCTTACCTTTACGTTCTCACTTTACTACTAACACATAAAATGTACATATAAGTTACTCTGCATAGACAACAATGTATGACCTAACCCTAAAAAATCAACTTCAAAGACATCAATTGTCAGAATGAAAAATTCGATATTCGTGCTGAAGTATTCCAGTACTAAATTATTCAATGATTTCATACGAAATAATTATTGTTATCCGACACAAAGATAACACTTATAGAAACTATGAATTTAAAGCTATACTAAAGAAAGCAACTTTCTTTTTTTTTTCTTTAAAACTGGAATATCTTCTAAAATTCGAGTATTTGAGGCATAAAGTCACCTTGGCTATTTCATGGTATATTAATTTTTTAATAGTGCTAACTATGCACAATTTTACTAAATTATCAATTTGACTCAACAATCTTATTTGTATAAAATTCTAGTCTTCTTCTAAGCCTCACGCTCTGGGTGCCATATCATATGATAACTCTTTTTTATCTCAGGGTTTTTGTAGAGCTGATGAGATCCAAACAATATCAGTTGTAATTGAATTACTTTAAATTTAGCAATGATCAGAATAAACCTTTTCGAAATGGAAATTCTATTATACAGGCAACTAGTTGGCTCTCTCAAATCGTTTAAGAGTGGACATCGGCCACGCATAATTGGCAACTCCAAATATAAAAATCCTTCATCTACCAAATATTAATTAGACAATTCAGTGGAATGCAGAGTGTAACAAATCTATACTTGTCGGAACATGTATTTATCCTAGGATGTTCGGCAAGCATAAATATGGCTCTCACTGATAATTTTAAGGATTGATCTCGGTCGACGAACTGGCTTCAGTTTGACACGAGCTATAATTCAGTATATTGTCTAATTATATTAGCAGGGTATGAGCAGCTCCAATCCAAGGTATATTTGGTCGAAATGTTTCGAACACAAGAGAGCCTGGGCCTAGATAGAATCTCAATCTCTATGGTATTCATTCATGAACAAATATTATATTGTATAATTTACAAATCCCGACGAGGCATGTCTCACACTTAGTAAGTTAATAAATAACTTAAGAAGGGTGTACATTACCCATCCAGATCTGACAAGCATGAACAAGACCTAGCAAGCTCAGATCATGTGATGCTTAAAAGAAGTATAATTAATTAATCAATCCATAAGGGGTGAAAATCACTTCAGAAAATATAATAAACCAAAGATGAATCCGTGAAGCGTTAAATAAAGATTTAACTCTCCATGAATTAGCCAGGAGGTGAATGGAATAATCCAGACAAATTTAAATATATAACTGTATCATATATTCTCCCGCCAAATTCTGGCCACAGAACAAATTTAGCAATTTATCAATATTTTCAAGTTAAATAGTATTCAATCAAATGTACTTAATGGTTAACAAGTTAGCAGATTTTGTTGGACCTCAATATGGGTTCGGCCTCTTAGGAAATTATGACTATTGGATTTAATACATCATATAATTCTTAAAACTAAATGCGCATATCGACGGGTGGATATTTCAATATTATTTTCGGTCGCACTACTCGCAGACCAGAGCTCTGGGGAATCGAAGCACTAGTGTAAAATTTTAATTTTCGGTTTCACTCACATGTGTATCCCTGTATGGCGAAGTGTCGGTTTGCTACCCCCCAGTAGCGACTAAGGCGTTGTCGTCTTTCGGCGTCGGCTATGGTCAGCGATTAGCTCGTGATGGCGATATAACTTTGGGGCATTTAGTTTAAAAATTTGAGACAATTAATAATTTAAAGGCGACTAATGCCATTCGAATTTTTTACTAGGTCAGGTCGACGTGCCATTCCCAGGCCGTCCTGCTGCAGAGTGTCTTGTCAACCCTACTTCCGGATCGTCCTCGTTGAAAAAATAGACTTGAACCCAAATCAAATAATTGTGAAGTGAAAAAACATTGGTGGGAGATTTAAATTGGACATATCAAACAATGTCGACAATATCTGTTACAGTGAGTGAATTACCCTGTTTTTATGTATTCAATGTGGTAACAATAATTTATGACCTAATAAATATAATTATGATAAATTTAGTAAAATAATTTTCCTTACAGCCTACAAATTAACATAGTATTAACGAATGTTGAGCTTCTAAGAGCTGACAAGTTTGCTCCAATAATAGCAATTACGAAATAACTTCAAGATTACTTGATACAATCATAACACATAGAGAATATTACACATACTATATATAACAATTTAATATTAAGTGAGAAACGTAATTATTGTCAAAATGAGCTCTCTGCATACTGGCACAGTCTTGAATATGAGGTATAATAAGATCATAAATTAGGCAAATAGGTACAGTGCATTCCAAGAAAACAATTAATAAGCACATAGGTGATAAAAAATCACAGATTGAAGGAGATAGCGTAAAAAATATTAGTTTCGACAGAATTAATTATGCCTTCAATAAGTTGGCAAAATGATTATTCATGAACGTGCCGGTAAACAACAGCTGACTTTGACAGTTCAAAGAATTAGGTTATGGTCTTCAAATAAATAGATCAATCTAGTAGAAACTATGAAATAAATTAGCCCGTTCAAATACCAAAGTGAGGAATTTGGCAATCAAGAGTTGGATAAATTGATTATCGCTAGATAGTAGCGTTAAAGATAAGCCACAGTACCGTTAAGGTGAGTAAAAATAGAGTCAATTTAATAATCGTACCCAGGTTTGGTTTTAGATGTGACATCCTTTGAATTTTTTATTATATAACTCATTTGATGTGTTGTCCATAATATTACTTATATAATAATTTACTAAATAAATAGATAAAATATGAAGTTTTATTTCGTCATGAACAAAAATTTCACCTTCAACGGTACATGATACATCTCACAGCGCATTGATGCGAATAAAATAACAGCAGAATTAATATGTTTAATAATAATTTACTTTTGGCAATGATGACGAAAAAGTCAGTTGAAATTTTTGAGAATCAGGCAGATAAAATTAATTAGAAATTGAACCAAAATCGAAAATTTTCGGTAGTTGTGGTTGGGGTGTAGGGTTGACGGCGAAATTCATGTTATACACCAGCACAGCGCAGCGGACGGGGGAGCGCACGCAAAAGCGAGGTAGGGAGTTGTATTTCCTGGTGTGAAGTTTTTATTTCCTTCTTGCGGGCTTGCAATATATCAGGCCAAGTGACAACTGCAGTATTGTAATGGGCTACAGAAGCGGCAATATGTCTTTCATTCCGACAGCCTCATACAAACTAAACCGAGACAAGAAAGGCATCCCTGTGCAGTGTGCAGGGTTGGGCGACGAATTCTCGCTTATATACAATAAACAGACTCTAATCATAAATAAAATACACACTTTAAACTGGAAGCTTGACATCAAGGCTCCTGCTGTGAATGTTCAGAGCTGTGAAGAGACGCTTCCATCCCGCTTTTCTGCTTCTTGGTGGGGAACAACACCACGTCTCGTATGTTCAAGAAAAGTTGCCTGAAAAATTTACTATTTAGCCCATTGAACGTTTCTCACTGGAAAATGACTTTTGGAGACATGTGGTGCAAGTAAAAAGTGAGAAAGAAAGGAAAATAATAACTATTCGTTTGAGAAATGATAGATCTGATTGATAATGAATGTGAGAAGTATAAGTTTCAATCGTGATTGAATAAAATAAATAGAATATTCGTTTATGGTGATTGAATGAACAGGAATGTATACATTTCATTACTCACAAACAAGAAACAAGTAATAAAGCTCATGTGAGCTTCGTGAAACAAGCATCGCTTATGTGGAACAAGCTTAGAAAGCTTATTGAGCATCGTTATGGAAGAAAAAAGAAGAAAGAATACATGAAATGAATTCAAGACATCTTTATCTCTTTGACGTAGAACAATAAGGAGTAATGGAGGAAAAATAAAGACAGCAAAACTTTGTTATAAAAATGAATTTTATGTATTAAGGGACGATTTCTCCATCCTTATGGTATAAAATTGGAGCCAAGTTGATTCCTTCTGAATTTTCAACTTTGATATGAACTTGTTATAAAATAAAAAAAATATCTTGCTGATCGAACTTGACCTGATATTGACCCTTCACAAATCATCTCAGGAGACCTGATAAGAAGAGAAGGGGGCTCCCTGATAATTATTTCTAGATTTGACCTATCCTAGATCTATATAATAATTGTGTTAATAGAAGAAATGTTGAAGTATTGACGTTTACATTGTACGATCTCAATTCCACTTATTAGATCTAATTGATCCCAGCACATCTCTGCAGAATAGATTTCTCTTACTATAAATTCAGTATGAACGTGGTCTGGAATCATTTGCTGGTTGGTGGAATAGAGAGATTGGAATACAAACAAAGCAGTCGAGCAGTGTTAGTCGATTTAGAAAGCGGACTCGACTAATCTCGTAGCCGAGCCAAGTTGATATCAGCAACAGGTACAGAGATGGGCCAGTCACAGCCGTGCTGTCCAAGGCGAGCATTCTGCAGAGGTGGAAATACATCGATTAGGGGTGCTTTGGGGGGAATAGGAGGGGGAGAAGGGCAGATGCTATCTCTGCGGTTGTGGTCGTTGGGCCGGTGCAGCGATTCATATCAATTTTCAGGACTCTACGCGTCGCCGACTGCATTCCTGATTTGACTGCCTTTTTTCCTGGATTTTCGATCGGGACCTTCGGACCTTTGTATTCATTTGATAGGTCTGAATACCATATAGCCGAAGCCCCTTTGTCTGTCTAGTGGTTGTTGCATTGAGGAGGAGGCAGAGGAGAAGGAGGAGAAGGTGAGGAGAAGAGGAGGAGGAGGAGAAGGAGTGCAGGGTAAACAAAAAGGTGGAATATGTTCGATATATAAATAGACAATTCGATTGTAGAAGACAAGATGCAGGAAACTGGCATGAGAGAGGATCGTTTAGGAGGTATGAGAAGACCTCCTAAGAGACCTTTTCTCTAACCTAAAAAAAGAGGAAAAAAGAGAAATTAGTTCATGAGAAATGAAGAAGATAGAGAATGAGGAAAGGTAAGAGTAGGATAAAATTGAGTGAGTGGGATATTAAGCTGGTGGAGAAGTAAAAAGGAGAGAGGAGAAGCAGTAAAAGGACCTAAGAAGCATTATGAGGAGGAATAAGGAATAATAGTTTGAGACGGGGGAAAATGAAGAGGAGGGATAGAAGAGCAGAAGTGGGAGGAGAAGAAGAATGATAAAGAAGTGAGATAAATCAAGAAGGTGAGGAGGAGGAGTATCGAAAAGTACAGAAAATAGAAGTAGAGGAGGGAAATACAAGGAGGTACATAGGTCTTGAGTATGAAGAAAATAGAGAATGTTTAACAGAATCAGGAGAAGTGTGTGAATGAAAATAAGCTGAAAAAGGAATAAGAAGAGTAGAAAAATCAGAAGATGGAGAATATGGTGGAAGATACGGTTGATATAAGGAAAGAGTAAAAATATCGATGGAAAGGTCCAAAGCAAATAGAAGAGCGACCAGGAAGGGTGGAGGAGAGGAATCAGGAATAGAAGAAACAAAGGAAATGGATTAAAAAAGAGGATGAGGAGGAAAAGGAATGGAAAAGCGGAGGGAATAGAATAGAAAGGAGGACGAGAAGAAGGGAGAAACTAGGCAAAGGATGAAAAAGGGAAGAGTTTATTGCGGTCTAGGGGTTGTGGAGAGTACAAAAAAAGGAACGCCGCTGTGTGGTGAGAGGAGAATACGAATAGTGAAAATGCAACAAAGAGAGAAGGAACGAAGTGTGGTGAGAGGAGTTTAGGATAGAAATTGTGAAAGTGCGACAAAGAGAGGAATGTCAACGAGCAAGCACTCGGCACCCAGATAAAAACCGCGATGGTGTGGCGTGGCGCGGAATTCAAATTCGGCGACCAGACATTGCATTTGTCTCGCCAAGTGCTGTTGATGGGCACCCGATTCCAGCCGATTCGATTCCCAATTCACGTTCAAACTTTCAGTCCGGCTTACTCGATTTGCAGTTGCCCGCAACTGAACAAACGATGATTTATCATTGTTTATCAGAAAATCTGAATTTTGAAGTAATGAATGAAAGTGAGGGAGGGATTACTGTCAATGATTTTGAGAATAGACTGAATTATCAGTTTGGGTATTATATACAATACATCTTCTGTAATTCTTAGAACCTGATTGGTGATTGATTGATAATTATTATCGATACCAAGTAGCCGAGGGCACTAGAAATGGGTACTAAGTTATTATAAGTGAATAATATTGGTGAAGAAATAACTGAAAAACGTTAAGTGAACGTTAGAGTAAACTGGGCAGATCACCTAATGCGAATGTCTCCAAATCGCCTTCCACTACAATTATGGAAATTAAAACAGGATGGAAGACGAGACATTGGCAGACCGAGGAAGCGTTGGACACCGGAACAGGCGCAGATGCCTAGTCCATGATAGATGATGATGATGATGATGACGTTAAGTGAGCTACTCAACTGTAAGTAATGTTGAGTACCTAATTAATAAATTTATCATTGAAATTTATTAATTAAGGATCTAGTTAGCTTTGTGGTTGGTATATTATCAAGAGAGTATGCTCTATTATATTACAGTTGATGTTCATCATTTCAGCAGGAGCCAAATTATACAATACAAATTAATAGAATTGAATGTTATCTATAAAATCGGCTATATCCTCAATCAATTCATTACTGTCCGTTTATGCGAACCATTATTAACTCTGGAAATTCCAGGAATTACTTTCAAGCATAATTAGATTCATCAGCTGAAATAAAGCAATGTTTGTGAGCTCCAAAGATTACTGAATTCATGTCAGCCACAATCAATGAGGCCTAATTGAAAGCAATATTTTGTTTCGAGAAAAGTATTTTAATATTTGATAAATATTATGATTAATCAAGCTCTTATAGATTATTGGAAAATCGTTATCCCAAAATAACAAAAATCGTTAACAAAAAATAATCGTCATCCCAACAATAAAAAGGTATCTAGTTTATGAATAAATTATGTAATTTGCTTAGTGTTATTTCAGCTCTCATATTCCATATATTCATATTATTTGGCTCTCATTTTTACTTAAAATATGTAGGAAAATGAGTTATTACAAATTCCATGAGAAGAGTATAACAATAAAAGAAATATTGAATTTATAAATTATATAATTCAATTCACTTAGTCTAGCATGTAATTTAGCTTCCATTGAGATTCTTAATGAAGAAAAATAAGTTTAAATAACAAAGTTTATGAGAAGATTCTCATCCCAGATAATATTATATCCTTGAGGTGGGATTTTCAAGGACCCAATCTCCAAACGAAGAACATCCTGCTCATAAGGTTCATCAGCTGTGTAGTTTATAGATAACACCCTAGATTAGTGAGTATCCAGGTGAGTCCAAATTAAGTCGGACGGTTGATCGTTGTGCTTGCTTGGTATCAGCAATCTGCGACCTCCGCTATCTTAATAATACATGAATATACCCTTGGCAAACACATACACTGGCTTGGATGAAAATCACGTAAGTTGCAAGATGGAGAGGCGAGAGATAGTAAACGAGGGTGAGAGAGAAAGGATAAGAGATAAGAGAGCTTTTCAAGAGTGAAGTGTCGACGGAGTCATTGAGTGGTAGCGTATGAGGGGTTGGAGTAGGGGAGGGGGGTTGAGCAAGTGGCTTCCTTCCGTAGCTGAATTGAAAGAAGAGCTATCTTAATCCGAGAACATGGCCGACTTATTAAAGATGCCCACTTTATATGCATAGAACCGGTTAAGCTGTGTCCTTCAAGCTTTGCCTTCATCTAAAGAGCACACATCCTCTTCAAGGCTTCCTAATTTTCACCCTCAGGCAGAATAATTGGCTCTCCCACACAACTCGTCTCTTCTCCCCACATTCGTTGCCACCACATGACCTCTCTCCGTCTCTCTCTTTTCTGGTCTTGTCTGGCTAATAGCGGCTTGAACGTCTTGTCACGTGCCCTCAAGCACTCGGTAATCCCCGATAAATTTCTGCGCTCTCCTCCTTGACCCAACTTGACGCCTTTGGCAAAAGTTATCGAGAATTGATGACCAAGATACATTTGGCAGAACATATGTCAGGCATTGAACAGGGACGTGCTAGGAATACTGTCCAAAAGTATGATCGATGTTGTTGGATTAGAAAGCGGGAATGACTTCCGCTAGGTGCATCATAGACTGGACTATACTTCTTGAATATTCATCGACTTGAATGACCCTTTCAATATGCATAGTCTTGAATAGAGAATGTCGTGCATCGCTGAAGACCAGTCCAATGATAGTGCTCAAAAGCTTAACAGGTTCCATCATGGAAATGCATAATTAGGAGATGAAGCCCACTAAAAGTTGATAGACGTGAATATTATTATGGAAATCTTATTATTATTATAGTGAATAGTATTTCCCAACGAAATATTAAATTCGACAATATATAAATTTTGATTATCAATTCATTGTTCTTGAGAATCCCTCAAATTATATTCAAGCTCTAATCTTTTAATAAGTAGTTATATATACATAACTAGTAGTTCCATATTACACCACAGAAGAATTCTCTTTCCTCATGTTCATCTACTCCAAGGTTGAACCATCAGAAAATATTAATGTTTCAGATGTTTCTGAGGTAGAAACCTACAAGTACAAACCAGGTACAAACCTTCTGGAGGTTTCTGAGTGGGTAGAACGAAGTAATATTCTTGTGAGCACTCCTACTTTGAGGAATATCAACCGGAAAGTAATATTATACAATAGCGATTTTCTCTAAAGATTAATTTATTTATTCAATAGATTATAGTACAATGAGATTGAAACTCAGATAAAGTCAAAAACGTATATATTTTTTTCAATTTGATTGGTTAATACAAAAAATAACATTCATTTCCTGTTTAAGATAGCATATGGATGAGTATTGTGAGAGTGAAAAGCGTGTGGAGGTAGCATATATGATTATAAAGAGGAAAAGGATTGGCGGTAAGTGTGTGTACTTGTACGCTCGTGTGTTCGACTTATAAATGCATAAAGATTCTATAGCGCGCAGTTTGCTATTGACAGCCACCAATGAACAGATATTGAACTGCTAAATAATGAGGCGACGATGAAATTTACGGTAAGATCCATTAGACCCTGTAGGACTCTAATGGATCGTAGATGGAGGATGGAGGCCCCAAGGCAGTTCTTTGCAATTCAGGACATAGACAGAAGGTGGTTGTGAAAGACGTGGTAGGGCAGCCCTAACAACGTTTCCAAGTTCTACCTCTGACAAAACTTACTTATACTCGGTTTGATGTAACTTCTGACTTAGCGTAACACTTGAAATATATGATATACAATGTATTACAAGTCGGAAGCTACATCAAGTTGAGTTTAATGCGCTACCGAGCGGCTTCCTTCGCCTCAACCTGCCTTCAATTTATAAGTAGAATTGAAGTGAAGTCGCTTACTATGTAGATAATGGCTATTTATTTCCACGAACATTTTTCTGTCAACAGTAACATCGTGGAAATGTTACTGACTCAACATTTTGGAGAGATGATTCTGGTTTAAGTGCGATAGGCTATCGTTATTCAATGTACAACTTTCACTTGTAGTGAAACGTTTGGTGGTTATAGTGCCGGACTGGCTAGGATATGGGCCGTCGGCACTACTCACTCAAGGGTACCCCTAAAGAGTGGTGTGGGGAAGGGGGGTTTTTTCATCATTTTCCACAGATAAAAAGCTCCAGAATCTTGACGTCACAGAATGACGTTTTCAAAACTAGTGGTGTAATATACTATTGTCTTTGGCCTCGCCCCCTGCTGTAGTTTTCAACATTCAACAGATGGCCGACTCGATAATACTTGTCTGCTATTGTTGAACCATAGGCCACGCCCCCAGAAAGCTTCATTCACTAGGAAATGAAGGGGGGAGCAGAAACTATTTTTGTATCTGGTGACGCCTCTGCAGTAGTTTTCAACATTCAACAGATGGCCGACTTGGAAATACTTGTCTGCTATTGGTTGAGCCATAGGCCACGCCCCCAGAAAGCTTCATTCACTAGGAAATGAAGGGGGGAGCAGAAACTATTTTTGTATCTGGTGACGCCTCTGCAGTAGTTTTCAACATTCAACAGGTGGCCGACTTGGAAATACTTGTCTGCTATTGGTTGAGCCATTGGCCACGCCCATAGAACTCTTCATTCACTAGAAAATGGAGGTGGAAGCAGAAACGAGTTTTGTCTCTGGCCACGCCCTCTGCAGTAGTTTTTGACATTCAACAGATGGCCAACTCGAAAATACTTGCCTGCTATTGGTTGAGCCAATTCAGGAATTGTACTATCAACATTTTTGAATTTAGAGTATTGAGGGAGTTGATGGGGCAAATTAAATCAATTGAAGAATATTAGGTTTTTTTCAAAAAGCTATGAAATCACTATGAAGCCATGTAGAAGAATCTTATAGAATCATAGTCTACACACTTCGAGTCCTCTATTATTAACTAGTCAATTCAATATTCACAGCCCAATAGGCAGATTGAGTATGAAATCTGGAGAATTTTCGGCCTCAGTTTCTGAGCACTAGACTCGATGACCTTACAGGTGATTATAAAATAAAAAAGGTTCTCAGCATTCAAGGGGCCCTTTCAAGCTCTCTCGTGATGAGGGGCACTCAAGTCCAATCAATGGCCTTGGAAGTCTGAAAAATCTGTTGAATTATCATAGTATGTGTTCGAAATTAATTTACGTCTTATTGAATTCAAAATTCAATACAAAATTGTTCGTTTCTTTGCAGCCAACTGAATTTTCAATTTTTGTGCTGAGGGTATCTTGGGCCCCTCTGGGCCCCTATGGCTAAGGGCCGTTGGCGATCGCTGACTAGCCGACCTGTCCAGTCCGGTACAGGGTGGGTATAGTCAATTCATAATAAAAAGTCAATATTCTTCACATTTTTTCACAGTTATACATGCATTAATTACCCTGGATTCAATTGTAGTCGAATTTTTGAAGACTGTTTGGTATACCTTGTTTTGACAATTGTTTCATATATACTCGACTACAAGTATGAGTAGACGATAAGTGGTGACTGAAGAGCTCTAATAAATCACAAGTTCAGTCGAGTTTCTTAATTGGCCTCCGAAATGATTAGAATAAATTAATCCATTTTTAAGAACGTGATGAATTTGAGTTTAATGAGTTGAAATTGAAGGACTTGAAATTATGAAGAAAGTCAATAAAAATCAATTTTTTTGAAACTTTGCTTTCAAAGGCAAATACAATTGTATTTGGTATCACAAACTCATTTTCAAGAGTATTACTACAAAAGTAGTTGGAATTATTACTGTGAAGATATATTTTAATATTTTCGAACTTCTTTGCTATTAAGAAAATCTCTGACCTTTTCAAATTACTCTAATACCTGTACCAATACGCTATTATACAGGTTGTTTCAGGAGGAATGTGCGATACTTATCAGGATGATTCCTTAAAACAGGTAGACAAAAACTTTCCATGGGACCAACCCCCAAAAACGCTTTGTTTCCAAGATAACAATGGCGAAAAATTGAGATTTTACAAAAAATATTAATTTTTCTAATTTTTTAGACGCTTTAGTGAGGTTTTAAAATGTTCAATTCCCATGTAAAATTAGCTGATAAATTATATGAAACCAGTTCCAAGTTTGTAACTTCAACGGTTATTGAGATAATTGGAAAAATATGCTCAAAAACGCAATTTTTCAACAATAAAGGTTATAACTGGATAAGGAATCATAAAATTGTATCTTTCATTAATGGAAGTTGAATAGAGTCGGATTCTAAAGAAAAAGTTGAATGGCAGCGATTGTGTAAATCCTACCCAAATCTCAGGAATAGTGATCAAAAATCGCAAAATCTATGATACATAGCACAAGTGATAAATTTGTGTTCAGTAGCAATTTTGCGATTTTTGATCGCTATTTCTGAGATTTGGGTAAGATTTACACAATCGCCGCCATTTAACGTTTTCTCTACAATCCGTCTCTCTTCAACTTCCATTGATGAAAAATACAATTTTATGATTCCTTATCCAGTTATAACCCTTATTGTTGAAAAATGGCGTTTTTAGCATATTTTCCCAATCATCTCAATAACCGTTAAAGTGGAAGAACCTCACTAAAGCCTCTAAAAAATTAGAAAAATTAATATTTTTGTAAAATCTCAATTTTCCGAAATTGTTATCTCGGTAACAAAGTGTTTCTGGGGGCTGGTCCCATGGAACGTTTTTGTCTACTTGGTGTAAGGAATCAGCCTGAGAAGTATTGCACATTCCTCCTGAAACACACTGTATATAGTCTAGTAGCCTACTGACAAATTTAGTTCAATAAGCATGAAAATTATAATATAAAATTATTTCGTTCTTGAACGACGTATATTATATGCCTATTATGGTACGTGGCTAGAAAATCTGTACATGAAAATCGCTCTTCGGTTAAAAATTTTCATAATTTATATCATAAAATATAAAAAAATACAAATCCTTCATACCTGTACTCTCAGTTTGACAAATTGTAATATATTATGCATTATTGATCATGCGAATGCTCTTGTTCACTTCTAATAAATTTTTCATATATATTTAAGTTTTTGAATGAATTAATGTTATTTTGACTCAATTCATAACTCTCCATTCTCGAAATCTTCACCGAAAAACAATGGATAATCGTAATTCACAAGTTTGCAGCAAGACACAAGACATCAAGAAGCAAGGTCAATTTCTCGGATGTAATAGGGTGTTGCTCCACTGTTTTCCCAGTCGTAAATATATTTCTACTGCGGCGTTTATTGTCCAAAACCTTCCGACAAACGAATTCTTTCTGGGTCTGTGCAGGGCAATTCTCATTTTGCAGCATGCGACCCTAGCGACCAATAAACGAAACTACACTACCGTCTGTCTAACAATGTGAGAGACTGGTCGTTCTCTCTGTATTCATTCACTTTTATGCATGAACAGCACACCCTTACACTCTACACTCCACCATAAATTGCACTTATCACCTTGAAAATTCTGTGCTTAGGATTAAAAGGAATAATTTATTGATAACACTACATCACACACCGTATTAGACTAGAGCGTTTCTGTATCGTGATAATTCCTCTTTGCAAAGACACATGTACTGGCAATGTATTTCCTCATTACAGATCTTTACAATTGCGAAAGTGTATATGAATTCATCTAGAATGAAGCAACCATGATGATATTGTACACTGAGTTGGACCTTATTGGATTTGAACATGGTGAAAAGCTTGTTCCATTTGTGATGTGAAAACTTTATAATAATTGGAATTCCAAGATAAACGAGGATGGACTATTAGCTTAATTTTAGAAAATATTTACTCAAGTACTCACTTAAAATGTTCAACGGAATATTGGTTCGTAATGGGCTACATTGAAAATAATATTTGAATATCAAGTTATTTCTTATAGAAAAGACATTCCTACACATGAGACTAAGCCCAAGCATGAACCTCGATCCTAATAATATTATCTGGTTATTAGGTTTGAATAACAGGGAATGAAAACATGAGATTTGGGAGTGTCATTGAGACTTTACATGACAATTAAACCTATCAAGCAGAAGTAGATCATAACTTCAACTGTTCATGAGAAACAATCCACAGGAAGAGATTCATTTAATTGACAAAAGTACCCTTTAAAAATAAATTATTCTAAATGTATAATTGACTTCCCATAGGCCTACTCAACGATAGAAGAAGCTGCATTCTTATAATCAGCTTATATAGCATACCGACATTTCCGATCGATAACAATCTGAATGCAAAATGCATGTCGTAAAGAATAAACTCATTTTGTAAAACATTGTCGAACAAAGCAATTATACTTATTTGGTGGCAAGTAGTGCTAATCATGCTTTGTCTATTCTGGGGCTTTGATGGGATCAGAGCGAATCACGAATTCTATGTAGAATTCATGTAAATCGTAAGTTCATAATAAAACGAATGGCACCACCGTTGCGGTCAGAGCTTTGCATAATACAGCTGTAATTTAGTGGTGAGAAGGGCAGTTCCATTCGGGGGTACTTGGTGAGGGGGTTACCCCCCACATCCAACACACATTCGAATCGCTGCTCTCCCGCAATTAATCTCGAAATCCAGTCCGCTACTGTATACCCTTTCTTGCAAATGAGCCAGTACCGGATGTCGCATTCTCTTTTTCACTTTATTCTTCGCTCTTTCTCACCACTCTCACTATCTCTCCGCTACTTACATACGAATTAAATGGTAATTTTTTAAAGATCCTTGTTTTTCTCAGCTCCTGGATTTGAATCGGCTTTGTAGCGAGACGCTTTCAAACAAATTAAAGCGTCCTCTCCAGCTAACGGGTTGTTTCGATATTCTCTACTCGTTGTTCTGATCATTTTCAGGGAAAACTTCCATTGTTATTCGATTCCTGGAACAAAAAATAAATAATAATTCAAGGGTCGTCAATAAACTAGGTGATGGTTTCATCAATAGTTTGTACATTCTCTACTCATTGTTTTGATCATTTACAGGCGGAATTTTCATTGAAATTCAATTCCTGGAACAAAAAATTCGCTCCGGCAGCTGGCGGTCGGAAAGAGTGCATTTCAAATAATGCAATTCTATGATGGCTCAAATCATATTGACTTATAATGAGCTATTCAGGGTATGAATTCAAAAGTGCCGTTTTCGAAAAACACCATTTTTGGCATGTTTTTCGCCATTTTCTCCGCCATTTTTTATTTGATTTTTCACGTTGATGGCACAAATTGTAGGGCATAATAAGGGTATTATACACACCAATTTCCAAAACGATCAAGTTATTGGTAGATTTGTAGTGATTTTTCAAAACTTTCATCCCCTAATTTCACCCCCTACCCTTGGACCAATTTGGCTGGTTAACGAACTTGACCGAAATATTAACACTAATGATTTTTGTGCAAAATTTGGTCGCTCTCCGACAAGCCCTTCGGGCTTGTTATCGTGTTAACAAGAATCTGTACATATATAAATATATATAGAGAGATATATGAATTTGAACGGACATCAGATTCGTATTCTAGGGGCTCGGAAACGTGTAAAAAATATATCACATCATAAATTCTCGATTGTCAGGGCAAGACCAATAGTGAATTTTTTTTAATGAAATGCACCAAAAAGAAATGAATAAAGCAAAGGGTCATCAATCGACTTCGTGATGGAATCATCACTGAATTAAGATAATATATTCTATTAATGATTTCATTCATCAAATGATCATTGTATTTATTATTATTATTCTTATTATTATCAAATGATCATCAATTTTAGTGATATAACTTATTGGAAAATGATACTATCATTCATTGAGAGTCATTCTTCGAACGTTCATTAACATATTTTGTATTGATATGAGCAATTTCAGCAAATCGTTCAAATGTCGTCAAATGCTGGAGTCTCAGAACAATATTTGTTTTTGAAACCATTCTATATCGTAGTTACTCTTCCTGGACAGAACTCAAGTTGCATCTGTAACGTAAGCTTCCAATGTAAACAATTTGCATCGAACCATTATTCTTGTTGCTGGAAGTTAAGTATTGCAACTGCTTTTGGTACAATCACAGAGGAGGTAAATAACTCTCTGTGGTACAATGAAGGTGTTATTGCCAATTTTAAGTATTCAACTCTACTTGAAGGATTAAATCTTGCAACATTCATAACATTTGTATTCTCTTTTAGTTGGACACTGCTTGCCACTCAGCGAAAAAGAAGGTGAAAGCATGTTAGGTTTCAGGATGGTTTTTGCATGGAAATATAATGTATTATGCATCAGCCTATGAATCCACGCACAACTGAAAAAGAACTGTGTGAATCCGTACTCGGATTTAAACATGTCTCTGAACATGTTAGCTGACGTTAGTACTTGTATGACATTGCAAACAACAAAAATAACAATAACATCCATCAGAAGCTAAAATTGCAACATACGCGCGATGCTTTCACCGCCCCAATTGTCTTCTGTTTGAAACTGAACTAATTAATCGAGTTAGTCGAGCCATTTTTGAACACAGACAGTTTTTGATGTCCAATGCCGGCTTGATTGGATTATCGTCGTTGGCGTCCGTATCACAATCAGCCAGCTCTGTTCCTGTTTATTGGAGCCTGGTGCCGATTTCTAATCAGCGACGCTGCTGCTCATACTGCTCTCTTTGGCTCTCTCTTTCCCTCATACTCTCTTTCTTTCTCTCTCACACACACTTATTCCCTCGCACTTAACTACCTTTGATCTAGAGTACCCTCCATCCTTCGATTGAATTAATGTATTCGTGCAAGTGAGTATAATCTTGGATAATTCGAATCGAAGTTGAACAGACTAATAAGACGAAAAATTCTATTTTTAGATAAAATTCACCATCCTTCATGGATTCATGGATTCATTCATCATCTTCCATGGATGGTGGACGAAATTTCTGGATTCTCCAAACTTTTCCTATCAAAGTGTCATCAATTATTATTCCTTATACTATATAATTATTTTGTATTCAATGGCTTACTATAATGCAATAGAATGTTGTTACTAGTCTTGACATTGATGTGATCCATAGCCTGAATCATATCAGTGTCAAATTAATTAAATGAAAAGAAGGGTACCTGAATCAGAATTTTATCGGAATATTCTATCATATTATCCCATGTAACAATTGAATATTCCCAGAAAATACCATGTGTGGGATAGAACTGATACACTTTCAATGCAAATTATCCTAAGAAACTGTTCCATTTAAAACTTTCCTGTAATATAAACTGTAAAATATTACTTTTTGAACTAATAAATCAATTGAATATGAACGACAGACAGCATGAAGAACTACGCGAATAGATAATTATAACAAGGTTTCACATCCACTGGCAGTTCGGACTGATACTGAAACTTAATTTGGTTGGAGGAACCGTCAGTCCTAAATAGTTCTAAACCGGCAGACCGATCGTTGAACAATCGAACTGACATCCAAACTGACAGTGGTTGTGTAACCTAAGAAAGCGTATCTTTCAAAACTGTTTTTTGGAAAAATCAGTCGTTTGTCCTGATGACCTAATTTCGTATTGGGCATCCACAAGAATCGAGCCTGCAATAGAGGAATAGAGGCCGTGGAAAGCTGGGCATAAGGAATACAAAGGCGGACGCTGGAGGCATCTGATTGACAAATTCAACAAAGGGCGTCCAGCCTGAACAACGTCAGAACGCGCCTTTGTGCGGCCGCATGTTAGCCTAGGGCGCCCACTTTCTGCGTGCCGCCGCAGAGGCATCGCTTGACAAAGCGTATTGTGTTCAACCCTTGTCACCACTCGCTATGGATAACCTCACACTCTCTATATCATATCAACTCATACATATTGCCATATCTATCTATATGATGCCAACTTATACATATTGTCATATACATCTATATTGTCAACCCATACACATTGTGATAACTGTTATATTATATCAACTTGTACAGATTCGAATATCTGTGTAGATTATGTCGACTTGTAATGTGAGCATTCTGATGTCCATCTGTATGATGTGAACATGTTCAGAGTTGAATGCCTGTATGATGTCAAATTATTCAAATTCTTATATTGATATTATATCAAATTTCGCACACTCTCATATCAGCGATTTGAAGTCTTGCAGATTCTGATATCTGTATAGAATTATCAATTTATACATGATCTATGCAGGTCGTTTCAGGAGGAATGTTCAATACTTCTCTGGATGATTCCTCACACTAAGTAGTAAATGATTACAATATTATAATATTACTTAATTATATGATTTGCATATAATTTTATATTTATTAATATGAAGTCAACTCAACTAAGCTCTACAAGATGTCAATTCAGGTATCTATAATCTATAATTACGATATCAATTTTTACAGCTTCGGATATCTATAGCGATTTGTGATCTCCGTGAAGTCAGCTCTAACTCATTTCATATACCTATATGGATTTGACTTTTACACCAGAATTCTACTCATATCAGTTTTCGAGGCCTGACAACTTGCAGCCTGTTTCTACACAAAAGTTGACCAGACTCTTTACGGTGCGATCTGTCGATTCTGACTTGTTTTACAACAAACTCCCCTACTTTGACACAGCTTCCTTTTTGTGTCATCAATGACATGTATATCACCAGATAATTTTGTCGTTTTCAGCTATTGTCAAAATACATTGACACGTATTGAATAATTATTGATAGGAACGTAAAACACATGAGCAGAGATGATGGTACAAATTGAATTCTTTATTATCAAAATTATGTTTCTTACGACTATCATCGATGATTTTGGGTGCTGTATGGGTTTGAGAACCTATTTTGGTTCACATATAGGGTCTAATTTAATTATACACAATTCTCACTTTTTCTTGTTCTACTCACTTTTTTCTTGTCCTGCTACATCCTAATGTATATGTTTGTTTATAATTTATTGTATATATTTATTGTACATGATGTAAAGGGTTGTGTTAGAGAGGACCAAGAGTCCTAACTCCGCCCTTAATAGAGGCAATTAATCCATCTATCTATCTATCCTCCATCTTACATTCTGTACCATTCTTCATCCATCAATTGATTTTCAGTGAAACCATCTATCCATTCACCTAGTTCAATGAAGTTCAAAAATATCAAAATATAGTTTCTAATCAATATTCTAACATTTCTACAAATATTTCAACATCACTCCAATTGATGATATCAACCTCTTTTTCTCTCACAGCCTACTCTAGCCACTCTCTCTTACTATTTCTTCACCTCCTAGAAATAATTTTCTTCATTTTTTTCTCACTAACCATGCCATTTCTGTCTCAATCACATATCTCTCCTCTTTTTTTCCGAACACACTGAATATCTTCCACTCTCTTATCCGCTGTTCACTCTTAAACGCTCTCCTTTCTTATCCACTCTTCTCTCTTATCCGCTCTCCTCTCTTCTCTTTACACACTTCTTCCACATACATCTCTCTTTCCCAATCATTCATCATCATCTTCTTCTTCTTCTTCTTCATCATCATCTTCTTCTTCTTCATCATCATCTTCATCATCATCATCATCATCATCATCATCATCTCATCTCCTCTTCTTCCTTCTTCTTCTTCTTCTTCTTCTTCTTCTTCTTCTTCACACTCTTTTCCCTACCCCACACTTTCACTCCTTCCCTGTCTTACTACATCTTTCATCTTACATACTGCATACCTTTCCTATTCCCCAGCAGCAGTAGCAGCAGCCGCTTAGGGAGGATCTGCCCCTGGGGGGATTTGGGGATGCAGACTAGCGTCGCTCGTGCTCGAATATAAGCGGCTTACTACCGCTGCGTACTCCTCCTGCTCACGAACACCCCCCTTCTTAACCAGCTCCCCTCGATCTGGATCTTCCCCCCTACCTCCTCACCCTGACCACCCCACACTACCCCACAGGTCCGGATCTTCGCTATGTGCACGCTTCGAGCGAATAAAACTGTATGGATTCAGTTTCTTGGAGCTGTAGTACGGCCCCGCCCTACGCTCTACTCTTCTCGTCGACAATCCGTGTTTATACAAGGACGCATCCCAAATATTTCTTGTAGAAAAAGTTGAACAACATTGAATCCAACATAGTGATGCTTGCTGGTTACTCATTTCACAAATCTCCAATACCTCATATTGAAGATATTCCAACATATTGGCGCATTGAACGATGGAAGAGGCTTGAACGACGAATACTAGAAAAATTCAAGGTCTCACAAATTTTCAATAGTTTCTACAGTACATAGTCAACAATAGTCATTTCTCCAGGAACCACTCAAAATTAATCTGCTCTACTACCTCTATAATCACAACAACTCTATTAGGTAGCTAGTATACCTATCTCTATTCTTGTACTACCCCTATATCTCAATCAAGGATATATTTTTTTCTCTCATAATCAGGCACTAGCTTTGGGATCACCGTCGAGAAAAACTTCAAGGTCGATTCTCATTCTAAGACAATGTCAATTATCTTCTTCACTGTAAATTATTCAAGATTTTGAGACTTATCAAGGCCATGAATATCATGTTTTTGGAATTTGAAACCAAGGAAATAAAAAGTCAAAGAAATAACAATGTCAAAGCCCATAACTATTGCCAACAAAAATATTATAAAGCAAAACTGTAGGCCAAATTGTAAATTAGCTAGAGACTGCAGCCTAGAGTGGATATTTGAGAAAAGAGTCAAACTGGAAGATGCCCGTTATAATTTTTCTCATAAAGAATGAAGCAGAACGCCCACTTAAAGCTACCAATGATGCAATATGGTGTAACTCTGGACTGTTCACGACATTACAGGCGGAAATGCTGTTTTCTAATAGGAGCAACTCACATTGGAAAAAGCTGTATTAGTCTGTCAATAAAACGTTTCAACTATCGACATGAGGCATTTTGTTTCTTCTCCAAAGCACTTGCTCATCTGACACCATTTCCAACCTTTTTCCACATTTCAATTTTCTCGTCTTGTACCTCTTCATTTCGACATTTCCTTCTCTTTTTCCCCACTTTCATTCATTCTCTCACATTTCTCCTTCTTCTCCTGACATATCCTATCCATTCCTTCTTCCAATTCGACTCCATTATAGATCTTCTAAACATTTTTCTTTTCCTCCCATAGTTTCATCCCACATACCGTCTTCCATCTCACTTTCTCCATCCCTTTCATCCAACATTTTCTCTTTCTCTCACCTTCTCATCCCACATGTCACAACAACTCGCCGTGTTAACTGTTGAACGCTCTACAACTGTATTTGCTGTTGCCCGTTATGAGTTAGCGGGGTGAAGGTGGAAACATTCTCTTAAAAATAGATCTGTCACATTCAGAAGGTGTCTGGAAGGAGAGAAGTCAATTCACCCTGTCGATATTCTGACACCGTTTTGGTGCCCTGTAACTTGAAATTCCCGCTCGCATTGGGAATGAAATGAAATAATTCGAATACTTGTAGAAAACGAGTGAGACGTGAAAATGGTATGATTAGTTTATTTGCACAGTTGTGTAATGGATGAGAATGTAATGTATTCAAGATTCTATTATAAGTTTTGAATACAATTAATCTCTTATTTATTGAAATATTGTTCTCGTATAGAATGTTTCGATACGATCGGGTAAGTCGAATACGTTCGGGTGTAGTCTCCAGAAGGTAATTGGTACTACAGCTGATGCAGTATTTGAAAACAAGCGGCAGAAATGAGGTTTATACGAGTGGTCAAGGATTGTACTAGACTGGATAAAATAAGGAATGGAAACATTAGAGCTGAGCTCTAAGTCCAGTCATTTACTCCAATTGTCATCCGAAAGACCTCCACTATTAGCACGGGTATATAAACCCGAAGGAAAACGAGACATTGTAAGACCAAGAACGAAATGGATGCCGAAACAGGCCAATAGAGCCTAATCCTTGTCAGCAGATGATAATGATCAAGAACCAAAACAACAGGCTGACATAGAGTAGTTAAGTCGCTTTTTCTCTAAATCAACTCCATATTTTAAGGATTTTTTTGAAGAAACATATCTGAACTGTTTTTACTGGTGGAAAAACTCGAATATTGATCACCGCCTGTGAGATTGATACTGATTTTGGTATTTCTTGAGTAGTTGTAAAGGTGATATTGTGGTAGTTATCCATATTGAATGAAAAAACAAGATGTTGTCAAACCACTGATTTATTAAAAAATCGAGATACCGGCTTCGGTTGTTTTGGTATAATTTGATATTGCAATGGGATAGCGTTCCATGTATTTTTGAGACAGATAACTTAAAATGTAATCATTGGCATAAAAACTCCCAATGATCCGATCCTGGCATGCGATATTGCAATAGCGATGACATTGGCACACCTGTCCGATAATGGAACAGTTACTTTTGGAGCTGTGGGTCGCGTCAGGCAGGAATGAAGATGCAAAAAGTGAGCGACGCCTTCATCTGGACGCAATAAAATGGAAATTGCGACTCGATAGCTTCCAACAGCTGTCGTTGTTTTTCCAATATCATTTCTACACATACGATAGATACCTCCTGCAGAGCAGACTCTGCCATACCTCGAACGGTTTCCAATATTATTCAATATTTACCCTTTTTGCGCGCTACGATTCAAATTTGATTTTGATCAGGTATCGCGACTTCATTCCAACCAGATTTGGGAGAGTAATAAAGTCTAGCGTCAGCTTTGGAGTCATATTCTAGTTATTTTATTGTATCACGTCGGTTTTACTCAAATCTAGACTGGTTCTAGTTTGGAGTGAAAAACTATTCTCATATTTTTCAAGAAGTTACTCTTCGAGTGCAAGAGAGAGATTGCATTCCTATAACTGAATCTTATATATTTATATAATATTGCATGAAAAGTATGTATTATTTTGGAAATAAATTTGATTTGATTCTCATCTATTATTCTGCTTCCCATATTTCACTTGCTGAACTTGATATCTGTCCAAATTCATTGAATAATTCAATACTTGGATACGGAAACTGATTGAAAATACTGTATGCAATGTGTAGTGGGCTAGCAGAGATAGGTGCAGAGGTGCAGAGATAGAAAACGATAGAGAAATCAATCTCTTTTTGTACACAGGACTGACAATCTGAGTTCTCGGTCTTCGGTACTTTCATCATCCTCCTCAATTATCTTCTTTATTACTAGAGTGCTGCTAAGCTAGTTTTTGTTCATTTTCTAATCAATATTCGAATTTTGAATTTATTACTTAACAGCAGGGAACCTACAATTCCACATTCTTGAAGATTAATTATAAAGTTGACATTGTTAATGATACAGAATTCAATAATTAATTGAAAGGATTTGCCATAAAATTAATCAAATCAATTCTAAAAGCTCGAAGAGCTCATAGAATAATGATCAAATCGTATTATCAATGGTTCACGATAAAAACCTTAAAATTTTTCTTGTATTTGATTAAAAACGATGATTCCTCAACCCATTCATTACCTTTCTCACTCATTTTTGGAATGAATTTAAGTATTCTAGTATTCTTAACTTTCTCAGCTATTACGAACACATTCCATAAAAGGTTTGCGCTACCTACCATGTCAATATTGAAACTAGTATAATAATTAGTGAAATTATTCATGTTACACTGGTTAGCGAAATTGAAAGCGAGTCACATTGAAATTAATCATTTCACGAATACTCGTTAGTGCTGTAACGAACTTTGACATTAATTATTACTGATAGAATATCATGAAAGCGGCAATCAAGCTAAAAGGTTCTTCCTCCATAATTTCCATCTACTTTGCCACAATAAATTTCAAGAAAACGTGAAAAATTCACAGGCAAATGACAAGGAGAGATTGGAGTCGATTTTGCAATTAGCTCTTTTTCTTGTCTGGGCAGGAAGCCTTGTCAGTGTCAGCTTCAAGGAAAACTCTTCCTCACCGGCTTCCTCATCTTATACACACTTAACCGAGAACTTAAACTCGTAACTTGTGACTTTCATTTCCTTCTCAGCATTCTACTTCCGTGTTTAGTAGTCTTGCTCGCCGCTGTAACCTCGCTAGCCTCTTACTACCCTCAGCAGACATTTTCTTCTCTTATCTTATCCTCCTCTTCCTCCTCCTCCCCCTTCAACTATGTCTCCAGCACCTTCACCCTCTCTGAATATCTCACTCAACCTCTCTCATAACCCCACAGCTTTTCTCTCACTCTACTCCATAAAACCTTGTCTGCCTTGTGCATAGTCTACTTTCTCTTTCTTTGAATTTTTCTCATTTTCTTCCATTACCGCTTACTCGACCGTTCTTTATTAGTAGAAATTAGTATGCAGCTCCAGTACAGCTCCAGTACAGCTACAGCTCCAGAAATTAGACAGCTCCAGTACAATTTCTTTGCGGGTATTAACCCACTATATAATTATTCACATTTTTTTTTATTAATAGTTGATTATACATTGTGGAACATTGAGTCCATTTAAGAATAACGCAGTATATAATATGGAAGACGTATACTTGATTGAATTTTCAAAGTTTGATCCCAGTTTAAATAAATCAATTCTTCAAAGTATTTGAATACCTCATATTTTTAGGATTCTCAGACACATTTCCATCTCCACCTCTCTACCGCATAATCATATTTTTATCATACCGTTCCTTCATACATACTTCTCAACTAAGAATGAGTATTGAGAGTCGAATTTGAAGTTTTGGAAGATCATCGAAAATTACGCTTTCGCTCTGAACCAGACAGTAGCATACAAATTAAGGATCCTGTTTGAATCATTCTGATAAGATGACATGAAAATATATAATACTAGCCGGCAGGCTCACTTCGCTCGCCTTCTCCGCCTAGCCAGGGGGCTCCGCGGACCCTGGATACTGGACCGGGGGATACTGGACCCCCGCCAGTATCGGCAGTGTAAGTGAGGCAGTGCAAAACCTCTGCCAGTGTCAGCTTCGAAATTTATTGAACACAGCATTTATTGACCTAATCTAGACCTGTTTACCGAATTTCAACATTTTATGCCAATTTGTTCTAGAAAAACCCAAGAAAATTCCCAAAATTCCAAAAAATAGTAAAACGCTAATATTAAGCGTAACCTTGGGAAGTATATCGTACATAGTTTGAAACTTGATCCAATATCTCCCAAATTAGTTCATAATCTCGCTGAACCATTGAATTGGATCGTCAATAAGGATTGATCGTATCAAGGCAGAAGATATTATGCAACCCGCAATACATCTACAATTTTGAAAACCTGATTACTGGCGTAATCTTGAACGGATTTCTAAAATATTTCAACACAACATTTCTAGACCTCATCTGAACCTGCCCACCAAATATCAACATTTTCTACCAATTGGTTATCGAAAAAACTGAGTAAACGCCGAAAAACTGTAGAAAAACTCAAATATTTAGCGTATCCCTGAAAAGTTTTTAAAATCCGTTCTTAGCGCGCGTCTAAACGTTCAACTGAACATGCTTGCCAAATTTGAACGCATTCGGTTCAGTGGAGTTTTAGTTCTGGTGATGAATGAATGAATCAGTCAGTCAGTGCCATTTCGCTTATATAGATATAGATGAGCTTCGTGTGAACCAAATAATTGTGGGGTTCAAATATTGGCTCCAATATGAATTACAAATAGAAGTCGTATCACTTTCAATAGAATCTGAACAAACCTAGAACGCTACAGCACCGGAAATGAATTTCCCTTAGTAAATTGAATCTCTCCGCTATTTTTAAATAACTGGCAGGTAGCAGCAAAGCAATCTGGAGGCAGAAATGTGTGAAAAACTGCTGGCAAAAATTCTATCGAGGTGCGCCGATAGAGAGGAGTCAAACTTGAAGCCAGCACAGTGCGCTCGGTATGGCAGTCACGTGGAATATCCTCCAATTACCTGCCTTTTGCAGCAGAAACTCACTTCCGGTGTCTGTGCACCCCCTCCCCGTGCTCTCTCTCAATTATCGCTCAGAAGCCAGTCAGTCGTTGCGCCTTTTCTTCTTATTTTTCTCGCCGTGCTCTTGGTTTGGACTCTGATCAAATTTCGGATCGGTTTCCGCCGCGCCGCGCTATTGCTAAAGCTTTATTGCGATCTTTCTGCTCTCAGCCGATGATAATTGATACAAGCTTCCGATCCCTATAGCTCTTCTGCACTCCAATTAGATGGGCTGAGCTGCTATGAGGCTGCAAACCTGTCTCACTTGAAAATGTTTCCAATTCTGAATTTCATCTCTGAGAATTGACATCAAGTTGTCAAATAATTACTATAGTGGATTGTTTTGATTGATCATAATTTCTTTTTAATATTATTTGGTATCAAAAATATTCCAGTGCAATTGAGCACTCTAGCTATAACGATATATCGATACTCTAACTCTAACGATATATCGGTCTAGCTATATCGAGCTATATTTAGGTTTAGAGGGACGAATTTGAGGAATGATGTCTTGGAAGGTGGTCTTAGAAAGATGTCTTAGAAAGTCACTTTGAATTTCAATAAGAACATTCGAATGTTCAAGAGATCCACCAGAATTCTCCTGAGTAAACATAAATGTAATTTCCTTCCTGAAAAAATAGGCTATACGTAATGCAAATTGATGCACGTTCTCATTGATATCAATATTGAAAACCTGTTTTAATCACGATATAAACTTCCCAGGAATGTTCCAGAATGTATTTATTATTCTTCAAATATTGGTTCTCAATAGCAGTTGTACAAAAAAAGATTGAATGAAATAAAATTGGTGAGAGAAGAAACCAAAGCTGAGGTTGAGTTCTTTGATTGTTCAGTTTTCGCTCTTGGAACAAAAAAAATCCCCAAACTGTTATAGATCGCATTCCTAGAATTGGAAGTTTGCGCGAACTTGGAAGCCCACATTATACCTGGACCCAGACTAAAGTTTGATCGTGCTTTCTCGGGGGGTAAGTTTCCTACTTCATCAAAGTTCTTGTGATGCTTCTTTCTTTGTTTCTCCTACTTAATTTTCTTCTTAGTTCTCGTTTTTGTCGGTAGATGGCCGTTCGTCTTCTTGGGAGCAACGAGGTGAAGGTTAGCCTGACTTATGTGAGAAAAAGGGCGAAAACATCTGTTACAGTTAGTTAAGAAAGTGGGTAGGCGAGGCTAGCACTATACCGTGAGCGGGGGGAAGGATAGGATTTATTTTTCGCATAACTTGGACCGTTATTAAAGTACAAATTACGTTTCCCCTCACTGCAGGTAGGAATAACCTTGTTACAGCCTTCCCTATTTCTCCAAAGCACTACCACAACATCTGAAAAAGCCTTCTTTCCCCACTCCTGCTCTCATCCTCCCACTCCGAGGCCAATCCGACTACAGTTTCAAGACTTTCCACTAAACCTTTGCGACCGTTCATGAAGTTTCTGCATTAATAATGCCAGTTTATTCAGACCGGTTGCGAGAAAAGAGGATAAGGAAGGAAGGAAGATTGGTGAACGAACATGTAAAAAACCTGGAAGAGTGAGTGGGGTGGTGAGGAAATTACTCGTTAGAAATTCATTAGAAGTAAACTGTGTCTCAACGTAGTTCTGATTTGTCTTACTCCATCAGAATCTCACTTCTGCGGCCATCGTTTCCACTCCATTATTGACCATGAGGCAGGCTCTCTATGCACTAGCAAAAAGCTTTTTACTCTCATTTCCTCTTTCAGTGTTTCTCTTTCACAAGTTTTCTCTTTTTCAGTGATCCTCTCCTCTACTTGTCAGCTCTCAGTACATCTTCTCTACAAGCTTTCCCTTCTTTTTCTGTGTTTCTCTTCTTTCTATCTGTGAGACTTTCTTCCAGTATATCTTTTACAAGAGATTTTTCTCTCTTTTCAGGCATTCAGTGTATCTTCTCTACAAGTTTCTCTCTCTTTTTTTGAAGTTTCTCTTCTCTCCTTGTGTCTCTCTTCTAGTATATCTTCTCCACAAGTTTTCTCTCTTTTTCGGTGTTTCTCCTCTCTACTTCTACGCTCTCAGTGTATTTCCGCTATGAGTTTTCTCTCTTCCTCGGTGTTTCTCTCCTATCCTTGTAAGTCTTTCTCCCAGTATATATTTCTAATTTGTTTCCCTTTATCTTGTATTTCTCTCCTCTCTTTGCAGAAAATTTCAGTACATCTTCTCCAAAGTTTCTTCTCTCTTCCGTTATTCCTCTTCTCTACTTGTTAGCTCTCAGTATATCTTTTACACAAGTTTTTCTTTGTCATTCTCGGTATTTCTCTTCTCTCCTCCAGTATATCTTTTCCAATTTTTTTTCTCTCTTTCGTTGTCTCCTCTCCTTGTGAGGCTGAATGTGAACCCTTATCGACTTTTGCTTCGTCCAATAACAAACTTCTGTCCTTTCCACACCACCGCCAATGAGGCCCCGCAACCACTCTCGCAACAAACTTATAATTGAATGTAGACAACCAGCTTGCTCCGCGTGGAGGTTTGCTAGGCCCACTTTAGCCGCGCTAACATAAAACAAGTCCTAAAATCTTCCTGGAAGTGTTGCAAATTGATTCACGTTATTTGAAAGTTTAAAAGGGTTATCTTTTCATCATTCATGATTTGATTCGGCTCCCCCTCTCCTGAAATGCTTGTTGTACCTGAGTGTATTCCAAGTCACTAAGTCGAGATCAAACGTGACTTGACTCTTTCAATTACTATGATTTCACATTGAAAACCCTTGTATGAATTTTCAATGTTTGTTCGAGCATTAAATTCTGTATATAGAATTATATCTAGTTCTGGAATAGCGATTATTTCCGAGAATAAGGATTGGATTAAATAAATAATAACAATGTTAAAATGAAATGTTTGTCACTCTTTCAATATAAACAGTTGATTCAACTCGATAATTCCTTATCGGGGTAATTATCTAGGGTTATTATTGATGTATGTTAGAAAAAATTGTAATCGTGATACCCTGAATGCATATTCACTATTTGAGCACAAAATAATAAACATTAATTCAAATAAAACGATTCCTTGAAAGAGTACTGTGATGTCAATTTTTACTAACATGAGTTGATTTCCTGTCCAAGACCATCGGAACAATTTATTGAAATCAAGGAGAATCTTCAATTTTCAACTCAATAATCAACTATCACGGATTTATCCACCAATTAATTCTAGATAGAAGACAGAATAAGCACGATTCCTTCCATTAAATTCAATCCACGAATGAAAAGGCTGAGGCAGTTATTGAGCGCCATAGTTGGAGAGTGAGTGTGTGAATGAGAGAGACTGGAAATATGTTAGGAAATAACTGCATGAAGGGGTGGAGATGATCAGATAAATCATATGTATGGGAATAGTAATGCAGGAAGCCATTCAAAGTCATTTGATTGCAAAGTGCGTTGGAGGTTATTGCAATCTGAAAGAAAAGGGCAGACTCCACGATACAAATTCATGCATACGGTTCTCAACAAAAGGCGGAATTCTATAGGCTATTATTTGTTATTTGAAACGAAAGAGCAGCGTGCAATTGAACAGTTATATCCAACATTAGTTTTCCACGTTGTTTCAAACGTTGAGAAATAATAGAAATAATGATAGATATATATTTCTCTCGCTCGCCTGACTTATGGTCGTATAATATAATCGTGCATGTATTGGATGCGTTTGTTGATTCATTATTCATGTTGTAATAACACAGTTTTTGTTCTTGAAACAAAACTGCTAGAAATAAACATGTTGAAAGGAAACAGGAAAAATTATGTTTGTTTTCTTGAAACCTGAATCACTCTCATACATGGTGATAGCATCAACTAATAAGGGTACTGACTGTAATACAACTAATTTTTCAATACGTAATACTATGTAATCTTTAAACGATTGTGGAGGAATATGGAAGTAGAATAGAGCTGGAAAAATTGGTTTCTTGGGCCGTTATTACACAGTAATATTTCTATATCATACGTGAATCATAATTATGGAATGAGAAATCATATTTCCATCCCTATTCTACGAATATATCTTAGAACCATTTGCTTCGAGCTATTACTCCATATATCAGTCTATCAAAGTGGAAATTTTGTATTTCATTATATTTTTATACCAATTTCAGACATCGTTTGAGTTTAGTCCTGTGCAATTAGAAGAGTAGAGAACAGAAAAATGCATTATTCTGAAGAAATCTACCAATAATAATTATTATTATTATTGTGCAAAATAGTACATAGTACAAAATATATATTTTATTTTTTTTCTGTAAACTAATAACTTCTACATCGAAAATGACTTTTGTGATTTGGGAGCACGGGAAAATTGAGGTTCCAAGCTATTTTTAGATTATATATTCATACCTTACAGTGAAATTCATCATTTTTTTTCAGCCTGATCCACCTTCGTTAGAAAGAAATTGTACACTCCCGAATAAATTATTGGAAATTTGGCTCAAATCATTTACCTGATGGAATGTCATCAAACAGAATGTGTTAACATGGTATTCAACACGGATATACGGGGCTGTTTCAATCTGAGTTTTCGAATCAATCACAGTAGTGGGAAAAGTTTGGGAAGCTCTGAGTGGTGTAGGAATGGAAGAATGATGATATAAACGACAAAAAATAATAGCGTGTTATAAATTACCCCATCAAAAACGGTTTTAAGGCAGAGTACAATCGTCTATTAAACTTCTTAAGCGTTCAATAAATAAAAAGCAGGGTGTTCAATGAATGAACGTGTTGGATACAGTTTGCCGTAAATTCAAACTTCGCGGGTAATTGTTTTCGTTGGAATCTGTTATTCTGCAAGTCTGCAGTACTTGAAGAAAGTGATTTCAACTTTTTGTACTCGCCGAACTTGTGTCGTAACACGTAGCGGCAAGTTGCGCGAAGGCAAGTTGCGCGAAGGCTTTCAACATGGCCCATACGTGTTGTAGGCGTTCCTCTTTTTCCCTTCAACCTCCTACCAATCATTTCAGCACCGTATCAACGTCAGATTCGCAAAAGTTGGAATATATAGCGGCGTACTTAGCATTTCCACTCCGTCATTCTAGATGGAATAGTCCAGAAACTGTATTCACTGCCGTAAACGTCTGCTCATGCCATTAAATTGCTATTTTTTTATCTCGTACACTCACTGAAAGTACACTTTCTTTCTAGAAACTTCCATCACTAACGTGCAGTGCTCATAAAACATGATTCTCGAGACGAGTCCTGTAACTTTGCCGAGACGAGATAGGCAATAACTATTTTTCTGTGATCGACTTTAGCAATATTATAAATCCAATATTAGTTTTCCTGGTAAGATGTTATCCTAGTTCCTGAAACTTCCCTGCAACCTCCTTACCCTTCATAGAACTTCCCCTACCACTAGGGGTAGACTATAGAGACTGATTATACTGTCTGTATAGGGTAGACCAGATCCCCAGACTTTACTCTCCTTATTATACTCGTTCATTTAAAAATTACATTAATTAATTGAATTGATTCATTCATCCACTGTGAAAAATAAGTTAGTTCCCCAAAATCATATATATTATAGATTCATATTGAATGTATTCTGCATGAATCATAGATGCTGAGCTTATCCATGCTTCTTAAAACAGTATCTGTATCAAGGAATATACCTATCATGAAATATAATATTTATATTTTAATTACGATTTGATTCGTGGTTGTTCGAAACGCGTCCATGAATTGAACAGCAAGTAGAAGGATATTCCATAATAATAGTTATTTGTGCATCTAGGGACTAAAGTGCAACTTTTCTCCCTGAGGGAGAAAAAGGACTTTGGGCCTGTGATGCACACAACATTTTTCCTCCCCCTTCACCAATTAATACTATAAGAATGTTATTGATAGGCTAAGGGCCGGTTGCACGTACGTTCTGATAGTTTAATCAGCGTTATTCCACCGTGTCAAAGTGGAAAAACGTTCAAATGAATAAAGTATTGAAATGTGATAGGAGTAGGAAAATATTCAAATGTACCCATTCAAAATAGATATTAGAATCAATAATCATCCCATTAAAGTAGAAATTACTTATTTATTTAAACAAAAACAAGATCTGGAAATTGCATGCTGATACAACTTAATTGTTGTCTAGTTGGTAGTACTACAAAATTCGAAAACCTTCAGCTGCTATTATTGTTTTCAGATATTGAAAATTTAATCATCAGCTGATGGTTATGTTGAAATTTTTAACGCCTCAAATTCTGGCTGATTAGTTAGTATTGTGAAATTAGTATTCAATTCTAATTAACCAGCTGCTGACCTCTTAAATTTGAAAAAACCGCCATTGAAATATTACATTGCCTCAATGATAATAAATCGTAACTTGATTCATAAATTTTAAGGTTAGTAATATTTTCAGGCAATAAAATTTAATGTAAATGATGTGCCATCGAGTTTTGTAAATGAAACTATTGAAACTCAAGGCTTTTTAATAATTTATATGTTTCTATTCTCTATTTGAATTCAGTTCGTTTGCCGTTGCTACGAGATGTCGTTATCCAGGTTAATCACGGCATTAAAGCTTAATGAAGTTACGAACAACCGGCCCTAAGTGTAATCTACCATACTGTCGTAGAGATGACATAACATCACAATCGAAAAGCTGCAGCTATTTCCTGTTTCTGGTCCTGGAAATACAGTTTAGTTGGAACAAGAAGAAGAAGAATTAAAAGAAGAAAAATAAGAAGAAGAAGGAAGATTGAAAAGAAGAATAAAAGAGAAGAAGAAGAAGAAGAAGAAGAGAGAGAAGAAGAAGAGGAAGTAGACATAAAGAAAGTTAAAAGAAAAAGAAGAAGATGATAATGAAGAAATAGAAAAAGAAAAAGGAGAAAAAAAAACAAGAATAAGAGAAAGAGGAAAAAGAAGAGAAAAATGAAGGGAAAGAAGAGGGAGAAAAAGAGAAAGGAAGAAGAAGAAGAAGAAAAAGGAAGAGGAGAAGAAAAATAATGAAGAAAAATAAGAAGAGGGAGAAAAAAACGATAAAGAAGAAGGAGAAGGAAAATGAAAGGAAGAAAGAGAAGAAGAAGAAGACGAAGAAGAAGAAGGGGAAGAAGGAGAAGAAAAAAATAAGAAGAAGAAAAAAAGAAGAAGTCAAAAAGAAGAAGAAGAAGAAGAAGGAAAAGAAAAGGGGGGAAAAGAAGAGGAAGAAGGAAAAGAAAAGGGTGGAAAAGAAGAAGAAAAGATAAAAAGAAGAATAAAAAGAAAGATAAAAAAGAAAGATGAGAAGAAAAAGAAGTAGAAGAGAAAGAAGAAGGAAAATAAGGAGAAAAAGAAGATCAAAAAAAAGGAAGAAGAAGGAGAAAAAGAAGAAGAGATGATCAGATAAAAATGCACATTTTACATATGCTGTATTGATGGAAGACGGTCACCCATGTTATTCTCATGGATTAACTTTACGCCCTAGGGAACTTTCATCTACTTTTTCTCCCTAGGGAGAGAATCTGGAGCTTTATCATTCGATTCTGGGGAGTGAAATGTGACTTTAAATAGTAGGTGGAGGAAAAGATTGATTTATTCCATGCTAGGAGTGATTATAAAGATCCAGATAACTTCTAGTGGGATTCGATTTTTTTCCACCAATTCACCGAATAATTTCAATCTATATCACTGTGATATCAAACACTTTTAACATTTTATCATTGTCAAAAATTTATGATAATCTTCAATGGATATAGAGATTATTGGTTATGTATAGTCTGTTCAAGCAAAGATGACATTCTGAGAAGTTGGGTAAATGACTCCAGCTCGGTCAATATTGGTTCAAAAATTATAAATTATTGGTCTCAGATTGTAGATCAGAATGTTCGCTACAGTTGAAGACAACAGGTTGAAAGGTCATTTCTATTATTGCTGAGCTAAAGGTCGACTTGTGTTTGAGGATTATTGTGATATTTCTTCTCACTTGATTAATACAAATACTATGTTCATCTCTGGAACATTACCATCTATCATATAATGATAAAAGGTTATGTCTGAAAGCGTACTCGATACATACGCACTTCACTTTGATCTTCCTACAGAGCTCTGAATCGATGCAAATGAAATGATGCAAATGATAATCATGATCAGAGCTCTGATTTCAATTATCACACTCCCAGTTTTGATTATGTTCGAGTGTAATCCAACAAATTTAGTGCACAGCAAAAGTTGAATACTGATTAGGAATGCAGTTATACAAACCCAGAAGTAGAAAATGAATAAATCCGACCTTCTGCATTATTTCCATATGGCGACATGCGTTGGACAAACTAGTTGTCAAGTACCAATAAAACCTAATCATAAGATCTGAGAGCATGTTTTTTCTTGTGTAATGTGTCACGCAATGTGTATCGCAGTCCTATTGTGCTGTATCTCACGCGATGCCGGTCTACTTCAAACCAATTTCCTCTGAAAAGTATTTTGCAGGTAATAAATAACGCTACTTTATACAATTTCCTGTCGACGTTCATAGCTCATGACAGTTTCAATCCAATTGCAAGGTAGCGCAGTCCAGCACAAATACTGTAATCTCCCAAGGTCTTATGAAAAATTCCATTCAGGTATTTTTATCGATATAATAGTACTATAATATACTCTAGCTCATACTACCAAATGACTTTCCACTCTTCAACTCATCATAATATTATCGAGTTAAGAAATCAAACAATTATCATTTATCAATGAGAAATATTGGAGAATGTTACACAACACAAGCATTTTACGTAGAAAACCTTTGGAATAGTGATGATTGAATCTTGTCCAAGTTTCATTGATTGGAATGTTAGAACATGAACTATCAATGGGATTGATTCAGCTTACACAATTCTCATCATATCTCCTTTTTAGATATTTCCAAGCATTGCTCGAACTCCATCCCTGTTATTCATAATAAAAGTTTTTCATTATATTATTTTATTATAAACGTTGATAGCCTTATGGATCAACTCACATTGAAATATCTCTACTATATTAATAAATCACAATAATAACCAAAATGAATAAGAAACCATCAAATTCCATCCCCATTATTCTAAGATTTGAGAACGACATCAAAATTCATTCACATGCATTGAAATATCTCTACAATATATACCCATCACAATGATAACCACACTAAATAAGAACCATCAATTTATAGAAGACTAGTCGGTTAACCAATTTCCAGTCACAAGCTAACTAGCTTGAGCCAAGGAAACCACAGAGTCGAGTTTAGATGTTGGCTGATTTGAACACACACTGGTGCGAGAAACAGAACAGAGGCAAGTGAAGGAAATGTAAGGGTGGGAAGAGAGTGGGAGTTATTGGTGTGATGGTGATAGAGTGAAGGGAGTATCAGTCACCTGGGCTGGCTCAGGCTGAAGCTTTGTCAGCGTTTCCCCGACACAAACAAAGGAATGGGACTAATTGCCACTGTTGGGCAGATAAGGCCTAGTGTGGACTGTCTGCACCTCATCTGTCTTCAGCCCCTCTTCGTCCGCCCACCCGTCGCTCCTGTTATTTATCCCCCCAAAGAGAGGGTAGCAGGCCATAATTCTTGCTTGCGAAATTAAACTGCCACCACCAACGCGCATTCAGGTCCTACTCGGGTTTCTTCTCGTTATTGGTGACGGCGCTTTCTTACAACAGTTACGTCTTTCACCGCTAGGGTCGCTTGTGTCGCTGCACTTTCTCACACAACGCCTTTTCCCACCGTGTGATAGAGTGAGTAGGTGTGAGAGAGATAAGGGGTTATAGTCTGTCTAACCAAAGAACACATTCTGTCAAGATGGAGAAATGACTCCAGCTCGGTCAATATCAGTTGAAAAAATATAAATTTGGTCTCAAAGTATGGGAAACACTCTGCTCTAAAATTCAAGACCAAATATAAAACTTTTGGATCAATATTGACTGAGCTGAAGTCATTTCCCCATCTTGCCAGAATGTCTTCTTTGCTTGTACAGACTATATCAATGGGTAAGGTGGGTATGGTTGAGAGAGAGGGGAGTGAGAGAGAGTGAGAGAAGATGCCAGTAATGTTGTAGAAGAGAGGGGAGTCACCATCAAGCCACACACTACTAATCCCACAACACAACTAAGCCGCGATTAATAGAATCTTCTTATGCCTAAGACTTTGGCGGTGACCTACAAACAATGTAAATTGCTAAACAGAACTACAACTACTTGTCCAAGTGGCAAAGCTGCAGAGTAATCGGATTAAGTTGATTCCGTCTTGAGCAGCAGCGAGTTCTGTTTCTGTTGCAGAGAAAAGGTTGAGTCTCATGAATACGTACACCACCACATTGAGGCGGAAAAATAGGATTGTTTTCTGATTCGAATTGGTTGCAAAGTAGGGATTGAAGTTGATATTCGTTTACTTATAGGAATCATAGAATCAAGAAATGTTGATTGGAGATTAAATGTAACATACCATTATGCAACTGGGACTGTTGTTTTTGAAGCTCTTCTACTACTACCCACTCCACTTCTATACTATACTCTACTCTTCTAAGCTGTACTACTTCTATAGCTGAAGAAGACTGTAACACTTTTATATCCATTCGTATCCACCTAATTATATCATTCTTCATCATATTATTTTTTGAAATCGAAAGTATCACATCCTCACAATAAAACTGAAATTCCAAAGGATGAGACTATATTCAAATTCATTCTATACTTCAAAAATTGAAGCAATCTGTGATAAGTCGGCTGTTTTGTTTCATAAGAATTTATTTAGAAATAGTTCATCAATTGACCTGTGATAGCTCCCTCATCCAATTTAATAATTGAAAGAAATTCAGTTTCTATCGAGCGTAGTCTTTCAAGACTCATTACATGGAAGTGAATATTTAAAAACTGTAGAATATTCAAAAACGAATTACATGGAAGTGTAGATTCTTTCGAAACTAATTACATGGAAGTTCAGAAAAATCTTTAAAAAAAGCTTTATTTATCAAAAATTTTGTCAGCTTCAACGAATTAAGATGAAAAAATTACCATAATACTACAAATCGTCAAACTGATTTATACGAATTTGTATTTTATTTTGTACTCGTTGAATAAATTGAATACCCTATTTCTCTCTGAAGATTAAAAAAAATTGAGTTTGAAAGTAACTTATAGAATAAATTACCAGCCCGTTTGGAGCAGTAAGCTGGGGCGTCGCAAGCTTCAGTCCGCTAGCACTGCCTGGTCAGGGTTCGAGACCCAGTAGTCGTGGCTGTTTTTACCTTATCAATCACCTTCGAAATCATTATGGACTACCCACGTACAAGACAAGAAATTTTTATGTGGGCATCATCCGCAATAAAAATATATATTAAATATTCGACCAGCAGCTATTCTTGTTCTCAGTCAACATTTCTCGATTTCTCTCTGAAAGTTGTATCAAATTAAATACAGTGGTAACTTTATATAATAAAATATACAAGACTTGACCAGCACCTATTTTTGGTACCAGTTTAAATTCATCGACCTCTTTGTGGATGTGAGGAAAGTGAATGGCTGTTTTAAATGAAGACAAGGCCGGTGTAGAAACAAGCATTGGACTGTGTGCAGAAAGTTGCCGGTGCTGGGGTCGTGAACTGGAACGCTGCTCGGCTTATGAGATTTCGTCCTTTGTGAGTTCGCTCCGAAGTAACTGAAGTTTATGAATGGAACAAAGTTAATGCAGCCAAAATGATCAACACTGGGTCCGAGCGCGCAAAGACAAAGGGATGGAGCCTCGGGCTAGTGTGGCCTTATTGCTCTCAAAGAACTGGTACGAGGGAGATGGTGAAGTAAAAGAGAGAGAGAGAGGAAAAAAGAGATAGATAAATAGTTAGAGAGAGGGAGAAAGAGAGAGAGAGAGAGAGAAATGGAGATAAATAGATAGAGAGAGAGAGAGGATGTGAGGGAGAGGAAAAGATTCAGATTCAGATTCAATCACCTATTCATGTAGATTACATAGTACAATATTTCAAATCTTAAGCTATGGAAAAATACACTAAGAAAATAACACTAATAATTACATTATGGTTCCCTTGTGTTGGCTAATAATTATAAACTATGAGAACTTGCAAGATAAATCATATGTAGGATTCAAAAAGCTTACGGTAATATAAATTTATGCTGTATCTACATAAAATGGCGGAATTCAGACATATAAATTACCCTTCTTGTCGAGAGATGTTCAAAGACATCTCTTCTATCAACACTCAACCATGAGACAGATAAAGTAAAGAGAGAGAGAGAGAGAATTAGATAGAGAACGATTGAGTGAGAGAATAAAATAGAGAACGAGTGAGAGAGAGAATAAGATAGAAAACGAGTGAGAGAGTGTGTGGAAGAGAGAGAAAGGAAGGGGAAAGAGAGAGAAAGAGAAGGGAAAGAGGAGTATGGGGGAGGGGAAGATAGAGTAAGAGAGAGCAGTTTTGCATCGTTTAAAACGTTAAACATTGAATTTATGAGAAAATAGAATCGCGGATATTGCAACAAGCTAGCCTACGTCTTTCCCAACACTCTATATCGTTTATCGAATATCAATTATTGCATTCCCTTCCCTCAATCCACTACAGCGGCAGACATACCTCGAGCAAATGGATGGACCAACTTTGCAAAACTTTATATTAGATATCGATCGCCAACATTTATTAGTCTCCACTTTTCAAGCCTCCAAAGTTATAGGCCCATGCCTTGTTCCAATTCCGAGTAGATGAGTAATATCGAATCGCCTCCAGCTCATGTTCAAACTAATATCTTGAACGTAAACTCCGAATTGATGCAGGCTAAATTGGCCGCAGGGGGATTATTGGTGTAGCTTATGATGGAGAGCCATCCCCTCCCGCTTGACTCCCCCTCAACGAAAAACTCCATCCGCTAGTTATGATACTCACATTCTATCAAACGGAGATTTTTGCAAGCAGAATCGTTTCAGATTAACTCTCTTGCTATAGAAAGATATATATATATATATTATATGAGGAGAGTTAATATCCTGTTGAAGCTTTATTAATAAGAATCCTTTTCCAGTCAACAATGGAATTCAATTTAAATTGGATATCACTTTCATTCCATTTGATATCAATTATTACTGAACGATGTACTTATTCGATGGGGGAAATTATTAGTGTGCTGTTGTATACAAAATTGAGAGCTTTAGGCTATCGGGAAACTATGAAATTTCATTGTATTGTAATATTCACTCCTATTTCATGTTATTTTAGTTGAAAATTGATTGTAAAGCTATTCATATATCAAGTTTACAATCACTTAACCATCTACTCTTTTCTTTCTTTCTTTCTCTACAATTGCGACTTGGTTTTCAAGTTTTTTAAGCGAAGGATGAATGAGTGATGATGAATGATGATGATGATGATGATTACCTAATTATCGATGATAGGTAATGTTCGTTCAACGACTTTTACTAGAGCCATAAGATATTTAAATATTTCTAGATATCGGTATGTCAGGTTCATTGAAACTCAATCATATTATGACATAAGGATTGAAAAATAAATAAAAATCAAACACCCTTTTTTGAAAACTTTAAAATTATAAAACACACATACATGTTTCGGAAGCTAAGCCCAGAGAAATGGGCCTAAGCCCATTGAGAATGGGCTTAGCTCCCGAAACATGTATGTGTGTTTTATAATTTTAAAGTTTTCAAAAAAGGGTGTTTGATTTTTATTTATTTTTCAATTATTTTAAACAGCCCTAAGTTTTAAAGTTCTTTATGACATATGGCTATTATTATTAATATAAGTACTAAATAGATAGAATAGAAGTATTGTGTAAATTATTAGTAATCGAGTATTGTCTTGTTGACACATTTTTGTCTAAAAATAACATACATTTTCAACTGTTGTTACCTCAAACAGTGTGATTTCCATTCCAACTTACAATACTACTTATTGAAATCATTTTTCATTTTTGAAAAGTGCATTGTAGATGGTCTCCATTCCCTAACCAATTATCAACTACTGGTTCGTTATATCGATTACTGGAGTAATCTAAAAAGATTTTAACAAAAATCAATAAATCTTATACTTTCTACTGAATTTCCTCAATATATAGTCAGGACTCTATATTTCTCCGCTGATCACGTATAATTGGTCTAGTTCTAGTATCTTCAATTTCCTGTCTCTTATTTTTCTCATATTTATCCGGAAATTCATAATTTTCATAGTTTCTAGTATTCATATCCTGTACAGCTCTCAGGAAACATATATTCCATAGCTTTCAGATTTCATATCTCTCATAGCTTCTAGAATTCCTCAGAAGTAGGTATCCCCGGAGTGAATTTTTCTAGCGGAATCTATCGGGTTTTCCCACAATACTTTCCATCAGTACGAGTACACGATATCAAGCTTTGAGAAGTGAACTGGTTTTGTTTAATCCATCAATCTCACCGTGTCGATTTTCAAAACTCTGCGGTCTCCATGAGGGTTCTTCATCAGAATACTTCAACAAATCTAATCAACACTTGTCCATTGTTTGAGGGGTCGATAGTAGTTGAATTTTGTGTTTCGGTTAGTGCAATGACGCGAGCGCTTGTATCATCGATTGGAGCAGGCACACACAACACATTAAAGTGCACGAAATCACAACATACACACACATGGCACGCGCATGCGCGTGGGAGCATGCAGGGAGCTGAGCAGAGTCGATAGAGGAGAGTCGATAATGTGGTTGTATAGGAGGCACGTACAAAACTGGCGGTTGGCGAATGATTTTTATCAATAATCAGCTTGGTCAGGATAGTTGGAGAGCGGTCTGCAAGAGCTTATAACGTGGAAAGTGACCTAAGCTAAACAGTTTCGCCTTGGAAGATCGATTTCAGACTGTCCTGAGAGAGCTATCATCCACAAAATACAATAACCAACCGCCAATTTTGTTGGTATCTGTTTTACCAACCGATCAGCTTCCGCGTCATACAGGCTATTAGCCGGCAATCTAACAGGTGAGATACATCGACTATCACATCAGAAATCGGATCATCTGTCTCTCAACCCCTGGGGTGATCTAAATCTATCCTTCTCACTCTCTCCCACTCATCCTTTACATCAAATTTTCTCTCTGCACATTCTGTTGATTTCCTCATGCTCTTTCACTTCATCCTACTAACATATCCTCATCCGAAACTTCTCTATCTCTCACACACGTTTTGGAGTTTTCCTCGCATTCTCTCACTCAAACCCACACATATTCTCTTTTGAATTCTCTCTTTATTGTCAACACCTACTCATACAAACTCATAGAAACATATTAGTAAATGTTTCTATTGAACGCTCTTTTCTCTCTATCATTCTATCCCACTTATACTTTTTATCAGAATTTCTCTCGTCAACATGTTTTGTTGTTTTCCTCAAACGAAGCCACCTCGCTTCTGTCATTCTATTTTCAAACTAAAACCTGTTTTGCCAATGATATAGAACAACAAACAAATTACATGCCAATTGATTATCGGTTACCCAGATAATAGGTGAATATCTGTTGAATTAGATGTACTTATTCAATTAAAATTGGACTTTAGTGGGTAGATTGAATGTGGTCCATACTATTCGTACTTAAACATTTGAGATGTGAAATTTTGAAGATTCAAGTATCATAACCAATTATTTATTTAGGAATGTCATCCACATACTAATAAAATTCGAACATTAGTTTTTTGCTTGTAACGTTTTTTAAACTCAACTATCAATTTCAGAAATCGATAGGCTACTCTATCCGAGCCAGTATTACAATATCCTCAATTTTAAAAGTGAACGATCAATCAATCAAAAGTACAGACGCAAGGCACTATCTTGTCCCAAAGAACTATGAACTATCCATGAAACGAATCAATAAAGATCATATAAACACATTTACACCAGTTCTCGTGATCAACATCATTCTCTCATTATCAATCCCAAGCTTCATATTGGATTTCCTCGAGATACTAGAGAATCCGATTTCCTAGAGTTATGCATTGACAAAGTGATATGAAATTATGACTTGATGACACACATCAAGATGGAGCAGATGTAGCGTACTTGATTTCAGTAATCTCCCATGACTAAGGCTGAACTTTGCCATTAAAGTTATGCTAGAGTTCAAGAGATGAGTGTGTCATATCAATGCTCTATTGTTCATCCAGCATGACGTCTGCTGACATTCAAGTCGATCTTATTCGTATTACAATGAACTCCAGAGTCATGAGTTGAGGAATTACGAACGAGCGTCATTTCCTCGAAGTAAAGACAATAGAGAGAGCTTGAGACAACGTCAAGTCAATGAGCAAGGTGATGTATTGTCTCTGCTTCACTATATTCAGTATCGCCTCCGAATCCAAAAATAATGCTTCAGAGTTTCTGCTAAAGCGAGTGATTATTCCTTATATCAGTCTATCGTTACTTGGCGTTGAAAATTCAAATACTGATTCTAATGTTGATTTAAACAACTTTCCTATTGGGAGGACTACTTGATATTTGAAATTGTTCAATGTAATGTATAGAATCATTATTAAGGTAGTAAATTTACTATACCATCCCTTTCCAGGCAGTGCATTGCGATAACCTACTACACCATTTATTCCATTTTATATTATTACAGTATTCTGCTACTCTTTAACTCAATTTTTGTTGATCACGCTGTGATAAATATAATCGGTGTTACATTTACGAGATTGATCTCGATTATTTTTGTGATGTTACATTTAAATGAGCTTTTCTATAGGATATGGTTAATTCTATAGGATAATTCAATATCACCTCCTCCACTAATGAAAAAGGCTACAAGATAAAAAACCTATTGATTCATCTATAATGTCAATTATATGGTATTGTCAATTCTGCTGTTCATTTTGGTACAGGACCACGATTTCGTGGTTATAGTCTGTTCAAGCAAAGAAGACCCTCTGGCAAGATGGGAAAATGTCTCAAGCTTGGTCAATATTGGTTCAAAAATAATCAATTTGATCTCAAATTGTAGGAAACAATATGATCTACTATTGAGACTAGGCTACATTTATAATTCTTGAACAAATATTGACTAAGCTGGAGGCATTTTCCTCAACTTGCAAAAGGGTCTTCTTGTCTTGGACAGACTATACACAGGTCACATTATTTTTCAAGCTGTCAGCTTGGTCCTTAAGCAAAATGAACCTAACGATCGTTTACTTCAATGAACGGCAAAATTGACAATATCAGTTTGAATATTTTCATTATGGAACGATTGTACAACATCAAAATGATTGAAATATTTTATTCATCTATGTTGATAAATAAGATTATTTATTATGAAGAGCACTCCCAAGATATTCGACCACTCTAACTACAGTATGCTGATGCACATTATTCGTTCTCGGTATACTGTGTAAGAATGCATTGTTGAATGTTGCATCCACATTATGTGGCATTGTAGTTGAATCCACACAGAGGGGGAAATAATTCACTGTTGATAAACTCTCGGTAACACAGATTTCAATTAAGGAAGCAATAGGATGTTTCACGCTGGCAACAACTTAGAATCCGCTGCAGTGAAACTTTGTATAGTCTATCTAAGCAAAGAAGACATTCTGGCAAGATGGGAAAATGACTCCAGCTCGATCAATAGTGATCCAAAAATTATAAATTTGATCTTGAATGGAAGAAAACATTCTGATCTACAATTTAAGACCAAATTTTTAATATTCGAATCAATATTGACCCAGCTGAAGTAATTTTTCCATCTTGCCAGAATGTTTTCTTTGCTTAGATAGACTATATCTTCATCCTCGTCACACTCGCGAAACAGTTGAGGCTTTCCAATTAAACTCTTGTTGTTCGACAAAACAAAGCTGGTATAGTTTGTCCAAGCAAATAAGAGATTCTGGCAAGATGGGAAAATGACTCCAGCTCGGTCAATATTTATGAAATAATGATAAATTTAGTCTCAAATTGTAGATCAGAATGTTTCCTACAATTTAAGATCAAACTTTCAATTTTCAAACCAATATTGCCCGAGCTAAAGTCATTTTATTATCTTTCCAGAATGTCTTCTTTGCTTGAACAGACTATATATCTTGTCTACCTGCCTGAGTGGATGATCTCGCTGGAATTGTGTCCAACCACTGTTGTAATTCATAGAGAATTGAAACAATACAGCCTTACAACATATTATTGTACAGTTTCAGCTCATCTTTACCGAAGTTATGCGTTGTGCTGGAATGCTATGGAAGCTATGGAAATGCAGACCCAAATGAAAATTGTTTATTTTTGGAGAATTAGAGACAACTTCACCACCATTTATTATTATCACAATATTATCATGTGTTTGATGAGATTGAGAATATGACATGCAGCCCAGAATAGAATTTCATAGAGTCTGCTGACTGATTTACTTAATTTTTATATATTTATTATTCATTTTTCTATTGCAAATCGTCTACTCCATTGATGAGTCATTTAACTGTCATAGTTACTACATCGTGTATCGATACATCGTGATTATCGTGTTACGATGGATATTGAATAACTTTGAAGAGCTTCGTCTAGTTCTCTCCCACTATTATGGAGAAAAAAAAAACAAATGAACAATGTAGGTGATAGGAATGCGAGATCGTAGAGCAAACAGAAGGAGAGAACTATATCAGAGAATTTTTGCCTTTTTCTGGAATTTTCTGATACCCTTTAATTTTATCTTAACGATTATTCACATTTTGATATTTTAATATTAAATCCCAACTGGATCTCAATGATGGAATCTAGTATTTATTTCAAATATGTCTAGTTGACTATGTATGTATAGTTGGCAGTGATTATCGATACACTCCCACCCCTTTCATCTAATTCAACCCTTTGTTTCGTCAATGACCTGCCAGCATAATAGAATTCGAATCAACTGCGGCACATGACGCCTTGCGCTACGCTGAGCCGCAACCCGCAATACTCAGCTCAGCATCTGCGCGGATATTTGCTTGGGCCGTGACAGCTGAAACGGTTGGCACCCCGGTTGTAATTCGGAATTCACACAAAAGGCTCCATTGTAAGCGGGGTTTCGTTCACAATAACCGATACTCAATATAGCTTTTCTCCTTTGCCTTGCTTGTCCTCAAGGCTCCCATTCCGTTGCATTCTTCCCAAAAAGCCAGCTCCCAGAAACTCTTTCTCTCAGCAGAACCATAAGTTCTAAACCGTTTTCGACTTCTGCTACAGCCCGCTATATTTTATTCGAAAACTTAAAGCTGTACATGTCCGTGGAATTTATATTGGAGTTGAAAACCAGAAGCCTTATTGTTGGTCACATTTATATTGAAATTGTGTGTTCCCCAAATCAAGTTCGGCGAAAATGACGATTGGTATCCAAATAATGTTTAATTAAATTACCTTATTGTGTTCCTAGATTACGAACGTGATATAGAGTCTGATTCTATTTCACCATCCGAAACCCCGTTTCCAAACAGCTGAAGTCTGGTTGTTGTCGAATGCAACCGCAATAATTAAAAATTATAATTAGTATCCTTCTCCAATAACAGAGATTAGAAAGTGGTAATGTTTATCAGTAACGCATAATACTATGGAACAAGCATAAGGCGAATAACAGGATAAATAGCAGAAGAAAAGGAGAGTTGAATTTCAAAAATATCGAATATTTTAATGATTATATTATACATGTAAAATATTAAGCCTTCAATTTATTATATTTATAAGATAATAATTACTGTGAATAATATTATAGATATGATTGAACAACTAAGCTCATGTACTGGAAGTTTTGTAAGACTCATTAATCCCGTACAAAATATTGAGAAACTCACATTTTCAAACTGCTCCTCTTTTTGTTTGTTGCAGAAATGGCGACTAACCAGCAGCCTTCTACTACTGGGCATCACACTATGTCTGCTCCTTCTACTGCGACTACTGCTGATGGGTCCACAATCACCTACTTTCGCCACTTCCGACAATCCAGCCGCCAGATCACCTTCGCTACTTGTTCGCAGCCTCACTTTCGCCTACCTACCCGCATTCAACTTGCAGCTACTAGTGTGGCCTCGATGGTTGAGTTTTGATTGGTCGATGGACGCTATCCCGAGAGTGGGAACTGTTTGGGATCCGCGTAATGCTGCCAGTGTAGCTTTGTATTATACCGCGGGTAGGGCTGTGATACGTGCGTGGCAGAAAGGGGGTAGAAACTTTTGTAAGAAGTTGTTGAGGACTCAAAGGTGTCCAGCTTGTAAACATTGTACCACACAACAACACCTCCACTCTTGTCGTGTGACGAACAATAATAACAATACTTCCCGATGTGAGTGTATCCCTTACAACGATCTCCTACTATTAACCTTTGGTTTTACCGCTATCCCCTTCCTTCCCGCCTCCAATCTTTTCTTCTACGTTGGTTTCGTAGTGGCCGAACGCGTCCTGTATTTGCCTAGTGTCGGTTTCTGTTTCGCGATTGCTTTAGGTTACCATTTATTGTCGCGGCGATCGGGACGTGACAAACGATTGGTGCGATTTTGTTTCGGTGTGCTTTTGGTGTCGTTCAGTGCGAGAACTTTGCAGCGCAACAGTGATTGGCGCGATGAAGAGAGTCTGTATCGGTCGGGCATACACATCAACCCGCCAAAAGGTGAGTTTTAATGGATAAATTAATCAAAACTATACAAAATGAATACATACTTTGTATTAGATTAATACAAAGTTGATGAGATTTATCAACTATTACAATAATTTCAAAAAAAAAACTAATTGATGCCATTCCTCAGCTGTACTGTAATAATAATTATTATCATTATCGTTCAATAATAATAAATAACTCTTCTTATTATTATCCAAGAGGGCTCTATAAAAAGGGGGTAGACGCACGGTCCGCCATTCTGTGGTCAACTTATAGCGCCAGGTTTGAATTCATTCAATTCGACAGTCAAACATATGATTAATGATAAAAATTATGTTAGAAAAAATAATACTCACTTCACAGAGCATCAAATTTCCAGTCTTACAATTTTAAGTCAAAATTTTAATCTTGATTCATCTTCCTGCATCTGGCAAATTTGTATTTTTTTATTCCAGTTTTATGATAGAAATCGTTATATTTTTTGCAATTTGATGCTAAGCAACATAAACCATTTTATATGACAAATTAACCTCCAAGATTTCAAAACAATAACTTTATTCATTTACTCAACTTGATAAACATCTGTTCACCATCACTATCATCAAAAATATTTATGTGAATTCATGCGCTAAAAGTTGACCACAAAATGGCTGACCGTGCGTCTACCCCCTTTTTATAGAGCCCTATTATCCAATAAGAATAATTATTGTCATTATCTCAAATCGAGGGATATTGATTTGAATATACAGTGCTATCGGAACTGGAAATTCTTAGATTTGGTGATACTGTTTATAAAATCAAACACAGAATAATTATCCATAATGGATTATAACCCGCTAAAGGTTTCGATAGCGCCATACGTCTGAAGGTGTCAAAATTATAGCCATTACAGAATCTTTCACTGTGTTGAAGGTACTTCCTATAAGCAGCATCAACCTATTATACATTTTGTTTTGTTTCTTCTCACTAGAAATTCGATTATTATCAAGTAACAATCTCTAGTTTATGAATGTTTAAATACACTACATAACAATAGAAACAATGCTCTCTAGTGTTTAGGGGTACGAGTATATGTGAAAGAAATAATTATCACAGTCTTACTTTGAAATGTTATTATTTTAACACAATAAATCACAGTAACCAAAGTTATTTTTGATCACATTATGAGGAGTTGAAGGGTGCTGTGATTCATTATTTTCCATTTTTAAAGAATCAGTGATATAAAGAAAAGTCTCACCCTTCTCTGTTATGATTTTAATTACAAAAAAATATTCCTGTCATCTTTTCTTTTCACTTCGTATTCAAAGGATTGAAGGCTGGAAAATTCAATAAACAATAACCCAATACTTTGAAGAAGTATCAAAACTTCAATTTCTAAATCATGATCGTGGTAAGAACTAGAATAATCGTTTGAAGAAGCTTCCTCACTTTATATTTTTGAGCATTCAACTTTATCTTCAGGTTTCAAAATAGATCCTAAAAAGACTTGAAAATAGGTCTCAGAGAGACTTTAAAATGGGTCTTGAACATAGCTTAAAATAGGTACTTGACGACCAACGGAATCAAGAACTCAGAACCAATCCACTTCTGGGAATAGTCTCTTCAAATCAGATTAGTTTAATTAAGCTAGTGATTAAGTACCTGCCTGAAAATTTGCACGCAAATCCTAGACATGTCTCAAGTTGATGGTAATTTAGAGATAAATTAGTAAGTCATTCTGAATCACGCACGATTATTGATCACTTCAAGTCGCCTATAACCAGTTTACTAAATAATAATTGAAACCTATAAACTTGGATACTCTCATCCATATAGCCAACATCAAATTCACTCTGTATGTTTTAGTATTGCTGAATTAGTTTTCACTTTTGTCTGTTCAAACATAAGTATACATTTTAATGTAAACACATTGAACGTCAAGTAGTGGACACCCAAGGTACTAAGTACTAGTATTTTATTCTTCAATGTCAGATTGAATATTAGTAGAATCTTTACTAATTTTGGTAGTTACCAGAAAATTAAAATTCATATTAATAAGAACCTATTAGCAACAATGATACATTTGGAATGAATCACACTATTTTCCAGTTGAACGGCTTGTTTTAATAATATTTTTTGTAAGCTGCTATTGAGATAACATCCATGTGGTTGATGCCTTGAAAAAATGTCTTTGTTTTCCGAGTTTAGAAAAAATAGCAGGAATTAAAAAAAATTAAGATAATATGTATGAGAAACATTGATTATCAACAATGAATTGAAACATTATTTTCTCTTCTCATATTAATTTTCAACAGAAAATTGCTTCAGCTGATAAACTTATTGAGCGGACCAAGAAATAATATGAACTTGAATTCGTTGGACTCTTAAGCCTTATTACTACTCAAAAAACGGTCATTATTAATGTGTTAAAACAATAGAGTACGGAGTCGTATAAATATGAACTACAAAAACAATTGAATATTCATTATTAGTGGTGTCGTTAACATTGGGCGTTCAAATTTTATTCATCTCAAAATGTGAAAGCCTCCTTGAATGTTAAAGAGTTCCTTTAAATTCTGAATTTTCTCAGCTGCAGAAAGCAAACTCGTTTCGTTTTCTTCAACAACAGATCTCTCCATAATTCATGAGATGGCTGTTGAAAAGTCTAACAAATTACGGGAAATAGATGCCATGCGTAAGACGGATATTCTATGAGATTGCGTGATGCGTTAGCGTTTCTTGAAGCATCCTATGGTCTGTCCAAGCAAAGAAGACATTCTGACAAGATGAGAAAGTTGACTCCAGTTTGATCAATATTAGTTCCAAAATTATAAATATGGTTACAAATTGTAGGAAACATTGGGTTCAACAACTTGGAACCATATGTATAATTTTTTAATCAATATTGACCGAGCTGGAGTTATTTTCCCATCTTGCCAGAATGTCTTCTTTGGTTGGGCACACTAGCGGGGCGCTCATCGATTTTCGCCGATAAGAGGAATGGTGTGCAAATGAAGGCTACTTTATCGTCTTACAGTATCAAATCTCTTCTCCCAGGCCATCAAATTACACTTTGGGGTTTCTCAAGTATAATATATTGTATAAGACCATGTATGTTACAAGCGGTCAGTTACGACTAACCCAGATAGATTTGTAGGCTAATTGTAATAAATGCTGCCAGTAGCTTAAATCAAAATGAAGAGAAAAATAAATTATTAAAATTATCTATCGATTTTTTAGAACTGTGTGTCAACGATTCATTCCCTTTCAAAAGCGGTGTGAAAGATTATTCATGCATCGAATGAACCAATCATACCTCGTGATCAATCATACCTTAAGGTGAGGCACAATATGCAATAGAAACACGTATAGTAGTTTTATGAAGCAAGTCCATGAAAAGTAAACCGATCAGTGGGCGTTGCTCTTTGCAACTCCGTGTTTCCACTGCATATTATAGGAACTTTAGTAATATTTAGCGAATATTTTAGTAATGAAAGCGTAACTTCACAATGATTCATCATATTGACAAGGTGAACAAAAGATACACAGCAGTGGTCAAAATTCAAAGAAGAGAATAATATCATGTCAATTTAATAATCAATTTATCTCATTCATTACTGAATTAGAGCATTTTATTTCAAATAATTGTAGTTCCTGCCAATTAAACAATTTCCATTTCAATATAGGCTATCAATATGGGATGGATTTATTAAGGACAGATTCAGGACATTAAAATTCAGGACAAGAGATTGAGGACAGTTGAATTAGGACAGATCTGTGATTTGGATCAATGCAACCAATAGTATTCGATTATTGACAGATCACCCACTTACATAAGACATAAATTGATACAAAACAACTTGGAAGAACTGTAATGTTCATTCGGTAAGTCTTTCAGACAATGACTGTTGAAAGACAATTATTATTAACATTTCGAATCAGTATTGAATATAATATTTTGCTCAAAAACCTCGAAAGTTAAAATTAAATCGAAATTAATTCATTTTATGAAATTGAGGTTTACCACTGTAATGAATTCGTTTCAATTTTACACTGCGCTGGATATTGACAAGCGCGGACGACCTTCATTCAATTAATAATTGAATGGGAACTAAATTGCCAATAACATCGAATTGAAAGGTGATTGTTCTGGAAGTTCAATCGTGAATCGATTCTAATCTAAATCGGAATCAAATTATAATCATTGAATTTGATGTTGGATTGGAAGCGAGTGATTCGTCCCAAGAGAAGTGATTAGTTCAATTTTCGATGAGCAGCGAACGTTTTAAAAATAATGAGAATGATAAAATTGTGATGACTGCGGTGATGATGAATAATGATGAACGTGAAAATGGTGAAATTATAGCGAAAAAAAGAGTTTCACTTGTCATCTGTGAAAAAATTTCCGAAGCTAATTAAATTAATTCAATTTGCCGAAATGTTAACGTACGTCTGGCAGTTATGATTAGGAGAGTGGAAGGTAGCCGCTATCTTGCCGGTCCAATAATTTCACTGAATCAGCATTTCGCTCGCCAAACACTTCTCGTTCAAGTACTTTTATATGAAGCGAACGCCTGGATTCATAATGTCTGAACTTTTTCATGTGAACGTTTTCCCAGGTGCAGACCAAAACGGAGTATCTCGCTCTCACTTTTCCTCTGCTGCCTCCAAATAATGCTGAAACTTCACTTTCATCACAAAGTAGAAATTATAGATGAATTTCCTCTAATTTCAGAGGCAAATTCACGTATGATGAAATTTAACTTACTATATTTAATGATAACTTCCAGTATTCTGCATGACATAACTTTGCTTGATGTATATTTTTATTGAAACTCTCATATAAATATTTATCACAAATTAACAGAGAGATAGTAATAAATTCATGATTTCTAACTAATGATTTTGTAACAGTAGTGAGACCGTATTCCCGTTGAAATGCAAGATATATTCTGTCAAGGCAAAGAAGACCGTCTGGCAAGATGGGAAAATAACTCCAGCTTAGTCAATATTTGTCCATGAATTATAAATGTAGTCTTAATAGTAGATCAAATTGTTTCCTAAAATTTGAGATCAAATTGATAATTTTTCAACCAATATAGAGTCATTCTCCCATCTTGCCAGAGTGTCTTCTTTGCTTGGACAGACAAGCCTCGTGAATTATCATAAATCACAATTTTGATCAGAAAACGGGAAATACGAGTATGAATCAGCCTTGGCTTTATGGTTCTAACGGACAAATTTATGCATGAGAAATATTTCGAATTGGTTAAAATTGTGGACAAATTAGTATACTTAATAATTTGCGTGACACCTCGTACTTAAATAATTTTTCGATCATCATCATCAGACCAATCAATGATGATGATAATGAAGAGTGTTATGCGATAATGCTGATGTAAAGTATTATACGATAATGCTAATCAAAAATATTATACGATAGTGATAATGATAATGAAACAGAAAGTATTGATGATGATAATGAAAGAGAAGAATACGGTTTGGTAGTAGGCCTATACTTGCATGAAGGAAAGAAGAGGAATTGAAGAGAAATTCTATAGAGGAATTGAAATATTCCACTTAGTCTTCTCTATGACGTCTATAAATAAATGACAATGTACGTCAGACGCATTGTCATTCATTTTTACAATTCACAACTACGATTGCTGACGAAAACAGTGCATTCTGGCCTGCAGAGGAAAATTTATGGTTGAAAGTTGTTGGATGCTGCAATGTAGCCGTAATGCGGCTTGAGACTGGTGATGCCACTCAGTCTGGTATTTCCATAATAGTGGACGATGTTATCATTTATTCGGGAATGTCCGTGCTTGTGACGTGAAAAGCACTTGAGCGAAAAATGTGCGAGTGTCAGCAGGGGAGGGCTGGGGGGGGGTTCCCCGTCAGTAAGGGAAGGTAGGTCGAACAGCCCCCACTATAAAATGCAGGCAGGTAATCTGTGGCGACGATGATATCCTGCAGCTACCTTGTATGCCCCCCTCTCTTCCTCTTACATGGGTTGGCCAACAAGAAAAAGCAAATATCTTTCTTTAAGTATCTGAGGCTAGAATATGCTCCTTGGCTTTTCTTGTCGTTGGAGACCTCATCGTCCCAAGAAACGATCCGACTAAGTAGGCTAACATCACCACTCAACTTTCTTCTCAATGGAGTACTCATATTCAAATAATATGGTAAAACTGCCATGCTCAATGAAAACAATTTCCATTCAAATCTGGAAAATTTGTTTACTCAATCAATTCAAAGTATTATTGAAACGAACCGTAGTACAATACGAATTTGTATTCTGATGTGAAAGAAATTTGTCTGTATTTGTAAATTAGGTTCAACTTCTGTGCAGGAGAGTTCATACAACAATATTCATTCTCTAAATGCAGTATATTCCTATTCCATGAGCTGTTTGTTATCCATTCTCTATTCTCACTATGTATTATCTATATAATCCATGAACTTTTATTCATTGGTATTCAATATTCGTCTGATACGTATTGTAATTCCCGGAATGCTCCCAAGTAGCCTGTAATATGTGAAGTTGATAACGTGGTTCTCTTTCCTGAAAGCTGAGAAATCCTATGAGCCAAGAGAAGAAAGATACATACATAATGCACTTACATAGCACAATTTTATTATCGCTAAGCACCTGTATATTACATGACTCCTAAGTCTCCCCTGCGTAGAAATAGTAGCCTTATCGCGCTATCGGAGAAAAATTCCAAATACTAGGAATAAGGAAATGAATCCGTGTATACAGGCGGCCCGTAGGCTCAGCGTACCCACCCGGAAAACGTTAGTTATTGGAACCGAATCGAATTGGAAATATTGAATCATATCAGAGAGATGTAAGCTGGTTGTGCAAATGAGAGTCAAAGGAGGTAGGCTGTGTCATAAGGATGGAAGCGACTTTCAAACAAGATCAACATCATCATAGCATAGAAAATCGTTCATCACTAATGAGAGCCTGACGTTGCAGTGGAACAAAAGGCAGTCACTGTTCTTTCCTGATTGGAAAGATCTTTTGTTCCTCGGCAAGGCAAAGCAGGATGATTAAAACTTTGCATTGTTCTCGATACGCCCCTTTCCATTCGACTTTTTCCACTGTCTCACAGCCAGCTTTTCATTCACTTCATGTTTCGACTCTCTCTTCTTGAGACACACCGAATTTCGGTACTCGGGTTTTGTCAATAGCTTGACAACTCTTCCATCTTCAGCCTTTTTTTCTATTTTCATTCGAGAACACTGCATTCTCTATCTTTGTCTCAGCATTCTCCATCATTGTCTCAGCACTGTGCGTCATTCCTTTCTGCAGTAACAAAGCAAGAAACGAAATGCTAGAGGAGGATGATACACCCCCACCCACTAATCAACGCTATTTCTTTAGAATCGCCCAACTAGAAAATGATTTATTTGAACAGTTCTATTATTTCAATGTTGATCACGATGAATAGAATATATTTCTCATTCAATCACTCTTAATTCATATTTTTTGTAAACAAGTTCTGGACCAAGAATTTCTTTGATAAAGAGTTGAGAAAAAATTGACGATCGAACACTCATTTTGAATGGAATCATTCATCAGGGTCTGAAAGAGCAGTTTTGATCTGAACCTGATTTTTCTCTCTTAAATCTTCTAGTTAGGATTTGTATCTATTAATCAACGAATGTATTGAAGTTCTGTTTGAACATTATTGAAACTATAACATAGGCTAAAATATTATGCTCTGTTAATAGTCATTCTTACAGTTATAATGAACTCTGCATTCATAATATATGATAGGCCTATGAAGCATTCATGCATCATGATGTGATATGTAGATTAGCAAATTACTCTGTTAAGGTATTACTGACTACTAGTTCTACCTACTCTTCTGGTATTAACAGTGAAATTTCGCTCTATCTGTTGACACCTCGCGCATGTTAGCGCTTTGGCTATTCACGGATGTGATGAATTTTAAATTATCATTAGCCAATGAAAATCGGGGCTTTCCGTGCTTTGGAACATAGCGATATTCATCTGAAGAGGTTTAATGATGAGTACCAATATTTTCGCACACACAACATTTGATGTATTCTTCGTCTCTATCACTCCTCTGATGCCTCACAGCGTCGGGGTATCATTTGAAGTTTGCAATATAATAAAATACAGTTTGCATGATTCACCTATGATAGAACCAAATCATAAATGCACTGTATACTCATCAAATGACGCCTCTGACACCCTACTACTCATTTGAACTATTTAAAAAAATAATTGATAAAAATGTATATGATCGGAAAAATATCAAAAGTATGCAGAGAATAACGAATTTGTGATGATTATTTGAATCAAAACTAGTTCTGATTCATCCTCTGAGTTTAATGATATCATTTCAAGTAGGAGTAATGGTGTCAAGATGAAACATTGAGAATTAATGTGAGCCTACAAGGTAAGAGAGCTGAGAAACTGAAGTGTGTAATCTTGTGCAAACGGAGTGAAAGTCTGATGCAAACTGTGCGATCGGAGGAGAACAACTGTTGGATCAAGTTGATATGACAGAGACGGAGTTTAGAGAACAGAAGGGCTGCGAGAATAAGGTCGATTGTGGGTGGATTTCGAGAGGCAAGACAATGTGCGAGTGTAGGTATGTTTGTGTGTTATGCTTGGCAAGGTGGTCTGTGTTGGAGCGCGCCGTGTTCCTTGTTTCTTCCGAGGACTTCTCCAGTCGTAGAACAAGTAGAGGAACTTGTAGAGCGGATACAAGTTTTACGGGGGTTGTTCCCGTAGTTTCCGAGCAGTCTTAGAAGATAGGAAGTGAGGGAGAGCAAAACACACGTATTGAAAAGGGAGTTCCTGTTGCAAGACAAAGACAAATGCGGGAGATGACTCTTGAATCCAGCTCAACTTTGAGCCTCTTCAAAGAAAACACCAGAATCGATATCCTGCATCTCTCTCCTTCCCCATCAACCCTGAATGATATTTCCAAGTTGGAAACTACGTTATCACATCATTCCTTCCAGCTAAACTGATCTTATCCAACAAACTTATTCCTCGTACAAATGGCGGCATAAAATTTAATGTCACTTATTCCCTAATTCGAGTAACAGCGTGTTTGGAACAAACAAATATTTACGAGCCAGCAATGCCAATATGGTGATTGGACGGGTGGAGACGACGACGATTTCATTTTCCTAAAACGCTAGTGAGATCATCCTGTTTTGCAGACATGTAATATAGCCTGATAGCATTTATACATCTAGGACGAACAATTTGTTTTGGATGTAGTTGAAACTATTGGCGAAAATAAATTCCAACAGACTCAATTACTGGATGTCACAACAATGTTTGAAACAGAAAACTTACAATATTCCTTGACTTGAATTCATTCCACTATTATCCCTATCACTCATTACTACCCTATCTATCGTCAAACTCAACTCATTTGAAAAATATTGTCGAATTTGGAGAGAGCACTAAAGCGTGCCAACAGTTTTCTCTAATGAGGTCCACGAGTGAATCCAGGAAGACTTAGGCTATTTATAAGTTATGATTCAATAGCTCAATGAAACTACACAATCATCAATCAGGATGTATCTTCAATTTTTTGTATTTGATAATTACCACTGTTTTCAAAGTATTTTCTCTCCATTACCTAATAGATTCATTCGTCAGAGTATTAGTTTGGAATGTAATTGATGATCACCACAGCTAATCCATTGAGTAAAACTTTATGTAAATTGTTATTTACAGATCAATGTAAAATGGAATAATCAATTAATATTGTTATTCAATATAACTTTCACCTTGAAGATAGGAGAAAAATGAAAAAGGTTTCAAGATGAGAGGGAGATAGGAAAATTTACACCAGATAAGGAAATAAAACCATGGATTGTTCTTCATTCATAGGTGAGAATCTTTAATAAAAAAAAAAGATAGAATATCATCCATCGCATGAATTGATAATAATCTGTATTTGAAGAATAATTAGAGATACTTAATTAATGCTGGATTACATGAGCGAAATACGATGTTCCCATTATTTATTCAATTTATCGAACGTTTGGTTGTGTGGCTAAGGGGGTAGGAGAGAGAGAGAGATAGAGTGAGAGGGTGTGTGTGTGTGAGTGAGAGAGAGTGAGAGAGGTGTAGGCAACAGGTGTGCGGAAAGTGAGTGAAGAATGATGACGTCACAGAACGGGAGGTTTACACCGAGAAGATATTAGAGAAGACAAGAAAAGTGGTGGTCTGAAGATACGAGAGAGCTTGAATAAAAAGCACGCCGAATAACGAAAGTAACGTGGAACGCTACACGAAATATAAACTCGGCGAATAGAGAAAGTTGAGTAGGCTGTGCCAGCGGGGTCCCTGCAATATAATCGAGGAATTTTGTATGTTTCAGTTTGTGGAACGTTTGGCTTTTAAATATAACTTTATCTCTGTTCTTCTGCGTCCAAATAGTATCCAGAGAAAGCAAAAGAATTTCATGATATAAAAAACAAATTGCTTTTCTCTATATAAGATTGTTATTTGCCACTTTATTTCTACTGTTAGTTTAAATCCTCTGATTCATGTTGTTCTTTTTTTTTCATCCGGGAAGTAGATATTTTTTCTTCTGGTAGAATTAATACATTTAATGGAATCGGTTCCAAGAAGGATTAACTCTCACCTAGCCTCAATAAACGGAAAATTTACTTTCAGACATCTGTATTGTATCAGGTGATGTTGGTTTCCCTCCTCAATAATAATAGTAATGTGTATTTATTCAACTTGTATATCATATTGAACGCCCAACAGGTCCTTGAATCGGATTATCAAAATCTATCAAAATACTAGTTTTTATTGACAGAGAGGTTAGAACAATATAGCATAGAGGAGCTAGATATTCCAATCCTCTTTGATTATAGCATGGTCGAAGCTAGCTATACAATATAAAGTAAAACAAAAACAACATTCCGTCTGTTCAAAATAATGTGAGTATCTTCGAAAAATATCTCCATTTTCGAAAAATATAGTATACTGTCGCTATAATGTAATTCAAGTTATTTGTTCCGCATCCACTTGAGCAGTCAACATTTTCCGATTCGGAAAGCGACAGAAAAACTCCAATAAATGGAGTTTGGAATTCCTTTCGACCGGAAATTTCGATTTTGTCGGAAAGTTTAGAAATAAATTTTCGCCAACAATATTGCGATTTGTTACAGTCGCTCTATTTGTAGTTGATTCTTGTTCTAGTTTTGGAATAGAGTCAACTTGAAATGAGATAGTGAGTTTGGAATGACACAACATGAGTTCCCGCTATAAATGTGAAACTTGTAATATGGAATGAACTCGATTTTATTGGTGTCTGATTGCGAGAAGTTTCAAAACTCTATCTCCTCTACATCATGATTCTCTTCCTCCGCTATATCATGAGATATCACCTTATTCTATGATGTTTATTTCCAACCAGTCTCTCTCTACTTTTATCTACTCCTGGTTTTTGGTCAATGGATCAACAGCCCATGAAGGGCCTAGGCCTGCCAGCTGGTTACCAGTTTCATATTCTTTCCACTATTCATTAGATAATCATCAACCAGGATAGATGTTCAAAATCTAGGAATATTCATAATCCTCATATCTGAATAAACATATCTGATCCATGAACAAGTTGTCATAGTTTGAATTTTCAATTAAATAATATGAAATTTCGTTTTCAAATATCATAATATATAATTCAGGCTGAAATATCATAAATAAACCATAATATAGAATTCAGGCTGAAATATCATAAGTAAATAATAAATATTATGAAATCAATCTGATTTGAGTTCGCTTAGGCTATCTATGAAATTCATAAACTTGAATTGTTGTTGAAATTCTTGAAGCCAATTATAGTTCTGAAATTATAAAGTAATGCTATATTATAATTCTCTATTTTTCCAATAAAGGACGTGAATGATATACGTTAGAAAGTAAACTGCATCAATTAACTATTCAATTCTCTTTGAAACCTGACTGAACGTTTATTCTCATTGCAATATTCATTCCATCACAAAATTTTCAATTATAAGCTTCTATATTCAAAAAAATACCTTTCGTCTTAAAGGAACTGGATTTGTTGTACACAAAGACTTCAGTTACGAAACGCGTAAGAAGAGGGGGGTTCTCCTTGCGCTCAAAAAAGAAATAACGCAAGCTGTAGGCGACGCAAATATTCACCTGAATGTTGATCGTCTGGTCGTCGAGGGACAAGTGTTCACATTCAATGAAAAATATGGACTACAATCTGGTGGAAGCGACGGGTTGAGCAAACTCAGGGAAATACTCAAAGTGGACTTTAAAGAATGTTTTAAGAAAATTGTGGAAAAAGGAAAAACTGTTATATTCAATTATTCTATCAAACATGACAAATTAAAATAATTCTAATATGAATTTAATAATCATGTTTCTTTTACAGCATGGGGAAACCTAGGAAGTGTGTTGAGTGGTCAAGGGAGAATGGTGGAGGCCGAGCAAGCATTCAGAACAGCTTTGAGATACAGATCAAATATGGCGGATGTCCACTATAACTTGTAAGTAACATTTAGATATCCGTATTCTTGATGTTTGTTTCATAGTTATTGATAAATGGAGGAGCCCTTTTCCAGATGGTTCTCATGTGGTTGCACAAGTGATATTGTTATAGTTGTCAGCAAAAATACTTCATGACAATTTTCATTTAGCGGAAAGATTTCTTAGCATTTTTGTAATGATCGTTGAACGGTAGCTATCGATAATTGGGTGGTAGATAAGTGAAGCAGCAAAAAAGCCCTATTGATGAGATATTCTTTTCAAGTTGGTTAGGCTTTTTTGTTTTGTTAGTAATTGACATTAGATGAATTCCGAAAAAAACAGATGAAGAGAGAATAAATAATTGGAAAGATACGCCTAGGATCTATTAATACTCTCACAGAGCACTTACTGACTCAAAACCAATTAGTTTGTTGTTGATACTGGAGTATCAAGTTACTGAAAGTATTGCATAGCTTAACGAAAAAATGTAGCCAGTTGGAAAAAAACATTTCTCATTGGAAGTAATTGTAATAATAATTGGAGCTTTAAAACGAATAAATATTTCAACGTCAATTTGAACTAAGGATTTAAGTATTGCATCAACATCAATCCTTCCAGAAAAAAGATCATTATGATAATACACGATCCTATAATATACTTATTAGACGTTTGAGAAGCCTCGGAGAGAATTTTTCCAATCATGATAATTGATTGATAAACATTATTCCTCTCAATATCATTATTTTCTTGAATAATTGGGCCCTGGTAGGAGTTGAGAGTGAGTATGCTTGAAATGCTAATTTATTGGAAGCTCTAATGAAAGTGGATTCACAAACAGGTTGAAAAAGTTGAAACATAAAACAACCAGCTTGAGTAACAATCCCATTTCTCTTGCAAAAGTAAAAACAGGCAAAAAAACATCATTACAGGGAAAAATATTAGTGTCTGGAAGCTATTTTATAATATGATGCACTTATATTTTGAAGGCCTACTCTTTTCTTCAAATACAATTTTGAATGAAGCTGTTCAATATCTAATTCTCAATTTTTTGATGAGTTATGGTGGAGATTACTAATGAATATGACATTTTAGAAGGGAGTGTCAGGTAGATGGGTACGTTAGGTAGTACCCATTATTCATAGTGAGTGTGTGGAGCGAAACGCGCCTTTGGCAAGAGAACTGCTCACAGGTCATTAACGGACAAGATAAATCTATTGGATAAAAAGCAGTCGGAGTCGGAAAAGTGGTGAATGAAAGCCTTTCAAGCAAGCTAGCAGGCCAGGCCGAGAGGAGAGCACAAAGAGGGTGGGAAGAAGAACAGAAGAGATGATAGGATTGAAGAGGAAAAGAGAGCGAATGAGAGAGGGAAAGAGAGAGGAAGAGAGAGGAAAAGCGTGGAAAAGTGAGGAACAAACGTCGACGGAAGGTGTGATTTCTCAGTGTCTTGAGGCCATCTGTTTTGGAATGTTTTCTCTGCCGTTTTTATGTCCAGGCGAGAGAGAGACATTGTCTCGGATGGACTTGGGGGTCTGGGAGGCAGGCCAGTGCACTATCAAGCAATTTGTCAAACACATTGAGAGGGGGTGCGGGGGGGATTGGCTGACTGCTTCCGCTACACATCATCAGTCGGCAGTCGGCTGTCCACTACAGTAAACGTCAACCAAATTGGCGGTTTCCGAAACTCTTTTATCCAGGATAACTCTCTCAGTTCAGTGTTAAATCGGTCTACAGGAACTGACTTGTTCAGCTGAGATCCCTCTGAACTTGATATGCTCTCGAAGATCGTTCGCCGACTATACTGACAGAGCTGAGCATTGTTAATAAACATTCGTCAACCGCCAGCTAGTCTGGAGTCAACTATGGCAACATATTGTCTCGAAACTGGAACGAGTTTCCTTCCCGTCTCCTCACAGAAAACAGTTTCCCGTATTTATTTGGTTGGTGGAATTAATTTTCTTGTCACTCTTTATCCACTTAGATTGAATGGAATATAATACAGAGAATATAGGGAACCGAATTTGTAAATGCGCGTTTCGGAATCTATTCTGATCAAGAATCTCCCAAGTTGTCTAATTGAATAGTGTCATGAGTTTTTTCGAAAGTCATGTTGAATGGTCTACAATGTAAAGCGATATTCCCAAAAGAAAAATTCATTGTTTGGAAAATTCCAAAAAACTTCTTTGAGGAACCCACACTGATAAGAAATTCTAGGAGGAAATGTTTTTGCCATATACGTAGTACCATTTCCTAAACCATCCACTTATTCAACTAGATCACTTCACAATAATATCATATGATCATATCAAATTTATAATATTATAATAAGGTTATCATTGAATTTTGTCATTATCAATTATACACAACATAGGAGTTTGCTTTTCCACCAATTAACTGATATCAGAGTCACCAAATTCAAAATCACCATATATCAAAGCATTCATGAATGGTTCATGAAATTGGTTCATTCCAATTCCAAATCTTATAAGAGTGCATAATTGATAAGCGTTCTTATCTCCTCAAATGAGAGTTTAACCTGATAATTGGTATAATATTCAACTCTTTCTTGGCTTTTATCAATTATCTTTCCATCATTTGAACTGACTATCGTAAATCACTCAAAGCAAAAAAATAATATTAATAAAAAAAAACTACAGAATATCATGAGAAGCAAAATTATTGGGGCGAAAATACTATTGTGGAAAGATGAGAAAATATTTTATTAGAAGTGAGTCATGATGATGATGATGGTGTTGACTCTGATGGTGAATTAAATTCGCCTTTGTTATCATTATCATTTTGAAGTAATCTCGTGAGTTCTGAGTTTTGATTAACAATTCATTACTTAGTGGTTCCTATAGCAGAGTTTTGAACAAGTCAAGCCCTCCTCATCTAATAGGTTGCATTGACAAGCCCTTCCATTTTCAATATATTCTCCGTCACAGGATAATGATCTTTAGTTGAATGATGCTCTTCAACGTAATATTCGGGAGATTCCTCGAGTACCAGAACTTCAATAAATGAGCAGTGAATATATATTAATCTGAGGAAGTGGAGGCATAATTATTATACTTAATGGAACGGCTTCAGTGAATATTGCGCTCCTAGTAATATTGTGAAGGCTCCGTAGTTCTCATCCTACACTCTTGTTGTTCTATATAATATCTATATCAACTTGTTGTTCTATATTGAAGGAGAATTGAGTTCACTAGCAGCTGTTCTATATGTGAGCTCTTGGAGAACCAATATATATGTATATTATTCTGTCCCACTCCAGTCTCATTCCATTCTATTCACCCCCAATACTCTCCAAACTTGACTCATTATCGTTTTTTTCCCCGGCTGAACATTCGGATTCGAGAGAAAAATCATTTCTCGTTACTCTGGAGATTTTTACAGATTATCCTGAAACATTGGGACTGGATGAAGATGAAATAATTCGTCTCACCGGAGTTGAAACTCTTAAAACGTTATAAAAAGTACTTCGTTAACGAGTTCCAGTTCAGTGGGAACGGTTCTGATTGGAGGAAGAGATTATCCAACTGTTTCATCCGCAAATGACCGACCTTCAACGGTGATCAATCAGGGAGAAATATGGTTCGGATTCATTAATGAATATCGTTATACGATACTCACAGCATGATTATGTTGGATAATTTTTCAATAATGTTTCCGGTATTCGTTTTTCTGAGTTCAGGTTGCGTTTGAAAAATAGAATTCCTGTATCACTTTGTTGATGTTAGAATGACTACTTAATTCTATATCATTGCAGAATAAGTTTATATTATATAGGCCTATAAGAATAATATATATTATTTATGTGTGTATTTTTTCTAGAGCTTAAATTTATTTATTTATTTGCTAGTCACCTTTATTCTGATGTTCATTCATACTTGACCTCTTTGTAAGTTTGATATTATCCAGCTTTATCACGTCTTGTGAAAAAAGTCTTATCTTCCAACCTTAGACTTAACAGAATAACAAGTCTTAGTCTTCACCAAGTCTTAAAACAAGGCACATAAGTTGAAAAAATGCAACTGTAAAATCCGAATCATTTCTCAAATTGGAAGTATTCTTGAGATTTTATGTCTTTTCTCTGATATCTAGCGGATCTAACTCAATCCTATCTGCGATAGAACATTTTCCTATTCTACTGTTTGTATAGCAGAAGCCAGAGATACTGGCTGTTTAGAAATTGTCGATTGGTATATAGTTTCACAAAGTAATATGGAAAACTATTTAATATTATTATCTTACTTAAAATTTAATGCGATCAATTTCCTGCATCAAGCTTCCAATATTGAATGTTAATCCTGGCATAAGAGCATCTATTTGTTGATCTTAGTGGTCAAGGTTAATAACATAGAATGAACTGAAGAAGTTTAAAAGAGCATTCAGATTCTTTCATGGAAGATAGAAGAATCCAACTTTGCTTCATCTGGCCTACTTTATTTATCTCCAGTGCTCTTTTCCCTTCATCCAAGCTACTCCATTCTTTTCATTCATCCATTCAACTCCATTCTTCGGTTACTTTCTCTGTCACCTTATAAATCTGAGGCGTAAAGCTGACAGAAAGTCTTGAATAGCGGGGGCAGGGAGCGAAATTCGGGGGATTTGAGAATGGAGAAAGAGCAAACTTCTGCCATCAAAACAAAACAGAAAAGGGAGTTTGATGAATATTCATGTTCTCGCCAGAAGTTATTCGAAAGGACAACTTGGTAAGGTGTCAAGTTCCAGTTCCCCATTTGTCGCACCAGACAAAGTATCAAGGAAAGTTATGGAACTGCTGGAAACAAGAAGTGACACTCATTTTTCCTGCAACATTAACTACTTGCGCTCTGATTCAAAGTAAACAGCTATGATTTTGTATCTGCCCTCAAATAATGTTGGAGCTATAGTCATACAACATTTTAATTCTAGTTTTAGAAGGTATTTTTGAACTTTTAAACTGTCGAGCTTGTTCTAGTTCAGACTCACAATTATTTCAAAGTGGTTCATATTCTACTCCTCCAATACTCAGATAAGAATAAGGACTTGCTCTCAATAAAAGACTATTCATAATGAAAAACTATTCGAATGCTCCACTTAAAGGTGTTCTTCGTTCAATTTCAATCATTATCTTTGTCATTATCACTATCCAATCACCATTAAAATTATTGATGAATTCATTACAATTTCAAATAATTTATATGTAGAACAATAATAACATTCTTTTATTTCCAAACAGATGAAATTTTGAGAACTTGATTTTGATAAATTTAGCGAGGTTGATTATAATAATTAGTCCACGATAGAATTTTCATCACTTGACAATTACCGTTATTTCCCCGCTATAAATACCTGGCTTGAACAATACAAGACTAATCATGGATTTACAAGTTACCATTCACTCATACATGCACGGATGGAATGCTAAACCATACCATATACCAAAAGTATTCGAAATGCTCACGGATACTAATTTAACCCACCATTTGTGGTGGCACATTTGTTGTGGGATGGTGGCACATCAAGGTTAAGTGTAAGAGAGGACCTGCGAGTTACCTAACTTCACCTGTTATGAAAGACAAAAATAAATAAATACTAGAGTCACTAGCGGCTCGTGCCCACGAAACAGGTGAAGTGCCCGTATCTCTCACTGTACAGCAATCCACTTGTTTCGTGGGCACGAGCTGTCAGTGACTAGAGTCAGACATATCCAAATAATCCAACTTCACAATAAACACTGAGAAGATAGGGAGACGGAGAGGGAATTGGAGAATAAGAGAGGTTAATGTCAGGGGTGAATAAAATAGTGCTGATGAATGTAGAAGTGCATAGTCAGTGATGGCCCCGGGGGTGTCTGTGAGGAAGTGATAAGACATTAGCTGCACGGGTTTTCTTGGAGGTGTGGGTGATATAGGGGGAAGGGGGGCAGCTATGAAGAAGGATGAGTCTGAATTGTGGGGGAGAAGGATGGATGGATGAGGGGGAAGAAGGGGTGGAATGATGGTAAAGGGGGGTGAAATGTTGGTAAAGGGGAGTTAAATTTGGTGGCTAGAGGGGGGAGGTAAAATGAGGGTGAACTGGCTTCAAATTGGAGGCGATTAGCAGACAGATGTTGCCAGTGCACTCGCCAGATTCGCTTACCGCAACACTGCTTGCACAACAATCCCCGCCCCCGGAGGCAGTAGGCCCGGGGGCGGCTAATTGAGCTCGGCTGGCCAAACTGCCCCTCTGCACTACGACAAAAAGTCGGATGAAACTATTGTCAGACCCTCTCCACCCTTCCTCACCAATCCACCCCTTGAACTTTGCCATCTCTTATTCCGGTCAAGTCCACGAAGACAAAAACCGGCACCACACAATTACAATCAAGCAGCAACTACACATTACAATTACAATTGTGCTGAGGTACATAGTTTACTAATACAATACATTATTGTACTGAATCAAGTTAGAATTCGTATGTGGAGTCTGACTTAAATTTATTGTGTAGAATCTCATTAGAATTGGTATGTGAGGTCTGACTTACATTTAAAATCATTGTGCTATCTTACATTTCAATTACGCAATGCTGACATAGGCTACTCGAACTACAAAGTGGACAGATCGAGCTTTGAAATTGAACTAGCTGCGCAATTCGCTAAGCTTCCGCTGAGAGCACAGAATTGAATTTATTTTGGGACAAGAATAAATAAAACAGATAATGATATACCACTATTTCAAGAGAGCACCATTAGTACTAACTTATTAAATGTTATCTACAGCTGTTGAAATGAAACTGGTGAAGTGCCCGTATCTTTTACTGTAAAGCACTTCACCTGTTTTTTGGGCACGAGCCGCTAGTGCTGTAACATTGCTCTTTTAATTTTAAACAGATGTAATATCGTAAAACATGTTATTGTAGTAATATATTATTACTACTACATTCAAGTGAACTATACTGAACTAAATTCATAGTTCAGTTTGCAGCTGCTCATATTTGTTCAAGTACAGTCTTATCTGAGCTATTGACTCTAGTTAAACAATAATCAAGCAGTATAATTATTTACTGATCATGCTTCATGACCAAAAAGCTGTATTGATAAGTGCTAGAAGATGACTGCATCAATTATGTATAATCATTGGAATACATTCCTTTATCTTCGACTGTATACAAAATTACATAATACTACAATTTTATATAATAGTTTTTGTCTGCGAAAAGTATTTCATTTTATCGACTCAGTTTACTGTGTATATGGCTCCATACTAGAGTGACTATAGACGTCACTATACTCCCAGATAGCACATAAGCTTATTTCAAGCTTAAAATTTCGTGGATTTTGAATTGAAAGTTACAGTTTGATCAAATCAGCTTGATTCAAACTTGTAACAGGCTGTGAGTGATCAAGTTGTAAGTTTCAAACTTGTAAAAAAGCTGTAATTTTCAATCTTAAAATCAACCTTTAATGATCCAGCTGCAGTCCAGCTTGTTTCAAGCTGTCTTTCTGGAGACAAAATCCTTTGCACCATCACGTGACTAACATAGTTCATTTAACTACCACGAGTAGCGCTGTGTCAACTTTCAACTTTAAAGCATATGTTTATCAAATTCATTTTTGCATCATTTATTTTGATCAACCAACTTATGGATTTTCTATTACGAAAACTTTACATTATTTATAAACACGCAAAGGTAAGTGGAATACGTTCATTTGATTTCATTGTACATGGGATATAATTTTAGTATTGCCCAAAAGTAAATGAATTCCAAATTGGGATTTACATCTCAAATAACTTATTAAATTATACAAGTTAGATGTTAACCCTGAATTTTCTTCAGCCTATGCCTATCAATCCATCAGCTATAATGGCTACTATAATAGGCCTGTATAGTGATTATTTATCTATATAGTGTTTATTTTAATTTTGCTTCAAAAATTTAAAATATTGATAGATGACAAAGTTGAATACTGAATTATTTCTTCTTGTTCGGTTGTAGTTAGCCTATTTATATTTTGATTTCTATTTACTTTGCTCGCTATATTCCTCTCCTCTTTCTTATCCAAAATTACTGTGATATTTGAAATGTATAATCATGTACTTTATTATGATTTGTTTTTTTTTTTCTTTCAGGGCCGTTCGATTAGTGTAACAAGTAATCATTGTTGACGTGGGGGATGCGGTGGTGCTTTATGATCGATTCAAAGAAAAGAAATTAAATTTTGTCATCAAAAAATACATACAGGAATACATCATGCAGCTTTCAAATGAATGTTATGTTTAACAATGTGAAATAGGCGGACTGACAGAACAATTCATTTTTGTTTGTCAGATTTGTGAGTGGATTTGTATTTTTCTTCCAATATATATTAACATTTTGTTCACTGTATTCTCTTTTGTATTCTTCTCCTTTTCCATAATTGGTGAATATTTTGTGTTTAATATAATAACAGCTTTTTTCCAACTGGATATATCAAGCTTGGATGATTAGACTTGATTCCAGCTTCAACTTTCAAGCTTTGAAAACAGCTTGAAACGTGGTAACTTCTTAACTTGAATTCAGCTGTATTACAGCTGTTGTAGACTGTACGTTCCAAGCTTAAATCCAGCTCTTGTTGATTCAACTTGATTCCAGCTTGAACTTCCAAGCTTTGTAAACAGCTTGAAACGTGGTAACTTCTTAACTTGAATTCAGCTGTATTACAGCTTAATGGCTGTAAATTTGAAGCTTGCATCCAGTTTGTTAAATTGAAAATTCCAGCAGGAAACCAGCTTGATTCCAGCTTTTTGTGCTATCTGGGCTATCATCTTCTATAGTAACAACTAACTATACCTACAAACATCATAGATACTATAAATGCACTGCATACAATTATCTTCAACTTGCACAAAATAGCAGATACTAACAAGCGTTAGTTCGAAACAGCACACTCATTAACAACCTTCTACATTGTCTCTCGCCTGTAAGGCAGAGTAAATACAGTGATCGAGGTGTGCATTGCTATGCTTGGCGAGGATTTTCGAATCACAAGTGAACAATGATGCACGATGTACGGTTCAGGCGCCGTAACAGTACAGCTGGCAGACAGCTCACACAGAACTGGCAAAGCTAGTACACAGCTGGCACAATCAAAACGAGCATTACGTGTACATGTACTTGTACATCTACAATGTACATGTAGAATCGTGTGCAAACTAGACACGGCGTGTTTACGCTGTATATTCGCCAAGGACACACTGCACTCGTGTTCGTGATCGCGGAACGTACAAAGTAGGCAGCAATTGTTTACTTACACCATCCGTTGCGCAAATATTTGCCGCCGCGAACGGACGTGAGATAGGAACGCATCCCGGTATCAGACTGACTGTTTGCTTTCATATAATTCACCCAGAGAGCACTAGCGTCGCACAAGAATCCAATCTAACTACTGCTGCTTGCAAATATTTTTAAATATGGAGACCACAATGCATTGACCAATATTAAAAAAGCTTGGAGCTGTGTCCGCGCTTTAATTCATTGCCGTTTAGTTCATATACAGGGTGTTTCAGGAGGAATGTGCAATACTTCTCAGGCTGATTCCTTACATCAAGTAGACAAAAAAGTTCCATGGGACCAACCCCCAAAAACGCTTTGTTACCGTGATAACAATGGCAGAAAATTGAGATTTTTCAAAATAAGTTAATTTTTCTAATTTTTTAGAGGCTTCAGTGAGGTTCTAAAATAATCAATTCCTATGTAAAATTAGCTGAGGAATTCAATAAAAACAGTTCCAAGTTTGTAACTTTAACGGTTATTGAGATAATTGAAAAAATATGCTAGAAAACGCCATTTTTTAACAATAAGGGTTATAACTGGATAAGGAATCATAAAATTGTATTTTTATTCATGGAAGTTGAAGAGAGTCGGATTCTAGAGAAAAAGTTAAATGGCGGCGATTGTGTAAATCTTACCCAAGTTTCAGAAATGGAGATCAAAAATCGCAAAATTGACAAAACATAGCACAAGACAGTGATGAATTTGTATTTAGTAGCGATTTTGCTATTTTTGATCGCTATTTCTGAGATTTGGGTAAGATTTACACAATTGCCGCCACTCAACTTTTTCTTTAGAATGCGACTCTCTTCAACTTCCATTAATAAAAAATACAATTTTATGATTCCTTATCCAGTTATAACCCTTATTGTTGAAAAATGGCGTTTTCTAGCATATTTTTTCAATTATCTCAATAACCGTTGAAGTTACAAACTTGGAACTGGTTTCATTGAATTCCTCAGCTAATTTTACATAGGAATTGATTATTTTAGAACCTCACTAAAACCTCTAAAGAATTAGAAAAATTAATATATTTTGAAAAATCTCAATTTCTCGCCATTGTTATCTCGGTAACAAAGCGTTTTTGGGGGTTGGTCCCATGGAACTTTTTTGTCTACTTTGTGTAAGGAGTCAGCCTGAGAAGTATTGCACATTCCTCCTGAAACACCCTGTATACAAAAGATACACGAGACGGTTCAACAAGATAGAATTGAATCAATCTAATTGAAAAATGACAATTTTTTGAATGTTTATTCATTACATCCCTTGATGATTTGATATCTATCATAATATTCTATTACTTTCCTTAATGATTCTGTATCATTTATCAAACGACATAAGTTGGTGTTTTAAGAAATTCTATCATTTATTATATTATCTTGTTCGGCTCACGTATTACATGAAATTTAAAAGCAATGTGATCGTTCTTTTACATACTGTTTAATTGAATGGTTGGAAGCACTCTCTCACATGATTTTCATTGAGTTTAAAGTTTCTTGTTCAATGTGATTGGGAGATACTGTTGGATAATGTTATCCTCTTCATTTCAGTTTGATTATAATAAACCGTTGAATACAATTATTGTATTTCATCCCTTTTTCACCAACTATTCTTTCTAATAAAGTATTATTCCCTCCAGAAGGCGCAAGGGTGAACTCACAATGAAGAACGTACAAGAAGGATTGTTTTAAAGGCAGGAAAAATATAAAAACGAGTGAAACGATTTCTATTGCATGAATTGAGAACAATAGTGTTCAATCTTTGATGGAATGCGTGAAGTTTGTCGCTTATCAAAACAAGGGGCAATTAAAAAAGCGATGAAGAGGTCGAAGCTAATGAAAATACTTGCATTGTGGTGAATTGATGGAGAACGGGGAAAACTAAAAAGAATTTGTAGAATATTAAAATATGGAGGAAGAAAAAGAAAATGAAAGAACAAAAGAGATTAGATGAAACTTGGAATAGAATAAGGAGAGAGAAGAGAGAAGAAAGAAGAGAGAAGAGAGAAGAGGACAAAATCTTGACAGAATGGTGGAGACGCTCCAGTGCACTTTCTTTGTGTTATACGGGGTTGAAGCGAAGTACTTCGCTAAGATCGCGCTTCTCCAACTGCCTGTGGATGACAATGAATAGTTAGAATGGAATTCATTTGTGACTCGAATCAAGTTCATCCTTTTAAAATAACATCGACTTTTGTCGCACTTCGGTCAAGGCCGTCTGTGTTCAACAAAACTGAGAAACTTTCTACTTCAGCTGGCTACAACAATGATGTCCGTTGCATTGCATTAAAACAAGAGAGGTTGATTGTTGAATACTGCTCTGCTTTCCAAGTTGAATTTCTAATTAAAACGATTGATTATTTCATAAGACTCATAACTGCTCTATAAACTATTGGTTCTATTGTTCTTCTTCCTCTTAGTATCTCAATAAGTGTGATTCTGAATAATAGGTTGACTTTTAAATTCATCTCTTATTTTCTGTCTAGAGGAAAAAGTGATTGCATTGTTTTATTATTTTGTAAATTATTGATACGTTATACAAACATATTCATTTTCTCAATTTCAATAATCAAACTATTATGTTCAATCATTCTCATTTTTCTAACGTTCATGGAACCCTATTCACTTGAGACAAAAGAAACAAACATACTTTTTTCTATGTAATCAGTAACCAGATTTCAAATGATTGAAACTTTCAAAGGTAAAGATTAATTTGAAGACAACTTCCTTCTAAAACCTTGTAAATTTACGGTACAAGCTACCGTAGAGATAGCGTATGTTGATTAAAACTATGTTTTCATCAAATTCCTCGATCCTTCAAATTCATAGACATTCCCATCTTTATTACGTTCCAACATCCTATAAATTATTATTCATTTATCCGTGGATGAATACCAGAATATGGCTTACCACACTACTCAAATCCACTACCACATTATTTTAGTTGATGACAGAAATGTAAACTAAGTGAGTTGGTCATAATATGGTTGAGAGTACTATTCCACTGGTTTCATTCCATTTGAATAAATCCATTAGCAGAAGGTTGGTTAACACCACAATTTTCAATTATTTCGAGAGTATGACTCACGTTCGATATTAAATTAATTGGTAAGCCGCAAACTAACCATCACTATTTTCCTGTTCCGGCGAACTACCGCAATTACAATAGGCTAATCGAGCATTTATTGCAGTTATTTCTTACAGTTGTCCATCCAGCAGGTTCTATCGGAAATTGGTTTTCCAAAGATAAGATTTTCATAAAGAAAATTTAAAAAAAAATATTCAACAATATCACTAAGAAACTTTTAAGAATTTCCTCTTTCTCTGCAGAATCTTAATGTATCTACAATTTTCTCAAATTATTGAATTGATGTGAGCTCATATTATGAACACTCTATTATTCCTATTATTTTAAAGGTTTCCTGGAACCTGGATGAAATCAATTTTTCGCTTTTATCAAAAATAGAATTTGATTCGCTAAGACGCAAGATATTTAACCCGCAGTACATCTACAATTTTGAAAACCTCTGATAACTGGCGTTATCTTCAACTGATTAAAAATATGTTCAACATAACATTCCTAATCTGAACCTGTTCACCAAATTTCATCATTTTGAAAGAATGAATGAGTGTTATTTCGCTTTTAGATAAATATTGATCAAGTTTGAAAATTATTGGCTAATTCAAACTGATTGTCCCAAAATCAAGATTGCCTTAAGTCACGTTTACACCGGAATGCTAATAACATTTGTTAATAAGTTATACAGTATAATATAAATAAGTCTTTATAATGATACGTTATTCAAAAACGTTATTAACAAATGTTATTAACATTCCTCTGTAAACGTGGCATAAGTCTTTCGATTATTCTCTCAATAAAAACCTAATTCATCGATAAAAGAACTGTAATTAGTTCTTTGAAATGTGTTCTAAAGAATACATTTTTATTATGTGATTTTCTCATTTGATCTTCATAGAACATCCTATTATGTATTCTACTCCAATTTCTCAAGAAATTTTCATATTAACTGAGAAAGTATCTAGTTTAAAATGGAAAATCCAATATTTACGATCATCAAATAGATGACTAACACCATGCGGCTATTTCCGATGCTACCAGCCTCTCTCTTTTGTTCAAATAGCTAGGGCCGCATTTTCTGCTCGCTCCTTTCCGCAAGAATGCTCAACTTTTATCTGCTCAATTCTTCTGCAGTCTCGTTTTTCTTCTACTTCCGCTTTAATTTTCTCTGAACCTCGTTTCTGACCGCTCTCACAACCGGAGGCCAGCCTATCATCAGTAAACACAACACGGAGTTGCGCATTAGAGGTAAATCGACCCCACTGATTCTTATTAACTCGGCTCACTTTTTCTCCTTCCTCACATCAACCTCGTTCTCCTCCGAAAAGTTTTCAATTTTCATTTTCCAGTATCTAACCGACTGAGAAGGCAATGAAGTGAAGGTTTCATCAGTATTGAAATCCTCTTATTAAAATAGTAATCCAATAGGAAAAAGGTATTCAAGATTTAGTCTATTCAACATTTCTCGTCTCTTGAAGATCACGAAAACAACTCAGTAGTTATTGAAATGGATGTTCCATGAATAAATATACAATCTCAATTTATATCTTCAATATATCTGTTTAAAAATAGTTCCTCCCTCTTTAAAAATTAGTTTTCATCGGAGTTCTTGTAGCGTATCTGGATGCAATTATGGCTTACCAATATGAATATGATTCCTCCTTTGGGAGATTGGCTGTCGTTAGTAAAGATAGTAATATTAGTAATTACTATCTATGCTAATACTATACTATCTATACTTTTTAGTAATTACTTTAGGTAATAACCAAAGTTATTAACTTAGTCATAAATAGTTTTATAAGTGAAGTCTGACGTTTTCTGTCGCTAAAGGAATAGTAATTGTTGCATTACACTCTAACTGATCAACTGGATGTTATTCAGAGTCGTCACTTGTTTACGGAAACTGGCTTATGGTTGAGAGTTAGCTCTAGGCATTTCTTGCTAGATAGCTCGAGGTTCTTGAAGAGCAGTGGAACGCCACTATAAATCGCTCCATGGAGTTGGACATCCGTCTAATGGATATGTCATCCAGTGAGTCGAGGAAACAGAGAGAGAGCAGAGAGCGGAGCGTGGGATGGCACCCTCATGGATAGGCTTGGACAATTTCTTGGAACAGAGCTTATCACTGATGCTGATATGGACTGTTTTTGTAATTTTTCAATGAAGTCTTATCTAGGAAATCATATAGTGTTGCCCAGTATGATCATTAATGATAAATATGCTGATATATCGTTTCTGAATGAGATAGTAAAAAATAATAATATTATTGCATTTATAATTAATGATAGTCAACAGGACGGATACACAGAGAATGGGTGCTCCGGCTCTCATTGAAGTGTAGTTATACATGATAAGGTTATAAATAGGCTTTTTAGTTTTGATTATCTTGAAAGATATAATACTAGTAGTTCTGAAGCTTTGATAGAGAGAATAGGTAACAACATTAATTCAGGAAAATTAGTCAGTGTGCCTTGTCCACAACAGAAAAATAACTTTGACTGTGGTGTGTATGCAATGTATTTCATTGAAGAGGTGTTCAATTCTCGAGAAAGTAATGGAGTGACATGTCTGACTTAGGGTCTCTCATTAGTTTAGCACTTTAGTGCTGAAAACTATAGATGGAAAATGCTTAAGAATGCATGCGAGGTAGTGAAGCCAGCCACAAATGAACGAGGTATTGCTATCAAACACGCCAGCAGTCAAATTGCAAAAAAGTTAATACTTGAATCTCCATGTAGGCCTACTAAGTCAAGAAGAATTACAAACAATAAAAGTAATGATAGAAATAAGGTACCTGAAACTTCGAGTGATAAGCATGAAGACGGCGTAATCAGAGTTTACGGGAGCAGCCTCAGTAGAGATGTTGTGCATCATTTTGATGAATCCAAGTTTACTAATTTTGTAAACAAATTAGTACATTTGTCATGCCTGGAGCAAAGTTTGAATCAATTGCCTCCAACGTAAAGAGTGAGTCTCACAACTTCTCCAAGGATGACCGCATCGTTATCATAGGGGGCGGTAGTAACGATGTATACTGCAACCAGGCAGCGCAATATGTAAGAGGCTTGATTACTCTCCTTCAGGTAATGAATTTCACAAACGTATTAGTATTACCGATCAGGTATGACCTACCCGATTGGTCTTGTGTCAATGCAGAGATTAGAAAAACTAATAGCATAATCAAAAAAATAAGTAAAAAGTTTAAAAATGTCAAAATAATATTTATATCTGATATAAGTAGAGATAAATTCACCAGGCATGGATTGCATCTAAACTGAAAAGGAAAATCTGAACTAGCATATAAAATGGAAGAGATATTAAAGTGTACGGATGCTGGTAATAATAGTCATTGAATTAGGGTATATCAATAGCTCGGAAAACTAGTTGATGGTCCTGCATTTGAGATAAATCAACATATAACACGAGAATTTAGTGACAGGCAGGACCAAGGCAAAGTAGAATATTGTTCTAATGAGTCATTTGAAAATCAAAATATAAAAAAATCAGATCAGGTAAATCTTTTTTATTGGAATGTTCAGGGTTTGACTAATAAAATGGAATATTTAGAATTAGTTGCACATGAGCAGAATGCTGCTGTGGTTGAGCACTGGGTGCAAAAGGATGATCTTTCCACAAGCCTGATATTTCATTTCCACATTATAATGAAGCGTCCTTTTACGGAAGATATAATAGATTACATGGAGAAGCAGGTTTGTTCGTTAAAGATGATTTGAATTTTGTGGAGTAGGAGTCAGTTAAGGCAATATCTAAGGAAATGATATTAGAAGTGATAGGAATTAAATTAACTGAAATAAAGACCATAATTATATTTGTGTATTGGCCTGCAATGGCAATGTAGAAACTTGTGAAAAATTCTTGTCTTATTTGTATAAACTCCTCAGTAAGGTCTCAAATCCCAGCTATAGCTTAGTCTTATGTGGTGACTTCAATGTAAACTTCAACTTTAATTGTAAAAATAGAAATGACTTAATAAACTTTTTGAACTGTTTCAACTTGAAATTAACAATGAATGCATTGACTAGGCCAGGAAACTCACGTCCTGGGACATGCATAGACAACATAGCTACAGACATAAATGAGAGCAAAAGAACATCCAAAATCATACACACCTTGTTATCAGATCACTTTGCATTACTAATTGGGATGGATATTTTGAACAACGCAGACAATAAGCAGGTAGACAACATCTCAAAAATAGACCTTACTTAAGAGTGATTGATAATAATAATATTGCTATTTATTGCGAAATATTGAATCGTATAAATTGGGTCAAGGTTTATTCACAAACTGGTATAGACAATAAATTTAAAGTGTTCTTTGAATTGGTAATGAATGCTATAAATAGAGCCTTTCCACTAAAAAGAGCTAAAACGAGGAAGAAGATTGTATTTGATGAAGGTTGGTACACAGAGGACAATCAGAGGATAAACAAAAAGAGCAGTGTGAGATACTCTACATCTTATCTAGGAGCTATGCTGATAGATCAATTATTTATGTACACTTGAAGTCTAAGTACAAAGAGGCAGTAAAAAAATACAAAAATTAGATGAAAAATGCAGAAAAAAATAAATTATAGATTCATTAATGAATCTCTTAATAAAAATAAGGAATTATGGAAAATTGTTAATATGATTTCTAATAAAAACTCCAAGGCTAAAGTCATCCCTAATGAGTTAAGTTCTGAAGCATTTGATGATTTTTTAAATTAATAACATAGATAAGATAAGCAAAAACATACCTACAAGCAATAAAGACAGTACAATGTATCTCAATAAGTGTAAATCTAGATCTGTAAGAAATTTCAAATTTAAACATATAACGGTTGAGACTATGTATGCAAGCATGCCTTGAGCAATAGCAAATTTTATGACATCTATAATGTGAACTTTCTCATTTTGAAGATATCTTCTCCCTATATATGTGAGGTGCTTACTCATTTGTTTCATGAAATTATTGACAGTGGTATATACCCTAGCAAGCTGGAAAATGTAAAAGTATTACCTATTTTTAAAAAAGGAAACGCTGAAGATTTGAACAACTATAAACCTATGCATATAGTACCAGCCTTCTCCAAATTATTTGAGTCGCACCTACATGATCAACTCTCTGAGTAGTTTGAACGCAACAACTTGTTCACAGAGGCCCAGTTTGGATTCAGACCAGGAAGAGGAACTAGTCATGCGGTCTCTTCTCTTATCAGCTCTGTTGTATCTGATCTGAATCAGGGTTCAAGTGTTGGCTTCAGATCATACGACATGACTAAAGCCGCGTATCGACAGTCCGAGGCATGTGCTACGAATGCCTCGCTGTACAGTCTGTTGACACAAAAAAAGAGTACTTCTACTAGTCTACTATCTACCGCGTATCGACAGTCCGAGGCATGTGCCACACATGCCTCGGACTGTCGATACCGGGTTTGCTAGCAGCGAGGCAAACGCTGCACACAATTCGCAGCGAGCAGTGCCTGTTGCCTCGCAACGCACAACGAACAATTCTACAAACTAACCTCAAAATTGTACCCCATTCCTATGCATTTTTATGATTGAGAATTCTATTTGGGTGCAGGAGGTTCTAATAGGCAATAATAAACATTGCCTTAAATTTTTATCTACTAATTGAGCACAAACTAACCTCTAAAGTCCAAATTATCAATTGTCAGAGTAGTCTTAGTTGCTTTGTCTCCCGCTTGATGGCGCTAGTCAATTTGTAAACCTTTATTCAAAGAAATGAGAGTAATGACCGTCCCAGCTCTCTATGTGTCCTTTCCAATTGTATTTGTTCATTCCAATATTGTAATATTTGATGTGAATATCTATCACCATATTTATGCTACAAGAAACCGAAACAGTTTGAGAGTTCATAAATATCAACATAGCTCGTCTCAGAAACTCTATCCTTATATGGCTGTGGAACTGTATAATTATCTTTCTATTTTTATTAAGACTCTGAGCAAGACCTCTTTCAAAATGATAGTGGAGGAAATTTTAATAAATGAAACACCATACAGAGTAAATAACTATTTTTCTATAAACTGGAAAAATTATACATGAACAGAATCAAATTATGTGTATGTGCTATAAAATTGTGTATGGATTATAATTGTGCTGTGAAAATTTGAATTCTAAAAACTCTTTCTTCCAATGTTTAAAATTTTTATCTTATTTTGAAGAGCTGATATTATGTTATTAAGATACTCATATTATTGTCTCATATAAACAAATGACCTTGTCTATAATGTGTAAAAACATTCTATGACAAAAAAGAATATTTATTTATTACGTGGGCTGTTGAGCCAATGAAAAACAAACAAACAAATATGAATATGGAGGGTTCAACTGGAACTATATGACTCATAAATGAATGTATTACCAAAAATGGAATAAATAAATACAACTCTACCAACACAATGCGGCATTATGCATCAGTAATGAGGATTATGATACAATCATGAATTCGACAAGATTCCAACTCCAAACTACATTAAGGTGGATTGACCTAAATAGGGTATTACAGTAATTGTTCAATCCACACTAAACTCCTCCAATTCCGTTCATGAATTAAAGAGACATGATGGAAGAGAAGGATGGTTGAGGATGTTAGGTAAGAGCAAGAGGAAGATGATGCAGGAGAGAGGTTGAAGAACCAAGAGAGCTGGTATAGTTTGCGGAATCTAAGAAGACACACTGTCAAATGTGAAATGTATTGTACCGGCATGTCTTCTCGAAGAGCTATAGCTTAGAGGATAGGTTAAGCCGAATCTGTTGTTCCTTGTTATTGGAGTTGGTATAGTATGTCCAAGCGAAGAAGACATTCTTTCAATATGGGAAAATGACCCCAGCTAGGTCAATATTTGTTTAAAAATAATAAATTTGATTTCAAATTGTAGATCGTAATGTTTACTAAAATTTAAGACCAGAAATTTGTAATTTTTGAAAAAATATTGAACGTGCTCCAAGTCATCTTCCCATCTCGCCAGAATGTCTTCTTTGATTGGACAGACTATAGCAGGCAGGACGAATCCGGCTTTGGAGACATCGTTTTTCGCAAAGTTTCGCCGGAAGAGAAGCGAGCACTTGTTGTAGAACGAGGAGAGGATTACGAAGACAATTGGGAGAGGAGAGGAAAAGAGAAGAGAGTGAATGGAAGAGCTTGATGAGAAGTGGTTGACTTGGAGCGAGTTGCCAAAGCGAGGAGAGGGTAGCCTAGAGGAATCTCGGAGAAATCCAGCGTTGCGAATGTTATGCACGAAATCCGCCATCTTGTAGCTGCGTAGTTTGCCTCAAGGCGGACTAACGGACGCTGCGCTGCCTTCCTAAGCTGCCTTCCACGTTCCTGCTAAAGGCACCGCCAGCTTCTCTTCTCTCGTGTTCATTATACCAATGTGATTAATTACTTTTTAAGCCAACATCTTTCAAAATTGAGATGATTTATTGCTGTTTCAAAAGCTTGTGAGGACAAATCCTTACCCCGTCCATTCAGGACACAAATACAATGCAGCGAAAGATTGATGATGTAGATTCTTCTTAGTTTTTCACTCTCCCCTGATTTATCCTCAGACGTTTTTCTAATTACATGAATAACCTGATGGAAGCTGCAGCCGATGTGTTACTTATAAGAAATGATCTTGAGATTCACTCAGCCGTGCAATGAGTTTCCTTCGTTGACAAAAGCAACAGGAAAGTAACAGAGATGAGGGAGAAAATTCACATCAGTCTTTCATGAACCTTTGTGATTAATCTGATTCGCATTTCACTTTTATTCACAAAGCTTTTATCAATTTCAATTTCTAAGGAGCATCTAGAAATCAATATAGTAATAGTGATAGTATACTAATGGTACTCATAATACTATAGTGATAAAACTTTGGAAATTTCAATCTAAAGTTTGAATTGAAGCAGTTTGGGTGAACGCCTGTTTTTTTTATCCTTTACAGTAGGCCATTTGTAATGAAATAAATAGAATATCATCAAGCATAGTGGAAGAAGGACAACACAAGTAGGTTGTTTGTAATCGAGCGTATTACAGATACTGATGTGCTTATGTTTAAGCTGATCCAATTACTTATAAGATACACCGTGCAAAACATGGATCGATTGCATAAGGGTCTTTAGTGGTAATGATAGAATAATATGCTATTAACAAACATACTTTTCTATACACTGCAATAGTATTCGAGAATGTAATAGTTATATGTCAATAAGGCTTTTAGTGGACTTGATGTCTGTGAGATTTTGTATGTACTCAATAAATGAATGAATAAATACTTGAAATGAATTTTTTAATGGAAATGGTGATAAGTGAAAATTGTTCGAAAACAATATCTGTTATCAAGGAGGTCTTCAATCAAGAAACTCATCTATATTCAGGAAACTAAAAAACCTTAATTATATTTCAGATATTATAAAATCGATTTGAATATCCTCCTCTGCTTCAAAAATACTATTTCTTATCTGAGTCTTTTATTTACTTAATATACTACTCTACTTATAATATGATTACTGAATAATTATAGCCCATAAACAATTTTTTGAACTATTCAATTTTTTATCTTCAATCTCATGTGTAGAAACTCAAATAATGTTTTATTAGTTACGAATAATATATGCAGATTGAAAGCTTATTGTTGATCATCTTTCAAAATTTAATAATAAATTACTGCTATCCATCGAAACGCGATTTTTATCACTCTCTTTCCTGCATTCTTTCCTCATTCAACGTCCGCTGGCTGACAGTTCAAATGTGATCTTCCCCCACTCTTCTTCAAATTAAATGGCCCGACACCATCAACCCTTTCCCGGCTATTGCACTTATTGAAAAGCGAAAAACAAGGGTAGGGAAGGAGTTGAGTTATGAGGTGCATTTGTCTTCGTGAGTCACCCTGTCAGACCACTCTCTGTCACTTACTCTTTCTATCTCTCTTTATACCTCCCTTTCTATCTCTCTTTATCACCTCTCTTTCTCACTCTCTCTCTCTTACTCTCCCAATAAATTTTCTCCTTCATTCTCTCTCTCTTTGTCGATCGCTCTCTGTCTCCCCCGTACCAGTTGAGCCGTTTAACTGCTGCTCATTTCCACTATGACTGTTATTTACAGCTACGATACTGACGTCCAGTAGTAGTTATATCAATCTGCATACATGCGTTTTACTGTGCTCTGCCGCAATCACCTCTGCTCTAAAATATCTGCATGTTTATTTTCAATTGGGCCGTGAACACAGAGCGGTGACTTCTGCTCTGCTGAAATCTCATCTGGTAGAAATATCTGCACGCTCATTCTCAATTGGGCAATCCCCCATAGTGGTGACGTTTGCTCTGATCCAATCACATATTCTAGAGATATCTGCACCCTTAGTTTCAATTGGGCAGTTCACACATAGTGGTGACGTTAGCTCGGTTTTAATCAAGTCTGCTAGAGATATCTTCAACCTTATTCCAAATCGAGAAGTCCACATAGAGTGGTGACTTTTCATCTGCTGAAAACCTATCTTCTAGAGATATCTGTATGCTTATTAAAAATTCGGCCGTTCATTCAGAGTGGTGACTTTTGCTCTGTTGGAAACTTATTTGGTAGAAATATCTGCACCCTTATTTTCAATTGGGCAATTCACACAGAGTGATGCCGTCACTGCGGTCGATTGCAGCAGATGTCGTTTGTTGTGAATTAAAATGCAGCTGAAAGTGTCAACATAATCCATAACAATGATATGCAGAGCATCACCCGACCGACTCCCAATAGTGCAAAAGTCAATGGGCCATTCATACCAGATGCTGACACTTGAAGTGCGTTGATTGTTCCAGATGTCGACAATAAGCTATTACAGTAGCTGCCGCCATTGTTGCCTATTGTTGAAAGTTTTATATACATTGTGAAATGAAATGAGCGGAGTCTATTGTGCACTATAAACGTGGCCTGAACTTGAATATAATAGGTTTGTGATGGGGGAATAGGGATTCATAAAACAATAAAGGATATGCCTCCCCATTTTGTCGAACAAAGGGGGAACTCGCATTCAAAGGGTTTATGAGAAGTAAAGTTCGACAAAAATCATTTATATGGAAGATGAACTGAATGTTTATGGGATGAAATTAAAAATTCTGTTTGGATGATTGATATGAAAAATTCATCTGATTGAGAGAGGAATCAATTGAAACAATTTGGTTTCATTCTAAAAATTTCATTGATTATAATGAAATTGATCAAGTGATCAAGATTAACGAATTTGTTAAAATTTGTATAACTTATAATAATATATAATAACTTATAATAATAAACTTATAATAAATAACTTATAAATTTGTATAACTTATAATAACTTATAATTGGTCAATGATGAATAGTTGAAGATTTTATTATATTGATTCCATCCCTAACAGTTCGACATCATTCCGACACCTTATGTGATAAATCATCGCCAGATTTCAGGTTTTCAGTCCTTGTTATCATAAAATAGGCTACTTGTCCGTTATATACGTGTAACGTAACGTATACATCTCCGATCAAACCACTGCAAACTCTTTATTACTATTTTTTCATCTAAACCTTCTGAATGGATTTGTTCAATGTTGCTTGATAATTAAATTCTATTCTATCATATAGAAGTTTCACAAAACTGTCAAGATTATCAGAGCTGAGATATCTATAAAATGTTTGAAAATATAAAAAACCCACCATAGAATACTCCAATTTCCTTCTGAATTATATCTCATAGAAAATTATGAGACTACAGTTTTCGTTCACCAGACGAAAATATTATTATCACTGAAGGAGATTCATTACCGAGTAACAGTGATCTTGAAATAATTTCCACTTCTCCACTCCTCAGATGACGACTTCCACTCATCATACAAGGATCGGAAGCGAAAACGTTTTCCAAGGAGGAAATCTTGGGGGAAATTCAGTTCCATTCATTGAGAGCAAGCTTTGTGCCCCATTCTATTCTGACTTGTGCCTCACAGTCCTGTAATTTCGCTAATGGGAGACCGACAAAGTCTGCCACCAGGGAACAGTGTTATTGGGGTTTGTAGGGGAAGGGTTAGTAACCATGTAGGGAAAATACCACAGCAGGTTTGGAGGGAGGTAGGGGTTGAAAAGCTGTAAGATCCCGGCAAAGACAATTGGCCCTTGATGGGGGAGATACCTTCATTAACCAAGGCGTATCACAAGGAATTCGCCTACAAAACTATTCGATCCCCTTAAACAGAGGATCCCGTTGATGATTCTAGGCATATTTCAAAGCAACAGTTCTCTGCCTTTCCGACTGCGTCCCACACCAAAACCTCCTCGATTGCTCCCCTCTCCCTCCTCCCATCGATTTAAGCTCTTGACTCTTGTTCCCTCTCCTCTCCTCCCGTCTTCACTTGTCCCTCCTTTCATCTAAGCCTCTTCAAAGTGCCAGCTCTGCTCTGCTAACGACATCAAAGGCAGCCGACAGAATGCTCTTCAATTCGAGAGTAACAAACTGCTATCGAATATCTCGATATACATCAAAATATATCAAATATCTCACGGATGCCGCCACTCCTGAAACAACGTCTAGCCGTAATAACGATCATTTCAAATTCCATTTCAACAACCAGATATTCTATAACGACATCAAACGACGCCGACGTTTTCCATAGCTGGGATGTTTCGGATTTCATGAGAGAATTAGGAATAAAATGTCAAGGGGAGATAACCCGAGAGAATTTGTGGAGTGAATTTGTTGATATTATGAATTAATTTGTTCAAAAGTTTTATTAGCCGGGAATAAGTGATTCATTTGCATGAGTTTAATTTCGAGAGGGAAATCTTTGAAGATTATACAGTTAATCATAAATTTCAAAATGTTTTGTCGAAGTGATAATTGAATATTATGAAAAATATCAAAATATTTCAAACTGTAACTGAACTTTGACTGTAATTCAGACAAGCTATTAGCAAATTCAATTCATTCCACAATATATAGCCGCTATTCATTTGATCACACTTTTATATTGATTTTTCAAAGTAAAAAATTAGTTTGACTTGAATCACGAATTAAAATGTCATTTCTGGATTTTAATGAAGTTTCAATTAGGCTATAGATTTTTGAAATTATATGCATCTTCATTAAACCTCCCTCCATCAAATCAGATATCAGTTATCTAAGGAATAGATGCATTTTCATGGAATCTCAATCCATCAAATTAGATACCAGTTATCTAATCTATCTAAGTCAGATTTTTTACATTCATGCAACTCTATTATATTTGATTTTCCTGCATGTACTGTTTCTGTTTTGATTGAGAAAAAAATTGCCGAACGTATGAATAAAATCCTTCAATGAGGATAATATCAAATTAACACTTGACTCCTCACGACTATTCAACATTTCTCGCCATCACAATAAAAAGAGTTCAGAGCATGAAGGCCCAGTGAGCAGATAGGGAACAATTGAGTTGACTTGGAATAGTGTTGGAGTGAGTGACGTACTGGCCAGATGAGAGGTGAGGAAGCAAGGCAATCACTTAGAATTGTTGGCGCATGGCTAAGTAGCTTGTAACGTCATCGGTGCTTCGACATCGTTATTGGCAACGCTGTTAAGCAGTTGTGTATTTAGGTTTGATGATTGCAGCTCATGTGGGAGTAGTCAACGGTTCTGGGATGCGGTTCTGGAAAAATGCGATATCACGCAAAGGAATGAATTTCACTTCGAGAGGCGGAGGTGGGGATTCCAATTTAGCGCTGAAAAAACTATAATTGGTACGATAAACCCACTAAACCCCCCTACACCCTCCTCTCCTACATGGAGACGATTAGTGAGATAAGACATCTGCGCAGCAGATAAAGTCGACGTCAGCTCGGCAATTTCCTAGTTTTCGTGATTTCGTATCATTAGGCTGATTCTCTTAGCATGTCTCGATGAAAGTATCTTATTACGAACGAAACCCAACTGCGTTTCTTCTGATCGTGTCACGAAGGTTTCCACCTCAGCTTCAGGAACACCCCACCCCACCAATCCCACTCCAAGATTCGTCATCAGCATTATCATTTCCTTCATCCCTGTCACTAATCCTCGCCGATAAGTCGAAGATTGCTCTGCAATCCCCCCTCCCATCACCCAACCAACTCCCTCTCGCCCCCTGAAAACTGATTACCAGGTCAGAGCACAAACCCCCGCCACAACGCCAATCCGAAACCCCTAATTTTCAAGTCGTATGCAAACAATACCGGAACATCGTAACCTCATTGTTTTCTTTCCTTTCGACTGTAGTTTCCAAGTCTATTATTCAAATGAAATTATGGCTACTTTTCTCTAGAATGTTATTTTTACGACGAGCTTATTTACATAACGAAACAACATGAGTAGAGAAGCTAATTTATGCAGCGATCTTTGTACAATAGTCCAGGAACTTTGTTTGAAACCTAATTTCAATGCGAAAATGATCACGCTAGTAGAAAAAAGTTCTTCGGGATTCGAAATTCAATGTAGCTATAGATGCAATGTAGAAGTCTGATTTCTTATCATGTTATTCAATCACTGCTCTGCAGGTTTTCGGAACATGTCTGCTGTGTACTTTCATGTTTACTCTGCAGGTCAGTGAGATATTTATTAGCTGAGACTAAAGTATATTTCAATCAAGGTTATTAGAGACAAGGTTGTTCTGATTTTCGAGAATTTGAAAAGTGGTGGGGGAACCCAAAAAATAACGTAGTTCAGATCAGAGATCCCGACTACACTGGACCACAACTACACTGGCGCATTGAAAATATGAATAGTCTGATTTGTCCACTATAAACTCAGTTGAAAAGTCCAGCTATTCCTAAAGCCACGTTTAGGCCCTACACCGGAGTTAATAACAAAATTGTTATCAACCCCACCCCAGTTATTTTATGCAATAAATTATATAGTAGTCTATATAATAATACGTTATTCACAAAAGTTATTAAGAAATGTTATTAATACTCTGGTGTAAAGGTGGCATTACTTGTTTAATCCTTGTGTATGGGATGCTGAGCTAGTACCTGACCCTGTAAATTATTTTCCATTCTTGTAAAAAAATATGCCTAACCTAGTTTGATATTCACACTTATAAAAAATATGTTGCGTTATGACGGAAGAAATGTGATAAATTGACAGATTATAATCAATTTGGCTGATTTTGTTATAGTATCAATACGGAAATTATTTTAATATTAATGGTTTAATGATAATAATACTGTATTAATGTTTCCATAATGTAGGAATAGGATCTACTATTGGCACAATATGAAGTTGGAGTTTTCTTTTGAGAAGCGTGAACAACGACATATTATGATATTAAAATATAAAAATTGTTTTGCTGAAAAGATTAGAGGACCGCGCATGCGCCGCACTACGGCGCCAGTGTAGTTGTGCTCCAGTGTAATCGGGATCTCTGATCTGAAATACGTCAAATTTTCGTCTCCCCACCACTTTTTCATTTTGCCCAATATCAGGCAGTTATGGAACTACCTTTTTCTAATAACCTTGTATTTCAATTATACAGTATGAGTTACAATATAATTTGTTCCCATTGAGTTGTCAAATTGGATTAGATGTTCCATGATATTATTTTGAGAATAGTGTATGCTGTATGATATTGATGTGTACAGTATTAAGATTTTTTTAAGTCAGTTGATGAATAAGTATAATCACTTGATGCTCAACTCGTAAATTCAGTGCACCAATCACATTGTATTACATATCCTCTTCGAATCGCTTGAAGAAACAAAACTTCACATGTTAAAAAACTCTGAAGTATCTCTTGACATTTATATTTTGTTCTTTGTCTGATTATAGGTAAGTTTGGGATGAACTCAGTCTTCGACTTTGGCTGAATCAATTATGAAAGTTAAGTAAAATTTTGTATGTTGAATTTTTGAAGACTATCTTCAATCAAGGACGGACCGTCTAGGATACGTAGATCGAGGAAAAATAATAATTATTGTACAGCTACATCAGCTGCAAAAACAACATAATATTGCTTAACTTGAAATATATTAATTTATAACATGAATAATGCTCGGACTTGAACTAATTATGATGATAATATTATTAGTCCGAGCATTATTCAAGTTTCAGAATAATATTTTAAAAGTTAAGCAATAAATTCTTCAAACATTGAACTTTCGAAAAAAATTCATTTCCGATTTCTTATATTATTTCTAAGATTATTTGAACTTTGTTTTCTCCATCCATATCTGTAGACTAATGGAAGACTATAAAATACATCAGCTCTGTTTTAGAATATTATGCAACAAGACTATAAAAAAATAGGTGCAGTGCTAGGAAAGACTAACTTGATTATTCTTGAGCTCTTCCAGTGAGCGCTTCTCAAAAACACATTAGTGCTTTAAACTCCAGTTCTCATACTAGAATGCAGTCTAAAATAATATTCCGATGTTGTGAGTAGTGCACAGTCTTGTCTGAAAGGAGCGAACTGAATGGATAGCTTGCTTCAACGAAAATAATGACTTTTCCCAGAGGAATTCGAAAAGACGATAGAGCGAAACTGAAGCATGATGACCTGAAACTAGGTCACATAGATTGACAGTTTCACGTCAATATTCGGGAAGTTGTTTCATCAATCTTGTAGAGAGTTGGAGGAGTTCCGATAGTTTCTTATGATTTATAAGGAATTTAGTCGGATCACATAGCTCTGTAAAAAAGCTCTTTAACAACAATAGTTGATATCAGTAATCATCCCAAAATAGATTAGTCTGTCATTATTGATATCCTATTATTGTTCTTAAGCCCAGGTTCAAACTTTCATCTCATCATGTTCATCGTGATCAAGTAGTAACTTACAAACTCCGTTATTGGGTCACATTAATAAATATATCATACCATTCTATTCTGCATCGTCACTTAATTCTCTTAATATTGTAAAGGGTTTCAATAATACAACCTTAATAGAGGATTTTATTGTACACACTCGGTAAAAGATACGAGCACTTCACCTGTTTCATGGGCACGAACCGCCAGTGGTATTGAGAATATTTTTTACAGATTATATACTGTAATATAATGTATATCCAATAAGGATGTACTTGTTAATACCTGGCGTCCATTGTTCACTGCCCTCCATCATATTATACAAAACACGGATGATTATCACAATAAACCTTCACAGAATTTTTTAAGATGATGCGTAAGCGTTATACTTAGCCCAGTGGGAGCTGATCTGACATCAATACGGTATACATTAAAAAATTAACTATTGAGCACACATTCAGAAATCATGAAGATCTCGAGTAATATTCCACATGGTTTCAATTTGAACTCAAATCATTGATTCTATGCGTGATTCGAAAACTAGTAATGGTATCTACAGGCGTTGTGGTGTGTGGTTGAAGGTGGCCTTTAATACGACATAGGAAATAAATCGCTGTCAGCGAGAATGAGAGTGGAGATGAAAGAAGTGTATCCGTGACCTTTTGTAAGCGAATAGCTGGCGTAAAGAGTATACAATGAACGAATGAAGTCAATAAATGAAGAAGAAAAATGCTCACGATGACAAATGGAAGCAGCGACAATAAGGCAAGGGGAATTGGATCGAGAGGCATCCGCTTGAAAATAGAACGGCTTGACTGAAGCAGAACATTAATTCAGATGGTAACAAATGGTTATTCGCCCTCCTTTCCATCGAACTAATAGAAAAAGGTTCAATCTTAGAAATGTCCGGACACGATAAATTACTTTGCCGAATTTATTTCGCCGTGAATGTCCTTAAGAGACAATAACACAGTGCTGCTGCCGCCTCCAGGCTGTACTATGATACAACATGCTCGGCCTATCCGGCATCCGCCCCCACCGCCTCCGCATTCAACTCAAATGTCCCATTCAATTACTGTTCAATCCGAACAGGCTATCCGTCTTGGCTCCAAAAGGTTCCAGTGGTACGTGACTATCGAAATCCACAAATAACGTGACTATTCCATCTCAATATAATTCAATTCCTATCTCTTAAAACAAATCACTGATACTTTTGATGTTCAGTTTTCAGTGTTAAAAAGGCTTTACAAAAAGTAGGTTTTTTCTAAGTACTTTAACGATGAAACAAGTAGGGATACATTCATGTACGTTGTAAGATTAAGATCGAGATAAAGATGAAGATGAAAATATGAAGCTAAGCAAACATTTGTTGCCAGTCAAGTCTGGTAAAATTGATAAATAAAACAAAAACCGGACGTCCAAGAATCGTGCCGTTTGGGAAGGAAAATAAGCTATCTATTGTATCAAATAATCATCAAAGAGTACGAAATATTCTATTGTGATTCAAATGTGAATACATCGTTATTGAAGTGAATTCACTAGCTTACTGTATTTGAATTATTTCTAGTTTTCTTGTAGGTTTCAATCCTACTTTACTTGTGAAAATGTAAATATGAAAATAAGTAAATATAGAACACGTTCCCGATAGTTTCCCACGACCCAATAGGAAATTCAAAATCAATCACATAAACTGTAAAAAAGAACACTTCACTCAAGGAATTTGATGATTCAAATCAAATTTCAGTTCCTTGTCGTTCTACTTTTTGAAGATCGACTAATAAAATTCTACGCAACAAACTGTGACATAGAACAATTTTATCAAGAAACATGATATTTAAAATTCAGCTTTAATCCTCGAAGGAAATCCAACACAACATGAAAAAGTTTCCCCGTTAAAGTCAAACCGTTTTGATTAGGCCATTAATGAACTCAAACGACATTGGCGGTGTGTGCAATTTTTACGACGGCTCTCAATACTAACAGGTGATCACAACATTAATAATGTTGTGACTGGTTGCAGTGAAGGTGGCAGGTGTCCCCGTTTGCTATTAATTATTGAATGTTCGGTTGGTCGTCTCGTTTTTACGGTGCAAGTTATCAATCTTTCAAGAGAAACAAAGCCGGCACTTGTACTACAGATACCAACACACGTGTGCGGCGTGTTGCCTGCACAGCGCCTGGCTTGGGCTTAGAGAGACCATCCAGTTACAGCGGCTATAAATCTGGTCGACCCATTAAAACTATCTCATTCCTTTGCTGCACCCCGCCCTTCCACACAACCAGGCCTACAACGCACTGAAACAAAACTGGTAACGACTTAACTTTGGCAATACAGGCTCGGTTCTGCCTCCCTGCCTAGCAACTAACCAACGCACAATTCGAATTAAATATCCAACCAGTTATAATTATTCCCCGAGAAGATTCGCTGTCTGCTCTTACAGCGGAGCTCACTCTGTTGAACTAATTTGGATTTTACACATAGGTTGAATTGAGTTTTGAGCACAGAGTTGATTTATTTTGATTGTATTGACATGTATTAAAGTAGCTGCTGGAATGATTATGCCATTAAAAAGCACAATGTGATTAAACGATTGTGCCAATAAGGTGTATTATTCCTAATACTGTTCAAAGTTAGTTATGCTGAATGATTCCATGATAATCCCTCTTATTGCTTCAGCTGACTCTGACCTAGAAAAAGAGTCAGGACTCGAATTTAGTGGGTTTAACAACAGCAACTTCCATGAACTACAACACATAATAAACATAACATTTTCTTTATCTAAGTACATTATACTTTCTGGGATATATTATCGATATAAATATTCACAAGCTTGAAACATTCAATCTTATGTGATCACAAAGTAATAGAATATTTTCTGTTACTTTAAACTGGTTCAAAATACAAGAATTGAAATCTCAATGCTAACTGGAATAATTTTCACAGTTTTATAATTTAAAGTAGTTTTATAATTTAGAGGAATGTAATTAATGGAATGTGGAGATTAATGACTTCAATATATTAAACAACTTTTACAGCAATGAAGAAGATACTAGCTACCTTGATAGTTCATGTCATATACCTTTTCCCTATCAATTAAAAACTTGGATGGTGCGGAGGAATTGCACCTGTCAATAATACTACAGTGTTCCAGTTTCCATAGAGTGTAGAGTGCGATAGCGATTAATAGCAAAGTGCTTCTGTGCCATCCAGATAATACGTTAGTGCTGGAGGACATTCAGATTACAGTGTCATTACAAACGTTTCGTGGGAGAGATATGAAACTTATCAGACGTCTTGCACTGTAGAGCCTTCCTCTCCTTTACGAAACTTAGTGTACATCTCAAACAATATTGGTGGAACGAACCCGCAAAGAGCTTACTATTCTTGGCCGAATACGGAAACATAGCTCTAGTATTATCACTAACTCCCCCTACAGTGCTATTCTGCAACTTAGTTGTTTCCATTTGTTCCCCCCTCCACATCCAGTCTATTCTTCGGCAGTTTCTGCTTCACAACTTCATATCCCCTCAAGCCAACTTTCTGCTCCTTCACTAATGCAAATGATTTTCATGATTATTGCCGAGTCTGAGATGAATATACTCGTTCAACTACTTGCAGTATAATGGAACAAAGTTATAAATAATAGTACTTATTGCACGTATGATACAAGAACAAATACTAGGAATATACTGGTATATTCGTTACTGGATTAAGGTACTCGTTGGATTGCTTACGATATTATTGCTTGAATGAGACAGGGCGAATTGAACTGCTACTCAATATGTATAATACAGAAAATTACTCTATCTGCATGTTTAAGGCTATTATAAATCAATAACAACCTCTATAATAATAAAATCTGTAATGACCTTGCATTGAGGCAGCTTCTCAATAATGCAAACTATCTGACAGGAACACCCTTTGTTCTATAAAGAATTGGGATAACTACTTTTTCTAATTTTATTGAAATGGTACAATAGAGATATATCTGAATTTGATGTAGTATATAAAATTCATAATACTGCATACTGCATTTAATACTGCATAGAAATGATCAATTATTGTGAGATTGTAGTGAGTTTATAAAAATTCTATCCCGAACTGTATCAGAGGTGGTACATTCTCCAAATGTGGTACCGAATAGCATTTGAATAACTAGATAACAAATTGAACTAAAGGAATTGCACTACCAAGCAACTATGTAGGTAGGTACTGATTCCTAAACTGCTAGAATCACCTCTTGAAAAGTCTGTAACTAACGAGTACTTTAGAGATCCTGGAGATTATAGAAAGATATATTGCTCGTGAATATAATTGAAATACAGCTTATTTATCTATGTGGGTTCCATTTCTTATTGAATAATCTTATTAATTTTTGTATGGTTAGGTATTATGCTTCTTGAAGACTTCTATTACATCTTATTCTCGTGAAATTAGGTAGATTACATCTCATTAATATTTTTTCATCGAGCAGCATTCAGAAGAAATACTACATAAATATAATTTTTTTTTCATTTTAATGGAGTTTTCATGCAAATCAGTGTCATTGTATTTCACACAGAATGATAATTAGCGAACCAGGCTCAAGACTCTCATTCTGAGAAACACGAGCCCAGGGTTTAAATCTTGAAATTAGGAGCTCGACGTTATCAATAGGGGAATTATGAAACAGCAGCCCCACAAAGCACTAAATCAAGAGAAGATAAGTGTGAGACTGAGACGAGTGAGGCATAGTGTGTGAGTGCGAGTAAGAGAAAGTGAAAGAGAGGAAGTAAACAGTCGAGGACTCTGACAAAAGAAGGGTAGAACGTGATATGGGAAGTTTAGAGAGAAATCCCTTGAGGACTGTGAGAAGCGAGCAAGCTCTCATGAAGGCTTCTGCGAGGAGGCAACGACAAAAGGGGAGAACTCAACTGAGGTCCAAGTTCTGATTCAAAATTTGGAGGAATTGTCGGCCTTCCATTCAAGCCAGAAACGAGGAGGTTGAGAACTCATTCTCTTGAGAGAAACTAGAATGGAAGGGACTCCGATTCAACTTGCTGCCTGCCGTTTGATCGCACGTCAGTGATGGGAAAGACCAGCTTCTCACTGCAGTGTTCGAGTATTTTGTCGTGGATTGATAATCTACAACTGAAATAGAAAAATCATGTCTGACGAATATGAATAATATTCATAATATAATATTCATCAGAATTCTTAATGTGATCAAGACTTCTGTGTAAATACCAGTATACCTTAAGTGAGCTAATATAATACTCGAACATCGTAATCTATCTATAATCAAATCTAGTATTGTCTTGTCGAGCAAAGAAGACATTTCTTCAAAATGGCCGATTGAAGCGATAGTGTAACTGCGCATGCAAAAATTTTAGTGTAGAATAACGTTTTCCAAAATAGCGCAATAGCGCTGGTAAGATGATGTGATTAGAGACAGATGGTAAGAGTGATACTACTTTCAAATTCATTGCTTGCATCATTGAACAGCTGCCATTTTGAAGGAATGTATTCTTTGCTCGACAAGACTATTATACACAATATTACTTTTCGCTTCATAAGTCAATGAATAACAAGTGATATGATTCACTCATAATTCATCAACAAAGACTAAATTAGGAATCAATAAGTAAACATTGATTTGTAGATATAAGCAGTTCAAGGAGGGTCTTTTTATGTAAGGAGCTAAGAAAAACATAAGCTCAAGACACTCTATTTATTAGTACAGCATGCATAAGAATATTAATACAACACTCTCAGCTAGAATTTCCCAATTGTCTTGGTTCATCTAATTACCTTATTCCAGAATGTTATTATTCTTAAAATGAACAGAGTGGGACCACAAGAATCAATACTGTAAGAAACGTTTCATGATAATAGTGGATGAGCTCTTATGTTATTATTGATTATAAATTCTCATCATATAGGCCTAGTTTACTTCATATATTCAATTATTTCTCTAATATACTGCGAAAAAACTGAGTGCTCAGTAGCTTTAAAAAATTAAACAAAAGCGGTTTGATAGCCGCCAGGACAATGGCTGTGGGAGATGAATTATTTTTTGTTATGAAAAAGCATTCTCATTTAATGAGCACTTATTATTTCTCTGCCTGACGCGTCACTTTATGGCTCATGGAAAAGTCGTTTGTTGTGATAATTTTGAAAGATGAGTTGCCATGAATTCGTCCGCACGGCACTGGCGGCTCGTATCCACGAAACAGGTGAAGTGCTCGTATCTTTTACTGTACAGCACTTCACCTGTTTTGTGGGCACGAGCAGCCAGGGCCGCCCGGTACACACGTTTTTCTGCAGCCGACGCCCGCGTTGTAATCAGAAAATTCAATCTTCGTGTACCATCAACGCAGTTAAATGAAAATATTGCATTGCTGGCAAAAGAAGGTTCTCTCTGACGTGACCCTTAAGCTTTGTTGGCTCGTAAAAGCGCACTCATTCCCTCTTTAAGACGAAGTTACGTCATTTTTGTGCTGAATAAATTCAGTATCGCCGGTCTGCAGCGGAGGCTGACTAACAAGCAGCGCATCTCTAGTAATTGCGCTCGAATATATGATCTTTCTCGCTGTAAAAATTGGCTGTCTGCTAAATTACGATATTTTAGTGTCTGCCAGTAACACTTCTTGCTGAACCAAGTGCTGCAGATACTTCTGGGCTGAATTTTATGAATTCAAGGTGTACTGTTGTTTAGAAATTATTCATGGAGGTGGAACTAATAATTTTAATTAATTTCATAACATTTATCTGATAAAGTTCGTGCTTTGGAGCTAGCCGGATAAATTGGAGAGAAATTTACTACAGACCAGATGAGTTTATTTTAAGCATCATAACTTTGTTTATTGCATTTTCAGAGTATTATAATAATTTACGAACAAACCTCGTTAGAATTTGTCTCGGCATCTCAATAGCGACATTTGAGAGAAAACATTATGATAGAGTGAGTAAATAAACAGATCCATCACAACGAGGAAACATTAAAGTTGGAACTGATCGTAATACAGAAATATTACCATCTTGAATTAATTAATTATACTCTAGTACTTAAAAATCTTCGAATTGAGGAGTTCAATCTTTAAACATGGTTGATTTTTTACAGATTAGTATTTCACCTTAGTCTAATAAGTATAATTCAGTTCAGGATGTAATTATTGATTCTTCAACTGAAACGTAAGAACAAGGAACGATTATTATTTTTAATTTTCAATGAATTTCTTAGAGAGTTACTTATTCATCATGAATATACTGACAGAATTCTCTTTATTTTTATGCGTGGCAATCAAAGAACTTCTTAAACAGAGAAGTTATTTTCAATGATTGTTCAAATAATCGCTGAGAATTGAATTATTCAAAACGGTTCAAATCAAATGTTTGTTGAAAATTATCACTGTCTTTGATCATCAAGTCAAGTCAAATAATTAATACGCTGAATTTTCTCCATTTGTAAAGAGTCCATAATGAGCATGAGATCTTCAAGATCGAAATGAATCTTGATATTTATCAGTGTATAATTTGAGTGAATTAACTGCGGTTTTGTTTTAACTTATTGGATTATGATAAGTGTGTCATCAATGAGCCTACCTCATACAAATTTAGAAAAAATGATATGATCATGAATAAGAACCATGACCTTACCTATTCCGTGATTGAATTTCATTATAATGAGCTTCAATATTCCAATCTCGTATTCAATCCAGAAGTAGAAATGTGTCAACCCTGATCAAATAAATTCGAATTAATGTCAAATAATAAGAAGCGCTTTTACTGTTGAGAACAGGTAGCCTAGTTGCGGGGTAGGTTCTCCTATTAATATCGGCCGGGATAGATTGCCAGCTATTGTTCCGACCAACAAAGGGCTTTTGTCCTCTTGTGCAACTCTCTCAACCAAGATCCTCTTCTTTGCAGTCCGAATAGAAGGACCCATTCCACACAATCTTCTATTATTATTTCATTCGGTTTCTGTTGAAGCAAGAGTTCCAATGACAAAATCTTTGAATGTACAGTTAGTGTTAGTGGTTAGTTTTATGCGATTTCATTAATTCACCTGAGATTTTTTGTAACAGTTCAAGTGAAAGTACTCAAAGCCAATTCTCAGAGCAACACTAATGATCGCTTTTGTATTGAAATGAAAAAGATAACAGATTACGAAGATGCAAGGACCAATAATACGCTTTGTTAAAATGTTTCTATAATGATTTTAATTCAACCCAAAGCTTAAATTTTTAGATTAAGCTGTCATTTACAGCAATTGAGAAAAAAATTTCAAACAGTATGGATTTGCTCTCAGGATCATAATAATGAAGTTTTATTCCACAATATTATAAAGCCCAACAAAATTCAAATCAGTTATTGAAAACGATACCCCTATAATAGACAATCTTGAGGGAGATAATAATTTGACCCCAAGCTACAATTTGAAAATTTAAGCTGTCAGTTATAGAGCGATTGAGGAAGAAATTGTTATTCTTTCAACTTCAAATGTATAGTAGGCTATTGATTCTGCCTTCAGAATCATAATAATGAAGTTTAGAAAAAAACAGAAGTGAGCTGAGCAGATGCAATTTTCTAGTTGTTTTGCAGTGCGATCAACTATTTCTGCACGATATTCAGATACTTTTTGAACTGAGGTACCAACCCTATAAAAAGCTTTGCACTGCCACAAAAATATCATCTCTCCGATAATAAGAACTGGATGAAATCAGAATTTTGAAAGTTTTCACAGAGATTTATTCCATCAACCGTTCACAGTAGTTAACGTTTTTTGCAACTTTTTCCAGTTTGAAATCAATCTCTCGAGCGACAGATGGACGTTTTAAATGCAGAAATCGGATAGAGTTGGGAATGGAATTACAGTTTGAATCGGAGAGGAAAAAATTGTAAAGTTGGCAGCGAGTGAAACAGCCGGCTTCACTGGGAGAGAATTGAAAACCCAAACACAAAACTTCCATTAACCGCATATAATGGATGAAGTTTTCGAGGAATGTTTACTTTTAGCAGACGAAAAATACAAGTTAGACCACTGCTCTTGTCTGGGGGTTCTCCCAGATGACCGACTTGCTTATTTGTTCAACGGTCGTCCGCTTTCATCTCATCAATAGAACAGGAGAGGAACGAATACTTGTTACAATCAGCAGTACAGCTGCTACCGCTACAGAAACGCATTCCCTGAGCGAGCTCGGTTTTTCTGCTTGGAGACATTCTTCTCCCGCACGTTTTGAATTTTCCTCGCTAAACAAATATTAGTCGAGTGCTGCAAACAACATGAATGTTTCCAGAATTAATTGCTAACCGTCCTTGTTGCTTTATCTGTACGATGGAAATTGTAAGAGAAAAGATACTTATTTATAATTAGAAAGTAAATAGTCTCTCCTGTAATCATTACTCAACATTAATATTCATACTGGTTTATTTGCATGATACCTTTTCCATCTTCCAATATCTAATTTCAGTATTTTCATGAAATGTTTTATTCAGTTGGAATTGGATAGTTTAATTGAGGAATGAGGAACACAATGGCAGATTTACACATCGATTGACAACGTATCTACGGTGTTCAGCTGTTGATATTAAAACTGCTGTTCTTTACTACAATTTAAGATTATCAGAGATTGATAATGACGTGGCAACCAAGACTGGTATCTCGATGGTTTATAAATCTATGATTATAAAAAATTCATAGTGGATCGATATCATAATTTCATAGTATTCGATATGGATGAGCATTCTTTAATATCACCTTCACAATTACTCAAAAAGCGGAGGAGTTGATTATAAGCATATACTAAAACTGAACCAGAATCACAGCTCCAAACCTAGATTGAGTCGAAGAACGCTGGACTTGACAACACACTGAATCGAAGCTCTAACAATGTCGAGGAAAGTCCTAGTCGGGAAAATCGATGAATAAACATTGTCGTTCGACTTTTTCCACATATGGCTGGATATGGGCTACGTGTCATCTGCTTGCACACGTGTGATGCCGAACGTGTTTAGGGAGGGACTGTAACAACACAAACTGCTCGCAAACTTACATCCTCTCTGCGAATTAATCCGGTCTGCAACTAGGCCGAGGAGGCAAGTAGAAAGTGGCAAGGAGCAAGAGTTCAGACGGTATACAGCGGCAGGAGAAAAGAGTTGAGTACCAAGAGGAAAGTGGCAAGAGATGAGAAGTGGCAAGTGGCAAGGAATAAGAGGCATATTATGGTAAGAGATGAGAGGAAAGTGGCAAGGGATGAGTGGCAAGTAGCGAGATACCAGTAGCAGAAGATTGACAGTAGTTGACTTGTATACTAAAGGCATGGAATACGAGGCAATAGGCAAATGAAAAAGGTAAAATACTTTGTGGTTGAATCATTTTCAAGTCATTTAGAAGTTAATTTCACTATTTATTTATTCATTATGCATTGGAAGCCCTAATAACAAAGTGAAAATTTATAATGGAGTTATGTCAATTGATGAGTAGAGATGAGTAGGAGCAGCGCATCTAGAGCTGGGCAGTTTCAGCAGCGCAGCTAAAGCCGCGACAGCTTGAGCTGCCGCTTGGGAATCGTACCTGTAGGAAAGCGAAATATGTTATTTTTAAGTAGGAAGAGCTAAAACGGTACTGTCATTTTCACTTTTATCTACTGAGAGACAAGATGTGAATGGCAAAATTCGAGATGCAAGACGTGTCAGGCAAGAGGCAAGATGCAAGATGCAAGATCCAAGATCCAAGATACAAGAATCAAGAGGTAAGTTATAAGATGCAATATACAGGATTCAAGAGGAAAGTTATAAGATGCAAGAGGCAAGATGCAAGAGGCATCATGCAAGAGGCAAGATGCAAGAGCCATGAGTAGTTATCCTTTCAGGCCGGCGAAAACAGTACAGGGTGATATAAACGAGCTGGTAGCATTTGAATAATGGTCCACTAGAAGGACCGTCACAGCAGTAGCAGACAAGGGATGTATCGTGACGTCACACAGAGCTGCTCATTTGCGTTGTCTCTCTGCTGATTGTTTCGTGTTGAGAACAGCAGCAGCACATTATACGAGTGCACCAGAGTTCCACAACAGCACTTGCAAATTGAACCGGCCAGGAAACATTCGCTGCCCTAATGCAACCCAACCCTTCCCATAAACCAACACTGCACAAAGTTTCAACTCCAACACTTCTTGTATAGAAATAAAAATAAAAGGAATTCTGAAAAGAGTGCACCAAAGTACCACAATCTGGACTACAATATATTGAGTCCAAAAAATTCACAACCATTGTTTGGGAATTATAAAAAGAGAGAATACTCCAATTAGAATATTTTTTGATAATCTGTTCCAATCTTCTTGAAAAAATAATGAATTCTACTAATCCTCATTCATCACTCAACTGTTTCTTACCTTTCCACAACTTTCTTCCATTTCCTACTCGTCACTTTGTCCCATAATCTTGCTTGGTACATCCTACTCTCAGCAATAATCTTCCTAATCTTATTCCAAATTCATTTTTTGCTCACTATCATATTTTTCCATTTTCCTTGATTCTTCTTAAAACAAGATGCATTTCCACCACACGTTTGCTCAAATTACCTCTTATTCACTCACAACCTACTTTATTTCATTCTAAAACTTCCCTAAGATAGTACAGGGACAAGTGTTACAAAAAAGGCTTCCCGTGAGCCTATTGAGTAAAGAAGTTTGGGAGTGGTATCAATCTCTGCGTTTTGACCTGAAGAAAAATAATATCGGTGGTCATAAGCTCTCCGAGGGATGCGTCACCTGTAATACAAGATGGCGTCCGAGAATTTCAGAGTTTCACTGTTTCGGCCATAACTCAGCCATTTTTGAAGATATCCTTTCAATTTTTCTCTTTCAAATTATCTAGATGTGCTATATGAAACATATCTCCCAAAACGTATTAATAATAGGTTATAAATGTTTTAATATAAAAAATGATAGAATTTCTTATGAAAATTTTCGTTTTTCTGTCTTTAGTTTTTTTATGCATTAGATAGACAAAAATGTTAAATCTATAAGTTGTAGATCTATTTTTTGGCTTCACAACCATGTGGTTTTCAAGGCTTTTTCTGCCTCGATGAAGGGTACAGCGAGACCCAAAGAGGGGCTTGCGCGGGGTAAGGCAACTAACATGTTATATAAAAACCATTTTCCTTCATGTCTCCTTGATGTTAGAGACTTGAAAATGGTACAAATCTCTTCCTTTTTCTCTTTAGATTCAGAATATCTATAATTATGCACTAAAAAATGCTTGTCATCTCGAGAAAACAAAATGGCGGCCATTAAATGTCGATTTTCGTTATATCCTTAACCATTTAATATTTTTTGGTGATATCTCAAGTTTTTTCTCTTAAAATGTTCTTCATGAACAGTTCTACGATAGTTATACAGAAGAAATGTGTTCAAGACCCATAATAGATGAGTTCAGATTGGTTTAAAGATGAGAAAAATCTTATCACATGCAAAATCTTACATTAATAAATTCATTGTCCAACTAGAAAAATCAAATGCGAATAATGCATTGAATAGATAAATATTACTTCAGCTTTCTAATGATGTATTCACAAGGCTTGTAGGTACGCTAATGATGTATAGAGCTTTAGCAAAAGAAGCGCTCGCGCAAGTCACATTGCATTCATTATGCCAAAATATTCACTTTTCACTGCATCAAAGAGGAAAAAATAATTTTTTCGGGATTCATTCGTGACAAAAGAATGAAACTGGTGTCAATCTCTTCATAATAACTGTCTCAATTGGATCATCGATGAAAAGATCTTTGAATATCATTTCTACTACAAAAAACTAAGATGGCGGCCGAAAAAAGCAGTGTTTCACTATATTCGTTGTAAATTGAGAAGTTTTCGACTTATTCGAATTTTTTTTCAACCAAGATGTTCCATTCGATCTAGGCTACAACCTCCAACCGTTCATAACTCTCTTAATCGCATTGTTGATCAGTTATTTGAATTAAAGAAAACAGAAAAATGATTTTTCTCAATAAAAACGTTTTCTCTCATTTTTCATATCTTATTTGTTGAGATGCGAATTTCTAAAACCTAACTATGTTGTAGAACAATTCTTCAGCTACAAATGGTATATTTTTTGTAACTGTAAGTTGATTATTGGTGGCGCAATCATCGGTGGATGGACAGTCCTGCAGACACTGCGCCAACACAGTTTGATTCCAAGATTGTTCTTGCCGTGAGTGTGTTGTATTCAACGACAATATTGGATTACAGGTGACGCACCCCTCGGAGAGCTTATGACCACCGATATTATTTTTCTCCAGGTCAAAACGAAGAGATTGATACCTCTCCCAAACTTCTTTACTCAAAACGCGGATTACACGTACTAAGAACATTTTGTGACAAGAAATACAGTAATCTATTACTCCTCCTATTCGGATATCGTATCGTAACTGGAATTTTTTCCAACAGAGTGCATCAAAGTCCTACAACATCACGTGTACGAAGAATACATGTATGTCGCCTACCAATAATCTTCTCCTGCTTTCCCCATACTTTTATTTCTCTACTTTATTCTCCAATACAGTAATCCTTCTTATTCTCCAATCTTTTTCTAGTTTTCATCACTCTATTACCCACTACAACAACAAATAAGGCTTGCTCATCCATTCCTATTTACTTCTGGTTCTAAATTTTTTGTGGCTCTTATTTTTTCTTATCGATGCTCACTTCTACATACATTTCTCCCCTTTTGACTTCTTGCTTTATCACAATTCTCCTCGAATCATTTTTCCAGAGAATGGAACCCTTGAGCCACAATCAACAGAGAATCATCCATTCCTCCTGCTCATCTTTTCTCCTCACTATTTCCAGGTTTCCTTTCCACCTTCCACCAATAGCATTTCTCAACCAATAGCAACCGATTTTCCAGGAAATTATTCAATCCCTCTCGAAACCTCCTCTCGACATGTTTCTGCATTTCAGTAGAATCTTCCTGCCCTACTTTCTCTGAATACGGTTCGTCCAATTTAGAAAAAAATTTAAAGTGAGATTCATAGAAAATCAGTGGTACTCGACAGCCGTCACTCCAACGATAAAATATCATTGCAAACAAGGAAACGAACGGTAACAGAATTACTGTGAGTTTTTTTACACTGGATCAATTTTGAAACGTAGAAGTATATCCCTTTGACAATGTCATAGTGGACGAGAAATGCATTAGGTACAGATTTTTTGACACTTCTTGTCAAAATCCATCACTGAGTAATTGAGTATATTCAGTTTTTGAAGTGAACTGGAATAAAGGATTCTTTTTATTTTGAATTTGCAAATAATATAAATCCATTTGATATTTTTCAAACTCTAATATTATTGCAGATATCTCGAGTGACAGTGGACTTTCCCGTTCTACTGATTGATAATACATAATATTTTTCTTAAACTCATTTTCAAATTTTTTCTTATGATTTGAAGATGTTTGAAAAGCGTTATATGAAAACTAACACTTTGAAACTCAACCAAGTAAGAAATGTTATTTTCAATGTGGAGATGCATTATCAAGTTTTTTTATAGAATTGAGTATCTGAAAATGTCTACAATTGTTTCACAAAATATCACGAGTAAAATACGAAGTGAACTATTATTCACAATAGTCTTCAAATTATTGTTTTCCTATGATAATTGTGTGGTTGTTTATTAGATGGCATTTATAATAGAATAGAATTACTCAAAGTGCCATACCCTCGGCTCAATAACCCATTCTCAACCCTTCCTCGTATTTCACATAAATAGCTTTTGCATCAATATTTCTGGCTCTTTTTCTCATTACAGCTTTCAGCGTTCCAAACGTTGGTGACACAGGTGCAAGCAATGAGATACATTCAGCATGATTTACAGGGGCCCAAAGAGAAATTGATCAGGTGACATTGCGGCTCTTATATTGTTTTCTATGAAATACTGGAATTGCCTCCTCGAAATGAACCAAGCGGGTGCAAATTTCAAACGGAAACTCCACGCTTCAGCCATCTACTTTCTGAACACACTTCAGGAAAGCAATGGAACAAAGAATAATAGTTTTCAATATTATTTCAAGGTTTTATTAGGGAGGAGTGCCTGTAGAATAAACTGAAACTTTAATATTATTGAGGTCTTTATTCATAGCTATAACTCACAGTAATTTGAGTGAGAATTCACCAAGAACTCTTAGGCTGAGGCCGCACTGCCGGTGGGTAGAGTCTGAAGGGTGGAGGGTAGTTGGTAAATCTATAGAACATACACACCATCCACAGTAATACATCGGATGAATGGTATGTGTTCAGCCGCCATCTTAAAATTCTTAAATATGGACAACATAACCTCAAAAAACAGAATGACGTCATACCATTCATACGATGTATTACTGTGGATGGTGTGTATGTTCTATAGGTTTACCAACTACCCTCTACCCTCCAGGCACTACCCACTGCCGGGAGTAATGCTCTGTGGGTAAATGCTCTACCCACCGGCAGTGGGTAGTGCCACGGCAGTGCCTCACGCAGGGAAAACAAACAAGTGAGATATGATTGATTTCCAAGATTATGTCCAATTATATCTATTCATTCAACATTCATTCAAACATGCGTGATTCAACATCATCCTATTGCTTTCAAAATTGAAAAGGATGTATGATAGTAATTATAAAGATCAGAATGTTCTTATTCGGTTTTTGTGTTTTTTAATCAATACAACTCATTGCCAGCATATCTTAAGGAACTAACAGGTGAGAAATTTATAATCAACATGGGGGAAAGTTATTGAATGTGTTACTCATACAGTACTGAGAAATTCTTCTTAATTATTATCAAATGCACAGGATTAATGAAAGTTCAAAAACTACTGACAAAGATGAACTACTGACAAATGCATACACCTCTTTCAAAGGCGATTCAGGATGCTGAATATGTAAAAAAGAAATTCCATTAAAAGCATGAACAACAGTGCAATTGGAAACTTCTTCGATCACAATAAAGCACTTCGATCATAATAAAGAGTCAATATTGTGATGAATAAGCTTTTTATTTGAAAAAAGATGAACTGGACTCACTGGCGGCTCGTGCCCACTTAACAGGTGAAGTGTCCGTATCTTCCACTGTGGGCACAAGCCGCTAGTGGGACTGGAACATTAATAAAAAACGGTTCAATCAGAACAGGATGAAATCAACAAAACTCTATAGGGAATTATGCATTGGCTCCAATAATATTCTACTTGACGGCGATTAAATAAAATCAGTCTTCTGGGACAAATGCTGAATCGAGTTGATCAGTCACGTTCAATGGAAATATGTTGCAAATAATCCCTACATAATAGATTCCACTGGAGAAATACAAATAAAAATACAATCCCTTGTTGTGTCCATATGAGACTTGCATACAAGCAAAGTGGAGCATAGGTTTATTTCAAGGGTTAAACGGTTCGGGTCGGATAATACGTTCGAGGTCACGAGGCCGCAATAAGTTAGCGCAGCGTTTTAATACCGGCAACTCATTTGCTGTTCTTTAAATGCATACGGTGACGTCGAATAGTCGTCCGCCATTGTAGGGAGCCTCGATTCAAAGACACGTTTCGGATTGCGCGTGGTAAACGCCGCTTTTCTCAAACCACGCTGATCCTTTTTACGCGTTGTAGGCGGCGAAAAACAGGGGAAATGAAGAAAATTACGGATGAAATTGAGGGGGAATAGAGAGAATGGTTGAAAGAGAGAGAAAAAAGTGGCTGAAGAGGTTCAATTTGAGCAGCGTTCTTTTGGACGGGCAATATGAATCAATTTACATACAACGGCTCTTCTCTCTCCACTTCCGGGCGAATTCAATCAAACATCATCCTGCTTCCTTTACAATCTCACCCATCCCTTTTTCAGGCTTCCTTTATTCCTTCCTTGCCTTCTTAAGGATCTGCTCAATCGTGAATATTCTAGCCGCCCAAGCATCAATAGTTGGCTCTTAAAAGCAATGTGATCAGACATCGGATTTAAAACAATGCGTAGCCAATAGTGTTTAAGTAATGGTTTTCGTAATAAATATCGTAGTTAGTTGTGCAGATTTTCGTAAAGAATAATATTTTGAAACCAAAAAATCTACTGATAAGTATTTCGATTTTTCAGTCAAATTTTTAAATGTGAGAACGAAATGTAAAAACGATCAAAAATATTCAAATTACTTTCACCAACAATTTTTGACACACATCTATGGGATAGATTGAAAAAACATTGTATTTGTTGATGTTTTGGGGAGTCCGTCTCACTAGACATCAAACTGCAATCATACGAGAGTAGGAGGCAAGCAAAAGGTAAATAAAATCAGTTTCTAGTCTCAAATCATTATTTATATTATAGAAATGTATTTGTAGAAGATTCTAATGTCTATTGCTATTCTCTTCGTGACAAGAAGGGAGAAGTGAATAAACCACTACTAAAATAAATAAAATGAAAATAATACGGTTCATTGAAGAAAAAATAGAAAACATTGTATATAGTAGTCGATATTCATATTAACTTCAATTGAGTCTTCCCAATTGAGCAGAAGACACGGATTTTGGAAACAGAAATACTATTGATTTCGATTACATCACAATATCAATTAAATAGAATTGAAATTATTAGTTTCATTCATGCAGTATAGTTGTCTTCAACACTATAAACAAGCATTCCCTGATGAGCCGTTTACATCCTTCAAAAACGTTTTATATTATTGTTCGTTACTCTACATGTCTTGAAATGTGAAACAATGAAATAGATGTAATTCTTATATTATAAATAATCATCTCCTCCCTTTTATCAATATAATATGAATATATTTATACTAGCCGGCAGGCTCGCTTCGCTCACCTTCTCCATCTAGCCAGGGGGCTCCGCCCCCTGGACCCCCGACAGTATCAGCAGTTGCCGTGATTCAAACACGCTCGCTTCGCTCGCCTACAAAACCTCTGTCAGTGTAAGCTGAGACAAACAGGCTCACTTCGCTCGCCTGCAAATTCCGTTCGAAATTTATCGAACACAACATTTCAAGGCCTAATCTGGACCTTTTTACCAGAATTTCAACATTTTCTGCCAATTTGTTCTCGAAAAATCTAAGAAAAACTCCGAAAATTTCGAACAATAGTGAAACGCTAATATCAAGCGTAACCTTTGGAAGTATATCGGACATAGTTTAAAACTTGATTCAATATCTTCTAAATTAGTTCATCTATAATCTTGCTGAACCATTGAATTTACAGTAAGGATTGGTCGTATCAAGGCGGAGGATATGCAACTCGCAATACATTTACAATTTTAAAAACTGATTACTGGCATAGTCATGAACGGATTTCAAAAATATTTTAACACAACATTTCTAGGTCTTATCTGGACCTTCCCACCAAATATTAACATTTTCTACCGATTGGTTCTCGAAAAAAATAAGAAAACGCTGAAAAACTATAGAAAAACTCAAATATTTGGCGTATCCTTATGAATTTTCAAAAATCCTTTTTTAGCGCGCGTCTAAACGTCCTACTGAACATGCCTGTCAAATTTGAACGCATTCAGTGGATTTTTAGTTCTAGTGATGAATGAATAAATCAGTGCCATTTCGCTTCTATATAGAGATATAATATGAACCCTCTATATTAAGAAATCCAAAAAATACTGATTGTACCCTCTCAATCCAAGAAATCGCCTCGACCTTAGAAGGCCTCACACAGCTGAGGCTGAGGAAATAGGTTGAGGTCTTAACTAATCAGAGGGATCACACAACATGTCTGCTCGGTCTGCGGCCGTCTGTACAGCTAATTAATGGAGGCTCGAATCCAATTTCAGTCAGACACCATCTCAAACTCCTGATTTGGCTCTGGTTCTATCTCAGGCTACCCTCGCAACTGCATCCTTTCCCATTCATTTCGTTTCGAGTTTGTTGATAAATGAATTTCATTACTATCAACTTCAAATAAAATTTCTATGTAATTGAATTTATCGAGAAACAATTTCGCTCGACAGTTTTCCAAATCATGAGTATCCAGTCCAAAATCAAGCTGAGATTTTATGTTAGTTATTGGGCTCAAAAAGTCGAGTGATCTACCAAAATTTCATTTATTATTCTTGTTCATCTTATAAGGGAAATATAAATTTCTAAATTCCAATTCAATATTGAAGAAGTATCTTCGGAACTATGTTCTTAAATTATTCTCCAATGAAAAAAAAATTCAAAGTAATTAATCCTGAGTCCATGATATTGGTGGTTAAATCATGTGAAAAATTATAGTTGCCTATGTTGTACTAAGTCATAAATAGCCGATTGTACGTGACTGTTCAACTCAACTCATGATTTTTCCCAGAAGACTAATTTTATTCAATCGTCGTATAGTAGGATATTATTGGAGCCAATGCATAATTTCCTATTGCGTTTTGTTGAATCCATTCTGTTCTGGTTGAACAATTTTATTTGAAAATGTTCTAGTCCCAATAGCGGCTTGAGCCCACGGAAGAAGTGAAGTGCTGTACAGAAAAAGATACGGGCACTTTACCTGTTTCGTGGACGGTACGAGCCGCCAGTGTTATAAACTATCTTGAACTTGTTTAATAGGTCTACCACTACCCTGAATTATTGGAACAGCCGAAAACCGACACAAGCGCTATCTATCGGAGAATGAGGGAAACAATTGAACTGGTACTGTCTTTAGCCCTTGACCTCCATTGGCCAAGCAGATGGTGTTGAAAGTGGGAGTAACAGGTCTCGTCCAATCACAGAGCTTCTCCGTAGCTAACGTTTCGTCTCCGCCATTTGGTTTTCAACATTACAGCCATTTTCCAGGTCGTATTTTCCAAGCGTATTACAATTTCTTGGGAGAGTAACAGAGAAATTTTTGAAAACATTCCTATCAAACTATTGGTATTGAGAATCGTTGGACATTAAATAAAACTGAACTAATTTTCAATTGAAAAAGTTTCAGAATTGAAACAGCCATTAATTTTTAAAAGCAAGAAAATTCCAGAATATGATAATTTCACTCCACTCTAGCCTATAATAAAAGCTAATCAATAAATTTGAGATATTAAATTTGCTCGAATTTGATTGGCAAAAATGATGATTTCGCTGAAATTCGTTTAAAATTGTGAAAATTGAGAGAAAATTTTCAAATTATAGTTCTATAATGATTCATTATACCCTAACGTTGCAAAAGTTTCATCCAAGTTCAATGGTTATGATAAAGTAATCATCATCACTTGAATGACAGTTTTATAACAACTTTTGACTTCCTTATCCTCCAATTTAATTCAGCTGGAAAGTTATTCAAATATTCAAGCCTAATTATTCTAGGACGATACAATATAGAGCTATTTCACTCTGTACTCTGGAAATGACAAATCCAGTTTATCTCAAAACAGAAATCAGGGAGAGAAAAACACTCCCTCTCGGTGCTTGCTAATTAATGAAAAACTATCTGAAATTACGACCAACTGCTAACAGACAGTTTTACAGACTCAACTTGGCTGAAACAGAGTTTTCCATGTGGCGAACGACTGAGTTTCCAGCGCTATAGATAGCGCTCAACGCAAGGGTTAATTTCTGGTGTTTTGATAGCGGCTGGGGGTGGGATGGTAGCTAGCAGGGTGTCTGGGATGCGGTCAGGAGTGAATAACGAGGACCGCTAATTCTACCCCTGACCCGTAGCATTTTTCACCCCATTCCAATCTTATCTACCATCGCAGCTTACGTACGTAGTTCCTTTCCGGGCACAAAGAAGATGGGTGATCAACGCGAGAAGGGGTTGTTGAGTTAGTGGGAATACTTCCTCGGGAGAGCTCTCACACACACGCGAACGTACGCGCATCGGATAGCCTGAATAAATCCGTTCTTTTCCCACCCTTAACCTACCATCACAGTATCTCGTGCTCTACAACTACTATCGCGCGATTCCCTACACGTCTGGCCGGGACAATGAACCGCACTAGGTTAGCGAGGAAGGAGCAAAAGCACGAAGACCAATGCACTTGGAAGCGAGCATTGAAGCGCTGTACTGGGGTATGATTTTCGAATAGTGTTCATTCGGAATTTTTGTGAAAAGTGGTTATCTAGGATTGATTTTGAGAGTAGAAAATTCACAATCCAAATGATTTTGAGAGTAAAAAGTGTACAATCTACATTACGGTACCAAGTGTGATTATAAAAACAATAATCAATATTTAGACTAATATGCAATTTAATCCATATGAGATTACGATTTGACCCGATTAGGTCACCGAAGGGAATATCACAATTGATTGCTTCAGGAATTTCTGTGAAGTTAGATCAGTTGAACTGTCGCATTGTGAAGTTGAAGTTGAGTCAAGTTGAAATGGAACCAGAAAATTGATGAGTATGCATTGTATGAAATTGAACAATGATTTATTGAAGAATCCTCTGTCTAATAAAATCATTATTTGTCGATATCTAATAAAAGTTACTAGAATAGAACTGAGAAAAAGTGTTGTTTGGGTAATTAATTGTGTTGTGATCTACGAAAATATCCACGTTTAAAGGCATCTTGTATACAAGTAAGTGAAAATTGGATGTACCAGGTCAATAATTTTTCCATTTATCCGAATCAATAAGAGTTAACTTGTGTAATGTTCATATCCCTACGAGGGCCCTGGCTTATAAAGATTTACAGCTTGTTTTTCTGATGAAAAACAAATGATTGGGATTGTAGATTCACCAATAAAACTCTCGATTTACAATGTTCCAAATTTTGGAAAGGATCAGCTGTTGAATCAACGATCAGCCGAAACTCACTAGAAGACCTAACATTCGAATCCAAAATGGCCGCGATTGTTCGAGTGGAATAGGAAATCCCATGTATTCTTTATTCTTTCTTTACAATTGCAACTTGTTTTCCAAGTATTTTAAGCAAAGGATGAATAAGTGATGATGAATGATGAAGGTTTAAGATGTAGGTTATATGTCTAAGTAAATTGGTTCAGACGAAAAATTCACGATATAACTCGAATCATCGCGGCCATTTTAGGTTACAAGGCTAGGGTCTTTCAAATTGGTTTGTTTACAATTTTCTTTGTAGGTTATTATATTTTAGCGACAAAAATGATTCCTGTTCAAATCTCACTATAAAAATAATGATTGATATTTATTATTAAATATATTCATAATAATAAATCAATTTATATAACAAAATCATTAAATTAGGAGCAAAGTTTTGGTTTCAAAGGAATAGCATTGGACTATTCCGATATTCTATTTACTTGAGGTAAATTCGTTTCATGTCATTTATTTAATCAGCTGAAACTGTAGAATTTGCTTTTTATTGGAAATGTTTATGAGACATAAACGCCCATAAAATCGACGAATCATGAGTAATGTGGATTGTAAAATGTTTATAAGCCAAGGCCGGTTGTGATTCCGTAATCATAATGGGAAACTTTATTGGAAATAATGTCTTTGAGATTAAAGATTTGGAGCATGGAGGGTTATGAATTAATTTGGCGGGAGGATATGGTCCAACACCATATTTTAATAATGGATTGGAATTGGTGAGGTGCATACCAGCTTCAAAGAGTGCTTGTGAAAGGAAGTTGAAGTTATATGAGGGCGGAAGTGCTTTGAGAAAGTTGGTTAAGCTAAAGAAAGCCAGTCGAGTCATCCCGAACGGTGTCTAAAAGATGCGGAGAGTCGCGGTAATGAAGTATGGCCAAGAAATGGGGCAGAATAATGGGATTAAGAATTCATGGGGAGATGTTTGAGGTCCAATTACTGGAGTCGGGGATCTTTGTTTGCGTTTTATCAAATTTCTCGCAGCCCCTCGGCCAATAATGGGCTTGAACGGGATGCCCCTTCCTCGACTATGATGAAGGAGGTTGAAGACGAAATGCTATCTTCTCTACTTTATCTTCTGCGATCCTATTCTTTTCTTAACTCACCCTTCCCCTCTTCGAAAAAAACACTCGACCTTTTCACCTCTATCTCTCACCCGCACACACGAACACATTTACACTCTCTTCCTCGCTCTCACTCAGAAATTCAATTATTTTCATCCCTCTCTCACGGTTCGGTAACATCTCATGCTACCCCTTTTTGCAATTTCTCATCTTTGTTGTTCAACCTCTCATGTTCTGGTTCAGTGATACTTTTGACCCCATCCCATCAACAGGCAGCCCTCAGAAAAATTTGACTTTCTACTTGGTTAAAACCGTTTCAAAAGCTCATCGGTCGAGATGGGAATAATTGATTATTCTGCAGCAGGGATGACTTCAAGGCCTACTCTGTGTTGGTTGTCTCTGCTAAGACAACGTCAAATTGCAATTAATATTGAAGAAATTCAATTAAAATCTTTCCAGGCGATTGTAGCTATCACAATCATTCATCATTCAAATACATATATCAGTAATATATTGATAAGAATAATCATTATTATGATAAATCTCACTATTGAAAAAATTGTATAATTTCTATGAATTTATGCTTTAGAAATTTTCAGCTGTACTGTACGAGTATACTTGGATCTTCCGAAAGCCATTTTCTAATATCAAATAGATTTCACTATTTTTATCTCTTGTTCCTCTTATTCTTCTAGTGTCTTTCCCGTTAATAATTTTTTTTATGTTCATTAAATTTAAATTCAAAATGTTAACTCAAATTTAATACTAGTATATAATACTAGTAAATTTAAATTTAAAATTTAGTACATTTGAATATTTTAAATGTGTCTATAAGTAGGCCTATCCCTTTGAATAATTTTTTAGCTCTCAAGATAAGAATATTCCATGTGATTAATAATCAGTTCTATGAATAGAAATTGAATATTTTTCAATTTATACTTTTCCTGATAAGCAAAAGGCTTGGTTACAAAATTCCTTCCAACATCAATCTACCATGAAAGACTCAATTAGACACCTATAACCAGCTTATCGAGAGAAGAGAAATCGTTTGTATAATTAGTAGTCTTTCAAGTTACTTCCACGAAAAGAATATTCATCAAACCGAAAAGTTGCCGACCGGGTGGCTTTACAAGGCAATATTTTTCTTTGAATCCGGAAACTTCTGCAACGCAACATCAAGCTACTTCAACTGACCAAAGTAGACATCCTGACGAGAGAAATCGTTCGTATGAACAGTAGCCATTTAAGTTACTTTCACGGGAAGAGTATATTCATCAAAGCTGAAAGTTGTACGAGAGACGAGACGAGCTCTTCAGAGCCATATTTTTTTGTGAAACCAAAAACTTCTATCGTCAAAGGGGTTCACTGGAGGTGAGGTGAGACAACTTCTTCCAAAAGCGCAGAATGGTTTCCAGAGAAAAATACGCATTTGTGCGCAAAGTTTTAATGACATTATTAAGACGGACACTTGTGAAACTTGAATACTCGACGACTGATGACGATGATGATTGTGATGATGATCATGATGATAATAGTGGTGATGGTAATGATGACGAAAGCAGTGTAAAGGACCGCCTCAAGGTCCTCTGCCACCACTACTTCGACTTGCAAGTTTGGCTTGTACTGTTCAAACACTGGCTAGCACCCGACCCCCAACTTACACAGCCATTACACAGATATTATGCAACAAGAGAGGACCCCTCATCTCATCCAATATAGAAGGGAACTAGAGTGTGTCCAAGTCCAAGCAAAGAAGACATACTGGCAAGATGGGAAAATCACTCCAGCTCTGTCAATATTGGTACAAATATTATTAATTTAGTCTCAAATTGTAGATCAGAATGTTTCCAACAATTTTAAACCAAATTTATAATTTTTAAATCAATATTGATTGAGCTCGAGTCATTTTCCCTTCTTGCCAGAATGTCTTCTTTGCTTGTACAGACTATACAAACACCAAGTTCGAAAAAGCTTGGTCAACTCGTAATTAGGGTACTTCGTACTTATTGCTTATGTTTTCATTGGACTCCAGTTGAATAACGTACAGTGTACTTGAGTAAGTTACTTGTACTGTACTCAGTTACAAAAGAATGTATTCTTATGATTACTATGTGTTCTGTGATGGTAAAGATATTGTCATCGAATTGAAATTATAACCATTGTGTAACATTAATTAATTGGATCATATTTATGTTTGATTTCGGTCGAGTGATGTAAACTGCAATATTCTCAAAACATTTCTTAACTACTTAAAAATATCGTAGGATGAAGTACATTATCTCAAACTCATACCTCAATATGAAAAAGAATAGATATATCCTCTTCACTGCCTATACCTAATTATACAGTACTTAATTGGAATTGTGCTTCATAAGAGTTCCAGTACTTCATAAAAGATTCATTCCGGAATATCTCCAGGACAATTATGTATATGATCACAATATGTATCAGTAATGGAAAATTCAATAGATAAGAAACTGAGTAAGTTATTTTTACAAGCTTGGTAAGTAAGACACCATGATTTTCATATAAATATGGTATATTTTACTGGAACTGAAAAGAGCACATAGAATGAAATTTCATGATAACAAAGAACTATGAATCTCAACTTTAATATTATTGTTGGTATTGTATCTGATATATCTTATTTATGTGAGCTAGGCATGAGTTTGGATTACATTCAATTTTCATTTTTCTCACTTGAAAAAGCTCAACATGAATTCTAAAAGCTGTAAGTAGAATTATCATGAAGGTATGATCACAGAGAAGGTAAGATTAACCTGTGGTATGATATTCTTGTAGAGGTTGAGTTTCAGCAGTCGAACAGAACAGACGTTGTTTTTGTTGCTCCGTTATCAATGAGATAAATTTCGGTCGATCGGAAAATTTTGGTTGAAACAAGTGAATTACGAGTTTTACGAGTATTTTTACAAGTTTTACAAGTGATTTACGAGTGTTCATTTCCAGTAAAATTAATCGCGATGGATAAATTTGTTTCAACGCAACCGAGAGGTGAGAAACGTGAGCGCGAATCGCCGGATTCGGACGCGCAAATTGCAAAAAAAGGGTGCGATTCACGAAACGACGAATTAGTGTCAATTATCGAGTCTACAATTAAAAAACTGTTCGATGAGAAATTTAGTGTGTTAGCAACCAAGGACGATATTTTAGGGCTGAAATCACTAATTACAGGGCTTGAAAAAGAAAATAATCAGCTCAAACAAGAAGTTCAACGTTTGAAGGAAGTGAATAATCAAATCAATAGTCGACTGGACAGTTATGAAGACCGCTCTCGCCGTAATAATTTGATATTTAGGGGTCTCAAATTCAATAGTGATACAGACTGTCGCGTTGAAGTAATGAACTTTTGTTCAAATGTGTTGAAATGTGACAGGCAAATACAAGTGAATAGAGCTCATACTCTTGGCCCAAAAAAGGACAATGCGCCAATAATCGCTCATATTCCATCAGATCAGGATTTGGAAAATATTTTCAAACATGTGAATAAGCTGAAAGGTACCAGGTTTAGTGTACAAAAGGACTTTTCGTTTGCAACCAGAAGGAAAAGAAGCAAGCTTCTCGCGTTGAGAAAGGAACTGCTAAAGTATAACAATGAACTGAAGTGCGTCTTGAAAGGTGATCAGCTGTGGGTGGAAGGACGTTCATTCTGGTGGTCGTTGGAAGAAGGACTCCGTCGCGGAAAAGAGGATGGCACCGAGGAGCTGAGCGAACTAGTGAAGAGCGATTTCAAACCAATCATTAAGCAGATTTACGAAGCTGGTATAGAAAAGGCGTAGCGGAAGGCCCGCCATCAGCGTTCGAGCGAAGACGTGCCGTGTGGAAGGGAGAGCCGCACTAACACACAGGTGATGGAAATTTTATATTATAATATCTGTGGACTTAAATCAAAAATTAATGAATTAGGTTTTTTGAACTTTTTGAGTAAATTTGATGTGATTTTTCTATCTGAGACTTTTATTGAAGATAAAGATGTTAGTGATTATGAAAATGTTTTCCATAACTTTGAAGTAAGGTGGCAAGGCGCAGTCAGGCAATCTCAGTTTGGTAGAGCCAGTGGGGGAATGCTAATGGGAATTAATAGATTGTCATTGTTTCATGAGGGACTGTCTTTTAGAACAATTTATAATATCTCAGTTGTGAATATTAATTTTCAGATTCAGAGAGAAATTAACCTGTTACCGCTTTACTTGAACTGTAATAATTGGAATAATGAATTTGTAAAATTGATGAATTTTATGTACTCTAATTTTATATTGATAGGCGATATGAATGTACGTATTGGAGAGGAGCAGGTTATAAATGATGAAAGTTTACTTACGGATGATAATACAAGGTTTTCATATAAGAGAGTTTCGAAGGATAAGGAGCTTAACAATAGGGGGCGAAGGTTTCTAGAGCTCTGTGATGATTACAATTTGATTATATTGAATGGGAGAACGCCAAGTGATGGGATGGGTGAACTAACATTTATTGGAGGTATGGGTGTTGCAGTAAATGATTTAGCTGCGGTTACAGGGAATGTATTAAGTCTTGTAAATGATTTTAGAGTAATGAAGGAACCCTACTCAGATCATATGCCACTCGGTTTACAGCTCAGATGTGTAGCATTAGACAACGAGAATAACAACTGTACGACTATACCGAAGAAACTGATATGGGGGGAAAATGATGAAAAGTATTATAAAGCTAGATTAACGGTTAGTCTGAGAGAATCAATGACTGGCAATGATAATGATAATAATCAGATGGCGATAAGAGAAGTTTGTAATTGTATAGAAAAGGCAGCTAGCTCATCATTCGTCCACGGTCAAGGTCATGCTAACTTTAAACAACGTTGGTTCGATAATGAATGTAAAAGAGCACGAGATAAGATGTTTGGACTTTTAAATTTATTCAGGAAATCTAATACCGCTACAGTGAAGAATTTATATATTGAAGAGAGAGACATTTACAGGAGATTATGCAAAACCAAACGAGAAACATATCATGCGAATATTTATGAAGAGTTAAACAATGCCAATGATACGAAAAGATTCTGGAAGGCGATGAGATCCTTTAAAAAACCAGCTAGGCGAATGACTAATAGTATAAGCTCGGATGATTGGGTGGAACATTTTAAAAATTTATTGAATCCACCAATTAATGCTGAGCCCGTGCTGTACGCAGAGCCGTTGATTCTCAATGATATTCTGGACCGTGAATTTGAGCTGGAAGAGTTGAAAGTTGTCTTGCGAAAAGCGAAAAATAATAAAGCAGCGGGTCAAGATGGAATACCCTATGAATTTTTCAAGAATGGTACTGATGCACTGTTGAGGAGAATAACAAAAATTTTTAATAACATCTTCAGAACGGCAAACATTCCTGATTCATTTCAAAGATCGATAGTCTTCCCTCTACATAAAAAAGGAGATGTGAATCAAGCTATAAATTTTAGAGGGATAGCTTTCATAGACGCCATAGCTAAACTTTTCGCAGGAAACTTATTGATGAGGCTAGATAAGTGGGTACACACGAATAAGATATTGAACGAATATCAGGCCGGCTTCAGAAAGGGATACTCTACAGTAGACAACATATTCAACCTACTATCGATAGCCAACTTGAAAATTAGTCGAAAGCGAGGTAAACTCTTCTGTTTCTACGTCGACTTTTCAGCCGCGTTCGACACGGTAGACAGGCGAGCACTTTTCTACAAGCTCTCATGCATGGGGATATCATCGAAGCTCATAAATGCTATTAGAAATATTTATTGCGGAAATAATGGAACCTTTGCACGAGTATGGAGTAAGAATGGGCTTACGGAAGAGTTCAGTGCAGGAGTAGGCTTAAAACAGGGCTGTCAAATGAGCCCGCTTCTATTCTCTCTTTTTTTTGAATGATTTGGAGGGGAGAATTGGGAGGAGGAGCACGAATAGGTAATATTCGAATAAAACTGCTCATGTACGCGGATGATATCGTGTTACTTGCTGAATCGGAAAGAGAACTCCAAGACATGATTTTCAGTTTAGAAGTTTACTGCAAGCGGTGGAATCTGAGAGTGAACTTGAATAAGTCAAAAGTTATGGTTTTTAAAAAAGGTGGAAGAGAAGGAAGACAAGAAAAGTGGTATTTCGAGGGAAATAGGATAGAGAAGGTGAATGAATATAGGTACTTGGGAGTATTAATCACACCGTCGCTTATTATGACCCCACATCTTGAAGAAAAACTGAGTAGTGCTAAAGCAGGTCTAAATGCTGGCTGGGAGCAGTTGATAAACAATAAAAGGGTTCCATTATCAGCCAAATGGATTTTATATAAGACTGTGTCAAGGGCAATAATGGTATACGGTGCTCAGGTGTGGGGATACAGAAGGTATGAGCAGGTGGAGAAATTATGGCGTTTTTTCATTAAGAGAATGTTTAATCTGCCCTACAATACACCGAGTTATATTTTATTTTTGGAAACTGGAGAGCCGCCACTCTTTGATTACACACTCCGATTGCACTTTAACTATATAAATAAGGTCATGACAATGCAAGATTGGCGTTTGCCAAAATTACTGGGAATGGAAGTAGTTAAAAGTAAAGTATTTTGGTACAAGAGCTGGCTTGATATGGCACAAGGACTGAGTGCTGATGTTGATCTGAGTCTGAACAATTTGCTCAACTGGAAAGATGAACTTAGTAAGCTTTGGAAGTTGAGTAAGTTAAAAAATGTGGAAGAGTTCAGAAGTGCAGCAAACACAGCCAGATTCCACACAATTTATAAAAAGCTCGTAAGTGTGAATTTGCTAGATAACGGTTATCTGAAGGAGGAATATGCACTGCCAGACATCAGTTGGATAATGAAAGTGAGAGGGAAATGCTCTACCTGAATGACAGACCGTGGAACGAAGGAAGAAGTGGAATATGCTCACTGTGTAACTCGGGCGAAAGAGAAGATACGTTTCACTTTGTAGCAAGGTGTCTAGTCTTAGGAGAGTGGAGACGAGAGTGGCTGGGTAGTTCAACTCTATCTGAGAATGAGTATTTAGAAGTTGTTAATGGAGGAAATTGGAAAGGGCTAGTCGAGTTTTGTAAGGGAGCTTGGAAGTATCGATGGTTCTTGATAGAAAATTTCAACTATTGAAATTGAAATGAAAGATAATATATTGTTTTGAAGATTGTTGGTATATGATAAAAATTCGCGCGTATTTTGTAGCTGTAATCTGTAGCTGTAATTGATGTGTGTAATAATGTTCAGCGTTCATCGTTCCAGTCAATACTTTGGTTCTAGTCTTATATATCTGTGGATCTTGACAAAATTATAAAATGAAAGCTTGTCCTCGATAATGTTTGCTTCACATTGTACAACTCACCTAAACGTTTATTTACAAAATTATGGTTAAGAAAAAAACGGTTCAAACTTTGATCCTATTAAAATGAAAAAAAAAATTGTTTACTCATGTATAATAACCTATTATGTATTCATGTATTTTGTCCATAATGTTAATCTAAGTTTGAATGTTTCAATTTATCTACAATAATTTTGTTGAAAAATAACTCAACTCGAGCTGACGGCGAAAGCCAAGCTTTGTATGCTAGAATAATACTGTATAATATTGTATTGTTATGAATAAGTGAAAAATAAAGCATTATTATTATTATTATTATTATTATTATTCTTGTACTCAATGTCTCAAAATCATATCACATTTAAACAATTAAAAGCATGGAGGCAATCAATATTTTCATTCTACAAAAAATCAAGATTTGTAATCAAATTATTATTTTGGATAATTAAATCCCACAGATTAAAAATAACAAGAGAGTAGCACCGTTCGAGAATGGTGGATCACTAAATAAGTCAAAGCATCACTGCAAGCTAACTAAGTGCTCTTATGATCTGCGATTCAGTAATCAGGAGTTCACTCTACATGCCTCTCATATGCATTCATCTGTGATGAATAATTTTGTTTCTTGATTACTCCGCAGAGCAATCATGCTCACACACGGAATTCCAGAGGCTGCTCTCAAATGTATCCAGGGTAGAATAGCTTTTGGTGACGGAAAATTTTACAACCAATGTATTTGTGATTTTGTAATGATTGTAAGTAAGGTGGAACTTCGAACGCTACTCGGGATTACATAACAGTAGAATAACTTTTTTCAAATACCACAATTGTTTTTCAAACATCCAAGTCAAAATTATAGAGTTGAAAACAGTTTCATTAAGAAAAACTGAAAATATAATAATTTGATCTCAGAAGTATGGGATTGAAATTTGCTCTGCTTTCCACTTGACTAACTCAGCTAACTTGTTTGTTTGTTTGTTTGTTTGTTTATGAGGGTGAAGCCCACATAAGCTCATAGGCTTGTGCGTGGGTAATGAAATGGATGATAGATGACGACTACTTTTTAGGTAGTCGGGACCGACGGCTTATCGTCTCCTCCGAAAGACGGGGTGGTCGTATTTATGTGATTGTGCTGTGGTCAAAAATTGTTCTCCGCTTGGGATTCGAACCAGGGTCCACCTGGTTATCAGACCGGCGCTTTATCACTCCTCCAACGAGCCACCCAAACTCCTTTCAATGAGAAATGATTTCATCAGTATAGTATACTTTCACAATTTACAGTGTAATTAACAGACAATGAAGCATATCTTGAATGTTAATAACCCATTACCGGGTTTATAAATCGCTCTATCATTATGGACGGGTGATGCCAAAATATAATACTGTTTTCTGCAATCTTTGAAGTATGATAGTTGATGAGTACATGTAATATCAACTATAAACTATTCCATTTGAGATGAAAATCAGGAATCAAAGCACCCTCAAATCACCATGTCGAAACTAATACACAATTACCGCGTTAAAATAAAACACAAAAAAATGTGTTAAAATGAAAAATAATTATCAAAAAGGATATATTATTGTGATTGCAATCTTCATCCTGGCATACAATGATATATAATAGTAGCCTAGCCAAAAGGGAAATGTAGGGAAATTGAGGTGCTTTTATTTGTTCGTATAAATTTAAGAGGAACAGTTTTGAGCTTAAAATCTATTTTCTTTCTCTTCTATGTGAAATGAATATGAATTGGATGATCAACTCAAATCATATTCAGTCTCCACTTATAGATCAGTTTGTTAAACAGAAATTGCATTATCACAAGCTGTTATCACAGTCTGGTGTTCCTGTACAGCCTTGAACTTTCCGCAGTACAAAGTAAATTCGAAAGCAAACACGGCCGTAAATATGACAAAGGAGCAGTCGAAGAAAATGATGCAGAAGAGGCATGGAATAGTCGGAAAGCTGTTCGTTCGGTTCTTACGCTGGCTTCGGTTTAACGTCGTAAAACCTGTGAAAGTGGAAAGAGAAATGGGTGTCAGAGAGAAGGAGGGAGAAGAAAGAGAGATGAAGGAGAGAGAGAGGGTTGAGAGAGGGAGGGAGAGAGAGAGAGAGAAAGGTGAGCGAGAGAGGAAGAGATGATAAGAAATGTAAGAAAAGAGAAAGGAGGAGGATTATGAGGATTGTTTAGAGAGAGGAATAATGGGGAATGACGCGAAGAGAAAGGAAATAGTGAGGGAAAGAAAGGATAAGAGAAGTGAGGATTGGTAAGAAAGAGAAGGAGAAAAGTGAGGATTTGTTAGAGAAAATAAAAGAAAAGTGAGGATTGATTAGAAAGAGAAGGAGAAAAGTGAGGATTGGTTGGAAAGAGAAGAAAAAAAGACGATTTGTTAAAGAAAATAAAAGAAAAGTGAGGATTGGTTAGAAAGAGAAGAAGAAAAGTGAGGATCTGTTAGAGAAAATAGAAGAAAATTGAAGATTGGTTAGAAAGAGGAAGAGAAACGTGAGTATTTGTTAGATAGAGGAGGAGATTGAAGGAAACTGGAAGAATGAGTGTGGAGAGGAAAGGTGTTGTCTTTGAAATAATAAAGAAGGATGGAAAGGATTGAGAGAAAGCGAGAAGAGTAAGAAGAGGAATAATCAGGGTTGGATGAAGACGGAATGAGAAAAGAGGAAATTGAGAGAAAGCCGAAAGAGAAGTGAGGAGGGAAAAGGCGATGGTTGGAAAGAGAGAGGAGGCGATTGAAATGAATGAAGAAAGAAAGAGATTTAGAGAAAGTGAAAAGAGATGAGGAGAGTGCAAGAGTAAGATGACGAGAGTAGAAGATTGAGAGAAAACGGAGAGGAATTGTGTAGTCGGAAGAGTGAAAAGCGATGGTTGGAAAGAGAGTGAAATAAATGACAAGAGGAAGAGGTTTGGAGAAAGTGGAAAGAGATGAGGAGAAAAGCGAGAGTGGAAGATTAAGAGAAAGTGAAAAGGAATTGCGTAGTTGGAAGAAAATGAAGGGGGGAGGACGCGATGCGGGTTGTTCTGACTGATCTCTAAGCTACCTACTACAAGGCAGGGGCGAACGCAAAAGGTGCGAATTTCCCGTTGAAAATTCACCTTCAGCTGTTCTACTGCCACGTCTGAGGAAATGTTTTATTCATAACGGCAGGGATTTGTATCCTACTTACGAAGGCGTGAGCGTGCACGGGGTCGTCCATGCCCTACCCCTTCTCCCCCATTCAACAACCCCTCTCACTCTTTCAAACAGAACTCGCCCGCGAATCGGCGGCGAAAAAAGGCGGCAAAAAACGAGGGGTAAAAAGTTTCCCGCGCTGTGACCCCCTCCCTCCACGTGGTCCGGAAAGGATCGTCTTTTTACATCCATTCAGCTCGTCACTGACACTTCCTGGCAAATGCCAATGAAGAGAATGGTTCGGAGAGTGTGAGACATTGAGAAAATTTGGATGAGAGACAATGGTGGTTATGAGAAAGAATGGAAGATAGAGTGACTCTATTTTGAAGATTACTTTACAAAACGGGTGTGAATAGTGGAAAATATAGGGAGCAGGTAGATTGGAGAGGGAGAGTAAGTTGAACTGGTTCAGGAAAGAGAGAAATATGTTATGAATCAATGATATTGAGAGAAATAAGAGAGAATTATATAGGTAGTATGAGTGAGATAGAATAAAGGTGGGGAAACAGAAGGTTTAAGAAATTGTATCATAGGTAGTGGAATAGGTTGCATGTGAGAGAAGAATAGAGTTAATCTAGTAAGGAGAGAGTGGAAGATGAATGATAGAGGAAAGAGGAAGTACAGAGAAATATAGTGAGACGATGAAAGCACGTGATAGCGGAAAAAGATGTTCAAATAAAGTTGGATTATAAGAGTGAGAGATAGAGAGGGGCCAGGAGTGGAGAGGACAGAGATCTCACTTTTTGGCTTGCGGTAAAGCGGAGCAGACAAATTCATCAACTTAATTCTCTTACCGCCTTATTCGTTCTTCATACAGTACTCTTGCCCTGTTCGATTCTTTCTTTGGTCTCCAATACCTGGATGCAAATAGAACTTACTCGAAAATTTCTAGATGTGCTCGTTGTAAATTCTGACTCTACTACTTGTCTTAATTCTTACAATATTTTAACAAATAATGCATTTCTCACTAGAGCTGATTCGAATTCTGATTGTTGCAAATTTATCTTGGCGAAAAAATTTCATTCTCTGTTTAAAATTATGTGTTTGTTATAGGAGTTCCATAGCCTCATTCCTTCTATAATCGCAATAGAATAATACTATGAGTACGGAGAATACCAAGAAATCTATTTTACTACAATAAAAAAAGTGTTAAATCTCACCATACAGAGGTATGGTCTTCTCTGGTCTCATTGATTACAATTTTACGAAGTAGATAATATTCATACAATTAATTAATAAAAGTAGATTGTTTTTACGTAGATTGGTACTACTTCAGTGACTGCTGTAAATATCTTATAAGATAGTCACTGTAGGTACTAAATAGGCAGAGTACAAAAAATGAAATATGGGATGAATTTGAGGAAGTGTTTATTTTCAACTAAGTTATTTACTGAATATCATTATTATTCTTATTATGGCTGAATATCACGTTTGAACCTGTTCTTAAAACGTAGTATCATTTAGACAAAATCACTCAGAATCCACAAAATTTGGAATAATATTAGCAATGATTGTAATGATCATTTCCGGATAATTATGCTCAATGATGTCAAATTTTGTATATTGTAAGTTACTCTTATAGATATATATTTTGTTATTCACTTTTATATATTGTCATCAATTTTATAATCTCAAATGGCTCCTATCAAATCTCAAATCATTCGAAACGCGTTCTTGTTCTTGTTCTTGAGAAACGAGAAACGAAAGTCATCCACTTTCTCAAGAGTTGAATTCGACATCCGAGAGTTATTGTGCCTCTGTATATTTCCCAAGGTGGAAAATAATGTAAATTGATTTAGCACACACCAGGGCGTTCCGCTGAAACACAAACAAAGTAAGAACTGGTAGCACAGTAATTGGCGGCTCGTGCCCACGAAACAGGTGAAGTGCCCGTATCTTTTACTGTACAGCACTCCACCTGCTTCGTGGGCACGAGCCGCCAGTGGCACAGTGTGAGAATAGACTAAAAATTATTGAGGATGGAATTTTCTCTGAAAGTTGGAAGACAGACTTAGCAGCAGTGCAGTTCTGTACTGTATACAGAGAATATATATAGCATAGTATAATAAATAGTGAAGTGAATATAGTGCAAGGTAATACTGCAGCAGCAAGATATTGAACGGTATATGCGTACTGACACAGAGGAGGCGTCAAGTTATTGAATCTTATATCGATAAGTATAGTCTGTCCAAGCAAAGAAGACCCTCTGGCAAGATGAGAAAATGACTCCAGCTTCTTCAATATTTGTTCAAGAATTATAAAAATATAGTCTTAATAGTAGATCGAATTGTTTTCTACGATTTGAGATGGAATTGATAATTTTTGAACCAATATTGACCGAGCTTGAGTCATTTTTCCATCTTGGCAGAGGGTCTTTTTTGCTTGGACAGACTATACGTGCCTCGACTTGGGACTTCGGCTGGCGTATGTGGAGTGATAAACTACCTTTCAATATCGATAGTCTCGGAGGAGAGGAAGGCGGAAGCTCACCTGAATCGAGAATCATAACTAATGATTTTTTTCATGGCAGCAGAAATGTGCTGAAACAGCAGTAGCTACGATTGAAATATTGGTTGATCGGTTTTGCTGGAGTGCTCAGTGGAGTAATAAAGGGATTATATGGGTTGGTTTTTGTCATCTAGCCTAATATTATTCAAAATCCTCGAGATGGATATGATCACAGATTAGAAAAGGTTCCTTCTCTTGTTGTTTGATATGATAAAAATGTCTTAATATATTCAATAATTTAGGTAAGTGAAAAACAAAGGTTGTCAGATCCAAAAAGTTTATTTAAAAACCATACTTGAATACCTTGTGAACATGACAACCTTTGTTTGCACTTACCTAAATTATGGATAAGCTCCACAACATCTCTGATAAAAGTGTGAATTTTATGTTTAATAACCTGAAACTGAACACTGAGCCATGAGCTCTTGATAAAATTTTCCAATTACTCTCTCACTAACTTATAATCACCCGCTCAATGACCTAGAATTGATTTTCAATTACTCACAATTTTTCTAATTTGACTCTTCCACTTCTCTAACTTCGTTCTGTTATAGGATGCGATAACAGTTCTAGTGTTGTTCATGCTGTATAGTGTGTACCCAATGTTCAACTCAAGACTTCTCGGCAATAATGGTATTTTAATTCTATATTTCTATACCCTATCAGCAGCTCAAGAGTACGTTCGAGATCCAGAATGTATATGGACGGAATTACCTTGGTACAGATTAAATTATGTCAACATTGGAAGTCGAATGATAAAAATAATATTATCAGTCATTATTCCAATTCAATAAACCTTATGTTGAACATACTATTCTCAAGAACAATGTTTTGTACTCGAACGTTTCATGAGACAACATTTTGGATTTGATTGGCAATTATTTTCTGTACACTTCATGGATTTCTTTATTCTGTTTCAGGGGGATTCTGTTGCAAAGCCGAGAAAAATACGAAGAGGCGATTTCGAGTTATCAACTTGCCATTCAATACCGGCCTTCTCTAGCATGTGAGTAACTTAATAATGTTCATTAAAAATCTATTTTTGATTGTTTCAATTCCTATCCTCATGAATATACATTAATATCTAAGGCTCTGTAAAGAATCTAGAGGATATCTATCATTCTAATCACTTTTAGTTATCTACTTCCCAGTATTACAGTTTATTACTTTATAGCCTCAGGCTATTAGCCTGTATAGTCCATTTGAGTTTTGTTGTGCCATATTTCATCTGAGTCTTTGCTGTGCATTTTTGTTTTCATCTTAGTAAAACATAATTAGTAGAACATAATTTGCATCATTTCGAGTCGATTTCGTCTCAATATCCAATAGAAATGGAAAATAAAAGTCTTTAGAAATAGAAATAGAAATAATCAATAAATAGAAATAGAAAATAAAAGTCTTTCAAAGAGACAGTAATTCATTTCTCATGAGTGAAATTATGAATGATCAGGTGAAGAATTCTGGATAAAAGATTGTGTTCTGTATAGAAATTTTCTTAAATATTGATTCTAGTTTCCATTTTAAGATTCAATGCATTCTTTTGAAATATTATGATGCAATTAGTAGCCTAAATAGGGTGGCAACGCAACATACTTAATGTGTCTTTCTCCCTCAGCGAGCTTAGAAGAGGTAACATTCAACGATTATGTGAATCCGGTGCAATAAAAATCCAGGCCTGAATCAATTATAAGGTAGTAGGATTCTCTATGTTTAGTAGCCTATGGGACGAAAGTATAATTTTCTCATCTGTTTTTACAGAATAATCACGATTTCCTATACGAATTTGAGTGCATTCCACTCACATCAAGACACGATACTACAAAGTTACAGGGTTTATAAAATCCTAATGTGCCTAGACGCCTATTGCAGTCCACTTTTGAATTCTTATCACGATTCTTTTTACACCGTCTGAACTCAATACTGATAACAAATACTGTACATAAAAAAGTCTTCAACTTTCGAACCAGAAGTTTGAAATGAACGTGAGCGCATTCGAGCACTCTTAAAGAAGTTTGTCTTTTACTGTTCCATTATCTTTACAACCTGCCTACTACTTCCAGTTTAAAATGTAGCTTTTGAAAGAAGTATCCTTATAAAGTAAATAAATCGAAGTTTTACTACGTCAGTAATGTTTACTTTTTCATGATCATTCAAAATTGAAAACCGTTGCGCTTATTTATTTAATCCTTCCGAATTTAATTGAGATTCAAATAACTTCATGAACTTGAGTTCAATGATTATAATAATACTTTCCTTTTCCTATATTTTCCTTTTCCTATTCACTATTCCATTTTCCTATCAAATCACACTCTCACATTCACAATCTCATAGTGACATACCGAGTCCTTGATTGTTAGATGTTCTACAAAATCTAATTATTTCATGGAATTGATTGATATCGTTCTGACATAGTTATGACATAGTCGTGTAAGATGTATCTGATAGGATTGACAAAGTCTGAAAATATCTTATAAACAGTCTCCAAACTCTGTGAGTTTCCTTATTACATGCATACATAGTATTACAAATGCTTTCTATCGAAGAAACAAGTAAGCTGGTGCGGTCTTTCGTTTTCGATTCCCATTGGTCAGTTTCAACAGCCAGCACTCACCAGTGGGAGTAGGAGTGAGAGTTTCCTTGTCCAATCCCAGAGTTTCAGTGTCATTGCATTCTTTTTTAATTCTACCATTTTGTTTACAAATGGAATGATTCTCTTGGTTGACTTGCGTATCTCGATTATTTCAAAGATAATCTTATATGACTAAAGAAGTTGACTTTTTTGATGGGATAAAAATTCTGTCTTTATTGTAATCAAAATTGTGTTAGAAATACTGATGGGTTATAAATGGGTAATGAATTATAATAACTTATTATTTAATCATTATAACCTATTCTCTATTATAGCCTGTTCTTACTTAGGCTATACTATTATTTATGTTTGTCGTAAGATAAATGAATTGATAAATACATATTTGTGAGGATCATTGACTCAGTAAGCTATAGATTTTTTCTCAGTTCAAAAAGCATTTTTCTCAAACAGACGCATTAAAGCATGACCTCAAACAGAGAAACTTAAAAGGAAACTGAATTATCTATGAGTATTTTTAATAATTGAAAGAATATTCATACTATTTAATATTATTCGATACTTGTCCAAATATCAAGGTTCATTTCCATGATTTGGTTTTCTGTATAAGTATACTCAAAACAATATCTTTTTCAATCATAATATCTATGAACCGATTATCAATAGAAAAGCTCGATAAACTGAGCCATCAATGTGATTGAATTGCTACGATTTGAAAATAGCGAACTATTTTGCCGTAAAGCTCTTGAGTTTCACATTGTTCTCTTGAATGACAGCAATGTGGGGGAATGAAGATGAATTCCTTCCCTTGCAGGATAAAACATTAATTGGGAGAAGAAAAAACGTGGCATGCGTGAGGCAGCCAGCGTGGATGGGGCTGATAGAGAGTTTCCAAGATCAGAAACCTCAGGCAACAACAGACAAGTTAGGGGAAATCAAGTTTCAACTTATTTCTCTCAACTCGAACTAAACCCGTACGATTTCGTGCTTTTGCTCTCTCTGTTGAAAGTCCGACATTTTGGAGAATTTGTCTTGTAATCTCTGTGCCTCGAGAACATAATATGAAACAGGCGATACGTTATGGAATATATTCACAATACTCACACTCTAGAATAACTTCTTGAGAATTCTCTTCAAAATGAATAAAAACCAGTTAAACCACCTCGAATTGTAAAAATCAGTGAGCCACCTTTATACCTGTAAATACGGTGTCTCAAGATTTTAATTTCGATACAGTCGTAGTTTTCTTATTTCTTTCTCAAATATTAATGACGATTCGATTTATTGTGTAATATGGGGAATATTGAGTAGTTATATTTATTGAAGTTTTATTTCAATGTGTGTGTAGTAAATTATATTTTTTCAGGATGATGAACTTTTAAATAATCGACATGAACTTTGGTTTTGATAAATTTAATTGTAATAAATTCAGAATTGGTAACGTTGTATAGTAATTGCTAGCTTGCTGCTTAGCTGTCAGAATTAGTGCAATTTTCGTGCATTTTCCAAGTATCAGTTTCAATTTCATTTCGAAAAAGCTACTATATTTGGGAATTGTACGAACATTGACCTTTTCAGGATTTTGGTTGTTCCACTTTAGATAGGCTCAGCGCTCGTGCAGGCGACCAGGTGTCGTTGGAAGGGGCAAATTTTGAGTGGAAAAGCGAGAGTTCGATTCGAAACACGGCCGAAAGCAGATCGGAAAATGTAGTTAATTATTGAAAAAGCCTCGGCCCTCTAGATGGGTTGTCCATCTAGAGGGGTTAAAAGAGACATGTAAAATAAAAGTAATCTAGAAGTTGTAGGGGTTTTAGTTTCAGTTCAAAAGTATTTAAAATTTCAGTTGAGTATCTTGTGTGTTTTAAAAATTATTATGGTGAGTGCCAAACTTTTGTTGTTTTTCTAGCTCAAATTTTAATTTAATTAGTAGAACTTTGACCGAGGCCTTAACACTAAGTAGCAGGTTAGCAATAATAATAATAATATAGGAAATAAATATTTCCCCACATAGACTATAGATCCGTGAGTAGGGAAAGAGTTCATATCCTAAAATAACAAAAAAGTAAAGAAACAATGTTTCAAAAGTAAATTGAAGGTTTGAATTTGTTTTAAAGAAATACTTTTCAAATTGATTTGTTCTTCTTTCACAAGATTTGTAGCTGACATGATATTTGACAATTTACTATTTGTTTTGTTAAATCCAAATTTCAATTTATAATAGAGATCAATAAACCTGCTGAATAGTAACCATCACCAACTATCATTCTTATTGAAGTTCCTTGCTCGTAGTATTAGTTGCTGAAATAGGTGTTAAATATAATAATCTAGGCATTTGGATGAACATTTCCATCAATCAAGCTCCCAACCATTCAGGATTTCGTTACATTCAGTTACAGTAAAATTTAATTAATCAATTAAAAATGGAGTATATCTCGGCCCAGTTGTTACAATTGTTTTTAGATTAATTAATTCCAAAACTATAAAACCACACTAAGCGGGTGAGTTGATGATTACTTATACAATCATGTTTGATAACTTCTTCACTTATAAAAAGGACAATAGGACAAGTAGGAGCTAACCGTTACTAGAACAGCCTAGTTGACAAGGAACAGATATTCTTAAACTACGTGAGAAGAATTCATCAGCGCAACAGCCCAAGTATTGTCGGGTTGTGGAAAATTCATGAATTTATCGATCGTATTCAAATCCAAGATTGACTGGATTGAAATTATAAATTTGCAACACTGTTTAAAAAGATCCCCTTGAAAGCACAAGCTCAGCTAGAGCTATTATGAAACTCATCCAAAATATTCAACTTAGTCAGAATTTCTGACAGTTGATTTCGCTCTGATATTAAACCTATGATACAGTTTTATCTACTGGATATGGAAACTTGTTTCTAGACATTCCTTCGAATTTGGCTCAGAAAATATCAAATCGCAACACAATTTCTTCTTCATGGAAGAATCTTCCTTTGCAATCACAAGCTCTCCTGTAATACTCATCCAGAATATGATATTAAAGTTTGAATGTGAAACCGGTGATTAGTCGTCATCTGATCTAATAGAAGATACGGCTGACGGGCTTCAGTTGGCAAGATGAGATTTCGCGTCACTCTGACGCTGCGACGGTGACGGTGAAGATGGTGAGGTGGGTGAGGTGGGTAAGGTGTGTAAGGTGGGCGGCAGTGACGGTAATTGACGGTAGACAAGAAGAGCGTTCCGTAATCGCGTTAGAAACGCGCGCGCGCGAGCAGTTGGTATGACGTCATGTCATTTTGATTACAGTCTAATCGGTTAATGTCCCTCTGCTCCATGATGAGGGAGTCTTCGCTGACTAGCGGCAAACTTGGTCGCTCCTAATAGTCTACTTGACAAACTCAACTCACCTATCACAAAGCTGCTGCTAGAAAGGCGCTGGAAGCTATTTCAGGTGAAATCTGGATAGTGATGTCTAGTTCGAAATAAATTTCTCATCATATTTAGTCTACTAGCTTTATAATACTTTTTTCAAAGGCTAATGCCCAAACGAGCTATCAGGCTTGTGCGTGGGTTATGAGAGGGATAATGATGAGAGATGACGACTACTTCTTCTAGGTTCTTCTGACGACTTATCGTCTCCCCCGAAAGACAGGGTGGCCGCACCTATGTGATTATGCTGTGGTCAAAGAATTGTGCCCAGGTCAAGATTCGAACTCGGGTCCTCTTGGTTATTATAAGACAAACGCGTTATCACTTACTCCAACGAGCCACCTAGCTTCATTGTTCTTCCAATCTCAACATTATTCAATGAATCGCAATCTTTTTCAATTCGAAATGAGAAATACCACTAGAAATCAATGGAGCTTCAATTCAAAGCAGTTTCCTTCGTTACCAAAGTTAACATTGTTATAACAAACGCACAACAAAAATAAGACTTTTTCGGATTCACTCTGTATTCAACATTGAAGAATTTTCTTAACATTTGAAAATCTTTAAATGAATCTCATTGAAGAATTTTCTAAGGAAATATTAATGTACTTGTAGATTACTTCAAGAATAGTCAGCATAAAGGAATTAGAAAAATACAAGACGTGCCCGTACTTGCGCTTCATTATTAGAAAATTTAATCTGGATTTAGATTCATTCATTTTAAAAAACCTCATCCATTTTAAAGACTCTTAAATAATTCATAAAACAGAATTTGGCCTTTGCCAAAGTTGGTAGAACAAAACATACCAAATGATCTGAATTGAGTAATGGCTGACAAAATTGACTCAACACTCTACTTGGCAAAGTATCAAACATCATGGAACATCCACACATTTCTTTCTTCCTATAAGTGATTTACTCTACCGTAGTTGGGATGATCAATTTCGCCACACATTATTATTGATGGAGAATGTTCATTGTGGATATAACAGAGCTCCACACGTTATTATAGTTCGACCAAGCAAAGAAGAGCCTCTGACAAGATGGGAAAATGACTCCAGCTTGGTCAATATTTGTTGAAGAATTATAAATGTGGTCTCAATAGTAGATCAAATCGTTCCCTACAATTTGAGATCTAATTGATGATTTTACAATCAATATTGACCAAGCTGGAGTCATTTTCCCATCATGCAAGAGGCTCTTCTCTGCTTGATCAGACTATAGTTATGTTGGATAATGTTTCTTGTGGATGTAAAGGAGCTCAACGTTTTACTACGGAGAACTATTATGGAGAAAACGAGGAGAAAAGCAATCCAATTCCATATTTTCCATTAGCTCGATACTTTTCATCTCTTTTCCAACACACAGAGTAGTTCCGATGCATTGTGTGAGAAAATCAATCTGTATCAAAGTACAGGACATTAGGACAAAATATTATTTCAAAAGTAGATTAATCCAAAGATGGTAGAGAAGATAGGGCGATGTTATTGTTGGCTGGCACGAGAGATTGTATTGTGTCGGATAATAAAGTCGATGTAATGGGTGGAGGCCAGTGTAGTGTACTTGGAAAAAGAAATTACATTTTGTCCATCCCGGGCGGAGCAGGCACAATGGCGAAATATTGTAGGTAGCCTGCTAACAAGCTGGGATCATGACCGGCGATTTCTCTCCAATCTTTCTTCGATTCAGACCCGAGCAGCAAGTGTCCCTTATCATGGTCTGAAAATAGCATGTGCTTCTTTATACTTATTCAATCCTACACACGTCAGAGATGTCTTATATTACAAAGATTACTTGTGCCACAGATTCATTCATCAGTCTGATAGAGAATCAAAAATGACATGGATGTCTTGTATGACAGATATCACTGTGTTAAGCATATTTATTCATTTATGTGATTAAAATAATATACTGTATTGAGGAAATAGAAAAGAGTCACTCACACTAATAATTGAGGATTGTACCTGTATTATTCTGTATCCAGTTCTTGCCTCTGGATGAATGGATGAATTTTCTATTATGTGAAAAAAACTTTAAAATAATAAAGTAACGAATGACAATCGCAATGTGAGGAAAATGACGGTTCTTTCAATGACATTCGCAATTCCATCTCCATATTAATTCATAATAAATTATCATTCAAGTATTCAACTCTTGAACTTCATCTTTTAAGCTTCACTTGGAACCAAATGGAGATAGAGCTTTTGGAATTTTTATTCAGTTTAGTAATGTATACTACTTGTACTGTATTATCAAATCCGTTCCTCAACAACAATGTCAGATAATAAAATTAATCATAATCAAGGTTACACGAGAACCAATTATCATGTGAATTTTGTTGTTCCAGCAAACTGATTCACTCCTTACCACCGACTGAAATGATTATTTATGATGAAGAGCAGTGTTTTGTCCGGGCGTCCCTATTCTTCTGTTATGTGTGGAAGACGATGGTCTTCAGGGAGCAAAAGGGCAGAATGATATTTCAAAGGCTTGACACTATCTGGGCCGCAGCTCTGATTTCAATTTACCACTGGCGTGGCTCTCACAATCCCAGACCGAGCCGAGGGAGACAACGCTGAAACTTGATTCCTCTTATTTCCTGGGAGGGAAAACTTATTCTTTCCCAACCATTGCGAACAACAATCCTGCCGACCTTTTATTCCCAGTTATGATTAAAATTTAGACTTTTTTCTTCCATTCCTGACAGAGCGAGCCGGCCGGTTTACGGATTGAAGCGGGGAAGAAATTTAATTATGGCTTAGAAATTACTTGGAAGATGAGTGAGCTGAGCAGCAGATGGCGGTGGAAATAATTGAAATGAAAATCCCCGGTGAAAAATAGCAGTCATGATGAAAAGGTACACTCCCTTTAGTAAAACGAATATGAAAAATGATGCCTCGCTGGAAAGGATGTGAAATATTTGCAATTTCAGCAGATAACAGGATGTTACTACTGGTGTAAAAAATACAAAGAACAAAAGCTTCTGAGAAGCATCCAGTCATTTTCTGACAAGAATTTGTATTCTTTTGTTATTTCCAATGTCGCTGATCTCCTTCTTCCTAATTTGAATTGTGTTTTTTCACCATAACTTCAAGAAATTCAATAAGGTAAATTACTTCCCACGTTTCTCTTATGATTAATTACGATGGTTCAAAACGGATTTATTGAAATACTATACCATAGCTATCAGAATGATTCTAATATTAATTACAATGGCGTTCCGTCGTTAAATATGAGAGTTCTCTCAATATTGATCCACCAAAGAAATATGTTCCCAGAGGTTATTTTTCAATAAATTTATTCATCCTTGAATTATACAAAATCAGCTCGAAGACTAATAAATCAAAATTTATGATTTCATAGACATTACTATTTATTATTCGATAGTGCCGTATAGCTCAGCCGTTTGATTCATTTCCCTAACGTTAATCCTCTCCCCCAATCCGTTCGTCTTTGATGCGAAGGCATTGTTAGAATCCAACGGGAAAAAGATATTTAATATAGTCTGTCCGGGCAAAGAAGACATTCTAGCAGTTGGGAAAATGACTTCGGCTCGTTCAATATTGGTTCAAAAAATGAAAATTTGGTCTCAAATTGTAGGAAACATTCTGATCTACAATTTAAGATCAAATTCATAATTTTAGAACCAATATTGACCGAGATAGTGTCATTTTTCCATCTTACAAGAATGTCTTCTTTGCTTGGACAGACTATAGGCTACCATAATGCGATTGATCCACTTGGTTGAAGTTTTGACAGCGATGGGGGGAAGGTTTTGGAGGTTATGGGGGATGTTTTTTGTTTTGATGAGGGGGGAATTAGGTTGAGAGGGGGGGGGGGTTTGTAATCTACATAAATCATAAATGGCGATGATGAGAGGTAATCTCATAGCTTCAACACTCTCCCTAGGTTAGGTTGGTTGCTGGCCTGTCGCTCATTTGAATTGCAAATGACATCAGCAGACAACGACACAGACTAGCCACTCGCTGTAGAATTAAACGCGGATCACTCGGCGATCTTTGCACTCACTTTCACAACAAATTTTTGTAGGTAATTACGGACAAATTATGAATAATGAAGTTGTGTGTTTCAGGGAATTTCCTCCAAAGTTTCAGCTGAAAGTGTAGGGAAGCTCAGTATTTACTCTGTCAAGGTTTTTGAGTTCAATCATGAATAGAACAAAAGATAGGCTACGGTACTGAATAGGACAGCAGAGGCTTCGTCCAGCAGAGGACAGAAGATTCGTCCGCTGCGCTCTCTATATGAGTTCTATGAACTTCATCATTGCACATGACTGACTTAAAAAAAAATTAATAATTATTATAGCAATTATTGCAATGTTTATTTGTGATTCAATAAATTATAATAAATATATAAACCTAAAAAATGAATAAATATACCAGAATAAAAGAATAAACCGCTTTATAATAAAAAAAATTTCATGAAAAGTAGGCAACACTTCCTAATCTGTGATAGAACTAGGCCTATCCAGTTACAGAGCAGCCTACATTACGCATACGGTATCCAATTTACTGAGTTTACAGTCTCAATAGAATTAAGTAGGCCTATAACAGTCTTTGAATGCACATGGTATGCTACTCAATATTCTACTATATATGTACCTTATACTGAACGGTACCTACAGAGATGACCTTATTGCTAGAGGATGCTAATAGGTTATAATGGACGAAGAGAGTAGAAGCAGTAGCCTATTCCTATTGCAAATAGCCAGTAGGCGATATAGTCTGCAGTAATTTACTTCATCACTCAGATATGCACCAGCAATGAGCTCCACTTAGTTGAACCAAATATTTCCCTAGCTAACCATGCAGCTTGTGGGGATATTAGGCCTACTAGAGCATGAAGCAAAGAGAATTGACAACATCATAGAAGGTCCAAGTCATTATTGCATTTGTATAGTGCCATAATGCTCTCTTAGAAAAATACAAATAATAAGTAAAAAAATACAAAATACAGTAGTGTCATACATTTTAAAATAATGTAAGCCTATGCACCAAGACTGAAAAATTTTCCAAAATATTGAAATCAAAGACAGTTTTATTTTATGCTAAATTCCAATTCAAATTTTAATTTCATGTCACATTATTCAAATTTAATTAATTTTTATCATTTTCAAATTGTTACGTAATGATCCACTAGAAACAAGCGACCAATTGCAAAGTTTAATAGTAATATAAGGCAATTTTCAACTTTTGAGTGTTAAAAATTGTGAATACAGTGATAGGCAGTGGTCAAGAAGCAAGGGAACATATAACCTCTATTTTAAATATAATATTGAAAAGTTTTGGGCTTTATTGTCTGTGTTTTACCCTAAAAACGGAGTTTATTGTAATTTCTCAAATAGGCTAAATAAAAAATAAAGTTTCTGTGTAGAAAGTGCTGTGGTTGTATCCATGAACTCTTGAGCTATTTTTATTAGCCTACCTATTATGCTTATTTCTTATTTGCTATTTGATGAAACTCCTCCCTCTTACATTCTGTATTGATTTGTGTAATATTTTTATTTTTTAGTGGCTCACCTGAACCTAGGACAACTCCTGGCGTCAAGGGGACGCTGTCAGGAGGCTGAGGCGGTGCTCAGGCGGTGCGCACAGCTGGACGGCACAGGACTGAAAGATCCGCGCACACACGAGAACACCCGCATATCGGCATTGCTCCACTTGGGTAGACTGTATGCAGACAGAGGTCGCTACCAAGAGGCGGTTTCCGTCTACAGAGAAGCCATCAAAACTATGCCTGGTCACTATCCGCCTCAGGTATTCATTTTATTTTATTTATTGGCTTTTTGAAAAGGTGAAAAGTTAGGCTTTATATTTTTAAAATAAATAGAATGAAGAAGAAATAAATAAAAATTTAATGAATTGATTAATTACAGGTCCTCTCTTATACTTAACCTCACTCAAGTATAATAAGCTTAAAACCTTATGAGTATGATAAGTATATGACCTTATAGATGTAATCACAAAGATTTTCCTATTAATTTTTTCCATCAAGTGAAAATTGGACTCGAACTGCTCAATTTCTGATAATCAACATAGTATAATCATATATATCCCACAGTAGGCCTAACCTTTGAATGAGTTTTTATTTTGAAACAACATATTTCTGCTCTAGAGCTATTTTCAAGTGCTAATCAAAAAGGAAACTCTATACATGTTGTTTGTAGGCTATAATGCAGTAGCCTTTCTATACATAGGTAACTATCTCAATTCCAAAAAAGAAAGCAAGCAAAAGCTACCAAAAACATTAATGGTGATAAATTGAACGTGAATGTTGGAATAAAAATTATAAAATTATTCCATGCAGGCTCATATTTTTATTATTTTAAGCTGTAGCACTTGGACCTAGATACAATAATTAAAATTGAATTGGATTGTATGTCTTCATTCAATATAGCGAGTCACGCTCACAAATCAGATTCTTCATGCTGATTAAGCTATAAAAATGATTTTCCAGATTCTGTACAACCTGCTGGGAGAATCTCTGACAAAACTGCAGCAACATGACGAGGCTGAGAGATGGTACAAAGCTGCTCTTTCAGCAAAACCCGACCATGTGCCAGCTCATCTAACCTATGGAAAGTTATTGGCAAAAAATGTGAGTTTTAATAAAGTTTATGGAATAATAATTCGATTTCCTGGCTATAGTAGTTAAAGGATTAACTGAAATGTATTAATTGTATGAACATTTTGAGCTAAATCAGAAATTAGGTATATTGTTGCTTGTAAGTTACATTGATTTATTACAATGTATGATTGAAGGATCTATTTTCAACTCTAATAACAATACAAGAAAATACAGTTTTAATTCATTTAAGAAGAATTTGACGTTCTTAAAAATAATTATATAGGCTACTCCCATAATAACTTATATAAATGCAGTTATAACTTATATAAATGCAGTTATATAACTTATATAAATGCAGTTTTTATTCACATTTTATGATTATTTTTATAGGTAGGCTACTACTATAAAATAGGAAGTTTTGGCGTTATAGAACACAGATTCTCTTCATGATAATGATAATTGAGTCAATAAGGTGTAAGTTAATTATTTTAAAGCTGTTCAACATTCATTGATTAATTTATACATCATTAATATTAACCACAAATGAGGTAATTTATGACAGTATTTGGATGAAAACGTATAGATCGTTGTAATTTCAAAGCTGTCTGGTAACTAATAATATCCAACATGATGTCTTATTGAAATTTATTATAACCATATTATTTATCATCACAATTGCGACTTGATAGCGAGTATTTCAAGCAAAGGTGATAATGAGTGATCAGTTAATGATGATGTTTACATGGTGAATGAAAGTTTACATTTCACAATTTCATATAATGTCAATATTAATCGAAAATTGATTATACATTATTAAGATAAGAGTAGCTAATGAATAATCATTCTTAGAATTTGAAATTACAGGAAGTTGAAAGAACAAAAGAAAAAATTATGATAACTTTTCTTGATAAAAAGTTGGAAGATTTCGAGTAGAAACAGACGAGTTATTGCTCATCTATCATATGGAAGCCTTTCATTCTGATAGGCCTTTTCATTTTATTAGAGAAGAACAAATACAAGTTCATAAAAAAGTTGTAATATTGGAATCTTCTCGATTAGGCTATTCATAATTAAAACTTCAAAGTATTACTGTAGTCAATATACTGTATGAAACTTCGGTGTATTATTGAAACTTCGAAGTGAAATTATGTCAAAATCCTAAATCGTTTGAAGTGAAAATGTTTTTTGGGGTGGAAATTTGAAATATCAATTTTTATGATTCAGCATAACCAGCATGGTTACTATGTAGAACAAATTATGTATAAAGCGTTATGTATAAATTGATAGGAGAGCAGTTTAGGGCATATGGAACCTGTATTGCACCCACCCGCCCATGAGTATCTCATTTGATAATAATATTCTAGATAGGTAGCTTTAGGCCGATATAATTATAACCAACATCAAAAATAATAATGACTATGATGAGGCTAGTGAATGAATTTGATTAAATTATGTTCTAATAACATGAAAAATTATTATCATCAAATTATAGTTGAGAGATAATTCCAACTGCTACACATCATATTGTTTGAATTATATATTCAAAATATTCTTGAATGCTTGTTGTATTATTTTTGAAGTATTCTTGAAATATTCTTTAATGTGTTGATCTGATCCATTTTCTGTTGTAGAGAACGAGAATTGTTGAGGCCGAACAGTGGTTCTTGAAAGCTCAGAGGCTAGCCCCTGCTGACCCTACTGTCTATCAACATTTTGGTAATTATTAGTAACTTATAATAGTGTGATTTATATCTCTATTTGAATAGAAATTTTTTATGAAAATACTATACTAATCTCCGAGACTATAATCTATACTACAATACTATATTCAGACGTAAATTACGTGAAGCGTTAAGAAAGAACACTTAATGTAGGCTTAGTATCATTTTTGCTCATGAACTAAATTTTATTCAATTAAGGGCTTCCATCCACAGACTGTCAGTTTGATCGTTCACTGGTCACAGTCAAACAATCGTCCTGCCGGTTCATACCTGGACTGTCAGAGTCCCGGACTGCAGTCCAAACTGTCAGTGGATGGAAGCTCTTATTTATTTATTAATTTATTCATTCTACAGAAACATGTAAACTTAATGGTTAAAAACACAGACTATTGTCCAAAACGTCTTTATACCAAATTTTGATTAATAAGTTCGAAACTAGGTTATATATTTTTTCACAGCACTTCAATCAAGGATTTATAGTCCAGGAGAAATACCGTAGTACAAAAATTTCGAATTTAGAGCAACTTCGGAATATACTTTTAATTACAACTGAGAAATAAATATACAGGCTACCTAGTACCTATAACAGTTTAAGCTTTCTATTTTCTCTGTAGGCCTATTCACGATAACTTTATAACAAAAAACTTTAGGGCGTGTAGGTATGGAGTGGCTACCTTAGCCACGACAAACCATAATCAATAACCGTCGAAGAGTAGCGTAGACACGTCATAGCCTTGGCTATGCGTATGTGTGCTGTGTCGTTATTTTATGGTCAGGACAGTGTCGTAGCATTCCTATCGTTTGTGATGGCAGCACCAGCCGCCCTGTTTATTGTTTAGGCTGTGGGTTTGTTGTCTCAAGTCATTGTGAATGAGATACAGTATATAGGCCTACAGTTTGTGTTCAGTATAGTGATCCTTCTACTTCATTAGTGATATATAGGCCTATCAATCAATCAATTTTATTTCCAAAGAATAATACAAAAGTAAAATATTCATAACTTCAAACATATAAAACTAACTTAAAACTAACATAACTTCAAACATTGGTATGCATCAACTCATATAATCGATAGTACAATGATTGATAAATCGATGCCACCAGCTGACCACGGCCACCAGTGGTCTGGTGGCCCATAATTATTTATATAATAAATGATCAAAAATAAGCTAGAATATCGTTATTTGCCAAAAATATTCCATCAATTTTACCTCCAAAATGACACACTTTTCAATAATTCAAGAGACAGAAGCTAAGAATGAAATAGGTCTGTAATTTTCAAGTAAATATTTTGTTTGTTCTTGATTTGTGAATTGGTATGATATGGAAATGTTGGAATGGAATGATTTTGTAGTTCCATATTTCTCTATTCATTAAGGTGCATATAATTATAATTATTATACATTCTACAATAGTGTTTTCTTAATCTCAGGGCTACTTTTATCACTGTTTTTTATTTTAAATAATTATCAAAGTACCCTTTTTGGATTTTTTTCCAATGCAAAAAAAAATCAAAAAGGGAACTTTGATAATAATTATTTAAAATAAAAAACAATTCTACAATAGTATGGTCTATATTCACATTGATATTATACAGAGTGTTTCGGAAGTAGTGTCGAGCATTTTAGGGTATTGTTCCCTGGTAAAAAACATAGGTACCTAAATATCATTTTCAAAATGTCTAAAAGTCCTCAATTACTCACACAACCGCCATTTTTGTTTTCTCATTTTCATCTAATCTTTCAATTTTATAATTCTGTAGTGGCGTTGAGAGGGTACTATAGTGGTCAATTACTTTACTAGTGTAAAATCAACCGAGAAATCGAATAAAACCAGTTAGAAGTTCGTAACTTTGATGGTTATTGAGATGATTAGAAAAATAAGCTGAAAAAACTACATTCTACAACTTTAAAGGGATAGAAATAGGATATTTAATTGTTGACTAGAATTTTCGGTTGTTCCATATTGTAGGAAATTCAATTCTGAAGAAAAAATGTTCTGTAACATTTTTGTCTAAAACGCACCCAAACCTCACAAAACATGGTTTAAAGAAGACAAAACAGACAAAAAGAGCAGGTATGAAAAGATTGCTGTTTTGACTGTTAATGAACATTTTTCCTTCAGAATTGAATTTCTTACAATATAAAATAATAAAAAATACTAGTCAACAATTAAATATCCTGAATCTATTCCTTTAAAGTTGTAAAATGTAGTTTTTCAGCGTATTTTTCTAATTTTCTCAATACCATCAAAGTTACGAACTTCTAACTGGTTTTATTCGATTTCTCGGTTGATCTTACATAGTAATTGACCACTATAGTATCCTCTCAAAGATTAGATGAAAATGAGAAAAAAATGGCGGCTGTGTGAGTAATTGAGGACTTTCAGAGATTATGGAGATGATATTTAGGTATGTTTTTTACCAAGGAACAATACCCTAAAATGCTCGACACTACTTCTGCAACACTCTGTATAATAAATGAATGTCATTCAATATAGTAAATGTGTAGCCTAAGCATAACGTTTTTTCGTTTTGATGGACATTATATGCCTAAACCACACGAAAAAAACATTCTATCATGACTTTTTGTAAAGTAGCGGAAAAGTAGCGGAAAAGAAGCTAGCTACTTTTTTCTTGTAGTTGTAGTTGTAGCTAGCTACTTTTTTTAAAAAGTAGTTGTAGTGTAGTTTAGCTACTTTTTTAATAAAGTAGTTGTAGTTGTAGCTAACTACTTTTAAAAAGTAGTTTACTCAACACTAGTCAATTATATAAGTTATGAATGAATAAATATACCGTATTCTGAATTATTGTGCAGGCCAGTTCCTAGCTGAATTGGAGAGGCACTCGGAGGCAGCCAACCAATACTTGCGTGCAACCGAACTGGCACCCAAGCAGTACGATCTAGTGCTGAGTGCGGCCACGGCGCTCCGCCAGGCTGGCATGAACCATCAGGCCGAGAATTTTTACCGCAAGGCGGTCTCTCTTCGACCAAAGGTGACCGCTTGCATTTTCAGAAAGTTCAAATCACTTGAATCCTCTCATTTGTATTAGCCCAGGCAAATAAGACTTTTGCCTCCAAAAAAATAAGGTAAGGCCGGAAATCGTCTTAATCGACTTTGGGCATCCTAAATAAGTTTACTATGAGTTTGCGACGGATTCCGAGGTGTGCATAATACAGAGTGACTAGAAAACCACCAAATTTCAGTCCTGCTTTAAGTTTTCCGCAATTTACGCCAAAACGAAGCGTCTGACAGAAAATATCGTTCCGATACATTTTTTAGCTAATAAAATTTCCAAGAGATTGGTATCAAATTCAACCTTCTATCTTGAACAAGGACCGAGGAATGAGGTTTCAAAAAAGTGGTATTTTTTTAGAAAAATGAAAATTTTACCTTATTTAGTATTTTATTGTTCAAATCTTCCGTCTGATGAGTTAGAAAGGTGTATTTCAAAATCCTTCTGTGGATAATTCTATTCTCTACAATTTAAGACCAAGAAAGACTTCCTATCTTGTATATTTTTTGTGTTAGGGCTTTCAACATGTTTCCTTGCACAGCAAAAAACACCATATTTCCACTATTAACCTCCAAAATTAGTCCATATATTCTTGTATTGGAGTTTTATCAATGGAATATTTTTTTCTTATTTAATGTTTTGAATTTAAAATAACTATACCACCCTGAATTCAGGTTATTACCAGTAGGAAGGACTCTCCAAGGATAATAAACTAAGGACCTCCGTAACTTTAGTAAAAGTTGACGGATAGTGACGAACTAAAGCTCATTGTTTTCAGCTCATCAAGGCGATCAAAATTCATATATCATTTATTAAATTTGATCAAAATTGAAGAATTTTATTACCTTGAGTACTTTGAGTTAATAATTCTCATTTACCGAGAAAAAGGCTACTATTTGTGTTCAAATGCGTCTATCTTGAAAACCATTGTTGGGAAATAATGGTCGCATTTGGGCTCTCTAGACCAGCTAACTAGTATAACCCAGCTAACCAGTATATTAGCCTAGCTAATCTATATTGAGATTATCAGATTTAGGCCAAGTTGAAATTACATGAAAAAAAAGAATAAATAAATGAATCTAGTATTAAATCGAAAGACAAGATTATTGTCAAACACAGATTTATTGAAAATCGAGATACCGGTTTCTATTGCTACACCGTTATTAATCTCTGGTAAACTAGAGAGTATTGACTATAGGTGAATCGGATTTTCCCAGAGATTGATGATGGTGTAGCAGCCTCAATCAATATAACTCGATTTTAAATAAACTTGTGGTTTAATGTGGATCGCTATACAATATATTAGGTACGTACCTTCATTCAACACATCTTCAATTAGGCTACCTACGGTTTCAAAAGTATAACAGGAGAATGAGCTGGTTTATTTTCCTCAAGCCCATATTATCAATAGTATAGGTTGATTGAAAAAGAGCGCTGGTTTTAATAAATCAGTATGTTCATTTGATTCTCCGATTCGATTTATGAAAAATGATTTAATTTTCATGCAATGTGTCCTGTACGGCCTTGGCACGCATCAACTCTGTTCATGTGATCCACTATTATAGTCTGGTCGAGCAAAGAAGACATTCTGGCAAGATGGGAGAATGACTCCAGCTCAGACAATATTGGGCCAATAATTATTTATCATTTATATTATATTGGTTCAAAAATTAAAAATTTGGTCTCATAGTGTAGAAAAAATTCTGCTTTATAAATTAAAAAAAAATAGAATAAAAAAATCTGCTTGACCAAGTTTCTAATTTTTGAACCAATATTGACCGAGCTGTAGTCATTTTTCCATCTTGCCAGAATGTATCCAGACTATATAGTAGTGAACCACATGAACATAATTGATGCATGTCAGCGCAGTAGAGATGCATGACACATGCATGACATAATTTTCCATAACTTACATCAAATCGGAAAGTCAGATCATCATATTGATGAACTTACTTCCATTTTTTCTGTTAAATAACCCTCTTTTAAAACCAGCGCTCTTTTTGAATCACCTTATAGTTTAGCAAAAAATTAGTTCAAAGCAAGGTAAATACAGTATACATCTATTAAATAGAATCTATATAATCTATCTATCTATCTATTCGAATGTACGTAATCTATCAACCTTGATATTCACTGAGGTATATTACCGACGATGCAGTCAAGATCTTAACTGCAAGCTCGACTGAATCGTCGGTGATATACGAGTAGGCCTACCTCAGTGAATATTAACACACATCAGCTCGTCATGGATCAAGAAACCACCTACTACTATAATGATTTTGGAATAAGAAAACAAAAAGTAAGTCCTTACTAAGAAATAATAATTATCTTGATATAATAAATAATAATTTTATTTCCTTAAAAAACAAACAAAAATTAACAAAAAAGCAAGCAAATGTAATGAAGAATAAAGTTTTATTTTTCTTTTTTTTTGGAAATTAACCTACTCAACTATGGGAAACCCATGTGCTAGAGTAGGTGTTAATTTTACTTTGAGCTCATATACTGTTAAAAAAAATATTTTCTATGTGATGTCTTCCAGTTGTTATAATCCAATTTTTAACGACGGCTTTGAAATTTCTTGGGTTTACTATAATCTTGATGTGTGCAGGAAGTAAATTGTGGAGTTTTGGTGTAGTGGAAGAAGTGGTAGTTGTAAAGTGTCATTGATATATAATCCTGCTTTAATTAATTTTTTGTTAAACTGTTATTAATAATACTGGCCCAAGACTATCTTGTATCGAGATTATAGTATTTTAGTAAGTCCCCACTGTTAAAAGCCATGCACTAAATAAATAAATGAGATAATTTGATTGTGTGATTTCAGGAAGCGGCCAGCCACAGCAACCTGGGCGCCATGCTGCATCTGAACGGCAAATACACCGAGGCAGCTGCCTCCTACAAGCAGGCGCTGCGTCTGCAGCCGCACGACCCGACCACACTATCCAACCTGCACAAGCTGCGCAGCTTGATCGCGCGACTGGAGACGTGACGCTTGCACGCCTGCCTCCGATTTGCAGCTGGCAATCGGACGGCGTCTCAACTCTGGCCTCATCAAATAACATAGCTGAGCAAACCTATTTGGCAGAATGTCTATGGATTATTTTCGAGGAACATGGTTCTTAACTGAACCAACAACTAGAATGTTCAAGAGTATCAACTCTGGTGGCTAGTAGCCTTCAACTGGTACCTAAAAATGAAGTGGATCGTCTGTTAGTGGATCACACAAGTATAGTCTGTCCAAGCAAAGAAGACCCTCTTGCAAGATGAGAAAATGACTCAAGCTCTGTCAATATTGATTCAAAAATTATTGAATTGGTCTCAAATTGTAGATCAGAATGTTTCCTACAATTGAGACCGGATCAATAATTTTGAACCAATATTGACCAAGCTGGAGTCATTTTCTCATCTTGCCTGAGGGTCTTCTTTGCTTAGACAGACTATAAGTTACTTGTGTGTTCCAACTCGGGTGGCTAGTAACCTATAGATGAGATCAAAAATAAAGCGGATCGTCTGTTCCTTGTGCGTTTCAACTAAGATAGTTGGTAACCTATGGATGATAACAAATAATAAATAATAGGATCGTCTGTTCCTTGTGCGCTCCAACAGCTGATAATGTCTGTAGACAGTCTGTGTAGCTGTCCTCATCGTACCGAACCAGTTAAATGTAAAACAGTACACAGCAGCTCGTCAAGGATCAAGAAGTCATTATTAATAAAAAAAGGTTATGTCATTGTAACATCTATAGACTGGTTCATGAATTTATTGATGGAATGTGAACAGTACCGAAAAATAATAACACACTACTTGTAAAATGTTCATAAATTTAATGATGTTCTGTAACACAATGTAAACAATAAAATATGAATAATAATTAAGATTAATGGAACCAACTTATGTCAACCGACACTCAACAATAATAAAATACTTATAGAAAGTTCTCAAGTGCAATGATGTTCTGTAAGCCCCGTTTCAGACACCAGGAGTTTTGAACGCCCGGTTTTTTTGTTTTATTTATAAATTTCATTAACTAGATTAAACAGAACTTCGCAAACAATTGAGTGTCATTGCGCACATCATATGTTTGCCAAGCTTAATTTAATTTATTATAAAGGGTATTACCTACTAATGATTGAAAACCGGACTAGAATTTAATAAGAAATTCAATGAAAGTACAGTATTTGTCCTAAAAACAGTATTGGTCGATAATGATTTCAGGTATAAGACTGAAAATTTCATTGTTGATAAAAAATAGTAAAGAAGCAAGGGTATTGAAAATTAGATGCCAGTCAACAATGAATCTGCTAATGTATTTCTGTTGGGATTTTTCAAAACAGTGCTGACGGGCAGAGATCTGGGCATCTGAAGACACATATTTAGTGATAAATAATATGAATATATTCACACTCAAGTGTTGGAATAACGGGTGTATTTCAACACTTCAGTGTGAATACAATATTACTGAGATACATCAGTCATCCCGTCCAATACGGGCCCGGACTGGTGTGAAAAGCCTTGAATAAAATTCAAGACAACAACTAAGAAGTTTCTATTTCAATTTAAGATAAAATAAGCCAAAATTGATAGCAATACGAAACTATTACGTAAAATATGAATGAATAACATCATAATTATGTGGAAGATAAATTTACTTTATTGAGAGACCTATATCGTAGTCTAACAATTAATTATTCTCCTGTTTTTCAAATGTAAATAGCATTAAGTTGGAAACTAATTAATGAAACGACTTGCAATACGGGAACATGAGTTTGATGACAAAGTTGATGAGCAAGCTATAACGAACAGTAGAAATGAACAGACAATATTCAATTAATGCTAGAAATCAAGAAATCAATTTTTTTCTTCCTTCTATATAAGTTAGTTTTTTAAGCTGAAGAACATTGAAATCAATATATTATATTATGATAATGATTGAACCATCAAAATGATTAGAACATCATGAACCATTCATTTTATTCTTCAAATTTATTCTTGGTACAGTTTACATGGTTTAAAGAATGCACTACAATAGAAACATTCCATTATACGCAACAATGTTTCAAACTTGTTTTGAACTGTAGATGTTTAGATGTTTCTAAAGTTTAGATTGATGAATTGCAACTTTCAATTATAGTTCAGTTAAGCTCTTTGGAGCACACTGGTCTTAGAAAGCGATTGATATTTGGCACATGAATTGATGGGCTATTAAGCATCATAACCAACGATGTGGGTTTAGACTGCAATGAAACAGCAATAAAAGGATAAAAGTTCTCACACAACGAATATTGAAATAAATTTGAGTCCACTCGATTAAGTCTAACCTTATAGATTAATCGAATGTGTTGATTCAGGTTTACATAACATGATAAGATTACAATGACAATATATTCTATTCTATATATGACCAGACCCACACTTATACAAGGGTCTAATAAATATGTCAATTTCAATAAAGTATAGTACCGTAACAAAGTATTTCACAGTTGTTTCAGAATTAATTTTCATGATTTCCCTCACATTCTTGACAAAATAGAGTAAGGGAGAGTGGGGAACAGTGAGCACGGGGTACAGTGAGACAAGATTTTTAATAAAAAATGAAGACACCCTACAGTGGCGCTGTTCAGTGGCAATAGCTTTAACTAGAGTACCAGATGCATCAACCCTGTTTGATGGCTTCACGACGACGATTTGACGACGACGACATTTGATGAGATGTTTTGACGGAAATATTTTTTCCGAACTTTTTTAGTTTTTTTCTTCTATGAAAATGAGTTTTCGAAATATGACAAGAACCAAGGATGTTCTCAATACATTTATTCATGCTGATTGAAGCAGCATGTAATTCACTTGATAATATTTTGAGGTTATGTTTTTTTTATTAAAAAAGCCATGTATCACAGAATGGGATACAGTGAGACATCACAGAATGGGGAACAGTGAGACTATGCTGAACGCATAGGCGCTTGGGCAGAGTTTACCACTTGGTCTTGTGGGGGGCCAGTTCACCTTAAGGGTATCAAAAGGTGTATTAGTTTTGTTCTAAAGGTGTATTAATATTTTTAGGGTAGCCAGACCTCCTTTTGAACTTCGCCTATTTTCAGAAGTGTCTCACTGTTCCCTGGTATCAGAGAATTGAATTTTTAAATGAATTTCTTGGAGCTTATACATTATTTTTGTTTGTTACAGATAACTATACTGGTTTTCAAAAATTGATTCTTTTTGAATATTAAAAAAACATTGGTATAATATATCATTTTTCTTGCATTACAATTTTTGTCTCACTGTTCCCCATGGCGTGTCTCAGTGTTCCCCAGGGTTGGGGAACACTGAGGCATTTGACGTTATGTGACTTTTCTAATTCTAAAATCTTTAACTTTGATAGAAATGTTTAATATGATTGATTTTCTTAGAGTAGATAGTGTAGACTATCTACTGGGATACTCAAACCGACGAAAAAAGGCTTTTTCAAACTTTTTATCTGCTTTTGAAAAAAAGTGTCTCATTGTTCCCCACTCTCCCTTACCTACTAAATATTTCATTTAAATCTAAACCTTTTGAATCAAATCGTTCTACTGTAAAAAATCCAATTCATTAACAGATTGAAAAGAATAGATATAAGTAACTGAAACATTACACTTTTGAGCTACATGTTGGCGAAATTAAACTTGTACACAGACTTCGAATTATGATAGTACAGTACACTATTCTATCAAAAGGTTGAAAGATTCACAATGAATCATATCATTATAATTGATAAATCTAAGTTTGATACTACTCAAAACTTCACAATTACTCCTGAATTCTTTAAATATTCTAAGGTGACAAATAGTAGGGGTACAATTTGAAGCCTGAATTAGTGTCTATTTGTTCAAAGAGTAAATAAATATATTTTTCTCATGTTTTCTTTTAAATCTATCTAAGACAGTGTCTTTTATAATACCTGGACATTTTTCTTTCAATTATAATATTGATAACTTTGTATAATTTCGATATAGATAATCCAATACTAACTAGATTCGAATGAGACCTACTAATACGAATGGAATGAAAAACAAGGACACAAATAATTTGATTTGAAATAGGATAGCGGGATAGATAGAAGTTTTATGATATAGATCTGTATGGGAATATATTTTTATTCATGTATATACTATGAAGGTACATTGTGCAATGAAACATTCAACATGAGTTTGAATACTAAACTCCTAATCACTATAAAATTGTAATAATGATAATTAATGAATACTGTACAGTGTATGATTTTCTCAGTAACAGGAAGCTTTATCATAGTGGTATGTAATTATATGTAAAAAAAATATTTGAAGATCATTTTATAATACATGTTCCTGATATCTAATTTGAATTGATTACATCAATAATTGGCTTGAACAGATTAGTTATTTTGAATAATTTCAGCTAGGTTTTTACGAGGTCAATAAAACTGAATATTTTTAAAATTGCATTGATTGAATTTATTCTCCCAAAAACGATGAAATAATATTCCATTCCTTAATAGCATTGACTATAGATATGAGTACTCAAAAAATCAAAGATAATAGTGTAACAAAGATTCAGATCTAGTAATATTTTTCACAGTAACAAAACAAGACTAACAGGCTCTCGACAGGCAATTCTTCATGTTCATTCTCTTGTTATAGCCTACCTGCATCCTGGGGGAAATTTTCCTGATTTGCTCAAAAGTGGACAGTGGAAGTCGGCCATGTGCCGTACAGCAGAATCATCTCCCATAAGAACAATGCAATGTTTATCAATCTTTTGGTGCAAATAGCACCGTTATTCATTGACAGAAATTTATCATTTATGTTATATAATTGAACGAGCAAAAGCAAGCTCTCACTTTTGACTCAAGGCCAAAGTCGTTGTCCGTCTGTTCGTTTGTTTGTTTGTATATTCGACAATAACTTTCGAACGCCTCAATTAATCAAATTCAGAACATTTATATTCTTCATACTTTTATACAGGTCAAGTTTGTTGGACAATGAAATCAACCAACTCCTTCATCCTTTTTCAGGCGAAAAAAGGATAAGCTCTCAGCAATAATATATCTTTATAAACTCCGGCATCTATTCAATTTCAACACAATAATCACGGCTGGAAAATGTCATAAGGAACTTGAATTTTTTTCGCCATAGGAAAATCGTGTAACAAAGGACAAAAATTTACAAAAAAGTAAGCCTACCAAACCCAAGATGAAAGGAAAAAAGAAGGAACTAAAATATGACTCAAATTCTGAGAATGAAGAGTTTGTGTGGAATGACGATTCTGACCTAGAAATCACAGAATTTGACGATGATGTTTGTATTTACTGTCAAGACACAGGAAAAGATGGTGAGAGTTGGTTTCGCTGTACATCTTGTGGATTGTGCGCTCACCAGCTATGTTCTGGTTGGGATAATGCAGAAGGATATAAATGTGACATTTGCTCTAAAATCGACTTGAACTAAGACTTGATATCCAGTAAATTCTGTTTATTTTGACCTAATCAACAGTTTCCTCACATCAGCTTATGTTCTTATTTTGATTATGAAAACTTTGACTTTTGATTTTTGATTGAGAACTTTCATTATAAAATAAATACTTATAAACTACATCTTTATTCATAATTTTTTCCAATTTTCCTGTCATTTAATGCCATAATTTATTGAATCAGATACTGACTTTCATCACCCTGTAAGTGGGGGAATGGCGGTCAAATACAATTTTTTGGTTTATGTTATTTAACTTGAAAATTTATTAATTTAGTACACAACTGTTAGTTTAATGTTGTAGAAAACAGTATTTGGGACATATGTATGTGACAATGAAAGTCGTAAGACCAAAATCCTTGGCCATACAGCAATTTTCCCTTATGTGACTCCCATTACCCCAGTCTCCCCTACTTGTATGTAATACACAACTTTCCAAGCTAGATTTGCGTTTGGAAAATTGCCGTTTACAGAAGAATCAAAGATCAGCTGTTCTGAATGCGGGAATAATCATTTTGATGATTATTACAGCAATAGTCATCATCACAATGATAATTACAGCCCAGGGCCCTGGCTTATAAAGATTTACAGCTTGTTTTTCTGATGAAAAACAAGCGATTGGGATTGTAGATCCACCAATAAAACTCTCGAATTACAATGTTCCAATTTTTGGAAAGGATCAGCTGTTGAATCAACGATCAGCCAAAACTCACTAGAAGACCCTAACATTCGAATCCAAAATGGCCGCAATGGTTCGAGTGAAATAGGAAATACCATGTATTCTTTATTCTTTCTTTACAATTGCAACTTGGTTTCCAAGTATTTTAAGCAAAGGATGAATAATGAAGGTTTAAGATGTAGGTTATATGTCTATGTAAATTGGTTCCAGACGAAAAATTCACGATATTGCTGTTCAAACTCAAATCATTGCAGCCATTTTAGATTACAAGGCTAGGGTCTTCTGACTTGGTATGTTTACGATTTTCTTTGTAGGTTATGATAATATTTTAGCAACAATAATGATTCCTGTTCAAATCTCACTATAAAAATAATGATTGATATTTATTATTAAATATATTCATAATAATAAATCAATTTCTATATCAAAATCATTAAATTAAGAGCGAAGTTTTGGTTTTAAAGGAATAGCATTGGACTATTCCGATATTCTATTCACTTGAGGTAAATTTGTTTCATGTCATTTTTTTAATCAGCTGAAACTGTAGAATTTACATTTTATTGGAAACATTTATGAGACAGAAACGCCCATAAAATCAACGAATTATGAGTAATGTGGATTGTGAAATGTTTATAAGCCAGGGCCCAGCACTGAAAATCTAGCCCAGCTGTTTTTCCAAACTCCGACGTATGAATAAACAAGTTGAACAAGCCGCCATGACAGTTCACTGTGTGCGTTTGTGGTAGTGTTGTGTTGAGGTTATGTTGTTTTCAGTTGTTTGAGGTTTTAATAAGTCCTTCTCAGTCTAGTATGACAAAAAAACATACATAATTTGTGTGGAAAAGTTTACAAACTCATTATTATTTTCCAAACTTGCTTACCGCTCGTTTGGAGAACATAATTATTCATCTGTAAAAACGCCTTTTCCACACTAATTATGTAATATACTATTTTTGAGAATTGATATGATTACAGTGGAACAGCTGATTGAATATTAGCGGCAAATTTGAAAATATTATCATGAGAAATAATAATGTTCTTAAATTGATAAATTTTTTCATGTAAAGTCATATGTTAATATTGATTTCAAAGTTTAAACATGTGATAGGAGTCCATTTATTTGAACAGCTGACAAAAGGCGGCAAATTTGAATTATTTTTGGTTATTTTTCAAGAATTCTTGTTGAAGGAAGTTTGATGTTCAATTTGATTTCCATGCTTTAATAAGTAAGACTAATAAATAAGTCAGCCGTGTTTTTCTACAGGATTTGAAGAATGCTATTAAGGAGATCTCTAATAATTTATACAATTTATCTGAATGGAAATACTGAACTATCAAAAAAATCCATTCTTGAACAAATCTCTACAATGTTTGTTTTCAATTTGATACACTAAATAATTTACAAATTCTATTGAGTTTATAACAAGAGGCGATCAATATGACTCTACAGAGTGTTCCAAAAATAACTAACTCAAGTACTATCACGGTGTTCTTCAAGCTGAAAGAAAACAGAACATATCATTGGCTAAACATAGAATTCTCCTTAGTTTTCCTCTAATCCACCCTTCTATTATTTTAAGACTTTTCATCATACCTAGATAATGGATAAACTCTACACTTAGTTCAATAGTAGGCTATGTATGGTTTTCAGAAAAAATAGGGGAAAGTTATTATATCCATATTTGTAGATTTGTTAGAAGTGTTCACTGAACAGCGTTCAGTTCTTAATAGGTCTACTCTGAATTCTTGCAGCCAAGAACAAGTAGGCCTACGTTTTTATTGGTGCATTGGCGGCAGAAGAGTTGCAGATAATGCTGTATCAAAATATGATCAAACGATTGATCAAGATATACCGTACATAACTAAATCCTCACAAAAAGGAATCATTCATCAGTATTCAATAAATCTAGGTATTGTATTAGTATGATTTGTGGTTCATATTTTTAAATAATTGAAGCCATAAGTTGACTTTGAGGGTCCGCACACAAGTTCTTCAGCCCATGGGGCTTACTAGTATAATATAATAGGTGCTCTATTTTTCAATTTTTTCAATCATAACATTACTTGAATAAGGCCTTTTGCCTACCCAAACCGAGACACCATAACCAAATAACTTCCAAGTAGGAATAAGTCTAAAATAAATTCAATTAATTTATTATTCCAATAACTGTAGAATTGAGTGCTGTACTCAAACATTTGTAACTGTTTGCTCGATAGTCTGTCCATCCATCCTCCTCACGATCATTCAGGTGGGGATTAGGATCTCCTTTTTTTCTATCTTGTTGAACTTATAATACTGATAAAGTGGATTGAGACCGTTGTCCAAAATATAGGTTGTAAATTTTCTAGAGACTTGAATATTCTAATTTTTGGTAATTATCCAACAGAAATTTGAATTCTGGAAGAAATAGCAATAAACTAATAAATAATTATTATTAATAGTTAAGAATAAATATTTTACTGATAAAATTTGATTGAAACAGCTGTCCCAAATATTATTAAAATATTTATTATTATAATATTAAGCAGTCCAATGAGCTCTATTATTAAAATCTGTAGTAATGTTTCATGACATAAAAATCATAACTTAAATAAGATATAAGAGATCATTAGATATATCATAAAAATATAAGATCAGAACTGTCCCATATAAAACGTTAGACTTTGGTCTTCTCAATATTTTAATTTAGTTTCAATAAAAGTTGTGCTGTAGTCCATTATAATTATTATTATTCAATTAAACTGATAAATTGATTGTCCAAATCCTAGTTAGCCCAAGCACTTCAAAATACCGTACATTGTTTATGTTAATAGGCTGTTTCAAATATTTTCTTTGGGTTTTTATAAAATAAATTAATTCCGTTTTTGTAAGTTTGGCTTCCAATCACGCTGCACTAGGTTGATAGAAAGAGGTCAAGTTTGTGATACTGGAATCCTGTTCCCTAGTTTCTATTGTCCATGTCTTCTTTTATCTGTTAATTTAATGGTATATTCATTGAGTGGTGAATTAATTTATTTACTTATTGACTGATTCATTCATTTATGCAATTTAAATAATAATTCCAACAATTCTAGAAAAATAGACTATTGCATTTAATTAGCAATAAAGTGAGAACTAAAATTTATTGTTTGAAAACACAGACTTCTGTCCAAAACATCTTCATACAGAATTTGGTGAATAATAAAGCTTGAAACCAGGCTATAATATTTTATATTTTCAATTAATTATTTTTTTAAAATTGAGTATTAAGGAGTCATAGTCCAGAAGAAATACTGTATTATAAAAGTTTTGACTTGAGATCAATAAGATATCCCAAATGGATTAATTCACCAAATTTTATGCATGTAATAATCGACTTATTTAACTGCTGTTTGAGTTATGTATCTGAGTATTGATTCTAATTATTTATTGATTGATCCATGCATGTAATAATTGACTTATTTAACTGTTGTTTGAGTTATGCATCTGATTGTTGACCTATCGACTTGTTGATTGATTTAGGGATTAAATTATTGATTAATTTGATTAATTTTGGACTAGTGTAGTATTTTCTGATTGATTCTTTTATTTATTTCTTGTTTTAAATTAAATTAAAGATAACTATTAAATTCAGAAAAGTGTGAATAGAACTGCCTGTACTATATTCTGCATAGAGAAATAGTCTTCCTAAATTCTCCTCGAAATTACTTTGTGCTTCTCCACTAAATAAATTCTCCTCAAGTATAATTCTGTAGTGAGGAGTGGAGGTAGTATAGCTTCCTCTTCCTTGATATTTGCTCTCATATTTATTTTCTTGAGAATATTAATCCTTTACTACTAAGATCCTTAGGACCCATAAAGGTTGATTGATTGAATTCTTTATCTGCATCAAGGGTACATTGTGTTGTATCAAATTGGTTTTGTCTATATCTTGTTTCAACTAAACCCTGTGTGGCCGGTACTTTGTGTTGTTTTGTAGTTTGCTTACTTTTTATTGTTTAATCTCCTCTTTGTTGTGCCACGATAATAATAATAACAACCTTACTCAAATCTGCAAAGAAGTTGGAATAAAAGTGGTGTAAAAATCCTCTTGTCGATCTCACTGAGTTTACCCAGCCTCTGGAACAGTCTACCCCACCAAGTAGCGAGTAGGACTCTGGGAGTCAAAGCCACAGAGTATTACATTGGTGTCAGTTGTGGGGTAGGCTGCAAGAACGCCTACCGGATCTACCTACCCGGAATAACAACTCTTAGTGATTAGGATGAGTGCCAGTGGCAACAACTATGATGGGGCAGGGGCCCCAAGATCATACAGCTCTCAGGCAGCGGCTGAAGTGGTCCAGGAACACCAGCAGACACTGGAAGAAATTCGAAACCAGACACGGAGGATGATGGAAGCCAGAATCCAACAACTACTTAGCCAAGCTGAAGCTGCAGAGAGAGAGATCAAGTTACTGCTGAATTGGAAACTGCGCGCGCTGCTCCCCATGCCCAATCACCTCGAATGGGAGTGAATCATCCTTTCCCTCCTGAACTGGGACTCCCAGCTCCTCATCAGCAACCAGCTCCTCCACTTCTGTCAGCCCCAATCACCACTGCTGTACCAGCTTCCAGGAGAAGAAAAGATCTAGGATTTGCGTCCACTGTGAAGCCCTTCTCTGGGGCAGCTGAAAGTCAAACTATTGAACAGTTCTTGCAAGGTTTCAAGCTAGCAGCCCAACTTGGTGGATGGGATGATGAAGACCAACAACTTATCTGTAGCACCAAAGTGACAGGTTTAGCAGCTGCCTGCTTGGAATCACATCCAGAGCTGGAAGCAGCCAACACAACTTTTGCTGATGTGGAAAGAGTGCTACTACAGCGATTTAGAAAGGTAGTTGATCCTCAAAGCTCTCTTCTAGAGTTGGGGAATTTAAAGCAACACTCTGGAGAAGGACCTTGTGGATTTGCTGATCGTTGCCGTGCACTGGGGTATAAAGCTATACCCATACCAGATGATCCAGCTGGAGCTGTGTGGGCTTGAAGGCAGCTAGACAGAACCATTCCAGCCACCTACCTAAGAGGCTTGCAGGGCCCAGCCACAACTACACTTCAAATACACCTACCAGTGGATTTGGAATCAGCAATCAGGGTAGCAGAAAGGATAGAACAGGCAATGGTGAATCAACCAACTGATGTATTTGCTGTACAACCTTTTAATCAGCCTAAACCAATTCCACAAGATGACCACATGGCTAAGAAATCCCCTGCTCTGCCTCCAACCACTAGGAGGAAAAATCAACAAGGATGTTTCTACTGTGGGAAGCAAGGGCATTTCATCAGGGAATGCCGCCTACAATAAGCTGATAACAGTCATCAGAGAAAGGAGAATGATAGCCAGGCACCGCCACAGGGCAGAAGGAACACCTACTACCAACAAAACAAACAGAGAGGCAAATCTGGACCAACATTCTGCCTAGTTTGTGGTGACCCAGATCATCCAACAGTTAGCTGTCCTGATAGGAAAACAACTCCGCGGAGGGTCTCTAATCCACATGGGAACCACCATACAGCATCTGGAGAACATCAACAACAGCAGTCCCCAAACAAGGATGGGTTGGATGGCACCTCCAGGACTGGCCAATAAAAACAGAAAATCCAGTGAGAAATGTGCCCAGTGTCACTGTAGTTCAGACCGGACTGTACATCTATGTGAAACTTCAGGGAGTGGAGAAGAAGTTACTGGTTGACACTGGTGCAGAAATCTGTGTACTGAAACAAGAAGTACCAGGAACAAACCTAGCAGCAGGAGGTGTGCATGCTAGGGGAGTTACAGGGGATGCCCTTGGGATCTATGGGGTACAGCAGCTGTCATGCAAGGTATCAGGATTGTATCTGAGGCACAAATTTGTTGTTGCTGATATAGAAGTGGCTGGTGATGGATTGATTGGGATGGATCTACTGAGGCAACTTCGCGCTCTGATGGATGCAGAAGCAGGCCTAGTGACCTTCAAGGGCAGGCGGGTGGCAACCATAAGGGAATGGCCCAATCAGTGTGTTTCAGAGGAAATTGTGACTGTCATAGAAAAGGTACTTGTCCAGAGAAGTACTTCACCAAAAACCACCAAGGAATGTAGTACCCAAACATCAACTCACCACGATGTTGGGATCCAGGTGGAGTTTCCCTCAATGGGAAAAGAGATCCCAGGAGTTCAAGGTCAAAGGAGCCAGAAAGAGAAGACCAGCACAAAGGAAGTAGATCATGCAACAGAGAGGAAGACACAGGGAAAAGCAAATCCTAACAAAAAGTGTGAAGAGGAACACAATCAAGGAAGTAATAATCAGAGATCCCTTCACCCATGTGAGGAAGGGACTAGGGAAACAAAGCGAGAGCAGAAAAGGCAAAAGAGATGTGAAGCAAAAATCAACATGCTACAGTTGACACACCCTGTCACAAAAATTTTCGTGATGAACTGGGCAGGGTGTCACTGCCCAAGCGGAGTGTAGGAATTGCCTGGGATGGCGAGCACGCGGGCAGTGGAAGGCTGCGGGGGCAGTGTACAGGGAGTAGAAAAGGGGGAGTGAAGAGGCATTAGTGTCTAACACTAAGGGAGAAACCGGTTCCACAAAGAGACAGCTAGCTAGAACTTTTCGGATTGAGAAATTTTGGTCAGAAAAAATTCGGTTGGAAAAAATAAGTGGAAATAATAATAATTAATTAATTTAAAAAAATTGAAATTTATTTTTGACTGTGACTTGGAGAGAGTGGTTGTGCCTTGTAGGGCGGGCAAAGCGAGCACTCAATGATGACATTGTAAGGAATGGTATAATTTTGCGTGAATATATGCTAGACAAGTGAGATGATAATCTCAGATGACTGTTGTACACAGACGTTGATAAATACGAGAAAATAGCAATTTCATATTGCAAGAACAATATTCAAATGAATATTATTTGTTCTGTAGTAGCACCAGCCAATTAAATGGACAGTGAGTTGTCAATAATAGCTGAATGCGTGAATGACCCGAGAAGAAATCGACAGCTCTAGCATATACCTATAGACAATGCGCTCTGCATATCTGTATCTACCTATTGTCTTACTAATTGAATTGTGAAACGGTTATTCTTCTTCTTCTTTCCGTCTTTCTGAGAGGATTCTGTACTGTATGTGATGATTTGATTTTAAATTATTAGGCAGCCCCTAACGCTACCGGCCTGGGACGGCAGTGGCACAGGGGGCGGCCATATGATATGGTTAGGCAGCCCCTACCGCTACCAGCCTGGGACGGCAGTGGCACAGGGGGCGGCCATATGATATGGTTAGGCAGCCCCTACCGCTACCAGCCTGGGACGGCCGTGGCACAGGGGGCGGCCATATCATGGGTAGGCTATTCTATACAGAATATGTCTGTTATTATATTCAAGTCAAGAAGTCACTTGGTTATAATGGAGTTACGATTAACTCGTGTTGAACAATAAGTTCAGCTGGCGCCCGGTTATGAATATTTACTGGAAATAGTGTGAATATTCATGGAAGTTAATTACTAAAAAAAAAGAAAATGAATAAATAATAACTCAGAGTAAAAACAAAACTGGAGAATTTAAGTTGTATCAAATAACTTTATTCAATTCATTGCATAAATTCTGTTACATGAGATAGAATTGTTCCAAATTTATTTGAGAGATTATATCAATTCTGGAGTCAGACACTTTGTGTGGCGATTATTGGGTGGTCATGTGGAAAATTAATTGTTGAAGAGTAGGCCGCTGGAAGTGTTTTAAATGGGCGAATTTAATTCATTGTGGTGCTATTGTGATTAATGTTTCCAGGACAAATAATTTTCCTAACTACAACGGTGTTACTCTAGTCGATTTATTGTCAAAAAGAGGAAAGCCCTGGAAGTAACTGTGATAGTTTTCATGTTAATGGTTAAAAAAATAAACAAATAGTTTATTTTGGTTTATTGGTTAGTAATTGTCAGAAACGGAATAGTGGAAGTAAATCAAATAGTTGATTTTGGTTTATTGTATATTTTGACAATTACTGAATTTCAACATACTACTATCATAATTGTAGTAATGTTGAATTGAAAGATAAATGCATTATTTCTCTGAGTTATTATTGAAAATATTCTGGAGTTGAATTGGAATTATTGTGAAAATAATTTTATTAAAGTAAGTAAGAAAGACTTAATTTACGTTAGAACAGCCGAGTCGGTAGGCTAGCTGATTAGATAAGATATGGCTTGATGTTAGCCAGCGCGATAAGAACAATAAGGCCATTGTTCGGCTGGAGGTAGAATCAAGTTGATTACTCTCGATCTAATTGATGTTGAGACTTGAATAAAATTGTCATAGTACTGTAGTGTACTGTAGTGACTCAGTTTCAATTCAGTTCGCGCGCGGGCCGGTCGACTTGGGAATTTTGTTCGGTGACTGTTGAAGTGTTTTGATTTGATTGATTAAAAAAAGTATGTTACGAATCTCAGTCAAAAAAATGCCTTCCGGAAGAGCAGGATTTTTCGACGCTTTCCTAAGTATGTTGGAGGGTCGTTCTCGCGGCCAGAGAGGCCGACTCTGGCCGATCGACGGCCTCCGTACTCGACATTGGGGGCAGCCAGCCGTCGAACTCAGGGGCGCCCTCAATGCCCTATCGTCTCGGGGTCTAATCTCGATCCCGATACGGGTTGCGGACGACGTCGCGGCGGCCGTCCTCGACCGCCAACGGGGTTATACCCATATCTTCGACCCGAACGGGGTCGTGAATGACTGCCACACACAGCAGTTGACGGCGGTTATAAAAAAATACGCGCAAGTGAAGAAGGTTAAATTCCCCTCTCCTCTCGATTTCAAGGCGTACGTGCGCGGCGGGGAGCCCCTACCACGCTGGCAGGTCGAAAGACTCCTGGCATAAGCTCTTTTTGACCTGGTGGAGGGACGTGACCCCAGCGTCGACGGGCCGGTAACGGACGCTGTCACGGAGATCAGACGAGAATTTCCCACAATTTTGCGCGGTTTTTGGACTGTTCTCTGCCGGACGCCTACGACGGACGAGCTACAGGCACCGCCAGTGGCCGTCGTCAGCGAGACATCACTGCCGGCGTCGGACGTCGCGACGGCAGTGGCCAGGCCGGCGCCTCCAGTCCTCACAGATGACGGGAACGGCTACCTGGAGGAGGGCGGTGGTGGATTCTCACTGTCGCCCGCCTACAACTCCGTCGACGACGAGATGGAAGGACAAGACAAGAAGTACATGTACAAGAATAACGGATCAGAAAAACTTTAAAAAAATGAGTGCTCAGAACAAATCAGTGTGGAAGTGCGATGACTGTAAGTGTGCAAAAAATCCAGGTCAGTGTGACGTTTCAAATTCTCAAATAACTGAACTGATAAATATGTTTAGACAGGAGATAGAGTCGTTAAGGGTGGATCTAACGTCCAAACTAGATACTCTAACCAAAAATACGGATGATATAAAAAACCGCCTTGATGAACTAACTTCGGAACAAACAAAATTGAAACAAAAGTGTGCTGATTTGGAAGAGAGAAACACTGAAACTACCAGTCAAGTTCGCGCTCTGCAACAGGAGATAAACTCGCTGCATCAGAGAAGTAGAATCGACAATTTGGAAATAGTCGGAATCCCCGAAACCAAAGGAGAAGACTTAATAAATTTATTGGAATGCGTATCTAAGCCTCTGAAACTCAACTTCAAAGAAGAGGACATTTCGGTAGTACATCGTGTTCCAACAAAACACGGAGGTACTTCAATTATTGTCAAATTCACATCGCGCAGGAAAAAGGCAGCGTGGCTCGCGGCGGCCAGGGAGAAAAGGGGAATCAAACTGAAGGAAATTTATAATTCACCGACCGACAATCAGGTTTACATCAACGAACATCTTTCACCATTCTTCAAACGCTTGTTCGGGAAGGCAAAGGAACTTAAAATCAAGAAAAAACTAATGTTTGTCTGGATAAGAGACTGTAAAATCTTTGTGAAAGAGAATGAGAACTCACGAACAAGAAGAATTGTTTGTGATGAAGACCTAGACATATTCAATAACTAATATTTTTCCGTAATATAAAATAAATGCACAGGTGCACATAGGTACATTATCTTTTGATAACTCATTCAATCTTTGCAAAAATTGAAATATTATTATTTATTATTCTCATATACACCCTTTTTGGTTTGAAAATAATTATTTCAATCTTGTTCTTATTATTCATTTTTTCTCTTTTTGCGTGTTTCTTCTTATCGTTTGATCTCTTTTTCTGTTCATTCTTATTGCATTGTCGTTACTGATGAATGATGAATGTGGCTTTGAGGGGCTGATGGATTTGGAATGTTATGATACGATTGAAAGCGATGATATTCTTAATTTTGATATTTACTCTTGTATAGATGAAGGAATTGATACTATTCACTTTTTTAATATTATACATATGAATATTCGTAGCTTAGGTAAAAACTTTGATGAATTTGTTTATATTCTTCAAAACTGTAAGATAAAGTATGATGTGATAGTTCTAACGGAAACTTGGATGACTGAAGATAAGATTTTTGATTTCAACATAGATGGCTATACAGTTATACATAGACCAGGCCAGCTAAATAGAAGTAATGGTTTGTGTGTTTTTGTGAGAGAATCTATTGATGTACATTATCTTGACTGTCAAAATTCAGAAGCAGATATCATCATGATTAGATTAGAAGCGTTTAGCCATCCTATTACTCTATTTGCAGTATACAGGTCTCCATCCTCAAATATAGAAGCGTTCCTTAATGATTTGGATTCGAGTATGTCTAATATTGATAAGGGTGAAAATATAGTCTTGATAGGAGATCTGAACATTGACATTTTGCGCAATAATAATTTATCAAATGAATATAGTAGCCTATTACAAATGTATGGTTTGAGATCTCTTGTAAACAAACCTACTCGTATTTCATGTAACACAAAATCATGTATTGATCACATTTTCTGGAAAAATGTAAATTTTAAAGAAAGTCATGTTCTTAGCTCTATACAAAAAACCTACATTACTGACCACTTCTGTACAACTTTCCACATAATTGGGAAATCTAACACAGGCTCAAAAGGAACTAGAGATATATTTAGTAAAAAAATTAATTATACAAAATTGATAGACCTTTTGAAAAAAGAAAGTTGGTTAAATGAAACAAACATAAATTATGAAAATGTAAATTTAGATGAAAAAGTAATGAATTTCTATGATAAGCTAATAAACTACATTGAATCCAGCACTGAACAGATAAAAATTAGGAATAGAAATAGACCACTAAAAAATGGATAACTCCAGGGCTGATAAAATCCATTAGGGAGCGAGACAAAATGCATAAAAAATTAGACAGTCAACCTTTCAATGTTCAACTTCAAAATAGATACAAAATTTACAGAAATATGTTAAATAAACTTATTAAAAAAACTAAATTTGAGTATTACAAAACTAAAATATCGAATTCCAAAGGTAATAGTAAGAAGATTTGGAACTGCATAGAGGAAATTTTAGACACGCAGCGTACATATAAACCACCCGAAATCGAACCAGATATTATGAATAAATATTTCTCCGAAGTAGGAAAAAATTATGCAGAGAAAATTCGCAATATGTCTATACAGAATTCAGTAAACTTACATCATTCACCCTGTTCAGCGGCTGATACTCCAAAATCATTCTTTATGCATCCAACAAGTACAGAGGAGGTATTAATGAGTATTAAAGAGTTGAAAAGTAATTCCTCTCCGGGGGTGGATGGAATAGGCAACATATGTTTAAAGAATATAGCGGATTTCATAGCTGAACCCTTGTCAATATTATTTAATAAATGTTTTGAGTTAGGTCATTTTCCATCTCATTTTAAAATAGCAAAAATAATTCCTCTACATAAATCAGGTGACAAAAGAGCTCCCGAGAACTACCGCCCTATCAGCCTTATCAGCAACCTCTCTAAAATATTTGAAAAAATAATTAAAACACGAATTGTAGAATACCTTGAAAAATATAAATTTATTGCTTTAAATCAATTCGGGTTTCAAAAGGGCAAATCCACCGAAGGTGCTATGACTGAGTTGGTGAGAATTGTAACTGAAAACTTCCAAAACAGTAAAAAAAATTTGGCAGTATTTTTGGACCTGGCAAAGGCCTATGATACCATTCCTCATGATGTCCTTCTATACAAATTAGAGAGAATAGGTTTTCGAGGAAATGTGTTGAATTTATTCAGAAGTTACCTGCATGAAAGAATGCAGATCCTTGAAACCAGTAAACTAAAATTGACTGAATATGGCCTTCCACAGGGGACAGTTCTCTCGCCGATATTATTTTTAGTCTATATTAATGATCTCTTGAAAATTGAAATCGATGGATGTCATGCAATATCCTTTGCAGACGATACAGCCTTGGTTTTCACTGGATCCAACTGGAGAGAAGTGAAGTGTTTGGCCGAATCGGGTCTAGCCAGGGTGAAAGCGTGGTTGGATCACCACACGTTGACACTCAACATTAATAAAAGTGTTTATATGCTTTTCTCTCCAACTGAAAGGTCTATCCCTGCCGATCTATTTCAAAATGGGATAAAGATCCACTCAAACTGCACCTACTATCCTGACTATGTAGGGGTGGAAAGCTTACAGGGGAGAAGTGGGGACTGTGTTTGCCAGACACTATCAAGAGTGAAAGAGACAAAATATCTGGGAGTCATGCTGGATTCACGGCTCAAATGGAACGCCCACATAAATAATATATGTAAAAAAATGAAACATGTAATTTATAAATTCTACAAATTAAACATGCTGGGTGATTTAGATATCTCGTTATTAATATATTATGCTTATGCCCAGTCAGTATTACAATATGGTATTAGGGTATGGGGCGGTGCATTAGACACACATTTCAATAAAATCTTTATAATTCAAAAACACTTGATGAAAGCAGCTCTTGGCCGACCCAGACGTTATCCTACACATCTACTTTTCACTGAATTCCCAGTGCTAAGGCTGAACGCGCACTGCTACGACTCAGACCAGACCAAGACTCAGACCAGACCAGACCACTGGTCTGATGCAGTCAGACCAAAGCTCAGACCAGACTCAGACCAGACCAAGACCATGATAGAAAACATATGATTAAAATCATTGCATGTTCAAGCAGTTCCATCATTAGCAAAGAGATAGCGCCAACTTCGTTTTAAATTTGTATCAATCATTCCCGGGTAATTTAAATAATGGAATTCTGAGATTGACCACTGTTATAACCACGAGATCATAGGACCGGTCTCTGAATTTCGGAGATAGCTACCGTTCCAAAAGTATGGCAAAAAATTGTTTTAATTTTAACTGCATCTTCATTACAGTGGAACACCGATTATACAAACTAATTAAGACCGGGATCAATTCAGATAAGCAAAAATTTGGACAATTGGACATGTAATTGGACTGTATTAAAGAAAAATAATGTGTTAAACTTATTGGAATAAACTTTATTACATTTGAAAATTACAGTGTAGTGATTTATATCACTACAGTGTAGTTAAATCAATATGGAAAGCAAAACACATACTACTGTACTAAACTACGGTACAGTAAATACAATTAAAAAAAAATAAAGAAAAGCTACGATCACGTAGTAAACGCTGGTTTTTGATTCATTACTATGCTTTTAATACTGATTTGGATAATTGACAATTTGGTTAATCGGCGCTCAGATGATCGGCTTACTACTGTATATTATTAAAGCGAGCTTCTCCGAATGAACCTTATTTAAAATAATTATATCCACTGGCGGCTCGTACACTCGAAACAGATGAAGTGCCCGTATCTTTCACTATACAGCACTTCACCTGTTTCGTGGGCATGAGCCGCTAGTGATTAGAACCTATTGTTTAAAATTTGATACATCTATTACCGGTACAAAAAAGGTTGATGTTTATCATTTACTACTGAATTTACACGATTGATCAAAAGCCTGGCTGGCGTTGAAAATAATCTTGATTACATTATTTATTTATTTAGCGTATGGATTTTAATAGTGGGGAGACCCAAGGGTTGTTCCACTTCGCCAAATAACCTCATTTTCCACAAACGGAGATATGAGTTATAGTTATTTTAAAAAGTTTATTTGAAAACATAGTTTTTGATTCCAAATCATTGTTGACCACTAAAACTGAAGAATTTCACAAAATCACTACACCATATAATAAATATAATAATAATAATAATAATAATAAATAACGATTATTACAGAATTCAAAACGCATTTAATTCTATTGTACACACTTACAATATGTTCGTATAGTTACTCTATATTATATATAGTATATATGTTAGTATAGTTAGTAATAATTAACTAACTAACCAATAGTTAGTATTACACTGTACTGCATTGTTTCGCTTGCCTATCCACCTGGACCCCTGGTAATATCAGGAGTGTCAATAGACAGATAGGATCGCTTCGCTCGCCTGAAAATTCCAATTAAAACTGACTCGCTTTGTTTACTCACATAACTTAACAGGGTCATTTTGATTTCAAAAATTTTCAACATACAATTCTAAATTAAATTGGAACCTGTCTAATAATTCACATTTTCTCCCAATTGGTTCTCGAAAAAAGCAAAGGAAAAACTATGGAAACTTAGGCCTAAATATTGGGCGTTACTCAGCAGAATTTCAAAAAGCTGTTCTGAGAGTGCTTTTTAAAGTCCAACCGAACATGCCATGAATGAGTGCCATTTCGCGAATTGTAAATAGATAAATTTAGATAATTAATAAAATAGGTCTAATTAAGATGAAATAGATAATTGACTAAGGACCAAAATATGCAATCCGCGATGCATCTCAAACTTTTGAAAACCTGATTACGGGCGTATTTTCAAAAGGATTTGAAAAAAACATTTCCAGAATTGATGTTAACCTAAATTGGTGTCAGTATTGTAGAGAATTTCTATAATTTATTAACATTTTCTCTTTTGTACTCGTCTATTAAGTGTTCAATCTGATTTCACCTGTTCTTTTCTTAGAAAGAACAATAGATCTTATAGAATGAATACTGATAAGAACAAATGGAACTCATGCATAGATTAACGTGATCGAATAAAACAGGCTCAGACTGGCCAACAGCAGCCCGTGAGTCGGTGCACCCTTCAATTGTACGCCCCTTGCGCCCTCGTGTGACGATAGCATCACCAATATTATTCTAATGATAATTAATTTCATCAATTAGACATTTCATATTACTTTGTTGATCATTAATTAAGTATTGAGAATCGATAGAATTCAATGATCTTACTTTCTCATTTGAATTTCCAATTACTATAAAAAGTTATTGTATGAAAAAAGTGAAGTAATTTGATAATGAATTGAAACTTGAAAATTTTCAGTAAAATTATTTTTAAACCTATCAAAAATTTAGAGTATTCAGCTCAATGTATTGAAGTTCAATTTCGAATTTTGAAAAATAGGAAATTCAATGGTAAGCTTCATAATAAACTAATAGATACAATGACAATTGATATGAGTTGTTTGGAATTTTTCAAGAAATGAAAGCAGTGTATACTACAGTTTGTTTGTCAATGTCTCAACATCCCAAGAAGGGCCTAGGCCTACGAGCTGGTTGCCAGTTTCATATTCACTCCACTATACAGTCCGTCCAAGCAAATAAGACACCCCAGCAAGACGGGAAAACGACTCCAGCCCAGCCAATACCTGCTCAAAAGCCATAAATTCGTGAACAGAACCTACAGGCCCCCAACCAACACCGACCAAGCCGAAAGACATCCACCACCCTGAAAGAATACCATCTCTGCCCAAACAGACCATACAGCAAGCGAATAATCATCAACTAGGGTAGAGGTAACGTGTGGTCAGCACGGTGATCCTCTCAACCATAAGCTAGGCTTCACAACCAAGTGGAGGCGCAGAACACCTCTGAATAACATGCAGTTGATCAGTTAGAGTGTAATGCAACAATAATTACTATTTCTCCTGAGACGGGAAACAACTGACTGTCTTTACTAACAACAGCCAATCTCCCAAAAGAGGTCATACTACAAAGAGTATACAGGCCTAGTACTACATATTCAATCCACATTCTTCTTATTTCTCCCCTTTATTAATCAAAATTCCTTTTTTACCATTTTCGAAACGTACTGAATCACATCAACAAAATTGCTCCTACTTTCACTTGCTATTTATCTCTATTGTCCAAGAAGCCAGAAAGGCTTTTCATAATTGAATTCCTGTATGATGAAAAATTGATTGTGATGTTCGATAACTTTCTTCAATGGAAAATGATATAGAAATTCCATTTTCAAGCTTTCAAACATCAATAAAGTTCACCATCAACAAAACATTCAAGGTCAAAATTTAATTTTTATCCAGATACGACTCCCAAACCCCTCAATTTTATGGGCTGAGACTAACCCCCTCAAGGATGCGCCCTTTCATAAGTGGAAGGCAGCGCCCTTTCAGGAGTCCTAGTCCGGCCCTGGAATAGAAGTCGATATACATAATGAATCTATAGATATCAAGAAATAGTACAGACTTCGCCTATTTTTTCTATCCTAGTTATATTAATAATAATATTATTATAATTTGTATTGTATTATCAATGCATAGATGAATAAAATGGAATTTTAGTCCACTTTCTCATCTATTTCTTATCTGAAAGAGTTTTTTTTCACTTTTCCTCCAATTCTATAATTTTCTACATTTTAATGCGGTCTTCTATTTTTTTTCTTTCCTTCTTATCTCTTTGATTTCATAAATTAGCCGTTCAGCACCAAATATTTCAAAAGACATTTTGAGAGAAATGAGAAAAAAGATAAAATGATACAAAAGATGACTATTCCGTTTTGTGAAAAGCAACACAAATTTGAAAACGAATGTACACCAGCTGGTCTGATGTTTGGTCTTGCCAGACAAGAAAAAAATTTGTGGTCTGGCCTGAAACGCAATTCTCCTATCTTCCAATGTTTTCTCTGGCCGTAGTGATTTGGTTCCAAATTTGGAATGGTGGCCGCGCTAGTGTACCTTTAACATTGAAAGTATACAGCTGTGGTCTGGCTCTGGTCTTGCGTTTGGTCTGGACTTGGTCTGACTAGTGCGCGTTACTTCATGTGATCTCCATTTGATCACGTATAATTCCGTGTTTCTCTGGCTGCAAGTTAGTCTGGTCTGAGTCTTGGTCTGGTCTGAGTCGTAGCAGTGCGCGTTCAGCCTAACAGTCAGGCAACTTTTTGTTAAGAATTTAATATTATATGTAATAAAAAACAGAGACCTATTTACACCGCAATATAGAACTTACAATTTCCGTTTTCAAGCAAATTTTCAAACCAATAGAACAGACATGACTGTATGCCGAAGACAGTTTCCTTTCATCAGCAATAGAATTATCAACATGTTACCGGAAAACTTAATGACAAATAGAATAAAAAAAACCAATATTAAAAAAATCATAGAGTGGATCAGATCAATGAATATTGCCCAACTCATTCACACTTAATCAACTTACTATTAAATAATGTCATCTTTTTATGTTTCAACTATAATAACATTTCATCAGGTAAATTATTATCATTACAACGTTTTAATTTTCTTTTTACTAAGTCTTAAGAGTTTTAAATTTCTATATTTCACATAAACCATGATATTCTGTATCGTTCAGCAGTCACGTATAGTGCTTAATTTCATGCATTCTGTTTTATTCTCTTTTTCTTTTCAGATATATTTTATTAAAATTTTTGTATTCATTTCAATTCTGATTGATGCTCGCTGCCCGCACACAAACTTCGGTTTTGCAGGCAGCGCCAAAATAAATATATTGTATTATTTGAGATTAGCATGGTTTTATTTGATGTAAATAGGATTAATTTTCTTTCTTTAGTGTATTGTGTTCTCAATTATAATTTTTGTATTGTACTCAATATGGCAAATAAATTTGATTTGATTTGATTTGATTTGAAGTAGACACGCCAGCGGCAGCGGCCGGCGACCTGCGGCCCATTGGCGGAGCGTGTCCATCAACTGCAGTGTCGACGACAGAGGAAGCGCAACCCTCCTGTCGCACCACGGCGTCAGCGGCAGCGGCCGGCGAGCCGCGGCCCATTGGCAGAGCGTACCCGTCAGCCACGGCGACAATGGCGGAACCACGACCCTCTTGTAGCAGCGCGACGATAGAGGCGCCTCGGAAAGGCAAAAGAGATGTGAAGCAAAAATCAACATGCTACAGTTAACACACCCTGTCACGAAAATTTTCGTGACAAAGGGAAACTCTGCTTTTAGAGCTGTTTTTAGTCATCCTATGCTAGGATGGCTGCTTATCATTATAATCTCGTTGACCAAAGGTCAACAAGGAGGCCGATTGTAGGAGTGTCGCCCTTGCGCAACTTATTCCTACTATCAACAAAACCCTCCCTCCCCACCAAGAATTGGGGTGGCAAGTCTTCCTGAGAGGCAGAGAGCTTGTCTTGTTCTCTTTCTTGCCCTGCTTTTCCTGAGGACGGAACTCTTCCGCGGCGTGATAGCGCTTGATTTAGGAACCAGCGCGTTCCTGTTGGTGAGTGAAGTGTAGAGTCAATTCGCGAGTGTGAGGAGTGCTGGGGGTTCTGCGGCTGACGGAGCTGGCAAGGATCACAGCAAAGCAGAGGCAAGGCTACAATTCTGATCAGGTTAGTGATAGAATTAGTTGTGAGCTAGCGTCCCCGGCTGTAATTTCAGGGAGCTGTAGTGGTCGTCAGATCTTCATCTGGGGGGCCGCTGGGGAGGATGAACCCTGTTTTATCATCCCGATTTTCTAGTTTGGCAGGCGGTTTACCATTGCTGCCTCAGCACCGCTGCCGGCTGTTTCCTGTCCCATCCTTACGTGTTCTAGCTTGGCATGGGGTGATACTACCGCCTCCGTGGCACGTGGCTCACCTCCGCCTCCGGCTATCCAAGTGTTTCTCCCTGCTATCTCAGGCACGAGGATGCCCCATTGCCGCATTAGCAAGTGGTCTGCCTCTGCCGGAGTAGCTTATTTGTGCTCCTATCTATACCTAGCGTGGCACGGGGCCAATCAGCCGCCCCCGCCATCCTTCCAACACCCCTACCCACCTTACCTTGAGGCAGGGGAAAACGCTACAACCTTCTATAGGCAAGTGGCCATTATCACTGCCCTGGCGCTTTCCTTAACCATTAGCGGGGGAAAACTCTATGGCCGCGTGAATCGCGTGGGCCTAGTGGAACATTCCACTGCAGCAGGGGGCAACCGCCGCCGCCACCGCCGGCAAGGCTAGGGGCGTCTGCCATTGCTTTTACCTCTCGTTCCTGACCTTGGGCTTGGAGTCCCGCACCACAGCCATGCAAGGCAAGTGGCTATTGGCCCTGCCCTTCTTTTCCTAGTCTTTTTGGCAGCCCTACCGCTATCAGCCTGGGACGGCCGTGGCACAGGGGGCGGCCGTATTCCTCCCATACCCTAAGTGTTATATGTAAAACCCTGGCAGGCTTGACTGCCACTGCTTGGCGCAGCAGGGGCTAACAGGTTGGCCCATTCCCTCAACCTGAAATAGGATTCCTCATATTGCTGCCAAGGGGGGCGGGTGACCCGCGGGTCATTATTTCAGCCCCGCCAACGGTCATATATGCGGCAAACTTGCTGCAGCTCTTTGAAACCATTACTTACTGGCCCTGCCCACCCGCCGACTGTAGCTAGCTGGTCCGGAGCAACACCGGAGATTCCGACACCCCTGGGCCGACGCTCAGGTATTGTCAGAACCCAAACCAAGAAATAGAAGTTAGAACTGTGAGTGAAACACTTGTACCAGCAAGGTCAGAAATGTTGGTAAAAGTTTGTCTAAAAGGGAACATTAAGGGAGATGATGTTCTTATTGAACCCAGAGCACATCTGTCTGGGTTACAACTGGGAAGAAGCATTAGCAAACCTTGAAACAGACAAACAGTGATGAGTGTAGTCAATGCAACTACCACTCCTAAGATACTCTACCATGACCAGTGGGTGGGCTCAGCTGAACCCATCACACAGGCTAAGCCTGAGGAGCCAAATACCAGACAGAACCTTCAATACAAACGGATCACCACACTGGAAAGAAAGGATCCACAGAAAGAACTTGAGGACAAAATACTAGACAAGTTGAAACACCTTCCTTGTAGAGAAGCTCAAATCTTAAGGAAAATGCTTTTCAAACATCTGTCTGTGTTTGAAGAACCTGGCAGGGATGGCTGCAATCTACCAGTTGAACACCGAATTCCACTGACATCAGAACAACCTATCACCAAGAGACCCTACCGTGTGCCCTATCACCTTAGACCAGTAGTAGAAGAACACCTTGCAGAGATGTTGGATAAAGGGGTAATTGTCCCCTCTACAAGCCCTTGGAATGCGCCAGTGGTGCTTGTGAAGAAGACAACTGATGGGACACTGAAATACCATTTCTGTACAGACTTTAGAGCACTAAATGAAGTAACTTGTATTGATGCTTACCCTTTGCCATTGATAAACGAGACCCTAGAGAGCCTAGGAAAGAGTTGTTATTTCTCCACCTTAGATCTACACAGTGGCTATCATCAGGTGAAGATCGCTCCAGAAGATTGAGAAAAGACAGCCTTCACTACAGTAGGAGGCCACTTTGAATATCAAAGGATCGCCTTTGGGCTTGCTGGAGCTCCAGCATCATTTCAGCGGTTAATGGATAATCTTCTGGCTGCCATAAAAGGAGTTGAATGTTATGTCTATCTTGATGATGTGGTAGTGTTTAGCAACACAATTGAACAACATGCTGAGCGGCTAGGACATGTACTGCAATTGTTTACTGAGGCCAATCTCAAAGCAAACCTGGCAAAATGTGAGTTTGCACATGGAACAGTCAACTATCTAGGGCACCTTATCACAACCCAAGGTGTCAAAGCTGATCCTGTAAAAATTAGAGCAATCAAATTACCCAAGACCTACAAACATGAAAGAGGTGCAAAGTGCATTGGCGTTATTTGGATACTACCAAAGATTTGTACCTGACTATGCAGAAGTGGCTCTACCCCTGACAGTATTGACAAAGAAAGAGACTCCCTTTGTGTGGGGACAGGAACAGGAGACAGCTTTTCAGTCATTGAAGAACTTGCTGTGTTCAGACAAATTACTGATCTTCCCTGATTTTGAACAACCCTTCATCCTAGCCACTGATGCCTCTGGAACTGCTGTGGGTGCTGTCCTATCACAACATGTAGAGGGAGAAGAGAGACCAGTTGCATACGCCAGCAGACGTAATTCAGCTGTAATGCAATTACTCAACTACAGAGAGAGAATTGTTAGCAGTGGTGTGGGCAACAAAACAATTCCGTTGTTACCTCCTAGGACAAAGATTCACCCTTCTAACAGACCATGCTGCCCTTAGTTGGATGCTTAGCTTACACGATCCATCTTCCAGGTTGATATGGTGGGCGCTGAGATTGGAAGAATTTAACTACAATGTTGTACACAAACCGGGGAAGAAATGTACTAATGCAGATGCACTGAGCCGGGCAGTAGCACAGGTGAATGTCACTAACTTGAAGGTGCCTGATATCTTGGAAGAACCGTTGAAAGATTCTTGGTGCTGTGAGCATCTGGCAACAGATCACATGAAAGAAGTTCATGGAGTACTATAGTGGACTGCAATGGGAATTGATCAGACAGTGGTGCATTGCTATTCCCCAATCTCTGAGAAGTGACATCCTAAAACTATGTCATGACTCTCCTTGGTATGGCCATCCAGGAGTAGAGAGAACGCTTGCTAGGGTACAGCAACAGTACTATTGGCCCAGACTAAGAATTGATGTGCAGAAGTATGTGGGGGCATGTCATCAATGTGCCCTCCAGAAAACACCTAAAGCATTGAGGGTTCCACTGGAGACAGCATATGAGCCAAACAAACCTTTTGAGCTTGTATCCATGGATATTGTGGGTCCCTTACCTACCAGCCAGAAAGGAAATCAATACTATGTGAGCTTCATTGACCACTTCACCAGGTATGCTGAGGCTCAGCCCTTGTCAGATCAGACTGCAGAAAGTGTAGCCAATGCCTTTGTAAAACACATCATAGCACAACATAGGGTACCTGGCAGTCTCCTTACTGATCAGGGAATTAATTTTGAATCAAAATTGTTTGGAGAGACATGCCGGCTGTTGGGCATCAATAAGATCCGTACAACTCCCTACCACCCTGAGGGTAATGGAAGAGTGGAACGGCTTTATCAAACACTAAGTGATACCATGGCTCAGTATGTAAGGCAAGATGGAACAGATTGGGATAAGTGGCTACCATATGCATTGATGGCATACCAATCAGTAACACATTCATCCACTGGGTATTCACCATATTACCTGCTGCATGGACGCAAGATGATATTACCAGGAAACACTCCTATGCCTGAGGATCTCCAAAGACAAACTGTTGGGAACCATCTCAGACAATTGGAACAATGCTTACAGCAGGCCTATCAGAAAGCCATCCAGTCATCTACTAGAGCAGCTGTTAACCAAGCCAAAATAGCTAACAAAGGGCAAACTCATCAAGAATTCAAGCTAGGGTATATGGTGTACTTATTTGAACTGGCCATTAAGCCTGGTGAAGCCAGTAAATTCCATTGCCCCTGGGCTGGGCCCTACATGATCACCCAAAGGATGTCCCCAGTAAACTATAAGATCATGATGACAGATGGCCGACAAGTGAATGTCCATGTAAACAGATTGAAGCCAAGCCTGAAACCAAACAACCCACCTAGGAATGAAGAACCAGAAGTGGAAACAAATCAACCTGGAGAGCCTGAAAGAAGGAAAGAAGACAAATCTCCAGAAGAGACTGACAATGAAGAGGAGGTTGGATATTGGCCTCCATATACAGATGAAGAAGATGGCCCTGCTATGGATGGTGAGCCAGAGCAACCAGAAGCAATACCATTGATTCCTGAGCTTAAGAGAGAACTGGAACAAGAAGAGAGGAATGGGAATGAGGAAGAGATGAATGAAAATGAGGAAGAGATGAATGAAATTGAGGAAGATGCTAAGGAGGATGACGTGTTTGAGCAAATAATATCTCCCCAAAGTCCTTTGTCTCCTGATTGTTTGAAAGGGGACACTGAATACCCACCTTGTGGAAGAAATCTGACATCCACTCAGACTTCACCCTACCCACTAAGGAATAGGGCAAACACACTTGCCAAATCATACTACTTACAACCAAGGGATCTCAACTTAGTAGGGTGACCTGGTGCTCAATGTCTAGTATAGAATGGCAAGCCACAGTGTGAAGTATATTTAAGGAAAAGTTGTAAAGTTTATAGTTTGGACAACTAGCGGATAAGTAAAAGGATAATACCAAAATATATAAAAAATGGATGGATGGACTAGGGAAAGCACTCAGCAGTCATGAAATCTTACTTGACACATTTGTAAATATTACCGGTAAGTTTCAGGATTTAGAATTAGCAATTGTTACTAGTTTGTTAGATTTAAGAACAATGCTGAATGCTATTGAAGAGGTGTCTAAGGGCAAATTAAGTCAGAAACTTATCACTCCTTAAGAGTTAAAACAGATAGGCTAATTGTAAAAGTGCGTTGAGCTTGCCTCAGGAATTAGGGCTCATTTCTGGTAACAATGAGGTAGATGCATACTATCAAGCCTCCCGTACTAATGCAATGTCTCTTGATGGGGTGATTCAAGTGATTGTAAATCTGCCGTTAATCACAGCCGGACGTCATTTCACGGCGTACCACGCCATTCCTTTTGCAGTAACTGATGCCACATCAGGATTGGCAACGCAATACCACTTGGACAGGAGCACCATCCTGATAAGTGAGGATTGCCAGAGGCATGCTGAACCACCAAAGGGGTACCTGAGCCAGTGCCAACCTGGAGTGCGGGCCATCTGTCCAGCTACCCTGGTGATATACCACTGACTCCACCCCACCTGCCTCAGCGCCTTGTACCTGAAGGAGCAGGACACTGTGCAATGGCTGTGCCACAGGATTGCCATCCTGGGCACCCCTGAGGATGCATGGGTCTAGGATCACCATTGTCATTGCTGGTTGTACAGCATAACCAAAGAACAGTGCCTTATATCATACTGCAGACAAGGTGACCAATCTGAGACTTCCAAACTTGTCATCAGTAGCCTTGGTGAGGTAGCCACATCAGAGAGCTGCTCCCTCAAAACCAGCATATATGAACTTCTGCCAACCACCAGACGTGCTGGGGAGACTCATCTTTCAAAAAGGGTGATAAAAATGCCCATCCCCAAGGCATTAGTCCTCCAACACACCAACACCATCCCTGGCCTGGAGTTGCAGGACCTACTTGAAGATCTATTAGCTGAGGAACCCCATTGGCATAGTCTTACTGGCCTGCCAGAACTTCCACTAGACAGACTACAGAGAAGGCTAGATGACATCCACCTGGAACAAACCCAGGGCTCAAGCTGTTTCTGGTGGTTGCTACCCAGTGCCACCCTGTTGCTGACCACTATTGCTGTAATGGTCCTCTTCCATCATCACTTACCCCAATGTCTTCAACCCTGGTGCCATCCAAACCCCCAGAACACAGCTGCAGAAATGACTTCAACTTCAAACTTGTTGACCCAGCCTAGACAGTGCAGACCAGATACCCCTAGGCCTGACTACAGCTTACCAATGCCGCCAACCCGACCAAGGCCTGGTACAACCACACGCCCATGAGCGCATAGGAAATGGCACACAACTTGAGACCACTGACAACAGCTGCCACACCCAACAACACCTCTTTCCCCAAGGAGGGGGTAATGTGATAAATGTGGATACAATTTAGGTTAAGTTTATTAAGTTTATAATATATTAGATTAAGTGTAAAGTTAGTTTATTACCAATATATTTGGCACATTAGACTATAACCATTTCTTTCCTTTTTCATATTTCAGTATTAACAAATGTGCCAAATATGGTACTACTGGCTGATCTGGTTGATATACTGCCTGAGTCAATTATTATGCAATCAGAAACAATTAACAGTTCAATACAATTTTGGCATGATAGCTGAGCAAGCAGTATTGCGCAACTCAACCTGATTTTGACTGTAGCAGTTCTCTGTCATGAATGAGAGTTGATAGCAGGCTATTTAATCATATTATTGGAATAGTCATAGTTATGACAATGATCTGCTTAGCCAGCAGACCTTAATTACGGACCTCTTGCGCAATCCTATGACCATTCCTATGGTCACTGACTCTTGACCTGGAAATTTCCAAAATCGTGTGACATCGTACGATATTGGAAATATATGATGGGTGGGGGTTGGCTGGCGATGGTGATACAACCAAGACTTCTTAGTTGGTTTGTCATCCCCAGCTAGTCATTCTAATCCAGACCGCCACCCAAGAAAGACCAGGAAGAGGAGTGACTGGAGGAATGGAGGGCAGGATTCAAATCATATTTCTTGTAGCCGGTGAGTCCCTAATTCCAACACTATAAAACTCGAGCCACCTATTTTGTACTTTCTATTTTGTATTTCTATTCAATCTTTGTGAAATAATTCAATCTTTTTCTCTTAAAGCCCCAAATTTGTTTGAAATTTCTTTTGGATAAGGCCTTTTGCCTACCCAAACCGAGACACCATAACCAAATAACTTCCACGTAGGAATAGGTCTAAAATAAATTCAATTAATTAATTATTCCAATAACTGTAGAATTGAGTGCTGTACTCAAACATTTGTAACTGTTTGCTCGATAGTCTGTCCATCCATCCTCCTCACGGTCATTCAGGTGGGGATTAGGATCTCCCTTTTTTCTATCTTGTTGAACTTATAATACTGATAAAGTGGATTGAGACCGTTGTCCAAAATATAGGTTGTAAATTTTCTAGAGACTTGAATATTCTAATTTTGGTAATTATCCAACAGAAATTTGAATTCTGGAAGAAATAGCAATAAACTAATAAATAATTATTAATAGTTAAGAATAAATATTTTACTGATAAAATTTGATTGAAACAGCTGTCCCAAATATTATTAAAATATTTATTATTATAATATTAAGCAGTCCAATGAGCTCTATTAGTAAAATCTGTAGTAATGTTTCATGACATAAAAATCATAACTTAAATAAGATATAAGAGATCATTAGATATATCATAGAAATATAAGATCAGAACTGTCCCATCTAAAACGTTAGACTTTGGTCTTCTCAATATTTTAATTTAGTTTCAATAAAAGTTGTGCTGTAGTCCATTATAATTATTATTATTCAATTAAACTGATAAATTGATTGTCCAAATCCTAGTTAGCCCAAGCACTTCAAAATACATTGTTTATGTTAATAGGCTGTTTCAAATATTTTCTTTGGGTTTTTATAAAATAAATAAATTCCGTTTTAGTAAGTTTGGCTTCCAATCACGCTGCACTAGGTTGATAGAAAGAGGTCAAGTTTGTGATACTGGAATCCTGTTCCCTAGTTTCTATTGTCCATGTCTTCTTTTATCTGTTAATTTAATGGTATATTCATTCAGTGGTGAATTAATTTATTTACTTATTGACTGATTCATTCATTTATGCAATGCAAATAATAATTCCAACAATTCTAGAAAAATAGACTATTGCATTTAATTAGCAATAAAGTGAGAACTAAAATTTATTGTTTGAAAACACAGACTTCTGTCCAAAACATCTTCATACAGAATTTGGTGAATAATAAAGCTTGAAACCAGGCTATGATATTTTATATTTTCAATTAATTATTTTTTTTAAATTGAGTATTAAGGAGTCATAGTCCAGAAGAAATACTGTATTATAAAAGTTTTGACTTGAGATCAATAAGATATCCCAAATGGATTAATTCACCAAATTTTATGCATGTAATAATCGACTTATTTAACTGCTGTTTGAGTTATGTATCTGAGTATTGATTCTAATTATTTATTGATTGATTCATGCATGTAATAATTGACTTATTTACTTGTTGCTTAAGATATGCATCTGATTGTTGACCTATCGACTTGTTGATTGATTTAGAGATTAAATTATTGATTAATTTGATTAATGTTGGACTAGTGTAGTATTTTCTGATTGATTCTTTTATTTATTTCTTGTTTTAAATTAAATTAAAGATAACTATTAAATTCAGAAAAGTGTGAATAGAACAGCCTGTACTATTCTGCATGGAGAAATATCTTCCTAAATTCTCCTCGAAATTACTTTGTGCTTCTCCACTAAATAAATTCTCCTCAAGTATAATTCTGTATTGAGGAGTGGAAGTAGTATAGCTTCCTCTTCCTTGATATTTGGTCTCATATTTATTTTCTTGAGAATATTAATCCTTCACTACTAAGATCCTTAGGACCCATAAAGGTTGATTGATCAAATTCTTTATCTGCATCAAGGGTACATTGTGTTGTATCAAATTGGTTTTGTCTATATCTTGTTTCAACTAAACCCTGTGTGGCCGGTACTTTGTGTTGTTTTGTAGTTTGCTTACTTTTTATTGTTTAATCTCCTCTTTGTTGTGCCACGATAATAATAATAACAACCTTACTCAAATCTGCAAAGAAGTTGGAATAAAAGTGGTGTTAAAATCCTCTTGTCGATCTCACTGAGTTTACCCAGCCTCTGGAATAGTCTACCCCACCAAGTAGCGAGTAGGACTCTGGGAGTCAAAGCCCCAGAGTATTACAGAAGGTTATGTTTCTAACGCAGTGAAGCTGAAGAATCTCATTCACGTTTGCTGTAAGTATATCAGTATATTCACTTTAACTTTATAATAAAGTGGGAATCGTACGTTAACTTCCTGTAGGAAGTAGTTAACCAGTTAACGTTGACCGTTGACGTTCGAATAGTTGTGCGTTGTGCTTGTGCGGTTCTAATTCTGAGCTAACCTTGTCTCACGTGGAATGCGGATAGTGGTTTATTTTATACTCGTTGACTTTTTGTCGGTTCAGTTATCAGGTAGTTAACCAATTGACGTTAAATTTTGAACAGTTGAGCGTGTGCGGTTCCAATTCCAAGCCATGAACTAAAAATCTCTCTTGCCTCATGTAGGCATGTGAAACGTGGACATTGAATTATTTTGCTCACGTGAGCACGTGGAACGTGTATAGTGGATTATTTTGTTCTCGTTCACTTCCAGGTTTCGTTGACTTGTTTACCGGTTCAGTTATAAAGTAGTTAACAAGTCAATGTAAGCAGGCTTTAATATAGCTCTTCACTTAAACGTTAAATTAAATATTTTAATGGTGTAGTTTCAAGTTTTAATTACAATCTTATGAATTACAAAGTGGTGGTTGCTGTACTGTGGAATGAATTTCCTGTGCACTGTGAGTTTTTATTGGTGATCTGTGGTTTTATTCTGACTATCTACTTGACCTAAGTTTCAACCAGCTAAACTGACTAGACGGTGGTTTGTCAATGCACGTTTTCATTTTTCAACATAAATATAAATCTGGGAACTTATCGAGAGACAGATATATACAGGTATATAAGAGCTGAACTATTGTTTTCACTTTTGGGCTGCCTTAGTGATAAGATAAGGTGGTAGTTTGTTTCTGAATTCGGGTGTTCCTTTACCGCTAGTGAGTGCAATCAGCTAAGCGAACTTTCAGCATTTAAGCGGGAAATCTAGTAACTTAGCAACCTGTAGATTTGTTTATGCTCAGTTCTGATCGAGCCACCACGGCGGGAGTTTTGAAATTGAAAAATTATTAACTCCTCAGTCGGTTACTAATAGACAGTGTGAAAGTTTTTTATCAGGAAGAAACATTTCTCACAAAGGCGATAATAGATAAGAAATTATTAGTATCAGATACTCTGGTAAAGAATTTAAGAAACTTTATTATCTCCCTTAAGTTACCTACTTTTATCTCTCCGTCTTTTCAGAATCATCTGATTGTTATTATGAACACTTGTTGATCTTATCCAATGCGTATATGGACTATAACTTTTCATTATAGATATAGTGAGTTATCTATCATATTAAATGACTGACATGAGCTCGACAGTAACATCGTACAAAACGTCCAAAGGCCACCCGGCGATCCTGTACAAGGGTTTCAAATTTCAAAAAGCTTCATCAACAAGTAAGGGCGATGTATGGCGATGTCTGACGAAATACTGTACCGTATCACTCGTAACAAACTCTGGCTTGTCTATTGTGCGTGATGTTTCGGGGGCGCACTCACATGACGCATCGGAGGGCATAGAAAACCAAGTGCTAATCTCTACTCCTGTGAAAGAAACACATGACGACACCAATGATGCGTTCTTGGGAGAACTACAACAGGAGAACGATCTGCTGAGGGAGCGGATTGAGGTACTTGAGAAGCAGTGGAGCGCCGCCATAGATCGTTCGATGGAATTAGACATCCGTCTAATGAATATGTCATACAGCGAGCCAAGGGGGCAGGACAAGAAAGCGGAGAGCAGCTCACTAGACGGTACTCTCATGGATCGGCTTGGACGTTTTCTCAGAACGGAGGTTATAGCTGATGCCGATATGGACTGTTTTTGTAATTTTTTAATGAACTCTTATCCAGGTAGTCATATAGTTTTGCCTAGTGTAACTAGTATTATCATTAACGATAGAAATTCTGATATATCATTTCTGAATGAAATAGTAAAAAATAATAATATTATTGCATTTGTGATGAGTGATAGTAAACAGGACGGATGCACCATTGACGGTTGGTCAGGCTCTCACTGGAGTGTAGTAGTGTACGATAAGATTTTCAATAGGTTTTTCAGTTTTGATTCTCTCGATAAATATAATTATAGGTCAACTGAAGATTTGGTAGGGAGGATTGGTACATATTTCAATGCAGAAAAATTGGTTACTATGCCTTGTCCACGTCAAAGTAATAGCTTTGATTGTGGTGTATATGCATTGTATTTTATTGAAGAGGTGTTTCAGTTTCGATCGAATAATACAGTAACAAGTTTAACCGAGGGTCTCTCTTTGGATGATAATTTTAATTCTGCTAATTATAGATGGAGAATGCTGGATAATGCATGTGAGGTATTGAAAACCAGTCTCTTTCAAACAAACCAATAATAGAATAGCAAAAAAAAGTAGTACTCAAAATCACATGTACTAAGCAGAGAAAAATTTGCAAATAATGAGAGTTGTACTAGTGATAAGGTATCTGAAAATTCTAGTAGTAAGAAGGACGGTAGTGTGATCAGAGTTTATGGGAGTAGCCACAGCCGAGATCTGCATCATTTTGATGAGTCCAAACTGGTAAACGAGTCAGCGGATTTGTCATGTCAGGAGCAAAGTTTGAACCTATTTCCTCCAACATAAAGAGTGAATCTCATAGTTTCACTAAGGATGATCACATAATTATTATTGGGGGTGGCAATGATGTGTATTGCAATCAGGCAGCGAAATTTCTGAGAGGATTGATTGCTCTTCTTCAAGTATTGACTTATACAAATGTATTAGTTTCCACATTACCGATCAGACATGACCTTCCTGAATGGTCTTGTGTCAACGAGGAGATTAGGAAAACAAATAGAATAATCAAAAAAATATGTAGTAAGTTTAAAAACGTCAAGGTTATAGAGCTATCTGATTTGAGTAGAGATAAGTTTACTAGGCATGGGCTGCATCTGAATGGAAAAGGAAAAGCTGCACTAGCACAAAAAATAGAAGAAATATTGAGTGTAACGATGCTGGTACTAATGGAATAATTGAATTAGGGTATTTTAATAGCTCGGAAAAGTAGTAAATGGTCCTGCATCTGCGATAAACAAAAAATTCTAGAGTTTAGTGAAACGCAGGACCCCGGAACAGTAAATTATCACATCAATAAGGTATCTGAGAATAAAAATATGAATAAATTAAAAATGTAAACTTATTTTATTGGAATGCTCAGGGTTTAACTAATAAGATGGATTATTTAGAATTAGTTGCACATGAGCAGAACGCTGCAGTGGTAGCTGTTGTTGAGCACTGGGTGAAAAATGATAATCTGACAAATATTTCAATTCCTCACTATAAAACAGCGTCCGTTTATGGTAGAACCGATAAGATACATGGAGGAGCAGGATTATTTGTTAGGGATGATTTGGATTTTATCGAATTGGAATCAGTGAAGGAAATGTCCGAGGAAATGATATTTGAAGTAGTTGGAATTAAATTACCCAAAATCAAGACCATAATTATATGTGTATATAGGCCTTGTAGTGATAATGTAGTATATTATAATAAATTCTTGTCTTACTTGTATGAGCTCCTCAGTACGGTCTCGAATCTTAGCTATAGTTTAGTTTTATGTGGTGACTTTAATATAAACTTCAACTCTGACTGTAGAAATACAAATGACTTAATCAATTTATTGAATTGTTTTAACTTGAAAATTACGATAAATGAAGTGACTAGGCCAGGACGTTTAACACCTGGGACATGCATAGACAACATAGCTACAGATATAGATGAGAGTAAAAGGTCATCAAGAATAGTACATACTATGTTATCAGATCATTATGCATTGCTGATAGAAATGAACATCGTGAATATTGAAGGAAATGTAAATATGAATAAAAGCCCAATAAATAGACCCTACTTGAGAATGATTAATGATAGTAATACTGCTTTATTTTGTGGAATCATGGATAAGATTAACTGGATTAAGGTTTATTCACAATTTAGCATAGATGATAAAATTGATGTGTTCTTTGAATCGATAATGAATGCTATAAATACAGCTTTTCCACTTACTAGAGTTAGAATTAAGAAGACAAAATTTGATAAATGCTGGTATACAGCGGAATTGCAACAACTCAAAGAGCAGTGTGAACTACTTCACAGTTTGACTGGTATTTATGCTCATAGTTTAAATTATTATAAATACCTGAGGTCAGAATATAAAGAAACAGTAAGAAAATACAAAAAAGCTATGAAAAATGCTAAAACTGTATACTATAATAATATTATTAATAAGTCTCTAAATAAAAATAAGGAGTTATGGAGAGTTGTAAATAAAATTTCTAATAAGAACTCTAAAGCTGAAGTCTTCCAGAGTGAGCATAGTTCTGAAGTCTTCAATGATTTTTTCATTGATAATATAAATAGGATAAGCAAAAACATACATGTAAGTGATAAGGATAGCAGATATTACCTTAATAAGTGTCAATCTAGTTCTAAGAGACTTTTCAAATTTAATCATGTGGAAACTATGTATTCAAATATATGTTCCTTAAGCAATAGTAAATGTTACGACATTTATAATATTAATTCTTTGATATTGAAGATAGCTTCTCCTTATATATATGTGAGGTACTCACTCATTTGTTCAATGAGTGTATTGATAAAGGCGTGTATCCAAGTAAGCTGAAGAATGTGAAGGTATTACCTATTTTCAAAAAAGAAACAAAAAATATTTAAATAACTATAGACCAATACATATTGTACCTACTTTTTCTAAGTTATTTGAGTCTCTGCTGCATAATCAACTCTCCGAATTTTTTTGAAAGAAACAATTTGTTCACTGAAACTCAGTTTGGCTTCAGACCAGGTAGGGGAACTGGTCATGCAAAGTCAGTTTCTTCTCTTATCAGCTCTGTTGTGTCTGATTTGAATCAAGGGTCGAATGTTGGATTTAGATCATACGATATGACAAAGGGATTCGATACTGTAGAGCACAAACTTCTATGCGACAAACTTAAACATTATGGTTTAGATACAACCTCAGTTAAAACAATCTTATCATACTTGAGCAATAGAACGCAATTTGTGTATACAAATGGTAGTCTTTCTAAAGGTCGACACATTAGTTATGGAGTACCTCAAGGGTCTTCATTGGGACCTATACTCTTCAACATATACATTAATGATCTTCCTGACTCTATTGCAAGTGAATCTAATTCTGGTTTTTTGTTTGCTGATGATTTTGGCTTAAAGGTTAAAGGTAAGACAAATTCTGAAGTTGAAAATGCTCTATCCAATTACACAGCTGATTTAAAAGATTGGTGCTCGGCGAATAATCTTTCACTTAATGAGGACAAAATTAGTGATATCTATTTCACGTTTAGAAAAAACGATGATTCCAGTAGCTGCCCTGTGGCAATCAAGTTTCTTGGTATCTGGATTGACAGACACCTGACATGGAATCACCATATTAACTATGTAATAAGGAACGTCTCAAAAGGTCTTCATCTTATTAGAAGGTTGAGAACATGTGTAGGAGTTGAAATATTGCTCAAGGTTTATTATGCTCATGTACAGAGCCTCTTTTGTTACGGTGTTATGATCTGGGGGAATAATCCTGAGACAATTAAAATTCTCAGGTTGCAAAAAAAGATAATGAGGCTCCTATGCAATGCAGAATACCGAGAAATCTGCAAACCTTTATTTAAAAAAATGAGAGTGATGACATTCCCAGCTCTCTATATTTATTTCACAGTTGTATATGTACACTTCAACATTGAAAGATTTTATGTGAATGGACACCACCATAATTATGCAACAAGAAATGAAAATAGCTTAAGAGTTCATAGGTATCAGCAGAGTACATCTCAAAAACTGAATCCATATATGGCTGTGAAACTTTATAATTATTTGCCTGCCACTATAAGATCTTTATGTAAAAGCGCTTTTGAGTTGAAAGTAAAAAAAGCTTTGATAGAAGAAACACCATATAAAATAGCTGACTATTTTTCTATAAATTGGAAAATGTATATATAATTAATACTAAAAATGATATACTGCATAAGTAGTTAATAAGCGATTGTGAAAGATAATTGATACCTATTTTAGAGACTAATGGATGTATTTAACTTTGTAAAATTGTCTATGTGTTGCAGGCTCATGTTTGCCTAATATTATTATTTATTAGAGTTACCAACTATGACGTCTATAATGTGAAAACATTCTCTGACAATAAAGATATTTATTTATTTATTTAAAAAAAAAACGTTTTGCCTTTTCGATTTTTTGCCTTTTAATATTTTTTTTAACTTTTTATTAATTATTATTAAGATGTCTGATGTAGAAGAAAGTAGTAGTGATGAAGAGAAACGTCTTCCAGGAAAAAACGCAGACTAAGAAGGGAAAAAGTACTTCTGAAAATAAGAGAAAATTCGTTCATAAATATAGGGCAGAGTGGGAAAGGGATAGTGCATTTAAAGACTGGATAAAACCAAGCAAAAAAGGGGCAGAATATTTCCACTGTAGGATTTGTAATGATGACAATAAAGCAGGTTTGTCACCTGTAATAAACATTGCATGTCTGAAAAACACTTAAAAAACTGTAGGTCAGTGAAATCGTCAAATTCGTTAGTTCAAAGCTTTTCTAAAGCAACTACTTCGATAAATAAGGTGAAAGAGGGAGAAATAAGACTAGCTAGTTTTATTGCCGAGCACAACATTTCTATAGAGACTTCTGACCACTTGGTAGAACTAATCAAATCTGTTTGTCCGGACTCTGAAATTGCAAAAAATATGTCTTGTAATAGGAGTGAGTGCACTGCTCTCATAAACAACGTTATTGGTAAATCAGAATTTGAAGAATTAGTTACTCTAATGCAGAATAATAAATTTAGTATTATTGTTGATGAATCTACCGATAGAACATCTGGAAAACACCTTGCAGTAGTAGTGAGAACCTGCACTGATGACTTGAACATTCGTGATGATTTTTTAGCTTTATTGGAAGTCACAGATGGGACTGTCTTGGGGCTGTATAAACTTCTCACCCAATTCTTCAATGAGAACGGGATTCCATACAAATCCAATTTATTAGGGTTTGCTGCTGATGGGACAAACACAATGATAGGTGCCAAACAGTCTCTGCAATCTTTATTGAAACAAGATGTACCCAACCTGTTCATTATGAAATGTGTTTGTCATTCACTAGCGCTATATGCTTCATATGCCTGCGAGAAGATTCCCAAAGACGTGGATAATTTAATAAGGAATATTTACAACTATTTCAAATCAAGTCCTAAAAGGCAGAATGAGTTAAAGAAGTTTCAAAAATTTGTGGAGATGAAGCCACACAAGTTGTTGAGGCCTTGTCAAACAAGGTGGCTATCTCTTCTTGCGTGTGTTGGAAGAGTTCTAGAACAATATCCAGCCTTAATTCTATATTTTCAAGGAGAATACCTGATTGATGAGAATGCAAAGGACATTTATGACAGTCTGACAGAGATAAACAAATTGTATCATCTTCTTCTTCTGAAAAATATACTGCCCACCATTGTCAATTTAGATTTAGAGTTCCAATCAGAATACCCGAAAATTCAGAACCTCTACTCCCACATTGAAACAGCCTACAAAACAATCTTGGATTGCTATGTTGACCATCAGCTGATTAAAGAGATAGATGTCACACAGTTCCAATACAGGAATCCAAGTAACTTTGCTAAGCTTGAAAATATTTATTTAGGTGCTAAATGCACTGAAATTCTATCAAGCGAAAATCCTGTAGTCACAAGACAAGAAATTCAAACATTCCGGATCAACTGCCTGAACTTCTATGTAGAGTGCATACACCAGATTTTTCAAAGATTCCCTTTTCATTCAGATCATGTAAAATGCCTCAAAAATTTGGAATTCCTTGACAAAAACAAATTAGGTCAAATTCAATCTCTAGCTCCAGCTTCTTTATAATTCAAAAAAGTTATTAATGTTGATACTGTAGCTTTAGACAGGGAGTGGCGGTTACTCAGAAATACTACAGGCACTATAGACACTACAGGAAAAGATCAAAGTTCTACTGTTTTGTTTGAAAAGTTCTACTGTTGGGTTGAAAAGGAGATGACGCGGAAGCTTTTCCAAATCTAAATACATTTGTTGCCCAAATATTCACCCTTCCACATAGCAGCGCTTGTGTTGAGAGGGTGTTCAGCACAGTGAATCTCAATAAAACAAAAACACGTAACAAACTGAGAACTAAAACCTTGACTGGTTTGCTACACACAAAAAACTTTATTAAGACAAAAAACAAGAGCTGCTTCAACTTTGAAATCAACAAGAAAATGTTGATGAAACATAATGATATGTACTAGATAAATAAAAATTGAACAAAGTGTAAATAGGATTATATAGACTAAGATTGATCTCATAAGATGCGGTAGTTATTGGGTTGTAAATAAGGTTTACGGTACCCTATACCTATAATTATTATATTTAAAAAAGTAGAAACTAGTCTAAACATGATATGAAGTGGTGCTAAGTGTGATTGTTCTTACAAACAATATAAAAGAAAACTCAAGTTTGTTGAAGAAATTGTGAGAAGAAAAAAGCTGCCTGCGGTATGAAAATAATGATGGGAAAAGTTTGATATTCTCAACATTTTTTTCAGGTTTTAGTAACACTTCTTTTTTGATTTCCAGTAGTATTTAATTATTTCATTTGCATGTATGATTTCTATTGTAAACATGACTCAGTGTGGGTGCTTACTTGTGTGTTTATAATTGTGTGCATGCATAATAATATTAATATCTGGGCCCTGGCTTATAAACATTTTACAATCCACATTACTCATAATTCGTGGATTTTATGGGCGTTTCTGTCTCATAAACGTTTCCAATAAAAAGCAAATTCTACAGTATCAGCTGATTAAAAAAATGACATGAAACGAGTTTACCTCAAGTAGGCCTAAATAGAATCTTGGAATAGTTCAATGCTATTCCTTTAAAACCAAAACTTTGCTCCTAATTTAATGATTTTGATATATAAATTGATCTATTATTATGAATATATTTGATAATAAATATCGAGCATTATTTTTATAGTGAGATTTGAATAGGAATAATTTTTGTCGCTAAAATATTATCATAACCTACAAAGAAATTGTAAACAAACCAAGTAAGAAGACCCTAGCCTTGTAATCTAAAATGGTCGCAATGATTCGAGTTTGAACAGCTCATATTGTGAATTTTTCGTCTGAACCAATTTACATAGACATATAACCTACATCTTAAACCTTCATCATTTATCATCACTCATTCAAACCAAGTCGCAGTTGTAAAGAAATAATAAAGAATACATGGGATTTTCTATTCCACTCAAACCATCGCGGACATTTTGGATTTGAATGTTTGGGTCTTCTTGTGAGTTTTGGCTGATGGTTGATTCAACAGCTGATCCTTTCCAAAATTTGGAACATTGTAAATTGAGAATTTTATTGGTGAATCTACAATCCCAATCACTTGTTTTTCATCAGAAAAACAAGCTGTAGATCTTTATAAGCCAGGGCCCTGGTACCAAGCTTTGCTCTGAAGCTGCAGCTGAACTGTTGAATTACATAAATATGTTATTGTGAAAAATCAAGGAACCTCCTTGTAAAAAATAAATTCAAAATTGATATGATCACCTCTCACAAGTTTTTAACAGTAATGAACATGTGTTATAGACTTGAATGTAACTCCATTCACTCCAGCTGGATAGCGTTGGTCAGCTAATGATAACAGCCATTATACGCAGTACTTGGGATTATGCCTGAATAAGGAAAATTTTATTCTTTTATTAATCCTGCCAGAGAGTTTTCCTAGACATGAGACCTGGTGCAATCTTATTTTTCCATCACGGTTATATTACATTTCAAATTTCAAGAAAATTGTTAGAGCCATTTTCTACATCCGTGGTTCCACATACAAACATACATAGAAACAGTCATACAAACATACATACATACATACAGAAATTACTCACTTAATATAATAGGATAAAATAATCACGGTAATAGCCTAATTATGTCTGATAATAGGAAGAAATATTATGGTAGGTTAGAGTGGGGAAATTTTGTTGGTCTCAGTGGGGAAAATATTTTTTCCTACAGTTGCCTCAAAAAGTGCCAATTACGCACTGAATCTAGTTTGTAAAATTGGACATTCTCGAGGAGTGCGTAAATGAAAAATGCAACGCGTAAAATCGTATTTTACGTTCTCCCACCTAGAACCTAACAACACGAAATAGTAAGCACGTTGAATGGACGTTCCGTATTCAGAATCCGAAATTAGGTTGGCAACACTGGCTCGACCGCTAGCCAGATGCCGGCTCCCGAAAGCGAAAGTGATTCTAACCTAACGTATTGCGCTCGATCTTTAAGTATAACTTATTTCAATTGATTTTTCTTGTAAAAAATAATGGATTTCAGTGAAGATGAAGAAAACGAAACCAGCACTCCGGAGGAATTGAAAGAAATTGCGAACTCGCTCAGCCTGCTTCCGAAAAATCCAAACAAATATACGAACATAAGTTTAACCAATTCAATTCTTGGTGCATTGAGAAGAAAGTTACTAGAATAAGTGAAAATGTGTTATTAGCCTACTTTTCCGAACTATCCAAAAACATGAGCCCGTCGACAGTTTGGAGCACATATTCAATGTTGAAGTCTACCATAAAAATAAAAAATGATATTGATATAAGTAGGTTCAAAAAAGTGATTGCTTTTTTGAAAAAATGCTGTAGGCTATGTACCTAAGAAGTCGAAGATTCTATCAAAGAGTGAAGTTGAACAATTTTTAAAAAAAGCTCCAAATCATTTCTTTTTAATGAAGAAAGTGGTATTAATAATTGGTATATCAGGTGCGTGTAGGCGTGACGAACTTACCCAGATGAGAGTTGAAGACATCGACGATAAAGGTGATGTTTTGATCATAAAAATACTGAAGAGTAAGAACTACAAAAGTCGCACATTCACAATCACAAACGATAATGAAAGTGACATTGATTATCTCCAATTGTTCAGAGACTACTTAAAATTAAGGCCAGTGAACATTGCCAGCACAGGTCGTTTATTTTTGAACTTTAGAAATGGTTTATGCACGAGACAGCCTGTGGGTAGTAACACAATAGGGAAAATTCCATCCGATGTAGCTACTTTTTTGAAATTGGCTGATCCCCAGCTGTACACTGGACATTGTTTCCGAAGAACTTTGGCTACTTTTAGTTGAAGCAGGAGGTGACATCCTACAATTGAAAAGGCACGGGGGTGGAAGAGTTCTACTGTGGCAGAAGGATATGTAGAAGAATCTATAACTTCAAAAATTACAACTGCAACAATGATTCTTGGTCAAAATAGTCACGTAAATACCAATAAGCCTCATCCAACCTCAGCAATACAACAAACAGCAACATCAACAACTCAATCTCATACCGGTACTGAATCACAGCATTCTCAAGAAGTTTCGCCTGCTACAGCTGGTATCGTAATTAATAACTGCACCAGCTGTACATTCAATATCAGTATAACCAACAATAAATAATAAACACCTTCTTTAACATTTTATATTATATTATAATCATGAAAATAATCAACATTATCAAGAGAATTATCAATATCCAATAAGATGTAAATAAATTTTTATTAGTGTGTGAAAATGATCATCTCTATTTCATGTTTTCAACTTAATTTTACAGCTATTATAACAATGAATAATATCATCTTCTAGTCCTAGTGGCTTTTGCAAAAAGCTTCAGTTGGAAAAAGTTTATGCATGCTGAGAAGACACGCTGTCATAATATAAAGTGTACTGTAATGACGAATCTTCCCAGCTTGCGCGAACTCTTCTACTGGAGACAACAGTCACTAGATGTAATATTAGAGACAGAGCGCTCCGATAGAGCTCTCATTGATACGCTTCACCAAAAAATTGGTTGTAAAATTACGGTGGTTATTGATTCTCAGCTCTTTCTAGACAATCAGTGAGCTGCCTGCAAGAGTAAATTGAAACAACAACTAAATCAGCTCTACTAATTTGCTTCGAAGACAACTTTATATTGTCCTGACAATAGCAATCATTAATAATAACAGTCATTCACCAACTTAATTTTTCACCAGATTTTTTGGGCAGCTTGTTCTCTCAGCGGTTTTTCAATGGGAAATGGTAAGGGTTTAATGTTGTACGTGACCTTGATGCAGAATTTGAGAATAAATTTTTTGCTGAAAACGACACATCAATTTCTTGAACCGTTTAAATATATATATTTAATTATATAATTCATGATATAAATTTAATTATCAAGTTAATATTCAAAAAACAGTTTGATAGGACCACTTGCTTGCTTCACTATTTATTTCGTTTTGAAAATCTTTGTTGAAATCATGTATCAACACATTACCTTCCCATTATTTAAAAAATAAATATTCCGCCATCTTCAATTTCCCAAACTTGTAAGATGGAGATACTTTACATAATTTTTATGAAGAATATAAAGATGAAATGAATTATGAAGATTACGACAAAAAATACTGAAAAATTACTGTAGGCTACAATAAAACATTTGAAAATTCCAGGTTATTTTCATCCACTCATAACAGGGGCCTAATAATGGTAACTGTAGGAAAAATTTAGTGTGCAACTCGACCGTAGTGTTGTTGCTGCACTCGAGAAACGTTTTTCACTCGCCTACGGCTCGTGAAAAAACTGTTTCTCTCGATGCAGCAATCTGTCACTTTACGCTCTAGTTACACAAATAACTATTTTCACCTGGCAACACTGATTGGTAGATGACAAATTAGAGCTACCCTGTGTTGTCGAATCTTGTGACTCAGGCTCATTTGGGATCTACATTAAATAGAGATGAGAATTATAATTTTAAACAAGTATCAACAAATTGGAGGATTATTTATTTATTGAAATAGAGAGCTAAACTCTACATCAAATAATAGACATCTGACTTCAACAAATCCATTAACAACCCATTACTCACCCTTTATTGAACCTACAGGGACCTATGAGCTAGGTATTGTCACAAATTTAGCTCACCAACGTGTGGTTTAGGATCACATAAGGTCTCAAATTGGACTTCTGTGGATACTGGAAAAGTTTTAGTCATTTCAATACAGTGGAAATATTGCAGATGCCCTAATAGGTTGAAAAATGTTCATTTGGAATAATTGTAAAGCCAATAACTACAGTATTTAGGTGTGTGTGGTGGCATGGAAGTAGTTGGTGAAGTTGAAATGTTTTAAAGGACAGAAATTCTGTACAATGTCAGGTATACTGAATATTTGGGAGATGAGATAAAAGAGACAAAAGCTTTTCAAGCAGTGAGTAGCCTAATGCTTTACCATATATGGTTCACATGTTCCAATAACCAAATTAGAGTGCATTGAGCATATTGAGAAAATTATTTGGACTAGATTGAGGAAACTGAAAGCTCAAGGTAAGAAACTCTCTGATGGCAAAAGTTTGGGAGGAGAGAAAAGACTGACAATTGAGGCTACCCAAAAAAATCAACTTTTCTATAGTTTAGTATGGACTTGTTAATCACCCATCACCTTGCAAAACTTGCATCAAGTTGGGATGTGTACCCAGTACTATTAAGCCAAAGGTCAAGGAAAGATATAGATATAACGTTTTCTTATGAACTACAAAAGACACCGAGTTTACTGATCCACTGTACAATTTTAGAGTCAAAATGTTTATTAACAGTTTGGACATGCTTACGGTACAACTTAAAAATAGGTTTCAAGTAATGGAGAATATACGTGAGTGGATACTTCAAGTTTTTAACACCTAAGTTCTTGGTTGAAAAGCTGACATTGAACTCATGGACCATGCCCAATTGTTCTGTGAAAAATATGACAAATGCTCAAATTTTTTGTCAAATTGATGTCTCAAATTGTTTGTTTCAAAAATGTGAGATTAAACATTTCTTCATGTGAAATTAAACATTAAACATCTCTCAATTGTGAGATTAAATCAAGTGAGATTAAAGACAGAGTTATGTAAAAAGTTGTGGATGTTGTACGCTTTTTGCTCATTGAACAACAAAGTTTATCAAGCAGCCTTCCGGATGTGTGCACTGCCCTGATCATGTATTTGTTCTTCCAGTTAAATCAGCAGCAGAGGGGGTTGTAGAAGGGCACACCTACTTGGCTAGCGGGGGCACTCCCATGGCTTAGTTACACCACTGTCCAAACCCCAGACTCAAATACAATACACTGATTAGTGTCTATTTGTGTCACTACACATTTGTTTAAAAAATGAATTTGACATTTAAAAATACAACATTGAAAATGCCATATTTGATTGTAATAAAGCATTTAGATTGATTTTCAAAGTAAATTTTCCATGTAAACAATTGAAGTGGATTTCAATAATAATATTGCAGTGGATGATTACAAAGTAAACCACAAAGAATGCAATTGAAATCAGTTTGTGAAATAATAAATAAATGAGTATACAACTCATGTAAGTAGAGTTTAATTTCTACTACGGTATGTTATTTTTCAACTTTCTTGTAATAATATTAATTTATCACAAAATACGTCTCAAAATTTTAATTAAGAAACTTACTTTTTATGGTTTTGACAATAGAGCAATAAGTTTAATACCACAATAGTCTTACTTGCACGATAGGTACCTACCTGTCTGTCTTTTACAAAAATTGTTATTCTTGTAATTCATGCTTTGTTTCTGCTTCAAAATATACACTTTCTATACTATAAAATATAACTTTGTGTGTTGGAAATGTTGGAGGCTCAAGCTAATCTAGCTTCACAGTGAGAATGCTACTGTTGCCAAGATTCTCAACACAAAGACAAACATTCCAATCTATATATATAATCTAACTTCCTGCAGGTATTGCCAAAAAGTGACCACAAGTTGATTCAGCCAGATTCAAAACCAAAGCAGAACCACTTGGTGGAGAAGGGTGTGTAGTACAAATAGATGAGAGTATGTTTGGCCATCGAAATACAACAGAGGACATTTGCTGAGTGGATCCTGGGTGTTGGGGATGATCCAGGATGAAGTGGAATACATACAAATGGTTGTTGTGAATAAAAGGGATGCTGAGACTCTAGTCCCAATAATTCAAAAACATGTAAAGCCAGAAACAATCATACATACTGATTGCTGGAAGGCATATGATGGTCTTGAAGATGCCGGCTACATACACAAGAGAGTCAATCACAGTGATCTGGAGCATCGATTTGTGTATGAAGATGGTAGCCACACTCAAAGAATCAAGGCCACTTGGCAACTAGCAACGAGCTGGTTCAGAAATCGGCGGTACAGAGAAGGGCAATTTGCTTTTACCTTTGTGAATACCTATAGAGGCGACATTGCAAGAAAAATGGCATTGACAAATTTGCATGCTTGATTGATGCCATGATTGCAGAATATGGACGCTCTGCTCAAGAAAATCAGTACCTGCAAAGGTTCTGATTTTCTTCAACAGAACTGTACCTAAAAGACAACTTTCAATGTAGAGTCACTGAGGGAGAAGAATCTACTGCTGTCACTCCATTGAAAAAAACAAGATGAAGATGCAATCAAAAAGATGTCCAAAAAGTCATTTTCAGGACTCCCCTAACAAAGGGGTGGGGAATGAAGCTGACTACCTCTGTATGGTGATCCCTGGAAATGTCTTTGACAGCTAAAAGTCAGCAAAAAAATCAATACAGTTTGAAAAAATAGAAGCTTTATCATAATCCCACACAACCACACTAAATGATCATCTTGTGTTAACTACCTGATCCTTGAAAAACAGATCTGCATTCAAGAATTCATTTGAATAAACCCAAATAGACCTAACCTAACCTAATCTAACAAAATCTTACCTAACCAAACTAACTTAACCTTCATGCGGGCGCGTGGGCGGTAGTTCACCGCCCTGGCCATTCTTTTGTGTGCAGTTGAATAACGGCTTGCGGCCTGACCTTGGGAGGGGGATGTATTCTCTAGTCACACTTTTTGACAATAGGTTTCAGTGTTGACAAGGGTCAGTCTTCTAGTAGAGAGCAACCAGCGAGTTTCAAAGTTATCAGTGCACGGAAGGCGGTAGTTTACCGCCGTGCGCCCACTAGTGTTATTCTATACGGCAACTGTAAAACCAAGAATGTAAGTACAAATCTTCGTAATTACTAGTTTATTTCTCCCTAAAAATGAATATTATCAATTGAATCGCTGAGATAAAGGATAACAACAAAGATATAAGTGTCTAAAACTACTTTATTATGACATTACATATCGTTATTTGTTATTATTTTGATTCCTCATTTTATTTTCGGTTTTCTGTCTTTCTTTTCCTCTCTGTCTTTCATCTGAATGGATCTATACTCACTTTATACGTCATTTCAATGGTAGAATTATTTGTTTGGTTCATTACTACACTGTACACATAATAGGAGAGGGAAATACTTTGATATATCTTATGACTTCTTATAATATCATATTTGAATTTTTCTTTTTCGTCCTTCTTATAGTCTGCACATACATTATTCAATATCTTGATACTACATTACTTACAAATTTACATATTATTACATTTTGCTTCTTCTATGACTAGTAGTAACAGATAGTATAAGTTGAGTACTTTTTTCAATAGTAAATAAAAGGTTTATTTTCAGGGCACGTTTCATCAATCCAAAGGATTTCAATCGGGTCCTCAATGAGTTGGAATCTGAAGAAGAACGTGGAGAGCAGAATGACTTTGAAGACAACATCGATTTTGAAGCTGAAGTCATTGAACATGATCGACACAACAGCAAATCTGAAAACGACTTGGAAGAGCCGATGGAGGTTGATGAGGCGCCTGTGATGAGAGAAGAAGAAGAAAACTTGGAAGGTTTAAGATTTTTCATTGGGAAAAATGGTGATACATTGTGGGCAAATAGACCTCTCCACCAAACAACAAAAACAAAAGCTGTAAATAGAATAAAGACAATTCCTGGACCAAAAGGGGAGGCAAGAAGGTGTAAAAGTAGGAGTGAATGTTTCCTGAAAATAATTTTGGAATCGATGATTCAAAAAATTGTAGAATATACGAATATATTTATTTCAAAACAAAAAGATGTAAGAAAAAACGATAGTGTAGATGAAGATGGTTTTAGGGACAGAGATTAAAGGCCTACCACTAGAGAAGAAGTTTTAGCTTTATTTTTGATTGCTGTGAAACGGGGAAACCAAAGTGATGTTTCTGAGTTTTTTACTACAAATGGAACTGGGTTGACTATATTACATGCTAACTTCAGTGAGTGTCGATTCCGTATGTTGTTGAGGTCACTTCAATTTGATGACATCACCACCAGAGTGGAGCGATCTCTCCAAGATAAATTAGCTCCTATCCGCAAATTCCATGCTTCATTCATAGAGAACTATCAAAGTGCATATAATGTTGGTGAATGTATTACAATTGACGAGATGCTGGTAGCTTTTCAAGGACAATGCAGTTTCATACAATACATGCCCCAGAAGCCAGCAAAATATGGTTTGATAATTTATGCAAGTTGCGACTAACAAACTTTTTACACAAATAATATGTTGATATATTGTGGAGTTCAGAGACCTGGACCATACTCTACCACCTCCAATAAGCCTTTTGACATTGTAAATAGTTTGTGTGAATTTGAAAAAATCAAATAAAAATGTCACTACTGATAATTGGTTCAGTAGCTATCCATTGGCTGAACACCTTTTTTCAAATGGACTGACGTTTATGGGGACTCTGAGGAGCAATAAAACTGAGATCCCACCGGAGTTCATACAAATGAGTGCTAATTCAACTCCAGGTACTCATTTTTTTTGATGCAATGATTTGGCTACTCTGGTTTCAAGTGTAACAAAAAAAAAAGAAATGTGTTGTTGTATTATCAACTCTACATGATGGAAATGAGGTTGATGCTGAAACTGGGAAGCCGGTACAAATAATGGACAACGATTCGACTAAAGGGGGTGTCAATACAGTTGACCTGATGTGTTCGCGAATCACAACATCAAGAAGAACACAACGTTGACCAATGGCACTTTTCTTTTGCCATCTAGACATTGCCGGAATCAACTCAATGAGGATATACCAGATGAATAATCCGCAAATATCTTTCTTGAGGCAGGAATACATATATGAGTTGGCACTGGAGCTGATGGAAAAAAACTTGAGGCAACAGGCTAAGCTAACTTGTCTTCCAAAAGACTTGAGCTTATTTCTAAGTGCATACAAGGAGACTGATGTTCCAGTTGAGAAGCCATAGGAGATGCTTTTGCTACATTTGTGGTTCAAAGAAGAACTGCATCACCAAACTACTCTGCAACACTTGTAAGAGAAGTGTTTGCAAAAAACATATTGTACCAATATGCTCCAACTGTGAAAATGCTGACTTGGAGAATTCAGACTGAGCAAAAAATCCATATCAATAATATCAATATGAATAATTATCACATTATTAGTTAATTCATTTATTATATTATTTCCAATATTAATTTTTTCTTATGTACTGTATTTAGTTTATCACATTATTAGTCAATTCTTTTATTATATTATTTCCAATATTAACTTTTTCCCATGCACTGTATTGAGTTTACATTTAATATAATAATAATACTTATCACAGGAGTTTGTTGATTTGTTATTGCCTATCCTATAATATGTGTTTCATACTGTGTCAAGTATTCTCAAACAATATAAATTCATGAATATATAATTCAGGCTGTTTATCATACACATTTTTGTCATGTCAATCGAAATTTTAAATTGAAAACATTGAGAAAATTGGAAGGCGGTAAACTACTGCCGCGCGCCCAGTAGTGTTAGAAAATTCGCGCGCCCGCATGAAGGTTAACCAACCTGACCTAACCTAACTCAGCCTGACCTTACCTTACCTAACCTAACCTAACCAACCTAACCTGAGCTAACCAGCCTTTTTTTTGAGTTGGCAGATGGCACTCACTCAGTGAACATGTGTTTACTGTGCTCTCCCGTTTTTCCTCATAAAAAGTGGTTTTTCAAAGTGTTTCAAATCAAGTCATATATCATCGGATGCAGAATTTCATGGCGGATGTGATGGTGTAATTTGCTGTGCCTTTTAGTGCTTCGTTAATAAGTTATGGATTTTAAAGTTTTTTGCAACTGTTTCTTGTGTGAATTTTTTGTTTCTTGTGACTTCTGGATTGTTTTTATACCAATAGAAAGCCCCCATTGAGCTGTATCTTGTACTGTATCTCTCGTTTTGATAGTTGTTTCAATGCTCTAGTTATAACACAAATTCCATTGTCGCATGGCCGGCGATTTCCCCCTCTGATCATTTCCTGCAAAGTCTGGTGTGTGAATCTCATACATCATGATATACCAAACATTTTAAGACCTCATTCATCCGATTCGGTCGAACGGTTGTGAAGTAATGATTTTTTTTTTAATTTCATGGTCGCGTTCATTCCTACCGATCATTGCAGTCTCCGAGTAGTATATGTTTTTGAGTTCTGTCGCAATAGTTCGCGAGTAGTGTAAAGGCGCCTCCATACATGCGGTATTTGGGAAATACCGAACATTTGGTGTTTGGCGAACAGTTTTGCTTGCTATTTCCCAACTAACAAACATCTCCACACATGCGTGGTTTCCCAAGCACGTATTCGTACTGGGAATGGTGAATCGTCAATCAAATAGGTGACATTTTCAAGGTCAATAATGTCAAAATACTGTCGAAATTTCAACTTTTAAAAATCTAACACTACAGTACTAATTTCAACTTTAATCTTGGCAATGATTGAATATTAATGTTTGTAGGAATTTTTAAAACATTCAAAGAATCAAGATTATAATTCAGTAACCTGAAACAGACTGGACATTCACTAGTTTTCAATATAATATTTGAATTGAATTTAATTCAATTTCATAGTATCAAAATTGATTATATCACTTAAAAATCATCCACAGACTATAATTTAATATTTATCTCATTTAAAATGATTATGTATTAAATTAACACGTAAGAAACTTTCCTCAATTGACTTAACCTCAATCTACATGCAGCAACAACAAAATTAGCCGAACATGAAGGCATATGTGTGGATGGGCAAAAAGTTTGCTATTTGCCAAACATTCGTCCACTTTGATGTGTCCAAAAGACCGACAATGGATGGAACACACAAACATTTGTGTTCACTATTTCCCAAATAGCAAACACTCTGCTCCACACTAGTCATGATTCAGCAACTAGGTGTTTGGTGTTTCCCGAATAGCACATGTATGGAGCTGGCTTTAATGTGAGTACTTGGACAAGAAACTGGAAACTACTCAAACAAAAATGTTACATAGTATTCTTCATATTTGTCTGAACCAATGCACAAAAAACTCTGAAATACTAGGAAGAATGCATTTAAAGTATCTTCAGAAAGAGGCTCACATATCAAAGTGGAAATGGGCAGGCCACGTCGCAATAATGGACAAAGACCAATGGACCAGAATTTGCACTGAATGGGTGCCAAGAGACAGGACCAGGAGCAGAGGACGGCCACCAATATAATACAGAGTATTTCAGGAGGAATGTGCAATACTTCTCAGGCTGATTCCTTACACCAAGTAGACAAAAAAGTTCCATGGGACCATCCCCCAAAAACGCTTTGTTACCGAGATAACAATGGTGGAAAATTGAGATTTTTCAAAATATATTATTTTTTCTAATTTTTTAGAGGCTTTAGTGAGGTTCTGAAATAATCAATTCCTATGTAAAATTAGCTGAGGAATTCAATGAAACCTTTTCCAAGTTTGTAACTTTAACGGTTATTGAGATAATTGGGGAAAATAGGCTAGAAAACGCTATTTTTCAACAATAAGGGTTATAACTGGATAAGGAATCATAAAATTGTATTTTTTATTAATGGAAGTTGAAGAGAGTCGAATTCTAAAGAAAAAGTTAAACGGCGGCGATTGTGTAAATCTTACCCTAATCTCAGAAATGGCGATCTAAAATCAAAAAATTGATAAAACGTAGCACAAGTGATAAATTTGTGTTTAGTAGCGATTTTGCGATTTTTGATCGCCATTTCTGAGATTTGGGTAAAATTTACACAATCGCCGCCATTCAACTTTTTCTTTAGAATCCGACTCTCTTCAACTTCCATTAATGAAAAATACAATTTTATGATTCCTTATCCAGTTATAACCCTTATTGTTGAAAAATAGCGTTTTCTAGCCTATTTTCCCCAATTATCTCAATAACCGTTAAAGTTACAAACTTGGAAAAGGTTTCATTGAATTCCTCAGCTAATTTTACATAGGAATTGATTATTTCAGAACCTCACTAATGCCTCTAAAAAATTAGAAAAATTAATATATTTTGAAAAATCTCAATTTTCCGCCATTGTTATCTCGGTAACAAAGCGTTTTTGGGGGATTGTCCCATGGAACTTTTTTGTCTACTTGGTGTGAGGAATCACCCTGAGAAGTATTGCACATTCCTCCTGAAACACCCTGTATAGACAAGCTGTGTCAGAGAGTAGGGTATGCTTGGGCAACCACTGCAAGAAACAGACAACTTTGGAACAAAATAGTGGAAAAGTTATAAATTAATATAGCAATCTAGAAGAAGCAAGACAATGAAAAATTTAAATACAAATTATAAATCTTTAAATATTTGAAAAATTTTGCCAACCAAAATTACCTCATTTAGAGTGGCTTTTGTTCAAATTTTGAATGTAAATAAAGCTTTTATTATTATTATTATAGTGTAAAGCCACGTATCGACAGTCCACAGTCTAAGGCATGTGTGGCACATTCCTCAGACTGACAATAGGCGCGGCTTTACTCCAGTTTCCAGCTCGGTCAATATTGGTTCAAAAATGATTGATTTGGTCTTCAATTGAAGATCGAAATGTTAATTGAGACCAGATCAATAATGTTGATCCAATATTGAACCAATATTGACCGCACTGGAGACTGGAGTAGATAGTAGACAAGTAGTAGTGGCAAGACTCTTCTTTGTGTGAACAGACTGTACCTTCAGGCATTTGCGGCACATGCCTTGGACTGTCGATACGCAGCTTAAATGTGCGGGTTTGAGTGCAAAACATTCTAGTTTGCTAGTAGGGTAAATGTGCAAGCCCGAGTGCAAAACATTCTTGTCCACAAAAGTTAAAGTTTGAGCACTGAAAATAAACAGTATAGCAGTATTAAATCAATTAAAATAAATCAATAACTCCCAGTTGGGCTTTGAAACGTTACATAAAAGACCCGCCAGAATTTATAAATACAAAATTTTAGAAAACGCAATGCGTTGAGAAATGCAGTATTTGCAAAATCTCCAAAAAAGTGACGTTTAAACAAACACAGTGGGTCTGGTCTTACAATTGACAAGAGAGAGTCTACAGAGGTCTGGTATGTGGCATATGCTCGAAAATCCCTAACATGGCCTCAGCCTGACACAAATGGTCATAATAACATACACTAAACAACATAAAAATACGAAATTGCAAGGTTACAAACAAAAGAAAAGCTAAGTTGCCGGCCCAAATGCTCAGTCCAACTTGCGTTCAAAAGAATAAATTGTACCCGCCTTGAAAATTACAAGAGCTGCCAACCTACCATCTGTAGCATCCCTTCTGGTGGACTGCCAGGTACACCAACCATAAATAGAAATAGTCCACAAGATTAGCGGTAACAATACATTTGTTACAAACAATAATATCCTAACTGCGCTAGCTGTAAAGAAATGCAAAATAACTATAATAAGTTCTAGGCTCTTTTAAAAGATAATAAAGTGTCCTCCTAACATCTAACCATAGCTCGACCAATATACACCCTAGCTACGTCCACCTGATTTATGTCTCCCCAACTACTTTCTGTATGCAGAAGCACATGAATCTGACTAATAATCCCCATGCAATATATATATATATTTTATTTTCTATTTTCAATATTTTTTAAAGCCTTTAGAATATCACTAATAATACTAATAATAATAATATCAACAATTATATAATACATAAATTTTGATCAAGAAGTTCCTGAAAAGGAAAACCAGTGAGCTAAAGAATACCCTGGAGTGAATGGTAGATTGAATAGCAGTATGAAACCAGGTTACGGCCTTTTTTCGCTAGGTTGGTATTGCGTCTGTCCATTTCCGCCATTACAGGAAGCCTGCTTCATAGCTGAAACTTGAAACTGAACTCAATTGAACACGTTCCTAGCACTAGTGATGATAGTAGCTCTTGAATCGATCTCATTGAGCAATTATCAAAACAATATATTGTATTACATTGCAGGATTCGTTTGTAGGAAATTGAGAAAAAGTTTAGATTGTACCAAATGCATCGAATTATTGATGGACAGAGTTAGCAAGAGTAAATGTAATGACCATAACTACGCAAAATTTGATGTACAAGATAGGGCTAGCTTCACCCAGAAAATAACAAATGGTGGATTGATATTTGCATCAGATTCTGTGATTAAAATTATAATATTGTGTGAAAAATCCTTCCGCAGAACTGTAGAAGAAAATGAATTGTCTTTGAATAAATTTTTCATTCATAGTGTAGTAAGTTATGTACTTATGAATTTGAATGTTTTCAAAGAACATTCAACAACCTAAACAATTGACTTGGAAGATCTTCATTCGTCCAAGTTGACAAGGAGTGTTGTAAATACATATGTCTCATTGAGAGCAAGGTTTTATGCAAGGAGAAAAACCTTGAGTGAGCAAAAGGCCGCGTTTGGAATAAGACAGAAATTAACAAAGTTGATAACATTTCATAATGTTTGAAAAGTTAAGTGGTATTTTCAGCAATCGTGAATGTAAATTGTGTTGAAAATAATTTTTAAAATGTTAATTCTAGTCCATTTTTTCCTTGTTGATGAATTGTTCGTTGCAAACTTATTTGTTTATTGTTTATTCTAGATTTCTAGGTGCCTCATTTCTATTAAAGATGATTCTTTGCATAGATACAGTAGCTTATTAGTTCTAAACTCATGTATGAAAAAAATTTATTGATAATCTTTATGTAGTCTATTATTTTTACATTGAGCTCTTATCTGTGTTGAGGATAAGCCTTTTTTACATTGAATTTTCATTGATACAGTAAGTTATTTGATTATATAACAATGGAATTTGTCAATTATGACCTTGTAGGTTAAATTTATTAACGACGGAACGTTTATGAATCTGGTGTAGTTGATAATTTATACAAAAAGGAAATTTGTAAGGTATTTGTAAGGAAATTTTGCTTTCAATTTTGTAAATAAAACTTTATACATTGACAACTTTGGATTAATTTTCTGCAACACAATAACCTCTTGAAATGTTGTTCCATTGAAGATGTAGCCTATAATAAGCCTAAAGCTTACACTGGAGTCATTGAATCATGGCAGTGACTTTTGCCCGGGTTTTCCAAGTACACTCAAATTTGAGGGACCCTCAAGTTTACATTTAACAGTTCAGATTTCCTATATTTATCATAAGAAAATTTCAGGTGTTCATCAAGGGTCCCTCAAGTTTGAGTGTGCTTGGAAAAACCCGGCATTAATCGTCTAAATTTTCTTGCAACATTTTATCAGTGATTAAAATACCGTCTCTTTGGTATCATCGAAAGTCAGTGAGATCAATGGAATCTCATCGACAACTTTATGTCACAGACTCTATACCGTAATTACAGTATAATATTATGTTAGCAGCTTGACTTGATGTCTACAGTCATGATTGGAAGTCTATCATAATAGACAACTTATAAAGCCTTTTCACCAGTGTGCTAAATACCAATCATCTCAGTACTGGTACAGGATATCAGTTGTACCATAAATGTTACTAAAAATATTGTATATTATATGCAGAGGCTACCCTGGTAAACGTGGTACTAATCTCTTAAAATTTTGTTCCATTCAAGCTTACACTGGAGTCATTGAATCATGGCAGGGACTTATCTTCTAAATTTTCCTGCAACATTTTATCAGTGATAAAAATACTGTTTCTTAGGAATTTAGTGGCTTTGGTATTGGTATCATCAAAAGTCAATGAGTTCAAAGGAATCTCATTGACAATTTTATGTTACAGGCTCTAGGCTGTTCAATTATAATTAGTCAACTTATATGGTTCAACATAATTATGTAGTACCTATAACTTATAGCCTACAGGTAACTTATATTGTATAGAGCCAAAATTGAAGTTTAAATTCCATTCAATAATCTTTATCACATTTTCAAAGCACAAAGAAGTGCTGAAATATTTTAGAAGAGAAGAAATATATATATCAATGGGCAACAGAGTTTCTATCTTTAGAAGTCTTGATGTGGAATAAGTTCAAATAATAAATTCTTAGCTTATCAAGTCTACATTGTTTGAATAAGTAGTAGAATTGTTGACAACTCAGTAGGCTACAACTAATAGTGTCATGCTATTTGAAGAATAGGCTGTGGTACTGTATTGATGATATCTTTTTAGATAACATAAATAACTTAATGGATAGACAACATCACCCAACTACTGATGATAAAATAATAGATTAGGTGCTATTGATGTTAATAAACACACTACAAAATACGTTTTTTACTTGTAGGTGCCTGTACCAACAATCGAAATTGTACTTCTGTACTGTAAGTAGGTAGCCTATGTGCCAAATAATTCATAACACAATTACTATAATTCACAAGTTGGAAAAACAGCAATAGCCTTCTAAAATGATCAAATGCATCATAAATGACAGGAAGGTTAAATTTCATTGCTCAAAAATCATTCTGAAGGAATTATTTGTAAATCAACTGATAGCTGTTTCCCCATTTGCTTCCATTGAAAATTCAAACTCCTGCGCAACTTGTCCTCAACATGCAATGGCTGACAGGTTTGTCAAAAAAAATAGGTGTAACACTGCTTGCTGAAGAAGCGCGATCTCCATTTTGTATATAGCTCAATGAGGAAAACAAGGTGATACTACAACCAAAGATCAAGTTAGCTGTGAACAGCTGATGCCTGACAGTGGGATCCAATCCGTCTGCTCTCAATATCACAAACATAGTGTGTTTGTAAATAGCCCAAACACCAAATAAGAATGTGTAAAAACAAATAAACTGGGCTACTGAGTTGAAACGTAAAGACAGTAAGTGCTGTTTCAATATTATAGCAGTTTACTGTTTGAGCTCCGTGTATTGGCTCATTTGGCAGCACTTGACACGGGCTGGTAGAAGACACATATGGGGGGGTGAATGACCCAGTCCCCAAACAACAGGCCAAACCTTAACTTTACTTTCAACACGTGTTGTATCAAAAAGCAAATAACAACAAAGCAGTAAGCAAAAATAGAAGTGAATAGGATTTAGGAATTGACTTGTTCAAAGTAGTGAAGTTTAAGAAAAATTGAAAAAGTTATTGAGTTAGTTGATAACCTGAGTTTTAGGTTGGGTATAGTTTGGCTTACTATCATGCTAAATTTAGGTTATGGTAAATTTTGATTCAAAATATTTATTTTAACTGTTTTAAGAGACCTGCCGAATTGTCAGATATTATGCAACTCATACTCCCTTCACGAAATGCACACAGACTCTACCTGGGCATTGGTGGCAAGAGTTTGACACTTTTAGCTTGTATGTCTCCAAACAGAGCAACGTGCACCAATGAAGGTTCATTTCATCTGCTTCAGCAATGTTTTACTATGTTAAAGAAACAGAATGAGAACGAGGCTGCATAAATCTCTCAATCAGTAAGTTTATTTTGATTTATTTTTAAAATTAGGGTCTCTACAGATAAATTCAAAGATGAGCTAGCCTATTAGGTTTTAAAACTATCTAATCCAGGATTTTAAGTCAAGTTTAAATTTAATATGCTTGGGGTGCATAGGGCCTTTCATTTTTATTTTATTGTCCAAGTGTCCAGTCCCTACTCTTAGTTTAATGTTTTTATGTTTAATATGTTTTGGGTGGAGATGGATGATATTACTAAACCCTTTCATTACCTATTCATTGCATTTAAATTTACATGTAGGTCTTGGCCTAGCACAGACTCTATGATGAATTTTTTCATAGAGGCTTACCCAATTGCATACATTCAAAGTCATGAGTCTTATCATGAATTGCTTTCTGTGAAGGAGGAGAAAGAGTTTCTTTGCACCAAATTTAAAAAAGCTAAGGATTCACTTGAGGCTGGAGAGCCAAATTTTTATGCTTTGTCAGATTTTTTGATAACCAAAAAATGCATTTCAATTTTGTCAAAAATAAAAGCTAGCTTAACAGCCTATGAGGCTAAGCAGCAAAGATTACAGGAACCTCCTGTTATTGCACAGCCGCAAGTGGTTGTTTCACATCATTCATAAGGGTCCAAAGTACCAGAAATATCATTACCCCATTTTAATGGTGATTTTGAAAATTGGCTAAATTTTTGTTCAGCACTTACTAGTACTTATCATAGTTGATAATGATTCAGTTGATAACAGTGTAAAATTTCAATATCTCAAACAGGTATTATCTGACAAAGCACTGAATAGAATCGCCAATGCACCACCAGGTGAATTCACTTTAGCTTGGAATGTGTTGACAACCAGGTATGATAACCCAATACTTATTGCTGACCAACACATCTCAGCAATCTTGAACCCACTGCAGCTCAACTCAAAATCAGCGCAATCTTGGCATAGTTTTATCAATCATGAAAAAACAAATATTTTTGCTTTAGAAGCACTTGATTTAGGTATAGATGTTAAGACCTTTTGTTTATGTATGTCACTGTGTCTTGTTTTTTTTTTTTATCAAGATGGGAAATTTGTATCTCAATATGGAGTAGAAACAGCCTCAATTCGTCCACAGGGCTCAAATAGAGCCAAAGATTTCTACTCCATTGCAAAAGGAGCAGAAGTTTCTCAGGCCAGGCTTGGAATAAATCCACTAGGAGCTAAATGCAAGATAACAATTGGAGTAGACAGCGTCAGAAGATTGTGGAGGGTAGAAAGGATAATAGAGAAAAGGCCAGGTCTCTCTGGCAAATGTACCTCACTGGTTGATGGTGGGCCCAACCCATGGCACTCCATGAACTGCAGGCTGCAGGCTAGATGAGCTCTCACTGAAAAGAGCAATGGAAAGTTGGTTGATCCAGCAACACAGGGAGCTTGGCAATGACTTTCCCTCAAACTCCTAGAAACTGTTTTCACTATTTGAAGAGCAATAGAAAACAGAAAAGGAAACCCCCACAAAGATTTTGAGGAATCCAACGTGAATGTTTTTTCAACTTGTGAATCTAGTTGATGTGACCACGCACTTAAAAATTCCTATGGACAAGACCACTATTTCAGAGTAAACAAATGAATGCACAGATAACAAAAAACCAAGACAATGGATAGTAAGTTTGATAATTTTAGGGAAGAAATGATACAGATAATGGATATTAGGGTTGAAAACGTTGGAAGTGAATTGGTAGCATCTAACAAAACTACAAACAAGAGAATTGATAAAATAAAATTCAGAATTTATCAGGTCAGGTTAGAACAACAAGAGATCATGAACACAAAACTAAATGTTGATGAAATTCACCAAAATATTTCCAAGATTGATGTTGAGTTTTTTGAAGTTGAAGAGCTAGTTTTGTGACTCAGGGAAATAAGTTGAAACAAATTGATGTTACATTATTTCTATGTGTAATCGAATACTTTATATTAACTTAAAAAATGAAAGACAAAGTTTTTTTGGGGGGAAAAATTATTGCCTCAGGAGGATATAGACAAGTGTTCTGTTTAATACTAATTGAAATTTGTTATTTACGTTTCATTCACATAGAACTTTAGGCTTTTCAATTTACTAGAATTTGTAGAACGGCAAACAAAATTTCCTTTGTAGAACGGCAAACAAATTTTCTGTGGAAGTTCAAAGTGTGTATGAATTTATTTGAAGCACCCGGTATTAAAGAAAACCCAGACATAGGTGATCACAAGAAAAAAATTATCACCTAGTAAAAATACCTACTGGAACTCATTAACAAGAGTCCAGCAAATCCTTTAAATGAGAAGAAAGCTCCTGGTGATCCTCCTGACACTAGGTCCAGGTCTAAAAAGTAAAAGGACAGTGAAACATCCACTGATTCAACAGGATCAAAAAGTAGTCAAACAACAAGTGATGTATAGTCTGTCCAAGCAGAGAATACATTCCGGCAAGGTGGAAAAATTATTTCAGCTTGGTCAATATAGGTTCAAACAACATAAATTTGGTTTCAAACTGTAGATCAGAATGTTTCCCACATTTTGAGACCACATTTATAATTTTTGAACCAATATTGACCAAGATGGAGTCATTTTTCCATCTTCCTCGAACGCCTTCTTTGTTTGGACAGACTATATCAACATCAGACTCCCTGTTCATCTGATAGAACATATTCTAAAACTTATATCGTTGTTCAACTCCATACAAAGCATACAGTGTGTACAAAGCAGGGGAGAGGAGGAACCGTTAAGCCATCAGTTTCAAGTCCTGACTGCCTAAAAACCCAGTTGTCATCTCTCACCATCACCCCACTCATTACCCACGCACAAGCTCCAAGTACATGTGGGCATTACCCTTAGAAAAAACCTATAGCTACACTGTGCTTCTTTTTGCAAAAACTTCCATCAATTAAGTGAGAAGTTTCTTATTCTGATTTAAATCATGTGTCACATAGTTGGAAGTACATTACTATGTCTCATAACAATGTATTTTATCGGTTTGAAATATACGTGATGCATATTTGAAGAAATTTTGGCCAGTACATACTCATTAAACTTTACAAACTCTATAAACAGTCAACAATATAAACGTTTTAAAGAAACATAGCCTCATTTTGGAATTTAATCTAATCAAGATCCGGGAGAGATAGAAAGGGCTAGTTTTCTGTCTGCAAGGTCATTATAATTATGATTGTAGGTATAGCTGACGCCAAAAAGTTAGGCGGTTGGCGAATGACTGTCATCAATTCTCAGCTCTGTTAGGACATACGGCAAGCTGTCTTTGAAAGTGCATCGGAACAAGAATGTCCCCAGCTATACTAATTCGCTCTCAAATATAGGTTTTGATAACAGCCGTTTGCCAACCGCCCAAATTTTTGGTGTCAACTATATGCATGAAATCCTATCATATTAAGCGAGCAATTTCTGTATGTATGTATGTATGTTTGTATGTATCTGGAACCACGGATCTAGAAAACGGCTCTAAAGATTTCCTTGAAATTTGAAATGTAATATAACCTTGATGGAGAAATAATATTGCACCAGGTCTCATGTCTGGGAAAACTCTCTGGCAGGATTAATAAACGAATAAATTAATATTCCTTATTCAGGCATAATCCCAAGTACTGTGTATAATGGCTGTTATTGTTAGCTGACCAACGCTATCCAGCTGGAGTGAATGGAGTTACATTCAAGTCTATAACACATGTTCATGACTGTCAAAAAATTGTGAATTGTCATATCAATTTTGAATCTATTTTTTACAAGGAGGTTCCTTGATTTTTTACAATAACATATTAATGTATGTAATTCAACAGTTCGGCCGCAGCTTCAGAGCGAAGCTCGGTACCAGATATTAATGGATTAAATTCAACCAGTTTTTTATACCTCAGTCTAGAAAATGTAGAAACTATTATTATAGTCTGTCCAAGAAAATAAGACATTTCGACAAAATGGGAAAATGACTCAAGCTCGGTCAATATTGGTTCAATAATCATTAATTTAGTCTCAAATTGTAGAATACATTCTAATCTACAATTTAAGACCAAATATATAATTTTTGAACCAATATTGACCAAGATGGGAGTCATTTTCCCATCTTGCCAGAATCTATTTTTTGCTTGGACGGCCTATACTAGATGGTCAACAATAGGCATCAAATCATGAAATAAATTCAACCAACTTTTTCATACCACAGTGAAGTAGTGTAACAATCTGTAACATGGTCTTAAAACTAGATAACAAAATTCAAATATCCTTGTATTATTGTGTGAATTCAACCAGCCTGTCATAAGTAGGCTATATAACATTTTTAAAACTAGATAACAGACTTTAAACTCTCAGTGACAATCATTGATGATTGTGAAAGGGCACAACTATGCATGTCTTAAAACAAGATAACAAGATTCAAACTCTTACTGACAATCATTCATAATTGTGTAACGGCACAACTGTGCATGACTTGAAACAAGATAACAAAGCTCAAACTCTTACTGACAATCATTCATAGTTGTGTAGGGGCACAACCCTGCACGGCTGCACCGGCTCGCGGCAGACTGGACACCGCTGCTCTGTCTGCAGCCACTCAATCAAGCACTGCCAACAGAACAGATGTCCACACGGCGTCAGACTCGAACTCTTTCTTTCTTCCAGACACAGCGGACAGGTGTCCTTCAACGGACGAACCACTTTGGATGGCGGCTGTGTGCGACATCGCAGCTCGTCCGCACTCAGCTGGGTAAAGTTGATGGATTCAGTGGCACCCGACAATGCTGCATACAACAGTGTAACCACACTGAGTATCTTGAAGCCGTACAAAGATTTGCGATCCTTCAACCATTGGCGCACAAGTACCTGGAAAATTATAAGAAAATTTGTATTATATTAGGATATGGATATAAAAATGATACGAACGTATATATGAATATAAATAAAATACGAATGTGTAGATGAATATAAATAAAATATGTATGTGTAACTTTATGAATTTTGTGTAAGGTCAGCATGACTGCTTGTTTATAAAAATAATGATTGTCATTGAGTAAATCATTATTTATGACGTATCGTCGGAATCTCAAACGACATCTTCGAAGCATAGAGAGAAGCATTCTATAAATAAATGAATAAATATACTGACCCATCAACTATAGTCTGTCCATCAAGATATTCTGGCAAGATGGAAAAATGAATCCAGCTCGGTCAATATTGTTTCAAAAATTATAAATATGGTCACACATTGTAGATTCGAATGTTTCCTACAATTCGAGACGAATTGGAGATACAATTCCTACAATTTGAGACCAATTGGAAGCATTCTGATCTACAATTTGAGACCAAATTTATCATTTTTGAACCAATGTTAACCGAGGTGGATTAATTTTCCCATCTTGCCAGAATATCTTCTTCATTTGGACAGACTATTCGAGGCCTTCTTGAAAAACATGGTTTGGTGGTTGCATAAAGTTTTCGGCCATTATGATACTTCTAAATTTGACAATGATTGAAATCATGTGAGAATAATATTTTGATCATCAAAACCAATTTTAAACCAATCTTGTAATACTATTTTTGTATTTATTTCCGAAAATAGTAAGTAAATAAATCAGATTAATTATTGGCTTGGCTCCTCAAATCGAATAATTCTAATCAGTTTATGTAGCCACTTTATCAAATTAAGATATAGAACTGAACTACGCATTTTTGCTTCTTATAAGAGGAGCGAGTAAAATGGAAAATTTAATAAGTATAGCCAACTACTTGGCTTTGTTATTGTCTGGTTCGGAGATTTATACTTACGTATTGTACACCTGTTAAACGTTTTGAAAGCTGACAATAGAACCCAGTCCAGTAGAACACAGCTTTATGTAGTCTCTCGAATATTGGAATGAACAATTTTAGCCACGTTATGACTCTTAAAATATACAGTTGAGCTTCAGGTCTCAGTTCACCGTCATCTTTCAAACAATCGCTGTTTTCAACTTTCTGTAAAGCTGTTAAGACTAGTTTTTGTCCAAAGCTGCTCAAGAGAACCATTAAAACTCGCATCTGGAAAAATGAGTTGAAGTTAGTTTTTGTGAGGACATTGGAAAAAGATCAATGAAAAAAATAAGAAATATAGGTAATGAATATTGAGTAACTTTCACTAATATAATGAAAAGTAGTAATCTATCAAGTAAAATACAAGATTAAACATTTTATATAAGTAGGCTAATAGGCTACAGTCATCTATTTAGAAAAATAATAAAACCCTCAATATGTGACGTGATAGTTAATAATTTCTAATTAATCGACTTATATACAATTTCAAATTTTACAAAATTATAAAAAATTGAGCCAATTGCTGTTAAGACTGCGATACAATGTTGAAAATTTGGCTATGTTGATAAGTGGATACGTATAACAATGCGTTATTGATAGTTGCTAAGATTCGTATGATTTGAATTGAGCACATATTGATTTTCACCACGGGTTTTTAATAGACAACATTATAACTGTATATAAGTTGGAAAGAACAAAAATAAACGTCCAAAGACAACCTTTATATTAGCTTTAATCTTTTAAATTATCTATTAATCTCTTATATTATACTGGGTACTTATATTGATTTCTCCTTATTATACAGACCATACCCAGCTTAATCTATTTACTAGTTATGGTTTCGGGGTAACCAAACACCTTATTAAAAAGAAAACTTTGATTAGGTTACAACATATAATAATAAAATACATTACAAGAACGAGCTAAGAGCTCTTGAATCTGGAAGTAGACGACTGAAACTATATTAGCAACGGGCATAGACCTATAAATCAGGGATAAGCGTCAGCAATAATTTGAGTATTTTGATATATGTAACAATTAATAAAATTGAACATGAGTTGATGACTTATTTTGAAATTGCTGGAAGATATTTACCTCCTGAATCCCTCGATTTCTTGTCACTCATAATTCTGACATTTTTATAGTTTTTTACAATTTCAATTCTGATTTCTTTGTTCTCACAAAAGAAAAAATTCTTAGCTGGTAGATATGTTAATAAATATGTACATTTATGATTGAGATTGAAAAATAATTACATTATGAATCGAATAGTTATGTTTATAAATCATTATTATTATTGGTCCGAATCAAGTAGATCCGAATGGTACTAGCCTACATTATTTAATATACAGGGTGTTTCAGGAGGAATGTACAATACTTCTCAGGCTGATTCCTTACACCAAGTAGATTAAAAAGTTCCATGAGACCAACCCCCAAAAACGCTTTGTTACCGAGATAACAATGGCGGAAAATTGAGATTTTTCAAAATATATTAATTTTTCTAATTCTTTAGAGGTTTTAGTGAGGTTCTAAAATGATCAATTCCTATGTAAAATTAGCTTAGGAATTCAATGAAACCAGTTCCAAGTTTGTAACTTTAACGGTTATTGAGATAATTGGAAGAATATGCTAGAAAACGCCACTTTTCTAGGGTAAACAATAAGGGTTAAAACTGGATAAGGAATCATAATTTGCATTTTTCATTAATGGAAGTTGAAGAGAGTCGGATTCTAAAGAAAAATTTAAATGGCGGCGATTGTGTAAATCTTACCCAAATCTCAGAAATAGCGATCAAAAATCGCAAAATCGCTACTAAACACAAATTCATCACTTGTGCTATGTTTTGTCAATTTTGCGATTTTTGATCGCCATTTCTGAGATTTGGGTAAGATTTACACAATCGCCGCCATTTAAATTTTTCTTTAGAATCCGACTCTCTTCAACTTCCATCAATAAAAAATACAATTTTATGATACCTTATCCAGTTATAACCCTTACTGTTAAAAAGTGGCGTTTTCTAGCATATTTTTCCAATCATCTCAATAACCGTTAAAGTTACAAACTTGGAACTGGTTTCATTGAATTCCTCCACTAATTTTACATAGGAATTGATCATTTTAGAATCTCACTAAAGCCTCTTAAAAATTAGAAAAATGAATATATTTAAAAAATCTCAACTTTCCGCCATTGTTATCTCAGTAACAAAGCGTTTTTGGGGGTTGGTCCCATGGAACTTTTTTGTCTACTTGGTGTAAGGAATCAGCCTGAGAAGTATTGCACATTCCTCCTGAAACACCCTGTATATAAAAATTGAATTCAAAGGTTTAAAAAATTTTATGGATGGAAGTTATGCAATATGCATACATGAAGTGTCAACGAACCTTTAATGCTGGTATGTTTGACCTCTCAGAATCAAACTGGAGAATTCCCGTATATTCCTCGCCAAGAGTTTGTAGACCACTTAGAGTTGTTGATCCAAAGTATATGAGATTACTCAAGGCACTTAATAAATTTCTGTACTTAATCAATGCTTTATTACCTGTGAAAATAATAATAAGTTACATACAATAAACAGAAATACTTTAGAATAGGAATAAGTTGATTGCAATTCTAGATAGCCCACTCACTTCTAAATTCAAAAAAATTATGCAATGATCATTCTGATATAACTTACTGGCAGTGTATATTGAGGTTGTCGAATGAATTGTAGTTTCCCAAAGTTATTATTTATATACGATGTTCTCCATAATCAATACTGTAATAGTGAATGATATATTTTTATTTGTTAAATCAGTTTTTAAAGTTTGTTGATCAGATTAGTTGCAATCTATCTAACTTATTGTTAGAATAACTGAGCAGCCAAGCGTTAATCTGTCGAACAAGACTCAAATAAAAAAGTGAGTGTAGTTCTGTAATAAGTGCTTTTTGTGAATATTAAAAAAGAATTACCTCCAACTTGAAGTAGAATATCATACAGACTACTTTCAATTTTTTCTATCAATACATTGTCTTTTTGCGAGGCGCGTAATATTTCCGCAGGACCAGCCCTGGTAAATTCAGGCGCCATTTTTAGTAAGTGAATCCTGAAAATAACAATAGCCTATTAAGTAAACGTAACTTATGAGTGGGCGGTACTGTGGTAGTCGGCTATTTACCAAACAGCAGAATCAAGCCTCGTAAGAGCAATGCAATTTTTATCAATCTCTTGGAGCAGATACAGCCTCTATTTATGGTCAGTATTTAACGTTCTTCAAGTCATTGGAAAAATAATTCAACTCTCCAGGGAATGGACTTATTACTTTTTCTAATCTAAGTTTATTTAAATGATTATTGATCAATTAATTCACTATAAAAGTATAGAACTCTAATTATTGGAATAAACTTAAAATCACGAAAGTAAAAGGTTAACCTCCTGGAGAATTGAATTCTCTTTTTTCAATGATATACTGTAACTTGAAGAACGTGAAATTCTCTCTATACATACCGGCGCTATCTGCTCTAAGAGATTGATAAAAATTACATTGTTCTTATGGGACATCATTCTGCTGTTCGGCAGTTTGCCGTCCACTACCATCCACCCTTAAAAAACTATTTACAAATTTGAGAGTCTCAGAGGGGCAAAAGATCGATAAGAGCCTACAGTCAACTGAGAACTACTGAGTTAGTTTTATCAAAAACAAAATGAGAGAAATATTATAATAAACTTGAAAATAATAAAAAAGTGAGTAAGTTACTTAAGGTTGAAAATATTCTATAAGCTCAAGTTTCTATAGTTTTTGTTGTTGATACTTCACGGTAACGTGACAATGAGTCCTACCAGAGGACATAACTGCCTGGATACAGTGGCCACAACTTTCAACTGCTGGGAGTATTCAGTAATAATTGTTAGAGACCCTGTGATTGCTGATCATTGCCCTTTGACATTGGGTGTCGTTGTGAATCAGTGAGTGACTATCTTCAGGCCCCATGGGAGAAAAATGATCTTAAGCTAACCAGTCATCAATGAAGAAAGGATGCATGATTGACAAACATTGATTGGACGAGAATTTTGTCAGACAAGGCACCTGAATTGATTTTCGACTATTTCTTTGATTGCTTAAAGTACAAAATTTCAAAATGGTCTTTCCAACAAAGACTCGAAAGCAAAATCTAGAGAGCTCCAGTAAGAAATGTAAGAGGCCAGAAAACACATGGTATACAAATAAACTGCGAGAAATACGAAATTCTGTAAATCACATTTCATCATAGATATAAATCAGAAGTTGGCTCAGCAAGGGATAGTCTGTCTACTCTCAATATCTTAGAGCCAAGAAATATTATAGACAGCAAGTTGACATTGTAAAGAGGCAGGCCAATATTCGGAAAATTCGGCAGGCTCCAAACCTATGTAAGTCAGCTTGGAACTTAGTAAGTAAGACTGGCAAGCTCAGTGCAGTAATGGAATGTTCTGCTAGTCCAGATGTCTTCAACAATTTCATCCTGGGGGAAGTGGATCGGATTGTGAATACCACAACATCAGATGAGAGACAGCAAGTTGACATTGTAAAGAGGCAGGCCAATATTCAGAAAATTCAGCAGGCTCCAAACCTATGTAAGTCAGCTTGGAACTTAGTAAGTAAGACTGGCAAGGTCAGTGCAGTAATGGAATGTTCTGCTAGTCCAGATGTCTTCAACAATTTCATCCTGGGGGAAGTGGATCGGATTGTAAATACCACAACATCAGATGAGAGCACTGATTTTTCGAACTTTGAAGAGGATTTGAATGCAAACAACAAGTTTACAAAATGGAAGCCCATGTCGGCCCATCTCATGTATTGAAGGTCATCAAATCTTTCAAGAATTCACAGAAACCAGATGTGTGTGGGGTATAAGTGTGATTATGCTTAAGTTATATTGCAGAATTAACAGCCTACCCCCTTTCAATGGTAATTAATTGCTGCTTTGAACAGGGGTTGTTTCCACAGGCTCTCAAGACAGTTTGAACTGTTCCTATATATACAAGGTGGGTGATCCTCAGTTAACTTCTAGCTACAGACCGATTTCCATAATACCTGTACTGGCCAAGGTATTTTAGACTATCATGAAGAACCAGCTGGTGTCTCAGTTTGAAGCAGACTGTAGATGCCCAGAATGGCTTTAGAGAGAGGAAGTCAATCTTGACTGCAGTATCTAAGATGGTCTCTAATATACTGGATACATTTTGTTTGTTGAAAAACTATGGAGTCCAAGGATCAGTTTTGTGATGTTCTCATATCTCCAGGACCATCAGCAGATTGTTTCAATTCGTGGAGCCTCTTCTGTCCCCCTATCAGTGAACCATGGTGTACCTCAGGACTCAATCATGGGGCCGGTACTATTCATCATTGCTATCAATGACTTGGGTTTGCTGGGCGATGTGCTGCTATTTGCCGATGACACCACCATCTGTTCAAGTGGCGAAACACCAGAGGATGGAACCCTAAGGGCAAATGACATGTTCAACAAGCCAAGGATTGGTTTCAGAGTAGGACTAATAGGCTGAGCCTCAATGCTGACAAGACTCAAGCATTGTTGTGCAGCCTTAGGCAACACTGCAAGCCAGCAACAGTCAAGCTCTTGAGTTTCCACCTTGACTCGGAGGTGCTATGGATTGAGCATATTGATAATGTCTGCAACAAGTTATCTATAGTTGTCCACCTGCTACGTATGCTAAAACCTCTATAGTTAGAAGAACATCTGGTCATCATCTACCACGGTCTCTTCCATAGCCATGTGAGCTGTGGTCTGCAGTTGTGGGGCCATGTCTCCGGCTGTGATGCTGTTCTGCTTCTCCAGAAAAAGGCTGTTAGAGTAGTCTCTTCAAGACCACTGTAAGCCAATTTTTCGGCGGCTGGGAATTTTCTATGTTCAGCAACTATACCCTATTCACGATCACTTGAGACGAAAAGAACAAACTTTTGGGTGTGTGTGCGGGTAAAGGAAGGTATTACTTCATACGACGGTCGGCCGCAGTCGAACAGCTGTAGCCAATCACAGTTCTTGCCTTTTCCTCAAGCTCAAACAAAAATAGCTACCCGTTCATGCAAAAAGTTTTTTATTTCGTCTCAAGTGATCGTGAATAGGGTATACATCTTCATAAGCCTGATCTACGTTAAGACAATCTTGAACCTCTTTTTTACAAGAGCTGAGCTTCATGGCCGAAATCTCCGACATGGTATCTTACTGAATATTCCTTACTAAAAAAGGACTTTTTTACTAGCCTGGCCTTCAAAATGTACAATAGGCTGCCAGCTGCAGTGAAGTGCCTGGATAACAGTAGCTGCAAAACAAAAATTAGGTCCTGGCTCATTGGTAGAGTATATTACTCACTGAAGGAGTACTTCAAGGATAGTTTTGGCGACATCGTCTAGCCCCCCACCCATGACGCAATCCATCCAGCCCTGCTGGTCAAAGATGAAGACATCAAGTAAGTAAGTAACTTACATGGAGGAAAATACTCTAGCACGAAAAATGTTAAAAAGTTCAAGGATTGCAGGTACAAGAATTTAATCATAGCTTTCGATGCTATTTCGAAGGCTACTGTGAATAACAGGGAGAAACAAACAACAACGTGATTGGGCCTGTAAAATCCTAAACACTGATGAGATGCCGGGTTTACCGAGTGGACTGAGGCGTTACAACCTTCAATCCACTTGCGCTACCCGGCCGTGGGTTCGAATCCCACCAGATGCATGGTCGTTTAACCACCTCATAAATCACCCTTGCACTCTCCATCACCCACGCACAAGTGAAATTAAATACCTATGTGAGCATAATCTTCAATAAAAATAAATATTAATAAATAACAATGCACATTCAACATTACGATACCTAACTTAGCTGAATATAAAATGTTTTTTTTTAGATAAATTTAGAGTGCATCATTAAAAAACGTACAAAATTAAATCCACATTAAACAAATCATTTTTTTAGCAATCTAATTCACTAGGCTATTCGCGTGTTTGTTTTTGGTGTTTAAGGTTAACGAACGCTACAAAACAGGAAAAAGCTGTTTCCTTGCAATCATGGTAAACATACTTCTCTTCCTAGTTGACTGCAGAGTAATCACATCAATGATAAACACGACTTTATATAATATGATGAATTTAAAATAACATTAGAACAAAGTATTCATAAAAAAGTATTTCACCGTTCACGTGCAAATTTCCAATTAACGACAAGTCGAAAAAAATTCGTTTCGATATCGATACTTCCGATTCCGATATTACTTGTTATCGATAATTTTCTTTCGATACCAAGTAGGCCGGGCGTATGCAGAGACGCATTCATCCACACGCACGCAAGCCAGCCAATCACAGCTCTTGTTAAGGACAACACAAGAGCTGTGATTGACTGGCTTGTGTGCGTGTGCCAGAATGCGTCCAAGCATACGCCTGGCCTCAGTCATCACTATAACCTCAAATAATTATTATAAATGAACAATTGGATATAAATTGCAACTTTGATAAAACAATAAAATGGAAAACTTTTTCATTCATCAAACTTTATTAGCAAAGTAGTTTCAATTTACAGAGCCATAACTTCAAACCTTAATTTTCAGACAGAAGGTTAAAATTCTATCGAGTCAAGTTTATTTTGGACGAACATCATTTCCTAAAAGGTTAGTAGAAATGATTATTTAAGTAATAATACAGTAACTGGTTCATAAAATTGACATTCTCTTGCTCAATTCAACAAACTTTAAGCCAAGAAAACGACACTTGGGCCGGTCCAAGTTACCGTATATTATTAATATCAACAGTGCTAGCAAGAAACAGCCTGTCCAGATGACTTCAATAATTTTTTTGTGCAGTCAGTCAAGTTGATAGCTGATATCTTTCCTGGATATCCTGTCAACAGAATATCCTGTGTTGCTGTCAACAGGGTGCTTCAGTGTGCATACAGGCTTCCCAAGTGGAAGGAAATTTCCAACCAAGATCTTATCAATATAGTCAGTGGCTTTAGGAATTCTACTAGTCCAGACATCTTTGGCATGTCCCCACCACTCATGAAGTCTGTGATTGGAAGTAAAGCAGCCCCATTTTGTTCTTCGATTAATCGATGTCTGGAGCTTGCAGTCTTCCCTGACCTGCTTGAAACATCTACATCAGTCCCAATCTTGAAAAAAGGAGACCCAGAGGAATTGGTCATTTACAGGCTCATATCAATCATCCCAGTATTTGGAAAGATCTTGAAAAGCTGTGATGTACAATCAACTTAGTGCCTACTTTGAGGATAATTCTCTTTTCTCACCTCAGCAGTTTGTTTTTCATCGGGGCAAATCTACCACAGATGATGTTTGCAGCTTGGTTGAGACCAGGCCCTCAATGCGCTGAAGAACTACTTGGATTGTCGGAAGCAGGTGGTGTCCATTGGTGGTGCTGTGTCTGATGCTAAGGATGTGTGCTGCGGCGTGCCTTAAGGTCCCATCCTTGGGCCTCTCCTGTTTCTGATTTTTATCCATCACCTCAGACTGGAAGGAAATTCCCTTTTTTTGCAGACGACAAAACTCTGGTTTCCAGTAATGTCAATGCAGCAATCCAGGAGTTTTCCCAGCTGTTGGAGGCTGCCAGTGCTTGGTTTCAGGTGAACAGCCTGCCAATGAATGAGTTGGCATCTGCTCTGCACTCTACGACAGAATTCTCCAACCTTTGGGTATTGTAGTGTAAAGCTGCTTCGGTTCATGATGGTTCCCACACTAACATGGGAGCCGCATATTGACATGATATGCAATAGACTGTCAAGAGTGACCTACCTGATGCGTATGCTGAGAAGTCATGTTTCCCAGGAGTACCTTGTAACAGCATATCACGGCCTCTTCCACAGCCTTCTAATTGGCTTGAACATTGTACACCAATCTTCAGGAGACTTATTACAGTCATCAGAAGATTATTACAGTCTATAGTCAGTATCTGTTCAGCCCCGTGTCATTGTTAAGAAGAGGACAGCACATCCTTCTTCAAAGAGGACAAGTGCACAAACACAATACAAAAAGACAGGGTGACATTGATCTGCCGTATGCAAGACTCACACGGGCACACAGTAGTTTTCCTGCCAGTGCACACAAGATCTTCTACAGGATGCCTGTGAGTTTCCATGAGCAGGTCAAGTTAAGTTATTTGAGAGGGTGCTTCGGGTAAAGCTTGTGAACCTGCCGCTTCACTCCCTGGATGAAGAGGCAATCCAGCGTTTTTTTAGTTCACCCGTCTCGATCATGTGTTTTTTTTATAAGTGAAATTGTTCTAATGACGCAATCTATCCAGCAAGTGCTGGTCATGGATAAAGAAAACTGAATTACAAGGAGAGTTTGTGACTCAAGGTACAATGATGGTAGAAACAAATTTCAGGTCAAGTTTCCTCAACAAATAGTTTGCCTAGAATCCCAATCAATGTGTCATTTGACCCCTTTAAGATCACTCTTATTGAATAAAGTATCAAAGTATCCATAATATACTTACTTTAAGAAAAATTAAGTTGGAACTAAGTCGAAAAATATTTACTTTTTCACTTGCCTAAACAACTTTCACTTATGGTCAGGCACCAACGTTAGACATTGAGTGTTGGGTGGGAGTGTCTCTCACAGGGATGCCATTACACTGCTACCTTCAAAACTGAAATTCCTTGCATGGAGGGAGAATTAGCTATGGTGGCCCAAGGTACAAGCATTTCCTCTAATGTGAGGGATGATGGTGATTTGAGATTACACTATTGTTTAGCCAGTCGGGACCGACGGCTTATTGTCTCCTCCGAAGACCGAATCTATGTGATTGTGCTGTGATCGGAGACTGTTTGTTCTCTGGTGAAGAATCAGACCGGCGCGTTATCATTTACTCCAACAAGCCACCCATATTAACTTATCAAAGTTTTCAATTAATGTAACTTAGATCTCAGTACCCTTTTTAAAAAAGATTTCCAATTATTTTAAAATGGTAGGCTACTATAGTCGCCCACAGATCATTGAAATTCATTGAAGGACAACCAATTCTTCTAGCTCTACTTCCTGCTTCTCCCTCCGGTGATGCCGCTTTGTACTCAGGGGTAGCTCGTTATAAGATGTGTGAGGGAGAAGGAGTGGTGTTTTGTTTGGGTGAGGAGAATGAGGGTGGACAACAGGGCTCAGCATTCCCCGTGACCTTGGTTATTTCAATGATCTGTGGTTCAGTAGGTATAAGATCTACATTAAGGGCCGGTTTCTCCAAAAAAGTTAATCTGAATTTTGGATTAAACCATCAGCTGGCTCAATTGAAACACAAGTTAATAAAAGTGACCATACACTGACAGCTGATAGTTTAAACTAAAATTTCAGTTAAACGTATTTGGAGAAACCGGCCCTACGTTAATTGAAAACTTTGAACATAAATTTAGTATTAGATCATGTGTAGCCTACCTGGTGCTAGGCCCCATATCAGATTACAGAATAGTAAGCTTACTCATTATCAGTTTTTCCACTGATATTTAAAATTTACAAAAACCTTACTTCTACATCAATGCGCAATCCAAAAAGGAATATTTCTGTAAAACCTCATTGGACTCTATGCGTTTGGCCGTAATCGCGCTACATACTCATAAGTTAAACTGAAAGCAAACTCATTATATTCTTTGTAGATTTTACAACTTCCTCACTTGCGTTTGGTTAATAATTAAATACTTATTCATGTTAATAAAAGAAAATTTAAATCACAGCAACCTTTCACAATTTTTATTTAAATACAACAAGTTCTGCTCTCCTAACAGGCATTCTTAAATGTGAATGAACAAATACTAAAAGGGTATTGTGATACTGTGATTTCTATTTTTATTTTACAACATACATTAATAGTAGTCCTAGACAAAAAGGATACAATACTATACTAACTTATATAGTTATTTTAATAGAGAAGATAGTGAAAATTATAGCCTATATTTTTTATCAACCACCCCTGACCAAACCTTCTAAATTTCTAAACAATGAATAAAATGTATAATCCACGTTTTAAAATATGCTTATATTATTTTAAATTCTTAGTATAATTAACAAGGTTTTTTTTATTTTCAGATGTTTTGCAGAAGATTCCTGTTACCTGGTTTAAGTTTCTGCAAGCAGATTCCCAGACTGAAACCAACTCCATGTTGCACATCAGTGAGTAAGATTAGAGCTCTCCAGTCATCTAGCGGAGTGTCAATTGATGAAAGTATTCATGCTAAATACGAAAATCACCCGAACTTCAAGTCATTATTATCCGTAGCCGACTTCCATGGTCTAGACAGACATGTCATGGTAGAAGCCATCGATTCCGATCCGAATTTATTGAATATGGACCCAATTAGAATGGATAAAGTGGCAAATCAGCTCACTCAATTTGGCTGTAGAAAAGATGTGCTCGAAAACGTTTTCACTCACTATCCAGGAGTTTGTGCAACTCCCACAGAACGACTAAATGAGTCTCTGGTTCTCTGGAGTGCAGCCAAATTTAGTGATAATCTGTTGTATGCAATCTTAAGTACTCATCCACAACTTATTGACAAATTAGATGGTAGAAGTTCTGAAAGAATTAGAAATCTGTTAACGTACCTGGAGAATGATAGAAACATTGGTAAGGCTATCCTAGATAGCCCCAATATACTTTTTGAACCATGGGATACCGTGAAAGCAAAGTTAGATTATCTGAACTCAATTAATATAATGTCCGAAAAAGTAGCTATTAGTGGAGGATTAAGGCTAACTCTTAACGAAATAAAAACTAGATTCGAGTTTTTGAGAAGGGCAGGAGTATATAAGGACGTTCAACCAAAGAAAAAAATGCTTAATAAACTGAATCCAAAAATCGATAGAATACTATCGACATCTAATGAAGAATTCGCCAGAAATGTAGCTAGACTGTCATTGATTGAGTTTGAAACATTCACCGAACTATATGAACGTGAATTGGAGGATGATTATGAAGACTCTGAATATGAAACTGATGAATCTGATAGATGATCATAATTCAAATTTTTATAGTCAAGTTATGAACACTTTTCATTCAAAATAAATGTATTTTACAGTTCATAGTGTTTTCATTCCAAGTATAGCTAACGTCAAGAAGTTGAGCGATCTAGTCTGCTTCTTGTGCGTTACAACAGCTGATGTTGTCAATTAGTTGTCATTTAGAAACGCCTGGTTTGCTTGAAGACAATAGATGTTCCACATCAGCTGTTAAAGTAAAATGCATGAAAATAATTGAATGGAAACTAGCAGAACACCCTCACCGCATGTTAATCAACTCTCACTGGACTATTTCCATGCGTTCAACTCTAGTAGGTTATATCACGTATAACCGTATAAGACAGACGAGACCACCTAACTTTGTGGCGTCGGCTACACTGTTCTATTGACTCAAATACTGTTACAATCCTACTGTTCTTGAGCTATGTCAAGCTAGTATACGTTCCAATATTACAGTAAAAGTCTTACTACCAAACACCAAAAATTAATATTTTATTAAAATCACAGTCGTATAGAAAATTACAACATATTTTCCGATTATCAAGTCTTCTAAAAATCATACTTATTCCAGTTCTGTTTCATTTATATTCTACTATTCAAACAAATTCCCAAAATGTCAGCAGCAAAAAAATTGAAGAAATGTATTGATCGACATCCTTGGTACAGAAATAAGATGTTGGTATCCTCTAGAACAATATAGAAATCAACATTTTAAGATCCTTTAAAACAATACAGGAATCAACATTCATTTTCTATATCATTTAAAACAATATTGAAATATGTCATTTTAGAATAATAGGTCAAGCATTTTTTATCTAATTTTAGAACAATAGGTCAAACATTCTGATGTAATTTTATAACAATACGTCAAACATTTTGCCATCAATCCAAAAAACAGTTATCAACATTTGAACGCTGGAATTTGAAATTAATTTTGAAAAAATCTTAATAGTTTCGGAATGCTTCCTAAGCTTCTTCCCCTTCGCCCTCGCCCACAATAGAGTCCATGCCGACTTCCTCATAGTCTTTCTCGAGGGCGGCAAGGTCTTCTCGAGCCTCGCTGAACTCGCCCTCCTCCATGCCCTCGCCGACGTACCAGTGCACGAAGGCGCGTTTGGCGTACATCAGGTCGAACTTGTGGTCGAGTCGGGACCACGCCTCGGCGATCGCTGTCGTATTGGACAGCATGCAGACGGCGCGCTGCACTTTGGCCAGATCGCCACCGGGCACCACGGTCGGCGGCTGGTAGTTAATGCCAACCTGGAATAATAATTATAATATTTTCTGTTTAAAATAATAATCACAGTACCATTTCTCAAACATATTGATGAAGTAGCCCTAAGAGAAAGGAAATATTTGATAGTCTTGGGGTAAATGTGAATTATTCATTGCTGGGTGAGAGATGTCCCTCAAGACATGAATGTATCTTAAAATAAGAATCACAGTACCTTTAATTATTTTTATTCAAGCATTTAGTTGCATTAGAAACATGTTATGCTTTAATAAAAATAATTTAAAAGGGTAGTGTGATTCTTATTTATGAAAAACATAAAGTAGCGATAAGAAAAAGGAAATAGGTATGTATTGTAAACATCAAATGTTCCATTCAACCCGCTATCAGACGGTAATACTCCTAGGACATACGGAGAGAGATTGAAATTCGAAATCATATTTTCATTTCATTCAATCAGATATAAAATGACATAGAAATATTCTCCTAAGGTAATAAGGTTTAAATATTAATTATTTGCACTATTTATAATTTTATTGTTATTGTCATCTTGGAATATTCAATTGGATGTTAACTATTCTAGTCTATTAATGGTGACAAATTTATGCATTCCTGCTGAAAGTTATTATGTTAAACTATCGAATTTCTGCAGAAACATACCAGGCTAAAAAACTTACAATATTTTCATAACATTTTAAACTTTATGAAAGATTTGAAAATATTTATCAAATGAAGATTAAAACAAAAACAAGATTGAAAAAAGGTTTCAAATATTGCACAAATTTCAATAGAAGTTGCAGATTTCAATAGCATTACTTTTGTTTGGAATAATGATGATAGAGCTTTTGTTTTAGGCCTACGTCTATGCATCAAGTTGAAATACTAATAATAAGAATTGGAATTTCCTGCAATAGCTTTTTACAGTGATTGGACGGTTTATAAGCAGCCAGCTCATAAATATTTCTGCAATGGCAAATATTCTAGTGTTTATTGAAATGTCAGGTTTATCAACTCTTCAAATATTTCAGGTTTTTGATGAATCAACAAATTTAATTCTCATGAAATTTCATTTCAACTAAAATCTCTCTCAAGCCTTCAGACGTACTAAAAGTATGCTTAATATGGCTTTTAATGTTGGGAAGACCCTTTCGGGTAGATTAAACTTCGCCAATGTGTACTTGGCCAAATACTGGTCACCCATCCAAGTGCAATTTACAGTATTCGTTACTTAAAACGTACCAAGTAGCCCATTAAAGATATGAAATTATTAGTACCTTGAATCCAGTCGGACACCAGTCTACAAACTGAATGGTTCTCTTAGTCTTGATTGTGGCTATCGCCGTATTTACATCCTTAGGAACGACATCACCTCTGTAGAGCATGCAGCAAGCCATGTATTTACCATGTCTTGGGTCGCATTTCACCATCTGGTTGGCTGGCTCAAAACACGAGTTGGTTATCTCATTAACAGACAACTGTTCGTGGTAAGCCTTCTCGGCCGATACAATTGGCGCATAGGTGACTAGAGGGAAATGGATCCTGGGGTAAGGAACGAGGTTTGTTTGGAATTCAGTCAGATCCACATTCAGAGCACCGTCGAATCTCAGAGATGCCGTGATGGATGATACAATCTGACCAATCAGTCTGTTGAGGTTTGTGTAGGTGGGTCTCTCGATGTCGAGATTTCGCCTGCAAATGTCGTAGATAGCCTCGTTGTCTGCCATGAAAGCACAATCCGAGTGCTCCAACGTTGTGTGTGTCGTCAGAATCGAATTGTAGGGCTCTACAACTGCCGTTGAGACCTGTAAAATTGAAAAAAGTGGTTGTCGAAGTAGTGAATTAAAACAACTAGATCTGGAACCAGGTCCAGTTGCACTGTAGATGTGTATGTTTTTGTGTTCTAAATTCGGCCTGTTTTCAATTCTAAATTCTGAAGATATAAGAATGGTCATAACAATAGTGGTCTACTCAATATTCAATCTATTTTGATCTAGTCAATATTTAATCTATTTCAATTTAGTCTATATTTAATCTATTTTCTACTTTTGAGTTTTTGAAGACATAAAAAGAATATGATTTCTTCTTATTGCATGTAAAGATTGAAATTCGAAACGTTGGAGGATTAAAGTTTATAATACGTATTATTATCAATACAATTTCAATAGAAATTAAACGAAATCAAAGCACTACCATGTTATAATAGATCAGCGTTATCATCATTAAATAAAATACATTTATTTATTTATTTAAACAATATAACGTACTTCCAGTTAAACAAGAACAAAAAAGTAACAAGTACTTGTAACAAGGCATCAGAAAAAGGATATCAATAGGTGTATGATTAAAGCCAATGAAATACATAACACTGCCCATTCAAGATTTATTATTTCTTGAATTGAGGAAAAAAGGGCATCAGTCCTTCAAATTTTGATTTCATTTTGGTCAAACCCAAAATTTTATTTTCGACTGATGTCTTTTTGTATAAAGCGATTCATGTTGTAGTAGACTGTTCAATTATTTACAAATGATAATTGTAAACTCTTGTTCAATCTGTAGATATGCATATAATTTTTATTTTTTGTCCATATATTGAGCATATTCGACGTCCAGTAAGATCGGACCTACTTCAATGATAAAATATTGAGTAAATACCTGTGGGGCAGGATAGATAGCATATTCCAGTTTGCTCTTCTTTCCATAGTCCACTGAAAGACGTTCCATGAGAAGGGACGCAAATCCGGACCCAGTTCCTCCACCAAATGAATGAAATATCAAGAACCCTTGAAGTCCTGTACATTGGTCGGCTAGTTTTCTAATTCTGTCCAAGACCAAGTCCACAATTTCCTTCCCTGCTGTATAGTGTCCTCGCGCATAGTTATTTGCGGCATCCTCTTTTCCTGTTATCAATTGCTCTGGGTGGAAGAGCTGTCTGTAAGTTCCGGTTCTCACTTCGTCTGAAATTTGTAAATTTCAATATTTTGATGTATTGTGTATCAATATTTTGATTTGAATATATTGTGTATCATACAGTTTTTATGAATTGTGTATTCCTTCAGGCTGATGATTTTTTAAATACAAAATACAAATACATTGAATAAAAACAGAGTAGCCTAGGTAGAGCTATAAATAAATTACAATACATTATTATTAAGAATGTAGCAATAATTTTTAATGTCACTAGGCTCTCTATCAATCAGAATAAGAGGAGATAGGATACATATAATTCAAATTCAGCGTTTTCCGTTTATTTTCTACTTATTCAATAAACAGTAGAAGACCAGCACGTTTTCACACTAGGTTGGAAGATTTCAATCTTGGAATTTTCAAAATTATATGGGAGTTTGAAATTTAAATTCATATATGTGAGTTTTTTTCATTTCTTTCGTCATTTTTTCCTACATATTTCCCTTATTTATTAATTTCAATTTTTTTTTCAAATGCTCAAAATTTTATAATCATATAGGATGTGAACGATTTTGGCTGGGGATTCTATTCTAATTCTACTGTTATTAAATATACTATTCAAATACTATACTGATTCTATTAAAGACTACTTGCCAACTATTTACACTCAAGATTCTAAGGAATAAGTTGAAATTCTATGAAACTGCTAAAAATTGAGAAAAAATTACTTCAAACTCATTAATAGGTTTAAAAAATTTCAATTTATTAATGTTAAATTTGATAGAACTCACACAGCACAGATAGTTTCAGCTATGTTTCAGAAACATTGTAACATTGCAAAGACAAAACATAACAGAATTAAGGTTTCAGTATGGTTTCTGCAACATAAATTTGTAATATTCCAACTTGGTTTCTATGTTATGTTGCAGAAACTTGACAAAAAAAAATCTTGGAATATAACAAATATAATATAGTGTTTATGAAAAAGAATGAAAATTTCAATGTCTTCCAATTTCTTATCATGGAAGGAGGATCCTAATTATATATAGGTCCCTCCTCACAATATATATATTTAATATATATATAGTATGCGGCCTGAAAAATTGCAAAAATGAAGATTTTTTTATTGTGATAATCATAGAAAAGTACTTTTAGAAACGCATCTCTATAGTCGAAAATTGAAATTTTTAAATCTAGCTCTAGAATGTTTAAATTCCAGATAAGCCAATACTAGACAACCAGATAATTCCAACTTTTCATGGAAAATTATTAATTTATATGGCACCCCCATTTTTAGTTGAAATCGGTGTATGAAACTTTTAATAGAAATTAAATTTATGAACTTTCTGTTTGTGGTTCTCATAATATCAGCAGCTATGATGATTCCGCTCTCCCCCCTCGCCTATTTCAACTTTATTACAGATATTCATGCGGGATGGGAAAAAATTGTTATATATAACATCATAATTATTATAAAACACGAATTTGTAACATTTTTGTTGAACTGTTATAGCAGATTGTTTTATAACAATGTTACACGTGTACAGTCTGTACAGCAGTCTAATAACGCACCTATAGAAAAATAGTTATTAGAGAAATGCATGTAATTATTAGAGGGAGGATGATCCTAATAATAATGATGCAGTAGCTTTGTTATATTCCAAGTTCGGATTTTTGTTATGTGTCAGAAACATAACTTTGTAATATTTCAAGATAGTAACAATGTTAAGGTTTCAGAAACATTGAAAAAATTAGGATTTTTCAAATTTTTATTCTTATAATCATTGAAGGACTTGAGAACGACTAAAAAATTAAAGACATTTTTTTGTAAAATGCTATTCAGTCGGTGAAAATTCAAAATAAAATTTTTATATAATGGTATGAATTTCAAAATTTGGCCTTACGAAATAATATGATAATCTAATTGTTCTAAATCTCACCAACAACCGTCGGTTCAAGATCGACGAAAACAGCCCTGGGTACATGCTTTCCCGCCCCTGTCTCGCTGAAGAATGTGTTGAAACTGTCGTCCCCACTGCCCACTGTTTTGTCAGAGGGCATCTGTCCGTCCGGCTGGATTCCATGCTCCAGACAGTAGAGCTCCCAGCATGCGTTCCCAATCTGCACTCCCGCCTGGCCAGTGTGTACTGAGATGCATTCGCGCTAGAAAAATCATTGAATTTTCTCTGTTAGTTAAAATGTAGCCTACCGCCTCCATTTCTAGATTTTGATAGTAAAATATCAGTGAATAGATACTATAATATTAAAGAAACCCACAAATTAGGCTATTCTACTACTACAAGCAGGTCCATCAGTATTTAATATTTGAGTCACACTGTAAAAATCATCAATTCAGATAGGTACCGTGGTATTTTATGGGTCGTGTTATTAGGATATTATTTGAAAAATTTGTATCTTGATATTAAAAAAATTGACTTTTCTATTAGGTAGACCTATAAGAAATTGTAGAATAGTAAAATACCAGATGTTGCTCAAAGATACTAATTCAAAGTATTTCTTCTAATCATGCAAGCTATTATCTCATTTTAAATTGCACTCTAAGGTATAAAATTATACATTGACTTTTTTCAGTAAGCGTAGGCATAATCAATTCCAAGTTCCAACATTATCATAATGATGGGCCAATAATATATGAATACAAATTAGAGAAACGTTGGAAAAATCCCTCAAAAATTAAAAACACTGTTGGTTGAAAGTGAAAAATTCTGAATTGTTGAAGAAATTATATCAATTGAGTTTGACTATAGAAGTTTATATCAATTCAGAATGTTCTAGGATTCATTTGTTTTGAATTTACTGGTCTGGAAATAGTTTCAATCAGTGTTCTTAATTTAAGCAAAATCTAATAATTCTCAACATAGGATTAAATAAGTTGGACTTACCATCTTGAAGGTTTGTTGAAATAAAGGATGAGTTTAAAACTATTTAAAATAGGAGAATTTCAAGTATTTTTATCGATTTCAATAGGACAAAACAAGCAATACTAGTTTGCTTGTGGTTCCTCGAAATACTGTTATCAGTCAATTTGAAATTAGTAAATTAACTATCAAACTATGAACAAGAAGAAATGTTTTTCAATCACATGTAAATTCCTGAAAAATTTTCTTTGTTTTTTATTGTACAATTTCAAATCAATTTTGGAATAAGTTGGATTTTGAAATATTATTGATAATTATGGAATCAATTCTAATTGAAAAATGAACAGATATTTTCAATTCGCTTATTTTCGTCATTTATAAAATTGTTATATTTTGTTTTTGCTAATGTGGCCTCGTACATCAAGGAGGGTTTACCTCCTTGTCCTCAATTCAAAAATATACAAGCAGATGTTACAATTGCTACCTCTTCATAGAAATTCTATTAAATCATTAAGTAAATTATAATGTTGGGATCAAATCTTCTTATTCTCAAAGAATCGTATTGGATATTTCAGAAAATGATTCCAGGGGTATTGAGCTACAGGCTTAATTTTTCTGACAATAATTTACAATTCTACAAAGTGATTTGAGAGATTTATTTTTCTAGCTACCTTATGGCGGAGAATGAATAATTTTAACTTTAATTTATTTTTGGTAAAGCTCATCTAAATAGATCTTATTGTAAAAAAATATGTATGTCTCATAGGCCTACTGATACAGTGCCGTAATATTGATTTTAACGTTCTTCGTTTCAATGAACTCAAATTATTTTGCCTCTTTCGTAATCCTTCATGCAGAACCCAAGAAATGCAACAGCGAATATATTTCTTTCAACTATTCTCAACTTGATATCAAATAAAAATTAAAAATATATATTGAAATTAGAATTGAAAATATTTTTATCACCAAAAATATATGATCAATTCCATTCATGTAAGTTCAGAATTATCCCATTATTTATTAATTTGAGTTTTGAGATATAACAATGACACTTTATACGCGGTGGCGGCTCGTGCCCACAAAACAGGTAAAGTGCTTGTATCTTTTACTGTTCAGCACTTCTGACTCCTGGGCATGATCCGCCAGTACTTTATAGGTGAAAACACAGACACATTCCTGAATGTGTCAGATCAATATGCGTATGTTGTCAGGTTACATTGTTGCGTTCTCAGAGTGATTTCTAGGACGATGAAATGAAATACACCATTTAAAAAAAAAGTTATTTGGTATATTCTCTTACAAAATATTTTTACAAATAGTTGAGACTAGAATTAAACCTATCTGATAAATAATCTTAAACCTAGGTATAAAAATATCACATCCTTGTCTTCATTTTGGAAATATCATCTGTTGTTTGTGAATCACTGTATGTCCTTTTCTTTTCGTTGGACTCGTCCATTTCGAGTGGGTTGTTCCAGGGCTGCACTTCACCGGAGCCAGTGAACAGGTAAACTCCGTTGGTTGACACAAGAACCAGGACTGCTATCCAGAACACAAGTCTCCATTCCAGCAGAGTACTCTGGAATTCAGAAAAATCAAGAACCGATTAGGAAATCAATTTAAAAGTGAAAAAAGATAAAGGTGAAAAAATTCCCAAACCTCATTCACAATAACTTGACACTAGAGAAACCCATCAAGGATGGCTACTGTTGCGATAAATAGGGTATATGAATTTTGATGTTGTGGTTTTATTGTTCAGAACATTAATCAGTTGGGCTAAAAGGACATTTTGACAAAATGTTTAAACATAATTTAATTTTCAATGAATACAATAGATTTATACTTATGATTCCTAGTTTTTAATACAAGATATGTTATTCATAATACGGTACCTAGGTTTTGACAAAAAGGCAAATTTTCAAAGTCTATTTACAAACCAAATGATGGCAGGCAACATTGAACATCGACCATTTTCCCAGAATTTTGATGTCTTCACAGCTCGACCGGATAATACCTATTAATTGTATCAATTTATTATTCTCTCTATTAAATATTTGAGTGTGTTTCATTTTCGAGGATATGAATTTCATTTTTCCTGCCATACTCTTCACAGTGAAACCAAATTCTACATATATTTCATTCTTGAAAACAATACTCTTGAATTTGAGTTCATTTCTCATTCTGTATTAGATAAAATATATAATTACATAAGATTAATAGCATTTGATTGGAAATCAGCTAATACCAATACATCATCCCAATGTAATAAATTTAGATTTGGTGTGATTTAGATTTGATTTTTTGCTTGGATTAACAGTTTAGACTCATTCCAAAAGGTTGAGACTTGAGTTCACTCCTGAACTGATTATATATTCTTTCAAAAACCACTCAATATAACAAGAATAATAAGGCGAATATTCAAAAAACACCAATGTCGATTCCATAACATTTTTCAATTTTGGTTTTTCATTTCATTATGGAAAAGTTCCACAACATATTTGAAGAAGTGTAACTTTCACTTTTTGAGTTGTTGAGAAGGGCATATTGTGGTGGTTATCCATATTGAATAAATAGACAAGATATAATCAAACCACAGGTTTATTAAAAATCGAGATACCGGTTCCGGTTGCTAAACCATAATCAATCTCCGGAAAACTCCATCTGTGGTTTGATAATATCTTGTCAAGGCAAAGTGTAACTTTTATTACTAGAATGGTAATCACTGTGATTTGACTTACATTGGGCGTGAGAACTCCGACAAGATAAGGAGTGATAATGCCCGATATGGCTCCTATGCCGCCGACCAACGCCAAAGTGGTGCCAGCGTAGTTGGGACTTAGATCGAGTGCATTCACTTTGAGACTAGGCACGAAGGCACCCATCAGTCCCATGCCGACGGTGAAAAATGTCGCCACCAACACTTTGTCGCAGCCGGAGTATGTCGCCGCCAGAATGCCGAAGCCTGGTCCCACAGAGGCTGCAAGTTGAAGTAGGACGTATTAAATATTAATTTAAAGCGATAAAAGGAATTATCAGTCATTGCAGTTAATCTATTGCTATTACATGCAGGTCCCACCAATGATGTAGAAAAATATATAACATCATTGAATTTTCTTGATTTATAAATTTGAAATTAGAATACTTCTTTGAAGTTGTACAAATGATAGAACATTTAAAATTTACAATCAATAGAATGTTATAATCTGTCCAAGAAAAGGAGAACCTCTGGCAAGATGACAAAATGACTCCAGCTCGGTCAATATTGGTTCAAAAATTATTGATTTGGTATCAATCGTAGGAAACATTTTGATCCAAAATTTGAGACCAAATCAATATTTCTCGAACCAATATTGACCGAGCTGGAGTCATTTTCTCATCTTTCCAGAGGGTATTCTTAGCTTGGACAGCCTATACATCGCAATAAAATCAAAATAAATTAAACAAATATATCACTCACAAATTACAATATATTGTTATACAAATAGTTTGATCAATTGATTGGGATGATCAGTTGGTCTCATCACGGCTGTAGCCTACATAATATTCAATACCATATAGATTATTTTCAAGAGATCATATCTATTTATCTTGAGATTTTTTCAATTTAAATTTATAAATTCATTTGATATCAATCACCTTATTCAATAAGTTTATTGTTGATACCTATAAAATATTACAAATTATACTTTATTCTTACTAAAATAAGTTATAGGCTATTATTTATTTTTGTATTTTCTTATTAGTCATCAATATAATATTGATAAATATTGGATAATAAATTATTGAATTGGTGAATGAGATTTTATATTTTCCAAATAGAACTTCCTAAAGAAAATTTACAATAATTAGCAAATAATTATGAGTTCAGTGAAAATGATATTAATATGGTTTAGGAGAGTATAAAAGGTGATTGAATAAAGACAAATGATAGAGATTCTCTCACGTATGGTAATGAAATAAAGAAGAAATATAATATCGAATGGAAATTGAATATTATTGAATGTAGGCATGATAGAAATTTTCTCACCTATGGTAATGAATGTTTTCCTGACACATGTCCTTGAGTACTGTTTGACATTGATTAGATAGTCGACAATCCAGCCTGAAGTGATGGCAGCTATCCACATCACCATGTAAGGAGCAGCCGATAGGAATCCATTCTGCAAAAAATCATAGATACGCTTTAGGAAAAAAACTTTTACCTCACTCAACAATCAACTTGTTTGAATACTTCGAAATTAAAGAAATCAAAGGTATTGATAGAGTAGTACATTCCTAAATGATAAGAGATCATCATAAATGAGAGGCGAATTTCGCTCATTCTGGTACTGAGTCCAGCAGGTTATAATTATGTGAACATAATGTATGTTCAAATGTTTGATGAAGTAATTTAAGATGCCAAAATTCCTCGAATGAATATTATCAAGGGTAGTATTGCCTTATTGTGTGTTGCATGTTGTATCTCCAAGTCTATTATTTGTATTCAATATATTGAATTTTCTTCTGTTGCATTCATTTGTAATTAAATTAATTTATGGCTCTATAAAATCAGAAAAAATTTCATTCACTCTGTATAAAATCAAGAACTATCACAAATATTTCATGGGAATGGTGATTATGTCGGCTGTGGAACTTCCTTGTAACTCCCCACTATAATAAGTCATATAGGCCTACGCTTATTATAATAATGAGCTAATTAATTTGTTTTTTCATAATTTAATTATTGTGGTGGTATACAATCAATTGTGAATAAGGGTTTCACTTGTTCCAATCCGAAATGTAATTTACAGATTTACAACATCAGAGACCATTTCTCTCAGTTTTATGTAGCGTGGTTCTTCCAACAAAATTCATTAAAAAATATAGTGTTGGAATCATTAGGCTACATAAATAAAATTTGAAGCATTAGGATATGGGCTATAGTAATTGCGAAACTAACAAAATAGTTATTAGGATACATGAAATAAAAATTCAATCAGCTCCTTCAATCCATTTTTTGAGAATGACCTCTTTTCAACTGACCTGTGCGATTGAGAAATGCATGACACTCTTCATATATTTGGGAAGATCTGTGATGATGGTGAAGAGTCCCCAGTCATGGCCGATCTGTGCGATAATCAGGCCCCACAGTGGAACCGAAGTCAAAATACTTTTCCATGGTGTTGGTGGCAGTTCCTGTGAGACAATTGAGAGAATGAAAAGGAATAGAGAGAGTTAATTATTGTTGTACTAGTGAATAGAAATAACATTTGAGATGGAGGAAAAACACATAGAATCTTACATTCTTATTTGGGAAATATTTCGGTGGCTGTGCCAACTTCTTCGGTCCCGGTCCCAGTTAATTATTGGGATGTATATTATTACATCCAGTTCGATATTATTTCATCCAGTCTGGTAATTGTGAAGTTCAGACCAGTATAGGGTAGTAGAAGATTGTATAGTTTGTTAGTTTTGTATGTTTTCTGAAGGATGATGCCCACATGAGCTCTTAGGCTTGTGCGTGGGTAATGAGAGGGATGATGATGAGAGATGGCGACTATCGAGCTGTGGAGAGCTTATTGTCTTCTCCACAGATAGTAATTGTAAAGTAAAGCTATAAGTGTAATGTAGATGGAGAAATGTTTAATAATTATTCATTCAGTTAATTAAGTGTTGTGGTAGTAATGAAAGTGCTTACATCGGGAAATTTTAAATAAGAAATGGGTTTCAGGCAAAACATCAAGAATCTATAACAAAACTATATTTTTATAAACATGATTAATTTGGGATCTCCATATATTGCAATAGGCCTATAAATAGACAAAGGACTCCTGCAACTGCATTGACCAATGTAAGTAACCAAATTCTAATAAAGGTTTCATAGGTTGGTGTAATGCAATATCCAATAATTTTTCCATCAAAACTATATTTCATGAATAATTTATGTGGCTGACTAGATGTATATGAAAAGAGGCTAAATAAAATTCATAAATTGAAAATTAGGTTGTACGGTACTTTATTCGAATTATGTGTTGTGATAATGTAGGTAAAAAATTATCTACTACGAAATATCATTAGGAGATATAATACGTGAAAAAAACATAATTGTAAGAAGTCACATCAACGGTTATTGAATCCAATCACCAGATTTAACCAACGTAAAATACCAAGTGTAATTGCATCATTTGCGGATTCGTTTATGGCTCTCATTGAATACATAAATTCAAGACGGTCAAAATCAAATAGATATCCTAGCTTCTACATGGCCATAACGTTTCAAATATTTGCAATGAGAATTAATCTAAAAAGTTATTGAAAATTTATATGAAAATTTGAGTGATGAGCTACTTACAGCTCGTTTCTTCAATTGTCCAACAGATTTCGACAGTAAAAACTCCTTTTCGGCGTGCGTTATGAATGGATGTGACGAGGGGTCACTGTAGCACAAAAATTGCCACAAGAAGAACCAGATCAGCCCCGATGTTCCGAATACATAGAACACACTCGTCCAGCCTCCCATAAAGCGAATTAATAGGCCGCCAACTGCCATTGAAATCACGTTGCCGATTTGAGCACCTGAAAAAATAGGAAGATAATTATAGGACTCTCCATAATAACATACTTTGAAATGTTTTTATTATTCAAACAGGCATATTAACAGTAAATTATTTATATGTTTGTAATATTTATTAATGGATCTTCACAAATAGCAGGCTAAGAATTTTGCAGATCTTATGTGTTCCTCGTGACGATTATTATATGGTTTAAAGTAGCCTACACAGATGGAGGGAAATAGTTTATTGCAATTATTCAACACTGTAGCAGTTGGGAAATGATATTAAGAATAAATTTGTTCAATCTAAATATTTGCTAATGGTCTTCTTCTTATAACTTTTACCATTTTACTGCTATTCATTATTTTTTAAGCGATGTGTACACGCTTATATTTATTTTCAATTCATTCACATGTTTCAAATGAAATAATCAAGTTGGAAAGTAATTCATTACAAATAATAACAACTTGTAAACCTCACAATAATATGATTGCTTCATTTGGTAGATGCATTATCTTGTATATCTCAAGGTATACAAGACTGTTGCATGCTTGCAACTTGTATGTTAATCAAGCCATGCCCACATTAATTTTTCACACTTCTTACGTTCAACTTTCCCTAATGATTTACTCTGTATTATAAATCAATGATACGTGCTGAGACTACAACTCATTCCATTGTTCTTTACACTCACAGTTTCAATTTGTATGAGTAGAGAGTGTAAGTCGTAAGCCATTAATAATAATTTATTTGAAAATATCACCTGCAAACACTAGCGCTCCCAATCTTCCTCTCTCTTGCACTGGAGCCCATTGAGCAAGCATAACGTTGAGAGAAGGATACAACGGGCCCTGTAAATAATAATAATAATTGATTATAATGAGAAACGTAGGAAAAATTACAGAATATATTATTAAAATAAATACAAAATGTTATAAGATAAATTTGTATCACTGTAGTTAAATCAAATATGTAGTTATAAGAATTACTCAAATGATGAATCTTAGCCTTTGTCATTCAAAACGTTTCATTATAGAGGATAAGATTAGTGATCTGTGTCTATTCATCCATAAACGTGAAATGTTTATGGCTCATCGACCATAAGCGGCTCAATTTTGTCTGTTAATGAACTAGAACGTTATAAAACTCATTTTTATGCTCTTTGAAGCTCTATCACTGGTATCCTACTGATGGATTTTCATTTCTTTCTGAGTTATCAACTGTGAAGAGTTGTAATACACGAGCAACGATCGAGCAGTCCTCAGTAGCAATTATAGCTTTATAGCTGAAACCAAATATCACTATAGAAGCCACTTTCATTATATCGTTTCAAATACAGTAATTTTCCAGCGTGATAGGTATCATATTTATACTTATAACTAAATAGCTTCTACATTATAATTGTATCTGAAGAAATAGGAGTTATAACAGCTTTCTTAGATTCCAATAGGCTCTATATTTGCAATGATGAGAAGTATTTCTATTCAATTTTGTTTCATATACCGTTACGCTTATAGCCTGTATTGATCAAATTATATGTATGCAGGCCTGAATATTTCCTTACCGTTTTTTCTTTAAAACTTATATTTGTAGCCTATGCAATGATTAAACATATTACAAAATATTTTGAACGTTTTTCAAATTTGATTCCATGTAAGTTAGTTGAATAAAAGAATTGTAACAAAATTGATGTATCAACTCCATCCAATTTATGTGAATATTTCTTTTTTGATGACCTTTATTCCAGGCAATAAAAGTTAATTAGAGGTACTCATATATATCAACACTTGTAGATGTTTTAAAAAGAGAATACCCATATCTCTAAAAAAATTAGGTACCTACAGCACTAAATATAATATTTAACCACCTGTATAATATGATCAATAATACCATAATCTCATAATTATTACAATCTAATTATCTTGATTATTATCTAAATTATCGATATTACCATAATAATTACTATCTAATATATATTATCTGGAACCATTTAATCACTAATCTATAATCTCATAATTACCTGTCCAAGTCCAAGAATGAATCTGGTGACAACAAGGTAGGAAGCGCCCTGGTGAGCTGCAAGGGGCGTGATGAGGGTGCAAATGGTCGAAATAAGCATACCGAGTCCGAGCACCTGTTTGCCCCCCACCCTCTCAGCCAGCAGCCCCCCAGGCAGCTGAGTCAGCACATATCCCCAGAAGAAAGCGCTCAAAATCACGCCCTGCGTCTGTTCTTCCCAGTCGAACTCAGCTGACTGCAACAGTGAAAGTAAGATTAATTAATCGATTCATTAATCAAGCATAGTCTTTCCAAGCAAAGAAGAGCCTCTGGCAAGATGGGAAAATGACTCCAGCTTGGTCAATATTCGTTCAAGAATTATAAATATGGTCTTAATAGTGCATCGTATTGCTTCCTACAATTTTTGACCAATATTGATTGAACATTAGTCATTCTCATCCCATCTTGCCAGAAGGTCTTATTTGCTAGGACATATCATAGACTTAAGAGGACTTAAGTGATATTGTGATACAAAATTTTTTGTGGCTTATTTGACTGTGGAATATCTTGTGAAATTCAACAATAGAGACAGTACAAACATAGCTTACAACTCCGATGATATTCGTTGAGAGCATGAGCAGAATACCATGCACGCTTAAAAAAAGGCAAGGCTGGGAAATGATTCCCAGTAGTTTGGTATATAATCCACTGCTTATCCTTATAAGCTATTTATTCATTTGATGACAGTTATTGGATGATAGAATAGGAATAAAAATATTTGGACTAGAGTAATAAAGCAGTTTTGAAAATATTTTTGATCATGATAATTGAAAAGTAATAAAATAAAGAATTGATGTGTAAATTCTTGAACCATTAAATCAACATATTATACAGTATAAAAGATATCACTGATTTCTGTTCAAATGGAGCACTGTTCATTATTATAATTCAGTCTAGATTTTGCAACTGAATTATGGCTGAATAATAAAATTCAGGTTCAAAGAATTACTGACGAATGCCAGTCAACGAAGTTACAAAATGTACACTGATACCAATCATTATGTTATGCAAATTGCGAGAAGCAGAGATTATGTAAGATGTAAGTTTTTCAAATGATTCTATTAAAATTCTAATATCATGCCAATGATGCAATAATAATAGCTATTCTACTTGGATTTTATTGATATTTACGACCCATACAAGGGATGTAAAAATTATTGCCTGCTGCAAAGACCTAAATCGCTTCTAGTTGTCCTGAATTACAAGTGAACTCTTCCGCATACATTTAGGCAGTGTATTATTTATTCTGTTACATTCTTAAATTTTGATTTTGTTTGAACAGGTTTCTATTTTCACCTGTGCTATATCCACTCGAGAGGTCCATAAGACGAGTACCGTGTATTTTAATTCAGGCTACATGATTGTATGACCTATATATTTATTCACCAACGCATATATTACAGGGGTTTTGCACGAGGATTTTAAAATCAGATGAGGCTCTCAAGAGATGGAGTTGGAAGAAAATAGACTGAGTTTTATATTCATAGATGTTATTGCTGTAGCCTACTTTGTCTCATGATATTTTCATGGGAGAGATTTCGCCTATATACTGTTCAAATAGGATTGATGAGAGCTGAGAGCTAAAATGTAATAATATTACCATAGAATAATATCTTATACTAAGATACTGAGATCCTTTTTGATATTACTAATCAAACCATATCACTGGTTAATTTCTCAGCAATAGCTGGTGAAACACTATAGATAGAAACTGGAAATGGTTTTCTCTGATCTATGCAAGTACTATCAAGAACGGTACAGATTAAGAGTAGCCTCTATACCTAATTACATAGAAAGCCAAACTGTTAATGATATATATTACTGGGTATTGAGAAACGCGATGAAATTATCGCAATCTAGAAGAAAGACAAGCTTCAATAAATTAGTCTGCGAAATAAGGACATTGAACTGTACAAGCTTGGCGAATCAGTAATCGACTTATAATTATAGATCTGTGGTATAGTCTGGTCGAGCAAAGAAGACATTCTGTCATGATGGGGAAATGACTTCAGATCGGTCAATATGAGTTCAATAATTATAAATTTGGTCTTTAAGTTAAGCGAAAATTCTGCTCTATAATTTGAGACCAAATTTGAACCAATATTGACCGAGCTGAAGTCATTTTCCCATCTTGTCATAATGTCTTCCTTGCTTGGACAGACTATATAAAACATTGGCCTATTTGAGGCTGTGAAACTGACGTCATTTATAATGTGAGTATAAGCGATACCGATATGTTACAAGGAAAGTACTGGTACCGTATTCGCGAGTAGTAGGAGCGATTGCTTAAAATGAGGAAAACATAGAGCTAGGTTGCTAAATTCAAATCGATTCTTTAAAAACGTCAGGACCAGCCTTGACATAATCATATGAATCAATCTTGTTCCAAGAACTTCAAGTTTAAAATCACTGAAAGAGGATAAAATTGAATATTGATAGCTACAGTAGGTTCAAATGAATAAGTTTCCTTTTGAACGGTTCGTTCAGAAAATAGAAATAGAGTGATTCAAGTGATAGAGAAAGTTATTTGACGTTCAGAAGTTTACCAATAACTTGATTTGTTCTTTCAAAATCCAAGTTGGTGCAAAAATAACAGTCCAATGTAGGCCTACTTCATATTCTCAATGCGCAGCAATAAAATGTGTTTGAGTATCCTCTATCTCATTCAGGACAATCACTAAATTTTATCCCAATTACTATAAGTTATGCCTATAAAGTTGAAGATGTACATATTGCAATTTAGAAAAGCTGGAGATTTTTTAGATATTTATCCAAAATTGATTTTTTCTGAATTTCTCCTAAAGAGTTTGTAGGCTACATTTAGGCACGTTTCTTCGAAGACTAAGGAGAAAATTTGTGGATATGCTACATTTCATCATCCTATTCCATTATCGCCACTTGCGGCTCGTGCTGTGGGAAAGGTGAAGTGTTGTAGAGTATAAGATACGAGCACTTCACCTTCACCACTTCTCCAATCCTATATAAATGAATCGCATTGCAATTTTTTCATGATGACATGGTAAGTTTCTGACTAAGTTGAAATCTAAGTGATGGTAAGTTGAAAATATAATACGAAATAATTCTTAAATTTGAACAAATTTGATCTATACATTTTCAAGTAAGAGTGACCTATAATACTGCTAGCTTGATCGGTAGCCTAGCTATGCCCACTCAGGATGAGAGTGATCAAGGATATCAGGTCGAGGACGGAGTATTTCATAACTTTCCAATTGGAATAAATGTTAGTTCAATCCGTAGCACAATTATTAAGCGTCGTCTCTTCGATCAAGAGGCTTGATAATTATACTCTAATTGAATATCCTGAAGACTTTATATACATGTAAGCGTATCCTAATCATGGGTTTTTGATTGATTATTGCCATATCAAGAAGCTTATAGGTTCTTGATTGCAGGAGTAGGCTAGTCGTCTTTTACGGAAGCTAGAAATTAAAAATTGAAGCTATACCGAAATTTATTTATAGCTAAAGTTAACAAGATAAGATAACTGATTATTTGAAAATTCTTGCGTTGTTAAATTGACAATCAATCAATCATAATTGCAGAGAAGACTCAATTTCTATCAAAAACTTTGGAGAGGAATAGAATTCTGTATTCAAAACATGATTGAATTATAGGATTAACTATTTATTTATTTATTTATTTACAATGAAGACATTAGGACTACATTTATTTATAAATTAATCTCTATTGACAGTGGGAATTATTATTAATTGAATGTAATATAAATTATAATGATTCGCGAAAAGTGGATCTTTGAATTCCCTTTTTAACTTGAAAGGACTAATCCTGCTTTTGATCCTAGAGAATTAAAATCAAATCTGCATCATTCCCTTTTTTTCTATCAATATCAATTCATGAAAGAGTTTTAGTCGTTTATTCAACAATGGAATTATTCAATATTGTTTGTTTGTTTGTCATAATGGCGCAACAGCCCTATGAAGGGCCTAGGCCTACCGGCTGGTTGCCAATTTCATATTCACCTAACTATAGAGTCCATCCAAGCAAAGAAGACACCCCGGCAAGACGGGAAATGACCCCAGCCCGGCCAATACCGGCCCAAAAGCCATGAATTCTCAAAAGAACCCACAGCCCCCGAACCAACACCGACCGAGCCGAAGCCACCTCCCACCCCGCCAGAATGCCCTCTCAGCCCGGACAGAAAATACAGCAGGCGAATAATCATCAACCAGGATAGAGGTAACGTGTGGTTAGCACGTCGATCCTCTCGACCATAAGCCAGTCTTCACAATCAAGTGAAGATGCAGAACATCTCTGAATAACATGCAGTTAATCAGTTAGAGTGTAATGCAACAATTTCTATTCCTCCAGAAACGGGAAACGACTGACTGTCTTTACTTTCGACAGCCAATCTCCCAAAGGAGGCATTTGCTTGGACAGACTATACAAAATATTTCTGATCAAGATAGGAACCACTCAGATACACAGTTGCTACCTATTCAATATTACCTACTAGTTTTCATCATAGAATTAGTCTATTATATTTTTCATGCATAATTTTTTACTTCATTTCCATTATAACCACTACCAAGCTAATTCATAGGATAATAGTAATATATATATATTTAACAGTAATATTTTGTAGATATCAGTAATATATATTATTTTGATTGCGGATAGCTTTACTAACTTCTTATCCACCCTCTTCGTCTTGAAGGCAACATAATGAGTACGGTGGTTATTTTGTAAGTTTTCACATTTTTCTCCAAGTTTTGGAATCCGCAATGCACCTGACAATTTTCGATCACCTCTAAATTGCGACTCTTCCATTATACGATAAAATAAATTGATATGGAAGTTTTTGAAATGTATAGTGCTGTGGAATGAAATGAAATATTTCGCACAAGGGAACAGAAGTAGAACCAATAATAAAGCATGCTGTTGCAGAATGATCCAACAGCCCTCTAACAAAATAATAAGTCCATTTCGAATCGAAACTTTCAGAAACATTCTAAAATTCACAATTTTAAAAATTAGGCACTTGATGCAAACTTCACCCCTTTTTCACATCAAACCCGATTTTTCACACACATGAACCTCACACCACACTTCGATCCACATTATTCACGTCTCACGTGCAGACTGTGCGCTCAGAACCGACGGCGCATCTACCAAAAACGTTATCGGACTTGCCGTGACCGTTTGGACTGTTGAAAAAATTCTGGTTTTATCAAAATGATGATACGGTGATGCACATTTTTAGATAATGGACTTAAAAATGGATTTCTCTGTCAAAGTACTCAATTGATAAGATTGTACTGTGTATAAGGAAAAAGTAGTCTATTTAATTTAACAGTTAAATTGATGGAGACGATTACTGTTGTTCGAGCGTTTAGTATTGTAGACTATATATGTTAGAGCTATATTGTTTTTCAATCTTCAAAGAACTATATTGTTCGAAGAATTGTACTAAACTATATTTCGAAGGACTCAATCGGTAAGATTATACTGTATAAGAAAAGTAGCCTACAACAACTAGCCTACAAAAAATAGCCTATTCAACAACTAAGGTATAGGAGATGAAAAGCCTATTATTGTTCGAATCAAGTATTATAAGGCTATACTATATTGTAGGTGTTATTGATGTTGTGTTGATCTTTTGAAGGCAATAATGATGTATTTCTGAGATAAACAGTCACTCACTTTCTATCTAATCTGAATCATAATTTCGTACTGAGTTGTAATATTTCAATACTGTATTTTGAATTTGAGTCACAATAGTTTGTAATTATATAAGTTAGGCCTATTTCTGTATCGAGTTTCCTCACGAACTTTGTTTGGTCTCTCGTTCAGATCGGTTGCTGATGAGCAATCAATTAGAGAACTCCAAAAATAACTTACATTATTTTTCATTTAAGAAAAAATATATAACAGTATTCTACACTTACCGAAAGGTATTTCTTGGTGAAGTTTGCGCTCATCTCTGTGTTATCGTAGGGACAAGAGTTGGGGTCTATCTTTCCTTTATGGTGGACGTTGACCATTTCTGTGATAGCCAAACTCAGGCAAAACCTCTGGATGTATCCATTGGCAAGAGCAAGGAATCCCATGATACCCAACACATATCGCTGCTTAATGCAACAGTTGTCTGAAAAAATAGAAAATTACTCATACAAAACTAGAAGAATAGTATTATATTATTGATTCTAAGGGATTATTTTGAGTGGATACAGTTGAATGAAGTCTATAACTTTATGCTAATAAAGAGCATTAGACTACAACTCTTACAAAGTTATTTTATAAAGATTTAGATTTGTTTAGTTAAAGTTACGCATGCTGTAATAGTTTTTCCAAAATTAACTAGATTTATAAAAGATAGTTAGCAACAACTTTCTGACATTTTGTTTTACATATATTTCATTTCTTTTTCAACATGTATAAGCTTACTAATATATATGTGCTTCATGCATATATCAATCAAAATCAATTTTTGGCTGAACTCAATTAGCAGATTCAATTTCTAATACTGAAAATAGCTTTGTATTAATGTGTAACTTAATGGATTGAAAACTAGTCAGTTAGAATATTATCATAATCGACTACGGTATTTGTTTTAAAATAAAATACGCCTTTATCAGTCACGAAAGTTGGCAATCCAATTGCATTATGCAATTCGTACAATGAATTTCCGTAGAATATTAATAATAATATTTACTGTTGATCACGTGTTGTTCCATGTATACCGTATCTATTGTCCACGATGGCTTGAGACGAGATAAACAAAAGCTCTGCATGTGTGTGTGTGCGACTGGGGTGGCTTCGTTTTAGCCACGACATAAACAAGTCACAGCAATGCTGAAATCCCGAATTTCGTTGTCGGGATTGTAACCAAAGCATTGGCTCAAAAACTTTTATTATAATTGTTTGTTCATTTTAGGTTCATGCAGTCGAGAGAGAATCGAACCAAGCAATTTCCCAATGTGAATCTATAAAAAAGATTACTTAAAGATACTTATTCTGAATTGCCTACAACAAAATTCGGGTTTTCAGCATTGCTGTGACTTGTTTATGTCAAGGCTAAAACGAAGCCACTCTAGTCAAACACACACACATGCAGAGCTTTTGTTTATCTCGTCTCAAGCCATCGTGAATGGACTATAGTCCTATATGTGTTTATGTGTATTCATACATGAAATAGTTTACATTGTCTTCTTTCAGTCAAAATCTTTAGCTCCACAACAAAGTTTAGTTATCAATTTGTAAAGTAGACCCAGCCTTTTTATTTTTAATTCAAAATCAGATGATATTTTTCAAAGTTGAAATAACTCATGGTTGCAACTACAGCGGTGGGTCATTGATTGCCAAGGCTAGTAAATCTACCTTGATTGATTGCATTGTACTGTATTTATTATTCACTTTTGAATCTTTGTTTATATACTGTCTGTTTGAAAATTATATGTTTACAAACAAATTGAATAAATCTAGTTTATCCAGTTTCATCAGGTTCTTTCAAAAGTTCATCTTCAATTTATGATGAATTTAAAGTGGAAAAATGGAATAAATATTTGAAATATTGGGCTCAATCTAACTCATTTCACATTGTTAAAACAAAAACTTGTAACTGTTATCGAGATTAAATATTTAACTCTTTGTGAAATTATTTCTTCAATATTTTTAGAAACGTATGCATCAAAATTCGATTGTTTATTGAAAAAATGTCAAGAGACGAATTAAGGTGCGTCTTTAATGTTGGTATTATGTTATTATTTTGAATAAGTGATCAATCATTTCTAATTTTTCAAGCTGAAAATTGGAAGTACTGTATTTACACTCATCACTAAAGTAGTATGTGAATCAAAATAATTCATGAACTCAAAACATTTTCCTCTTATCTATAGCCTATTGAGTGGGCAGAGTGGCAATAGAAATAAAATAACCATAAAAAATAAGAGGCTTAAGTTACTTGAAACTAGAAGGGTCGATTCATACTGCTCAAGAGCCTTGAAGAGGGCTTCATATTATTACAGTGTAATAATCATGTAATAACTCTAATATATTTATCTAAATTTCAGTTATTTTCAGAAATTGACCGATATTACATACCAATGTGTATAGAATATTCGAAATAGAATTTTGATGTTGTCTCATCGAACTCTTCTTTTAATTAGGTAATAGTTAACAAAAATTTATTTCTGCGAATAAAAAATATTGAGGGTGAAGAATTCATACTTTTATTCGTAGATGGAAATTCATTATTAATTTATTATATTTATGCTAAATTTATTATATCATGCTCGACACTGCTTTTCAAGAAGACCAATCTCGAATGAATTATTCGTTGTGTATAATCACTCTATTATTTAGACCACTTTCATTTCTGTTGGAAGACAATCACTCTATAAAATAACATGGGTTACACGTGTCACATTCGATTTACTTATTTGAAAATAAAACTGGCCTTGATATTGATAGGAGTTTTTCCTGCATTCAATTATTTTTATACTTCAATTACATGATGATACAGATTGAAAAGGCAACAAAAATCCAAGTATTTTGAAATACTCTGCTGAGAGGAATAAAAATGATGAAGCGAGAGCGAAAGAAGGAAAAAATACTAAATAGGAAGAATTTTCTATAATATCACCTCAAACTCTTATCATTATTATGAATACGGTGCAGGATAATTTTCGCATTTAATTACCTACATGTATAATAGCGAAGCGTATTGACTTAGAAAAATTGATCTATAGCAAAATTGATCACAAGGTTTTTCGAGTAGGCCTAAGTACTTAATTTCATAGTTTCCGCATCCTATGAATTTTATAGATTTAAAAAAAATAAAGATCTTGAGTGTATAGTGATCAGAATTCAGAACTTGAAAAGCGTTCATGGATGCTTTATGTTTCCGTCTACTCAATAAATTTCATAATAGAATGCAAGTGAAATAAGTCAATGAACTCTAAAATAATTTGTACATGTTCAACATGAGTACCTAGCTACTACAATGAAGATAAAGAATCTCAATACTAAAACGATAATTATTATTCATGCAAAACTGTTCACTCTTTCAGCGATATAGTAGGCTACAAAGACAAATGACTTTTTGATTATATTATTATGTTATATTAGGGGAATGAAAGACTATCTTTTTGAATTTTAAACACTCGGAAATCTTTCAAGACAATTAAATGTAACTTATTCCCAGAAGAATAAGGCCTAAGAAGTAGGTCTATGCTACTTTTCAATATACTAACATTAAAATTAAATTTTCTGATATGTATTTTGAAATTTTATATGAAAGATGAAAATATAGGATGCATTGAAATTTGTAGGCTAGACTCTTTATATCTAAAATGAAATACATTCTACTCGCAATTAGACTTCGTCACTAATGATCTTAAATCGTTTTTCTAAAACGTTTTATCTCGAATGAAATTGATTTTCTTGTGAGTATAATTATTCCGATGTATATGATAATTTCATAATTCAGATAAGTGAAAGCTCTGATTTGAAATAAACTAATTCAATTTACAGATTCATATGATTTTCTGTAAACACGTGATGTAGATGAACATATTCCGCACTAAAATTTAATTGGAATCAATTTGAAAGCGAAAAGTCTTGGATTTACATATCCAATGTGAAGAATTAATTAGTATTTCAGAATTTGATTGATATAATGAACTCCAATGATACGAAACTAGCTGCAGTCGTCATGAATGATGAATGGATAATGAATAATCTGACGTTACTTTACTATTTATTGTATTCTAATGAACCTATGGAGTGTATTAGTAATGAATTACTAAATTTTATTCAGTGTTTGTATATACCGTTTCAGAGAAAAACATTGACAAAATTCTAAAATAAGTTATTCCATCGATCTACGTCTTGGATGAGATGACGGAAGAAGAAAAACCCAATAATTTATTTGAATTTACCCAATAGATTGATTGATTCATCATATAGATTGAATAATAAAAGCAGAAAACAAACCAATTTATTTAAATTTAATCAATAATATATTGATGAATAATCAGTTTACAATTTTCAATTCTTGGAATGTAATAACATGATTTCATCTTCTGCTGGAAAATTACTTTTAATTTTCAAGGAGACCTTCAAACTTGATGCCAACTCAAAAATTATGCAATATTACTGCATCTACTATTGAAATGAATGAACTCTAATAATCCAAGTACTTGTTGATTACATCATGTCATGAATAATAAATTGAGAAGATAAATACAATCAATCAACTATAGATTTTACTAAGTTGTTAGGTAACAATGATACTTAACGAGTGTTGCATAGGAGAAATTGTTTTGATAAAATGTATAAATTCTGCTGGACCACAAGCATCAAATTCTGTCTTCATTTTTTCTATCAAGAAGCAGTAGGCTATCATAGCATCGCAATATTATAATTTTTAACTTCAATCAATCAATACCGAGATATTGTACGCCTATAGGCAAACGATTAAGTAGGCCTAGAGTTCAATAACTCGACTTATTTTACTGTTACCTTTTCGTACTAGTAGGTCTACTTTTATCTTGATTATTTGGATCTCTTCGCGAATGAAGTAGAACATAAATCAGAATTTTTATTTATTTATAAAGTAACACATACAAGTTGAAATGAATAACAATATAGAAGAATAATATACTCCTCACTTAGAACATGTCTGTGTGTGAGAAGGGACATTGTAAAGGATATTGTAGAGACTTTGCGAGATTTAATTCACGTTATATGATAGGAAAACATTTGATTTGAGCTAGATGAATGATAAGTTGAGGTGATTGCCCGCTGAGAGTTATGATGAGGAGGTCGAAAACGTGTCTACTCTGAGAACAATGATTTAGAATACCACTTGGGCAATGTCAGTTGAACTCTTCTCTCATCACATTCCCAATTCATTGTATTGTTGAGCTAGGACGAGATTAATTGGAATAGTTTTGAACTGAGGCATGGAAAAGTAATCCAGTACAGACTACAGTAGGCTATAGGCCTACATATCTCATGTAATATTAGAGATGAGATATGTTCACATATAGGCCTATATATATTATTGGATAGGCCTGAATAAATTATAAGAATCAATCTTTATAATCTTCATAATTATGAACCCGGGAAATTTGGACATCATAAAACTAATCAACTGGGTAGCCTAGACGACCAGGCCTACTCTATCTAATACAGAGTAGCCTGAAGCCCGTTTATCAATATCGATGATGGAAGTGGGTAGTTCGTCAATATCACCAACCCCATTGTTGAGTGTTGAGTAAACAAAATTATACAATGGATAGCCTATTAAAACTCATATCGTTGTATAATATCAGAATATGTTCACAATGCTTGATTACATTTTGACTTTCACCTGAGATAATAGCGGGAGTTTGTAGCCTATACTAGATAGCCATAATATATGTCGATCTTTACATAATAACATTATGTACGATATTAGCAAATTTACAAATTGTATAATTAAAATAAAACCCAGTTTGAAATTGTCTATATGATAGCCTACAACTTACATTAATAATTTTCAACACTTGACCTGTTCCTACAAATAAGTTTTATAATAATTAAACTTATTAAGGTATTCTGCAAAGTATTATAAATTGAAAGAATTTTACTCTAATGCAAAGTTTTATACATTGAGAAAGTGAGATGAAAAACTTGCGCTTTTCTCATACCTAGAATAGAGTGCGATGAAAAGTTGGTTGAGAAAAATTCACAGTGATCGGTATTTGAGTGACCTTGAACAGGTTTTGGCATTGACTTTGAATACCAATGCCGAGGTCTGGTTTCCCCGCTGTCCTATGACCTTGACCGAGAAGTATCTACATTCTATTTGATGTAACTTTTGACTTGAAATACAATGTATTCCCTATCTCACAAGTGTTACATCAAGCTGGAAGCTACATAAATTACAATTGAGGTAGCAGCGAGACAAATAGTCGCTGATGAGATACACAGTGCATTATATTATATTCTCACCTCTCACGTGTTTAGGCGTATCGAAACAAGTTTGGGCAAATAAGAGTACAACGCCTCCAATTAACGCATCATTGATCACCGAATCAAGACGCAATAATATTAAAATGCCGACGCCCTTTTCAATAAGATATTTTTATCTCAAATTACAATTACAGTCTGAAAATGAGTATTGAATTATTGTTTTTTTCCAAGTTGGATGTTCTTCTCAAATATAGATTAGGTACCATAAAATGTAATCAGCTTCCTCACATATCCACCCTGATATTTCTTCTATCAGAAATATATTATTAAAAAAGTATAATTTCACCAGCAATCTACAGATATTAAGAAAAAGTCCCACACTGGTCGTACTGGTTCCTCACTAACGTATTGATTGTATCAAGATGAGATAAAAAAGTAAGGTCTTCGAAAAAGACTGGAAAACTTTTCAATCAAGAGATTTTAAGGTAGTTTTTACTTTTCAATCAAGAGATTTCAGGGTAGTTTTTCACTCGAGAACTGACGTGTTAGTATCACAATCCGCCCAAAATGAGCTTTTTAAGACTTTCTAATTGTAAATTTGAATGATGAAATACAAGCTTGTTTCTTAGTTGTTGGATAATGAATTGAATTCATTTAATTTGATTATCATTCAGAAACTATTTCTGTTCTTACATAAATCTAACAATCGTTATCTTTTAATGTTTCTTGAATTTTTTGTAGCATCATCATCAATCAGAAACCGATGTAATAAATTATTGCCACTCGCCAACATGTATCGCAGAGTATCATTTAACTAATTTATTACTAGATTCGTTATTTTAAGTACGCCAATCCGTCAGCAGAAACAATAATTTTAGATTTTAATTGTTTCGTGGGCTATCACTATTTTCTCCCTATCATAGAGACAATTTACACAGCTTTGAAGTGGATATACATTCAAATTAAACAACTAAAAATGGCTATTATATTTTTAATTCAATATTATATTAGGCCTATTGTATTTTAAGTAATAATGGATCATGAAATACTTTGGAGTGGAAAAGTAGGCTCTATTGATTTTAAAGTGTATTAGAAAAATCAATGATTATTATTGTTCTTTAGTTGAGAATTGACTGAATTTTTCCCACTAGTACCTAACTTAGTAGGTCTACACATTTTCCCTGTTCAGGAACATTTTACAAGGCAGTAGATATAATAAAGTTGAACATTGATGCCGATAAAGATTTCATTCAATAGCCTATTTATAGATTTGACATTCACAACTAAGTTTCAATTCTCCATTAAACAACTTCAAACATTATTAGCTTTTGAAACACCGCATTCTAGATGCAGTCAGTACAATATTAAGTGATAGTTTAAGGACGTTGTGATGTGAGCTTGCATGCTTTGCAGAATACTAATAATTTTCATTTGCAAAAAACTCATTTCTAGATTTCAGAATGAAAAAAAAATCAATATTTCTAGTTCCGACTCCAGTTCAGAGTTCCGTATTGTAATGTTCGTCCCGGAACATCATATTACTTTGCGAATCACTTATTAAGAGAAATTATCACTATAAAATATTCAAGAAATGACCTCAATCACTCACCGTCTGAATACAAAATACGTGATTGGCAAATGCCGCCTTGATTGTTCAAGAGCCTCCAAGACTTGAAAATGCAAAAATTTCTCCTTTTTTACAAGGTCTAAACGGCCCCGGGTCAGATTTTATCTTCCTGGCATTCCTGATTGGCATATCGATGGTCAGAATTTCTACTTCCTGCATCAATAACAATTACTACTAGTCTTCAACACTTGATGAAGAAAAACGTTACCTCATCGAATAATTGAAGTTTACAGGCTGTTTTAATACTCATAATATCGATCTAATAACAAATTTCCGATTTGAGTTTTAGATTAATTCACTAGAGAGGTAGCCTAAGTTTCGCTTTTTGTACTTTTAGAATGATTTAGAGAATTGGTAAGTGACAAAGAAAGTGTCTCCCACTAGTCTTCTATGAATAGATGAAACATTTTTCCAATGGTATTTAATTGTGCTTGTGATCCATTTTGTAACTTGAAACTTATAACCTACGGTATATAATTTTTCTGAGGGTGATTCCAACATAATCTTCGTATACTTATGCTTTATTATAGAGTAGATTGAGAACCACCTATGAAGATAGTGATAGCAGTTTTAGTGCAAAACTGCTGAGTTTTTTTTATTTTGGGAGAAGAATGACTCTCTCGTTTGTAATATTGTCCACGTAGAGCTCAAACGCCTAGTTCAAGTTCAAAGATAAAAAGAAATTACTATATTAGTGATATTCTAGTTTCGTCATGGTATAATACTTCACTCAAGGCTGTAGAATACAAAGAGCGTGGAGTGTAATGGTCGATTTAGAATTTAACAAGAAATAATCTGTCATTGTAAGACAGTTCTAACAATATACTGATCTTCCCTGATCATTTAATTTTTCCATCGAACTTATTTCATGTTCGTAGATTGCATTTTTTTGTTTTTCTATTGAGGCTACTTTAAAGACATATTTCTCACAGTTTAACATCAAGGTAACGAGGATGATTTTATTGGATCATAAAAGCACTGGTATTTCCAGTTTGTTCAACTCCAGCCTATAAAACTCACGACACTCATGAGAAGAGAATTCTCCATACGTCATTACAGCAGTCATAGATTGTATACAAGCAATTGACTAGACGTCACTGGTTGGATACAGTTATGAAATACTTTCTTCTCATTGATTTCCATTCATGGCAAAACCAGTAAACTCTAGATTCTTCAATATTTATGATTATTATTTTCTTTCAATGATCTTCAGTTTATGGATTTCATAATCGATTATGAGAATGAAATCTTCAAGAATCTCTCAGGCCTACATGTATGGTGATTAATCAAGGAAAAAATAGCACTTGATATGAATTGATCTGATTTCTGAATTGATTAAGAAAATCACAATACATTTTAGTGAATTCAGTACGATTTTTATGAAGCCCGGTCACGCATTATATCTACGCCTGAGAAAAACTGTAAAATCATATTGAAAATAGAAATATGAATTTAAACGATAAATCCAATTCCACTCAAATTCGGCTATGAAATACTGTTATAAATTAATCCAGGTAAATCGCTAGAAATACTTGAGAGATATGAGACAACGTCTTACTGTTTTTCTTTTAAAAAAATTATCAATTTTCAAGCACCCTAGAGCTAGACAAAACTAGATCCCTGCGACAAAAAGATTTCCTCATTACATTATTATTATCACCTTCATGTTGATTTGAACAATTACCACTGTGAGGAAACAAATATTTCAGAAATATAAACAAACTAGATATATAATTTATCTTTTTCCGCATGTCGAGAGGTAATTCTTGACAGTTACGTTAATCACAAGCGTTTGAGGCACTAAGAAACTGCTCTAAAAAGTCAAGTATTGCCATGACATTGACAATAACAATTTGCACAATAATTTTAACTGACGTCTTTTTACCTGTGCAAACCTATGTGCCTTGTAATTAAACATTGAGACAAGTGCGAAAAACATCACCATTGGGGCTTCAGCAATTAGAATAATTCTTGTTTGCATGATTTGTTTGGATTAGCCTTGTTACGAAGACGAAAATCTTCTTGTTGTAAGAACAATTAGGAAAATAAATTTAAACATAAAGTTGAAAAATTTTGATGAGCAGGATTAAATGAAGGATGAGTTGAAGATATGACAAAATTTTATGAGGATCAAGTATGAGAAAAAAAATGGACAACATCCATGTGTTTTTATTTCACAATTTTAAAAAATTGATGAGCCGGATTCAATGGAGGAGAAAGATACGACAACATTATTCAATGAGGATTAGGTAGATTGATTAATAATCAATCAAATTAAAATAATCAAGAAATTTTTATGGGCATCGAGAGTATTTCATATTACAACAAGCTAGCAATTATTCATTCTCTCTGTTTAATAGTTCCATACTATACAGCATGGATTGATTAAGAGACATTAGGTAGGTACCGGTACTGGAATTAATAAAAAAAACTGTAAATTTTCTTATTTATGAAAAACTTTATTACAATAGAATTAATAAATCGCATCGCAATGTCAAATTGGAATCATGATAAACACTACAGTTGAATTCATGAATAAATAAGTATTTAATTATGATGACATAACGAAAACACTCTTAAAACTTTTGACAGTAAGGTTTTTAAATTAATCCAATGAAAGATAAGATTACTCATTAGGTAGGCCTACTGTATTTTTCTCTCATTCAACTCTTCCCTTTCTTTTACTGTCCTCTTTTTCCTTAATTTCCACAAATCCAAATTTATTATTTTCATATCTCTTTTTAATCATCTCCACAACTTCCAATTTATTATATTCCATATCCTCTCTTTTTTATCATCTCCACAATTTCCATTTTATTATTTTCCATCCCTCATCTGCCTTCACTAAATTCCTTATCCACTCTACAAATTTGGAATTTCAAGAAGTAAACTCTAATCAAGAGGTGAGTACAGCAATTGAAACTGTTTTCAAAATATGAACCTTCGCTTTTACTGTAATCAAGTTATTTATTTGATATTTTGAAGAGGCACTCAATATGAAGTGATCAAATTATAAGTTCTTGAACTCGAGATGATTTGCTAAATTCATTTCCAACCCATTACTGATTTAGCTAATACATTCCTGTGACCCAATTTGAAACCAGCAATTGAAATTAGCCTCAGTTGAATTTCAAGGAAGTGCCCAAATATTCATTGATTATTGGTTATTTATTGTATTATAAACGGTAACAAGATTTGATTATTGAAAAACCTCTAGCAAATTTCGCGCAAGGACCTACTTCTTGAATTATAATTATTGAACCATCCAAAAGTTCATGTAAAATTTATGAAATTTGTAAACAGATTAATAAAATCTCAAGAAGTATCCTGACTAACTAGCTAGAGCTGTGTCCTGTGTCATATCTCTCTATTATTCTTACTAAAACATGAGGCCACCAATAATGGAAAATTCCAGTGGAGAATAAAATCTGCTAGAAGTATATATCTCCAGTTGATGAATATATTACAAGTCTGTAAATCACATGTGTAGAAACAGGTTTCTCTGACATAAGACTCTATCCTTTATATTACCTTTTTTATCCTCTATTCTATCCTTTTTAGTATCTTTTTTTCAAAAAAACCTTATTGTCCTGTCATTCTCGAACTTGGGCTGAATTCAGTTTCAGAGAGCTTGTCTTTTTCAGGTTTTCCGCCTAATGCTTATGGATGAAGTGAGTATCTTGTAAGAAAATAAGAAAGAGAAAGTTGATTTGTTGGAGAATAGGATGCGAAAATCCTGAAAACTAAAAAATGAAAAAATGTTTAGAGTCTAGCACAAGCCAGAGTACATCCAAGGACAACCTCACATGAACAGTCAATGCATTGTTGACATGAGCATGATAAATGTGCATGATTAAAAAAGCATACAACAGATAGCACGTGAAAAAAGACAGCTAATTGAGGATTGTATAAGATAGGCTACTATTAGAGCATTCATGAGTGATAATGTTGAACTCTAATAATAGCCAGCTTTTTGTTGCTAACTAGTTCAAATGTGATTCAATTAAAAATACTGTCTTACATATTTATGGTAATGAGGTGTATTGATGACTAAGTTTGGATAAGTCTTAATAGTTCAGATAACTCAAAACGAAAATAATTCCAAACATTGAGGCTTGAGAGTTAGAAGGAAGTCAGGCTACTTTACGTTGAACACAATACTAATCAACTGGGACCAAATTGCATTGAGGAGACAGTATTACCCTGTTTCCGTTATACCCCATTTCCGTTTGGCAAAATGGAAATACCAATTTAAATGGACGGAAATTACCATTCGTTATCAAAATTCAATTCGATTTTAAACTGCTGAAAGCCTCATTTGGTTTGATATGAGTTAATGGTAAACTTCCAGGTAGATGAATGTTATGTTTGACTATTGACTGAAGATTGAATATTGTCTTTGGTATAGTCTGTCCAAGCAAAGAAGACCATCTGGCAAGATGGGAAAATAACTCGAGCTCGGTCAATTTTGGTTCAAAAATTATCAATTCGATCTTAAATTGTAGAAAACATTCTGCTCTACAATCTGAGACCAAATTAATAATTTTTTAATCAATATTGACCGACCAAGAGTCATTTCCTCATCTTGCCAGAGGGTCTTCTCTGCTTGGACAGGCTATATCAAGTAGAATGTAACTCCTTTAAAGGTGTTAATAAATAGCATTGCAACATTGAACAATGATTTTGTTTGAATTTGGAATAAATTATAAATTCAAACAGTTTTCCTCGAGCTCACTAGACAGACAATAAGTCGAAGAATTATTAGCTCAAAATAAAGTTTACGTTTGACTATCAACCATCAGTTATCTCAGTTATTATTATTGTTGTTGTTGTTTATCCTCAAAGACGATGAAACTTTCCACGTTTGAGTCACGGTACGAAATAACGATGTAGTTTGTATAAGTTACCTAATGGATATATCTGAATATATCTTATACTTTACTACACTGAATTTTTCAATAAATTTATAAGTTACTATTGAAAATTGAAATTTATTTGATGCTCCCTAAAAGAAAACAAGAAGCCAGAAGCCAGGAAAGCTACTCATGATTATTTAATTGATATGTGAATTTATTCATATTAATATTATCCATGGCAGTAAAGCGACGAGTTGGCAGTTGGCAGTCAAAAGGAAGAAGCTTAAATCATGCTTAAAGCTATGTCAAGTGAGTTGGAGCCCAAACAATATATATTATAATAGTCTCTGAGAGACCTCTCCTGAGATTGGAGTTGAGTTTAAAATAAAAGAATAGTCAAGTTTAAAGTTGAGGTACAGAGTACAATTATTTAGGCTTAGTTGAGTTCAGTAGATTGCCGTTGAAGTCACTTGAGAACACATATCTACAATATAGCCCAAAGTAAGGAGGAAGTTGTAGGTCTAAATTTTTGAAATTTTAAATGGAAATATTTGAATTTGGCAAACTATTAAAGTGATATTATAAGTGTCCTTTCTATCATTCAGCCCCAGAGCATTTGCCTTCTCACCGGTTTGCAACTACCGTATATAGCCTATATACTTCCATGAGTTATCGACCGGCTAAATTAATCATGAATGATTCATTTCAAATAAGTTGAATTTATTTTAATTTGTTTGCTAGTGAGCTACAGTATTTACAAAAGTGATTTCAATTTATCCTTCTCTGTAGGCCTCATGCCGAAGCGATTTCTCATATCAATGTCATTAGCCTACAGTTTAAATTTTAAAAAGAAATTAAAATAAATTCAAGTGCTCATTGCTATTAATGAGAAGGGAAATGTAGTATCATCAATTTCCTTATTATAGCTTACTAATCTTCAAACCATTAAAAGAAAAGAAAATCTCATTTTTCAATCCTAGTAGAATTACAGTAATTTCGAACTGAATGAAACATATAATCTGTAACGCTGAGATCCTCAGTTCACACCTACTCTAATAATGACGACATTTTTGGCGGGAGATGACACTGTATATTTCTAATTGATAGATCAAAACATAGAGAAAGGAAAGAGTAGGCTAAGTGCTTTCTCCGTGATAAGCTAACAATTATTTAACTAGGACTAGGATCGAAGCAAATCATAAACTCATTCGGACTACATAAACTTATATCAATATAAAATAGTAAAATTGAATAGAAAATTATGGTAAGGGCAAAAACCCCAGTTTTTTTATCTGGATAGGGTGAGCGCTTTCTCTAAGATAAAATAACAATGTTTTTTCCAGGATCAAATCAAATCATAAACTCATTCGGACCACATAAACTTTTATCAAAATAATTAAGTTAATTTGTATACCTAGGTGATTACAGTAAGGTCTAAGCCTGTTTTTATCTTTGAAATAATTTCAGTTTAATTATGTATATGTTTAGATTGATAAGGAATAATATTTTTGTTATTGATGTATATTTTTGTATGGACTATACATTTTTTCATATTATCTATATTACATATTATTGAATAAGCTAATAATATTATTATAATGTACTCACCCTGCGTTCTGGGTAAAGGCTCCTGCGAATTTGTCGCTGCCATTCTGAGGTAGCTGGAGACACAACAATAATAATTGCAACCACCGATATCCGATCACTAGAAACTTCTACGAGGGAAAAGGAGAACAACTAGTCCACGACGAAAGTGCGAACGATGACGTATATTTCAGTGTTGACCGAAGGAGGAGCAGACCTGAGACATGATTGACGTGATGGCAGACGTTGTTGACAGCAGCCAGTGCCGACCCAGACTAAAACAACGCTTTCGATGACGACTAGTTTTATAGCGAGCGGAGGAACGCTGCCGTCAAGTCTCGCTAATATATTCGCCGGCCTCCACTGTTAGGGTGAATACACCGGTTGGCATTTTGCGACACAGACTCTAAAATCTACATGATAACGATCGGCAGGATCCTTAGTCAATCCTTGATTGAGGTTGGTCACCGAACATTACCAACCAAAATGAGAAATGAGAAAAAATATTTTTCACAATCCAATTTGAATGAAAAAAGAGAAAAATATATTTTATTAAGGATTGGGCGCTCATCACTGCCAACCCTGAATGAGGATGGTCACTCATCATTAGTTTCTGGAATTAAAAGTAAAAAAAAAGAGATCAAAATTAGTAGGCTATCTGAAATGAAACTTAAAAACATAAGAAAACAGTCGCATAAGTTGATGATAACAATCAGAAGGACAAAGTAGCTGCTTATAGTTGCAAGTTTACTAACAGTTGCTTTCTTTCATAAAGGAGGAGTAAGCAAGAGATGGACCCCAAAATGAGTGATGCTCACTTCCGATGGATGGGAACTGGAGCAGGGTCAAAGACATTGAATTCCATACCACGTTCAATGACAAGGACACGGTCGTTTGTCAGTAGTTGGATCACTGTTTATTGAAATAGCAGCACTGGAGACATGAATTCAAATTGTGAGATAACATGATACCGATCAAATATTATATTTTATTACTCTACCGATTGCTACTGATACTGATCATAACGATAATGGCAGTTCATAGATTGATTTTTCGGAACATATTTTTTCAGATATGAGCATACAGTAGACTATCATCAATCTTATGACAAAGGGGTTTGCATTGAAAGAGCAAAACAATGTGATTAACAGATTAATGAATTGTATTGAGAAATATGTAATCGCGAAATGATAAACAGAGGATGATAAGTAGTGAATATTTGAGAAACCCCATAAAATTAATAAGTTGAGTGGGCTACTTGTATGGGTTCTTCCAATAATCAAGAAACGAGCTTAAATTTTTTAGGAAAACAAAAACAGCTAAAATATTTTTAATGAAGTTGAAGCCTCAATAAATTTACCAGATCTTATTCATCAAATCAACTTACTTTATATCATCAAATTAATTGAGAATACCTGCCACTCAAATTGACTTAGCCACAAGGAACATGATAATGAATTCAAATGAGATTTTACCTATTGCAATGTCAGTTTCATTAGAAACCAATAATTTTTCAAGTCAAGCCAAAAGTTTGATATCATTAAACAGAATTTGACAAAATGGAAATATGTAATCTGGCAAGCCTCGACTTGGCAAGTTATACAAGTCTGAATAGTAATAGGTCTCACATACATAAGAATAATTATGAAAAGGGAAAGTGTTGGTAATAAAGGGTGTGCCAAAAGTCAAGTAATGTGACCTACTCCTGAAAATTGATGTTTGGAGTGTAATACACGGTACTCTAAAAAGCAGCCTATACTCAATATGATAATAGTTATTATTAAGGAGTGCAAGGCCATCGATGAAACCCATGATCAAATCCAGTTTTGAGAAAAGGCGAAAAAAGTCCACGGAGTTAAGGTTAAGAGGCTTTCTTCCCGGAAAACTAGGCATCTTTAATTTGTTAAATTAATGTGATGAAACTCTTGTAATGGAAATGAACTTGTTGGACAGGATAACAGTTCAAATTATCGTTTAACTTCGAATAAATGAGTATAAGGAAAGCAATGGGATATTTATTCATATCTTCTAGGAAAACTTGATAAACTTTGAAAGCTCCAAAATAGAAGATAAACTTCCTACCTGTAACAGTTATGATACTGTAATTAACGATAGAAGAGAGAAATACTATGTGATTTTGAGAGTAGTCTTTCGCTATCTTATTGAAATTTATGGTGTATTGGAAAATTTAATTTTTATCAATTTATAAACACAATTCTATATAGGCCTATATTGTATGGACACACATATATTTTAAACTAAGTTGAATGAAATATTTCAAATTATTGATTAATTTGAAATTCAAAAGACATCAGATTTTAAAAACGAGAATGTATTTAAAATTTGATTATAAAGTTCTAAATAGAATAAAATCCATAGATTAAATTGCATTAAATAGAATATTTATTAAATAGTTACATATTCAATGGACTTGAAAGTTGGTTCATATAAATTGGATTCTACAAATAAAATGAGTCCAGAAAAAGCGCAAATAAATAGTCCTTGAAAATATGTAGACAAAGTGATTGAAGATTATGTCCCACAAAATAATTCTTGGGTGCCCTTGGTAAAATCATATCTGACAACATTGGCTGTACAATATTCATGCACCGCTAATCAAAGTAAGACAGCTGTCAAGTTCAACTTGAAGTAAAAAGTTACTAAAGATAGTGAAGAATTCTATCAATCACCCTATATTATACTCAATTGTAAACTTTTCACAGAATTTAACTTAAAAAAATCATCCCATAAAAATTTTGTGAAAAAGTACCAATATAGCTAACAGTGTTGAAGCCGACAGAAGTCATTTTATTGATAGGATCATTTCAAATAGGCCATATAATTCATATAGAAAATAAAAGTGTAATATCATATTCAGAATTTTCAAGTGCTATTTCTGGATTGAAAATTTTGTGTTCAAACACAAGCAGTGCTATTAGATCATAATCTCATTTTGGAAAATATTGACTTATTATAAAAATTTTGGTAGAGGAATAGTACTGGCTATGCCTAGATTTTCCTCCCAATTTTAGTAGCTTGTATATATGTATAAATAAACGAAATACCTATTGTGTCATAATACACTTTTTATGATTCCTACTTTCAGTCATTGAATCATCCACAATAAAAATTTCATCTTAAAAAAAATGGCTTCTTCACACTACTTCCACTCACATTGCCTAATATTTGGCTTATTTAAAGATGTAAAGCTTCACGTCGTCCTTGATTGTGCACTGAACATGAACACGAACGAAAATTATTGGAATTGCGAATAAATGGATACTCAAACTTGTTCAACAGCAATTGCAAAGTTGATCAATTAATCACTATTTGCGACCAGGACAGGTTTTGGATATTTTCTTTTTAAATTTTGTGATCGAATTTATGAGAAGCCAATTGAAGCCACCTGAAGAATTTTAATATTGAACTATATTCATGGAATAAAAAATTGTAGCCTATATATAGGCCAACAATAATACACTTATTGCAAACTTGAAAACTTCGTAGTTATCAGAATTTATTTTCATTCTTTGGAAAAATCAATAGGAAAATTTAATTCAAAGCGGTCTACAAAAGACCCCACATTCTCCCAATTAAAACTTTGTAAGATAGACATTAAATAGTTTTACTGTAATTTGGAATCCTTTCTATTACATGTACATAGATAAATGATCACCCTTTCATTTCCAAAGATTGGTTTAATACTTTGACATTTAGAGCTTTGTTATTAACTTGTATTCAACGTTGTATTTAGAACTCGTTGTAGGAGTGATAAAGCGCCGGTCTGATAACCAGGTGGACCCTGGTTCGAGTCCCAAGCGGAGAACAATTTTTGACCACAGCACAATCACATAGATACGACCACCCCGTCTTTTGGAAGAGACGATAAGCCGTCGGTCCCGACTACCTAAAAAGTAGTCGTCATCTATCACCCATTTCATTACCCACGCACAAGCCTAGAGCTTATGTGGGCTTCACCCTCATAAACAAACAAACAAACTTTGTTCTAATACTCTTCAAGTAAATAGATAAATGAATTTGATAAAACGCTGGTTTATCCAAATGAATTATCATCCGGCTGTAATGAATTTTGTTCTTCCAACTTGAAATTACTGATATAGTCAGTCCAAGCAAAGAAGACCCTCTGGCAAGATGGGAAAATGACTCGAGCTCAATATTGACTTAAAAACTATTAATTCAATCTCAAATTGTGGGAAACAATTTGATCTACTATTGAGACCTCATTTAAATTCTTGAACAAATATTGACCAAGCTGGAGTCATTTTCCCATCTTGCAACAGGGTCTTCTTTGCTTGGACAGACTATATCAGTTCCAGTGATTGTAAACTAACTTTAGAAAAATAACTAACAATTAATCAAGACTGATGTGCTAAATTACAGACCTACTACAGAGATTGTCGCTGTATATAAATATATTGATAGACCTATTATATATATAGCTGACAAAAAGATAGGCGGTTCCGTCTGTTTCTTGTACGTGATGTAGCTTACTACCAGCTGATGTGAAGCATTTATTGTCAATTTTGATTCCCATAAAATCATATAGGCATATCCTTTAATTGACAAAATTGGCTGTTGGAGCGCACAAGGAACAGACGAAACCGCCTAACTTTTTGGTGTCAGTCAGGCAACAAGCCTCATAAATAAATATGGACATGTTAAAAAACAATATGGTCCATACTTTGTCAACAAACAATAGAGGGCGGACAATGAATTAACTAGCAAATGGATGAGCTGATTAGAAATATCACAAGAATGTAACACTTTTGAAAGAGACTAGTCACTCTATATTGTACGCTCAATTAATGTGTAAACAATAATAGAACTAAAGTATTCTTACCTTCTTTATTGTTTTTAAATAGAAATGAACAGATTGTCTGCTTTTTATAGGCTAATGATAGGCCTAACAATCTACCTATTTCCATATAGATTCATCAACGTTTTTCAGACGAAAAAATCAACTCATCTTTATCTCATATCGCCTACAGAAGAGAAAATGAATACAAAAAAAAAACAAACAAAAAATCGCAATAAATAGCCGCCTTTTATGCTCCGGGCGATAAGCTGAGATCAGTTGAGACACGCAACCTTGGCCATTAAACTCTAAATTCAAAAATCTTTACACGCCGCATTAACAAAATACTATGAGTTAGTTTTCCAGATAAATTTTCTCTATAGAAGTAAATTAGTAGATGGATAGTTAAGCAACATTTTATCATATTTGAGACAATTTCACAGTTGTCTTTTTTAGATTTCACAAAGTTAATCATCGCCTTGCATTCGAAATCTATTTTCACAGAAAATTGTAAATGGGTGATTAATTAACTTTCAATCATCTTTGAGAGACAATTTTAGTTGTATTTTCAGATTTTACAAAGTTCATCGCCACCTTGCATTCGAGGTCTATTTTCACTTGTTGAATATATCTGTTTTTATATAGAAATTTACATAGAAACCAAATTCGAATTCCCAAGAATAAAATTAAGATCAGATATAAGATACTCAAAATATTCAAATAATTAGTGTATTCAATTATTGAAAACTATGGAGGACATAAAAGGAGCCTCCACGCGAGCAAAAAGCACTTACAAAGCTTAAAGAAGTTTTTTGCCGGCGTCCCCCAGAAACGTCACTTATATAATGATGGCCAATCCTTCTACCACCGGACTTTCAAATGCATAACAGAACATCAGGCCCATTTTTGACAATAGTAAGCTTTAATGTTGAAGGCTTATCTAGATCTAAAGAGGATATTTTAGCATTAACTTGCAGTGAACAGAAAATAGATGTACTGTGCCTACAAGAAACACACAGGGATGAAAACAGTGCCTGATCTCAAATTCAGGGAATGACTCTAGTTGCTGAGATCCCACACAAAACCTACGGCAGCGCTATGTTCACCAGAAGTGATATCACCATCACATCTACTGACACAAAACACCAAGACGACATAGAATTCATCACAGTAGAGCAACTGCACTGTGTCATCCATTTACAAACCACCCAACAGGGACCTTTCTCTTGCACCAACAAGCAACTTTCATGCTCAAAAGATCCAGTTTGTGGTTGGAGATTTCAACTGCCACTCCACCTCTTGGGGCTACAACAACACAGACCCAAATGGACATAAATTGGAAGAGTGGGCTCTTCATAGTAGCAAGATTGCCTGGAACCTTCTGAAAAAACTCAGTGGCGACAAAGGAACAACTCCACACTCTGGCAAGGTAACAGCAAACCAAGTTGTACACCGGCTGCTCCTGAATGGAAAGACAGAGGGCCAAGCAAAGAAGTTTAAAATGGAGCAACAAGAGCAGCCAGACCCCAAATTACTGGAGGAACCCATCCAAATGGACAAGCTGGAGAAAGCAATAGCCCAATTGAAGAGTGGAAAGGCTGCAGGTGAGGATGACATCTGCACCGAACAAATCAAACAGTTTGGAACTAGGACTGAAAATTGGCTCCTAAACCTTTTTAATAGCTGCCTGTCATCGCTATCCCTTCCCAAAGCCTGGAGGAGAGCAAAGGTGCAAAGGAGCACTTCTGGAACCAGGTAAACCTGCAGACTCTGACTCCAGCTACCGGCCAATTTAACTCTTGTGCCATCTCTTCAAGCTATATGAGCGGGTAATTTTCCAATGTGTTATGCCATTCTTTGAGGGGAGGCTCATCTCACAGCAGGCAGGATTCCGGCCAGGTAAATCTTGTACAAGTTAGATATTAAACCTCACTGAGCAAATTGAGAATGGGTTTGAGGAAGGTGTCATCACAGGCATGGCTTTAATAGACCTAACAGCAGCATACGACACAATCAACCATAATCTCTTGCTCTCCAGGGTTTACAAGATGACTGGAGATAAGCACCTCACAAGTACCATCCATACCCTCCTTCAGAACCAACGATTCTATGTCTGCTTGAATGGAAAAAAGAGCCGATAGAGAATTCAAAAGAACGGTCTCCCCCAAGGAAGTGTTCTGGCACCGCTGCTCTTCAATGTTTACATAAACAACCAGCCCATCACGCCCAATGCTCTCCACTTCCTGTATGCCAATGATCTGGCTATATTGGTCAAAGATTGCTCTTTTGAAGGAGTGGAGCTAAGACTGACTTGTGCATTGGAGGAGATGTCAGCCTACTACAAGGAGAGCCATCTTAAACCAAACCCAGGGAAAATACAGGTATGCACCTTCCACCCAAGATCCAGGGAGGCTAGGAGAAGACTGAACATAACCGGGGGGGCAAGGCCCTGGAACACACCAACTCACCAAAATATCTTGGCATGACCCTGGACCGAACTCTGACATACAAGCAGCACTGTCAGAATACATCATCAAAAGTCAGCTCCAGGAACAACATCATTAGGAAGCTATGCAGCAGCCAATGGGGAGCAAATTCCAGTGTGCTCCTGACATCAGGAAAGGCTCTCTGCTTCTCCGTTGGGGAATATGCCTGTCCTGTCTGGTGTCAATCAGCCCACACAAAGAAGGTTGATACATCCCTCAATGAGACATGTTGCATTGCAACTGGTTGCATGAAACCAACCCCCATCGACAAACTCTTCAGGGCTGCAGGAATGAACACTCCCAAGATCAGAAGAGCCAACCACAAATACTTGGAGAGGTTCAAACAGACTTTCAATGAGAGACACATGATGTACAGTCAGCTGGAGCCATCATGCAGTCACCTCAAGTCCAGGAAAAGTTTCATGAGGTTCACACAGCCAGAACCTCCAGACTGGTATCCACTCCAGGAACCTGAGGCCACTGGAACCAGTCTGCCATGGAGATCCTGGAGGGCACTGAACAGGATTCGCACTGGAGTGGCCCCTGTAAAGATCAACTTAGCAAGGTGGGGCTACATAGCAGAGGAAGACATATACTGCAACTGTGGAGGGGCACAGGACATCGACCACCTCACACAGTGCCCACTGTGCCCTGTTCACTGCACAGCTGACGACCTCTGGAGGGGGAATATACTTGCAGAAGACCTAGCCCACTTCTGGGCTGGAAAAATTTGAATTTCCGGACACGAAAAAGTAAAGTAAGTATTGAAAACTTATAGGCCTACATTGTAAACTAAGGGGTGTCATCCGTGTCAAGTATAATACAGTATGAGAGATGGTGAAAAGGTTCAGCCCACTTGAAAGATATAAAAATTAATAATTATCATGTTAAAAATTAATTTTTGTTCTATCGAGTTCTCATTACTTTCAACTAATGAACAACTGCATAAGTTTATGTAATGTTATTGTTTTGAGGATGAAATATAATGCTTTCATTTCATTGTTTATCTTACATGGATCTGATATCCTACCTCAACTTTCATTAATCAATACATCCTATCATTTATCATTATACAAGTAACTGGATTGTCACAGACGTGATGTCGGACATATGTATTGATAAAATAATATATTATTACAATTATTAAAAAATGACTCTATGATGTGCTGTACAAATATACTCATTGATATAGGCTAAAGTGTATTTATATAAGCATTAAATATATGTCCGTCTGCATGTTCAATAAATAAGGGCAATAATAAGCTACTCTACAACAATAGGTGAGTATAAAATCAATTTTAAATCTATGGACTACAATGAAAAATAATCAATACAGTGAGTAAAGTCTGCACTAAGCGTAACCAGTTAACTGGACCGTTTCTTTGTGAAGTGGCATTCTATTTCTAAAGATAGTAAAGTGAAAGCCCTTCTACTCTGACATAACTTTTTACAGTGAGCCTTCTAGCAGTGATTTGCAGCAGTTTATGAGATGAAAATTGAGCCTGTCGTATAACCTGTCCCAGCAAAGAAGACATTCTGGCAAGATGGGGAAATGACTCCAACTCCATGTTCAAAAATTATAAATTTTGTATCAAACTGTGAATCAGAATATTTCATACAATTTAGAACATAATATATAACTTTAGAACCAATATTAACCGAGCTGGAGTCATTTTTTCATCTTGTCAGAATGTCTTCTTTGCTTGAACCGACTATAGTATCTTGCCTGTCTTGATGCTCGATTTGGCAAATAGGAGCTGCTGACTCGCTACTGCTCTAAACTTTTTCATGAATATGGATGAAATCGTTCACATAGCTTCCATAATACTGTTGTAATGACGTCGAATTATTCTCTTCTAAATTTCCTCTACTGTTTGCTACTTTTTATGACACTTTAGGAGCCAGTGAGATGTTCCGCCTCCTTATAACACTGCTATTCAAATGAGAAGTCAAAAGCAAATAATAGAAATAAGCAGAGTTTTTAGCATAGGGATAAGAGGTCTTCTAGAGTCTAGTCTGATGAGTATATACGTTTTAGTTTGAAACTGCGGCTAATATTGTGAATTTGTTATTTTATGAAGACAATATTGTGGTAAGAATATTTTAATTATAGTAATATTCATGTTTTAGCCGTACTAGGAAGGATTTTTACATTAGCTGATTCAAATTTAGTTCATAAAATATTTGGTTCTACACGTAGCTTTTATAAGTTATGAGAAGAAATTACAAATAATTTAATATTTTGGCATTACGTATATACTTTAACTACAAATTAGTCAAAGGCTGACTAGCTAATTATTTTTATTTGCAATCAACCAATCAATCATTCATTCATCGATAAACTATTATAATGATCTATAATGATAGATATTATAATCTGAAAGAGAAAAACTAGGCTTAGCCTGTACAATTTCTCTTTCAATAATAGTAGTGTCAATAGCATATTAGTCATTCCATCATAACGTAGGCTATATAGATTTGAATAAAATGTGAATAATAATTATCGAATAAGTAACTTGATATATATTGAGTATGTGAAAATGGAGTTGTAATAATAAGCATTATCGATATCAGCATAAGTTGAAATTATCGACATAATAGGGGAAAAAACTAAGTGATTATAGTAGGCATTGGTTCTATACCAGCAAGCTACTTGTTTCAAAATCCTAGAATTATTCACAAGAAAAGCTCACTTTATTTACACCGTATTAATAGAATTAGAAAATTTTGAAATAAATTTCATTAACAAATTCCTTTGAAACATCAAAATTCAAGGAAATTCAGATGCACGTTGAATGCATTTGTTTGGAAATTTCCATCACCTCTCATGAGATTTTGAACTTTTCCTGTTATTTCAACATGTATACTGTTAGTCCAGTCATTTTAGGTTTCGCACGAGAAAAAAATTCAGGATGCGGCGACATTTTCGTGTAATGTTCCTTGGTCCTTGGACAACTTATATTCAAAAAGTTGACCTTGTAAACCTTGTGCTTAATACAGGGTGCCCAAAAAACCACTAAATTTCGGTTCCGCTTCTAGTTTTCTGCGATTTACGCATAAATGAAACGTCGAACAAGAACATTTAAACCATAATTCTTTTAGCTTATAAAATTCCCAAGCGATTGGTATCAAATTCAACCTTCTATGTTGAATAATGACCGAGTTATGGTTTTTCAAAAAAGCAGTACTTTTCAAGGAAAACGAGAATTTGATACTTCTCAGTATTTGATTGTTTATAACTTTCGCCTGATGTTTTGGAAATGTATTTTTCAAAATCCCTCTGGAGATAATTTTATTCTCTACAATTTGAGACAAAATTGACCTCTCTATCTTGAATAGTTTTCAAGCTACACCAGTAAACAAATATCCTTGCATTTCCAGAAATCCACATTTTCTTGCTATTTATTCGAAAATCAATCTTTACGAACCTATATTGAAGTTCCCTGTCAGAATATTTTGAATTTGATCATTTTCCATCGAATGACCCACCAAACACACTCAATCGAGTCATTTTCTAGCATAATGAGTCCTTAAAAGATCCTTAAGGATCATACGCCAAGGACGCCTCTAACTTTGGTGGAAGTGGACGAATCTTAACAAATCATAGCTCATTCTTCTCAGCTCATCAAGGCTGTTTAAATACAAATATCACAAGTCAAATTCTGTCAAAATTGAAACATTTCATTCCTGTGGTGACTTTAACTTTTACCTTTGTGTAAAGAGCATGGGCTATTTTTTGCATTCAAATGCTCATATCTCAATAGCACTTGATGATAGAAAATCATAATTGGTCTCAAATTATAGATTATAACGTTTTCTTTCATTTTCAGTAGATGTATTATGATTATTCAGTAGACAAATTATGACTTTCTATCATCAAGTACCCTATTGGGGCACCCTGTATTAAGCACAAGGTTTACAAGGTCCCCTTTTTGAATATAAGTTGTCCAAGGACCAAGGAATATTACACGAAAATGTCGCAGTGTCCTGAATTTTTTCCCACAAAGGGCCTTTTTTATAAAATGACTGGACTATGTGTAGAGAAAAGATTGATGGCTATAAGATAATAGAGAAGTATAACAGTCTATGGATTGATTAAATTTATTTCATAATAATTATTTATTAGAAATGACACTCTCAGATGATAAACATGAGTGCTCATCACGCAAAAAACTATGGTTATGAACTAAAAAACTATGGGAATCTTTCAGTAGCAAAATCAAGATTCAAGTTCATCATGCGCAGTTTAGGAAAACCCAATAAAACAACTCAACATGAAAATTACTATATATATCACAAAATGATATCGCTGTAATTATTGCTGTACTGCTGTACTAGACTGCGTCAGATTGGCTTTGAAGATGTGCCGATTCTTAAAACTCATACAGCCGAGGCTTAGCAGAATAATTCCATAATGATTCGCTTTGATCTGGTTTGAAACGACATGCAATGACCATGACATAGGGACAGATTAGTATTTATTCTATTACGCAGCAACTGTTAAATAATTTCTGCAGTTTAGTACGCATTGCTGTATTTTGCCATTATCCAGTTTTCACCAGTTCATCATCCTTCACCACTAAACTTTTTTCAAAGATACAGAAGCTTCATTCATAAAAACTTACATCGTATGGCTCATGACAGACGAATAAACTTCTCCCGTTTTTTTTCTAATAAGCAAGAATTTGTCAATCATAGTTCAGGACTAGAAGTGAACTTGAAAGGGTCACCATTTAAGCGGTTAATTTCAATTTGATGGAATGAGAACGATGTGGGTGTGTTCCTGATATATGTTTCCAAACAAACTTACTAGGGAATGTGACAGTTCAAAGAACTTATCTTATAATCTGATAAGCAAAAAATTGTTATTCATAGGAGCTCATAGGATAGCATATAGTGCTGGGGAAAATATTTATTTCATATGAATAAAAAACCAACACTATCTATTAAATTACAAAATATAAAGGAAAATATGGCGGCCGAAATATATAAAGGAAAATATAAAGGAAATATATGGGACAAGATGGCGGCCGGGTTGTGTGAGTGGTCTGGGGCATTACAACTTTCAGTCCGCTGGCGCTACCTGGTCGTGGGTTCGAATCCCACCAGAGGAATAGTCGTTTAACCACCTCATCAATCACCCTCGCACTCTCTATCACCCACACGCGCAAGCGAAAATAATTAACAAAAATTTGGAGAGACAGATCTCACAGATGAACTGAAAAACTTCAATAAAATTAACAACTAATCTATCGATAGAGAACTATGGTGAAGTTGAATGAGGCACCGTTTCTAATTATTCATTCCAAATTTATCAAACAATTTTACTAAAATGACAGAGCGTTACTTAGACGATTGATAATAATTGTCAACACAAAGAGTTATATCAATATGGAATTTGATCAAAACAACAATGTAGGCTAAATGAATCTGCCCAGTTGAATGAGGAGTTTACAAACAATTTATGAAGCAGTATTATAACAGGAACAACCATAAGATTTTCCAGCAGCTAAAATGTAACCCTAGTGATAACAATTCACTAAAAGCTAAACATGGTAGCGGTGACCCTTGTTAGTATAATAATATGTCTACAATGAAGTGACTTGGTTTGATATTAATTATTGAAATAAAATAATTGTTACATAGAGTTGAGATTACATTTCATGGGTGAAGCAGTGGGCCAACAAATTCATCTTGAGTTCAATGGCCTATTCATCTTTTCAATAAAATTTTGAAATAGATCAATGAGATTTGATTTGATTTCAAATAAACTTATACTCTTTTGGAACTTTGCTGATCTATTTTCCCATCTAGAGTATGCGAATTGATTTTATAAGTTTTTCATTGTAATTCACTTTGAAAAATGATTATTTGTGTGACATAAAACGCATATTATCTACTATAACAAATACCCTATTATATCATATAATAGAATAGATTAGAAACAAAATCTCTTAGCTGGTAGGTTTCAGGGTCGATCTGATTTTTTTTTAATAATTTAATCCGTTACTCATGCACTACTTTAAAGCATAATCGGTTCATGAATGACTCTCGTATGGAAAGATGAAAAATTTTGCATGATATTTTATTCAGGTTACGTGGACATTTGCTTGAATAGAATGATCACATTTGATTATGCAACTTCAATAACTGGTTACAAATTATATTCAATTTGTGGAAAATTTATGTTTCCTGAATTATTCATTCATTTTTGAAAATGGGTAATATTATCATTATAATTTTAATTTCTAAAGGAAATAGAAATTTCATTTGAATTGAAAATTTTCAATAACATTCATGTTTTGAACACAATGAAATGGTTATTATAGAGCTGTACTTTATTTGAATCGAGAATACAGTACCGTATATAATTATGTTGAAAAGCAATTTAACTCTAGTTTGTTCTTATCAATTCAATTATTTTTAGGTATTTTGCTAATCTAACACCCTGACCTAGCAATTAAAATCTATATTTGGAAATGTATTTATCGAACACTCCCACTGTTACAAAATATTGAATGAATTGGGAGTTTCTGTACTGTCAATTTATTCAAACTGTTATCGAATCTCAAATAGCATTTTGACAGTTCAATATAGACTCAGAGAATTGTGTGAATCGGCAGATAACTTTATTCAAGCAATATCAATGTTGTAATAACATATCTATCGAGTTTGGAATTGATCCAAAGGAATTTTCCGTTAGTTTGAAAGCTATTCTAACGCGATATTGATTTAGAATAGGCTGAATACGACATCCGGAATACATTTAAAAGCCGCTCTTTACAAAAAAATGAATTAACTTACTAACTACAGTATTGTTTAGTCGATAAATCCATGATTGAACGTTGAACTCTATCTAACAGATGAAGTACGTCAAATCTTCGTGTTTTGTATCAAATCCCGATTATCAAATAACAGTATTCAGTCAAAAAGTCTGGAAGGACGGCTAGCTTGAAGGTATCAGTATACATTAAAAAAAAAAACTATATTAAATCTCATCAAATCCAGGATATTGGAAAATCACCTACAAATACATGATGTTTTAGATAACACTAGATTTATTATTTTTAATTATTTGATTTTTGTTGACTGATTTTTTTTCATTTCACTAACAATGGAATGGAATAATAGTATAATATTTTATTACAATACATAACATTCCATGTCAACCTTGAAGAAAGGAAAGTCTACTTAAAAACTTACTAATTAGCCAGAAGTCATGATGAGACCACATTAATAAATTTGTAGTTTAACTTTAGTAAACTTTAGGCGGGTATTACACGATAATAGTTCTATGACATATTTCTATCATCAAACATCTGTGATGATGAAATATTACCGTGTAATGAACCAAATATTATAAATTATCATATTCCATGTCATATGTTCTCCTATAGTGAACATATTATAATCTCTTTGATAATAGATGTATGACATAGTACTATTATCGTGTGATACCCACCTAAGGAGCATCAATTCAAATATTTCTCTTTGATCGAAGAACACTGTTTTTTCCTGTATATTTTCAGTTCCCTGTGTGACTACGATATTGATTATATCAATGCAAAAAGCTGATAACGAAATGAGAATTGAGAAACATGTACACAGATGCATACTGCATATTAATGAGAGTACTGTAATTCTTGATAACAAACCAGAAGTTTTCAGACTTTTGACTGACCTCCACACAATGTTTAGACAACAAAAACCGTGACAATTCACGATTCCAAAGATCATTTGAAATATTTGACTAAATTTAATCTACGTATTTTATGGAACATTCGAGAATAATCTTGATCGGTAATCGTATTTCCTCCAAAACTGATGACGACTCATTCAATATTATTTCTTCAATAAATCCACCTTCAAGTATTAGAAGTAATGTTTTTTTCTATTCTTTTCATATGAACAGTCAATCATAATATAATATTATTATATGATTAGATACTCATCCAATAATATATGTTATTGGAAGGTCGAATAAAATAATTATAATTGCATTATTGTCAGCGAATATTATAGTATTTCAAAGTACATCTCCAGTTTTCAGTACAGATTTCAGTAGTATAAAATAAGTTACCACTTCCAGATCGAAAAGTCCTTCCAGCTACCATTGAATAAGTAGCAGTAGAATAAGAAATGAAAATTCAATTTCCAAACAATATTCAACATACGAGCAGTAAAGAGAAAACTTATAGGATAGAACAAGAACGAGCTCAATATTCAACTTGACTTACTTTATTTATGAAAAGTACAAATCTCTCGTAGTCTAACGATCACAGAGATTATAAATTAAATTGTGCGACTAATTATTTGTGAAACACAATAAATAATTTTAAGATTATTCACATAATTTGTAGATTTGGAATGTACCGTTTTAGTAAATTTCAAAGTGAACAAATTCGTCCACTAAGATTATTATTTATCCTTCAAAAATTCACCAATCTACATCCTAGAGATTCAGCAGTATTGCAACAAATAGTAACAGAAGCATATAAAAAGGACAAGAAAAATAGAAATACTAGTAAAATGTTCGTAGATGAAGATACAAAAGTGTAGTTAGTGATGGATAGTAGCAAGAGTAGGGAATATAGAGGAAATAGCTGGGAAATTGAATTTTAATGGAAAAGACTAACCAGAAAGTAACATAATAACCTATGTAACTCGAAAAGTATTAGTTATTAGTCAACAACTTGATATCTACTTTTGATGTTGAGTAAAAATATACCATACATACTATATAGAAGAGACATGAATTAATCATTGGTCAAGACTCTCAGAACTAGTATGCCAACTACATCACTAATGATTGAATTTTAATCAATTGAGAAATATTGCAATACAATTTCAAGCAAAGAACATAAGAATAATTAGGTTTAGATTATTGATAGTATCCAGTGTTAGGAATAACAAGCATGTCAGATTAAAAGCTCATATGAGACTCAAGGGTTGAAAAATCAATTATCAAGGCCTAATTCACAATAGATGGAACGTGAGGTTTGCTTTGAACCAGCCAAGAAGCATTGAAATGAATGAAACCAATTCACACCGACAAAACGTTTCGTTTGTTCAAAATTATTTTTAGTTCAAAACTAAAAGTATTTTTTAACTGATTAATTTTTCAATTATTTTCACGACATGCAGTCAGTATTGGATTTGTGAACACTTGGAATAGTTAATCACATGACTGGAGCGCTTTTGAGTTTTAAAAACCCTTTGACAAAAGTTTTGTTCATTCAACTAGTGTGAGTTAAGCTCAACAAATAATAATTGAAGAGTTATTAAACTTGTGACTTTCTAAAGAGATGAGAAAAGAATAGATTAGAAGAAGTATTTCGATGAACAGCAATCATCTACTAGCTTCGAAATTCTAATCGTAAGGAAAAAATAAACTTTGAATACACTAAATTAATATCAACGTGATGAATAATTACATGAGCTGATTCAGTCTTGTAGCTTGAATGTTAGGTCATTAGGCTTCAACTTAGTAATAAAAAATTAAAAATAATTTTGGCTTACAATAGCGAGCGTTCACCTAGTAGCAACACTTTTCAACTGGGATCTTTTATAGCATGTGACAAGTCACACGTGAAAGATATTGTCAGTGCATATCTGGTCCCCGAAGCGACACGTTCAACTAGATGCGGGTTCTCCCATCCAGATGTGAACATCGATACTCGTCCTGCAAAATACAAAGAATTGTTGATGAGAGAAGTGAAATATCTATTGTTGAAGTAGTAATGCATCTTAAGATAACAATAATGAAGTATCTGGACTCGTCCTAGATAAAACAAAGATTTGTTTATAAAAGTAGGATATTTATTGTTGAAGAAGTATTGAATGTTAAGATGAGAATATAGAGTAGGGAAACAACACAGTCATGGAATGAAGCATTGGGTCATTAAGGTGTTTAGCAGATACCTACAATTTTATAACAAATGATTTTCGGTGTGAATAACAATCTAGTTTTATTATTGAAATAAAGTCACCACAAATACAATATTCGTTTCAGTGTGATGCAGCGGGAATTGATGTGACAAGAGCTTCTTCTCATTATCAATCTCCTTTCTCCAACTTCTTTCTGAATGATGAAGAATCTATCCATCCATCTTCATTTTTCATCAGGTAAAGAAATAAATATAGGTTATCCTACTAACGTTGTAACATCAGTTACCCCCGTTGCAAACACCGCGATTTTGGACGAACGGTTTTTTGCTGTCCCTATTTCACCAAATTAAACGGAGCGCAAACACAGGCCTAATTATTATGATATGCACAGAGACATATCATTTGTTTGCCAAGTTATGTTTGATCTAGTGCAATTAATTTGCGGAAATTCATGGCAAACGATAAAAATTACGTAGTTCTATTATAAATATATATTTATTCATTCAAGAATGAACAATGCACTTGACGGTGAAAACACAGACATTGAGTCCAAATCACCTTCTATTCCCAATTATGATATTATTAAATAATCTGTAATAGGGTTATTCTGTAGCCTGTTATTTACATCAAGCAATTTAAATTCGTGATAATGGAAAGACCAATTGAGCATTATTGCCATGTGTAAGTCTTCCAATCCATGATAATATGGGTTGATGACTCACCTTTCTTTGGTTCCACAATTTCTGTATGATTATCTGGATCTATAAAAACAAATCGTCCACCATTATAATCCTCTCCGAAGTTATTGAGGTAAAGCAGAGACGTGTAATGAAACGACTCGTATGTTTCCTGCAAAATAGAATGATTACTTATAGTAGAGATGATAGACACTATCATTCATCAGTAAAAATTTACAGAAAAAAGTAAATTTTACATGTGCTCTACGAGTACTTCTAAGTTTAGTATGTAATAGAACTACATAATTTTTATTATTTGCCAGGAATTTTCACAATGAAAGAGAGTCCCATTGTGGTGGGAAAAGATAAATTGTTGACGACGGTGAAAATTCATGACAAGTAAAATTATGGGAAAAAATGAGAGGCTCTTGACAGTCGGTGGCAAGGACGGGACCTGGAAACATCTACAGCAGATCAACCAGCCCGACTTCACTCACATTAGGACACTGGTATGCCTTTTGAACTTTTGCCAAATTATTTATTTTACTTTTTAATTGAGGGTATATCTTGTCAATCATTGAGAATCATATTTGATGAATTTGATAGTCTTTTGATAAATAATCTTTTTAAAATTATTAGTAAATTTTTTATTATTCATCTTACATTTCATTATTTTACTATTAAAACCTTCTCATGAGATAAAGAGTAAGATCCAAAATTTAACCTCTCGTATGCCAAGCGATATTATTATCCCCGTTTTATTTGTTTCGCTTATTCAACAGTTTTATCTTTTATTAATTTAAATCCAACTCCTTGAGAGTATGCATCATTATCTCTTCCAACAATCAATCTTGTTGAATTGATCTCATTCAAAAAATATATTATACAATACAATTAATACAACATCATAGAAATATATACTAATTAGCTGACCACCAATAAATCTATTTAATTACATTACAAGTAAATCTTGAGTAACTGTCCAGTTTAGGAAGGACTAATAATAATAATTATGGAATGGTCTAATCTTGCTGTTAATTGAACCGATGTGAGGGCTAAAATGTGCCGTGTGGGAGGCAAATCAAACTACAGTGGAATCATTTTTGAAAATTGAGGATCTACAAGAATCAAGTGAAATCTCCTAACTTAACTTATAATTTTCAATAGTTGGAAGAAAATATTGTCTCAGATAATTCAGAAGACTACAAAAAAAGATGTAATCGAAAATTATTATTTCAATTCAAATTATTTTTAACCTGAACTATTTAGTACAGTATGATATCTATTAATCGAATCTGAACTTCATTTGAACAAATGTATAAGGTTATCTTAAGAGTGGGTGGTAGTGGACGGCAAACTGCCGAACGGCAAAATCAAGCCCCATAAGAACAATGTAATTTTTATCAATCTCTTGGAGCAGATAGAGCCTCTATTTATGGACGGAATTCCACGTTCTTTATGTCATTGGAAAGAGAATTTAATTCTCCAGGGGCGTTACTTTTTACTTTTTCGATTTTTAGTTTATTTCAATAATTAGAGCTCAATACTTTTTTAGTTAATTAATTATGCGATAATTATTAAAATAAACTAAAAATCGAAAAAGTAAAAAGTAACGCCCCTGGAGAATTAAATTCTCTTTCCAATGACATAAAGAACGTGGAATTCTGTCCATAAATAGAGGCTCTATCTGCTCCAAGAGATTGATAAAAATTACATTGTTCTTATGGGGCTTGATTTTGCCGTTCGGCAGTTTGCCGTTCACTACCACCCACTCTTAACCAATTTATTGTAACTTACTGAATAAAATGTTTATAAAAGTGGATGTATTCACTTATACTGAATTCAATAACTCTAAGGTTGAGTGTAAGGGAGGACCTTTGAGTCCCAACTCCACCTTTGTAACAAGTCGATAAATAAATACCTTACCATATTTCTGTTAAACAATTTGGATATAATATAGTTGTGTGAATCAATGGAATGAATGATTATGAAAAAACTCTCAACAGAGAATGATAATGGATCAAATAGGTGTATTACGTAATACCATATATCCATTGTTTGTGGTCAAGTGATAGAGTGAACATCACTGTTCAAACTTCGCCGCGTCATTAAAATAAAGAAGTCATTCTATTATCCATCCTGATAGTGATTTAAACCAACAATTAAAATAAAAATTCGACTGGGTCGTTGTCAATGTTGTAGAATTGTTCCATAATGAAATATAACACACTGATATTATTAATTCAATTCAATTATATTATCAATTCTACCAATTATTTTTGTTACATTTATGTGTGGCCACGAAACCATGGTCCTGTACCTAAAATGAACGGTAGATTGATAATATTAATATCAGTGTTTTTCATTCCATTAATTAAAATCAACTTGTTGAACGGCACTCTGGCCAAATCTAACTCACTAACCTTATCAACATGAGGATGCCAGTACTCATCGTGAGGCGTTGAGGGCGGATCCGAGGTGAGGCGAGAGAAGAAGGTCGGATGAGTGAGATGGAGAACTTTCTCGTCGATCCCAAAGTGCTCAGCGATTGCAGATTGTATTTTTGATCTCACTTGTCTGGAAAATGACAATCACTTCAGAATGAAAGGTAGGAATCTAACAATAATCATCATCATTCATTTTTTTATATAATTACAAACATACATAGTGGAATAAAGAGGCATGACCCTTGGTATATCTAACACATTTTGATTGAAATTTAGTCAAAAAATTTGGACTAAGATTTGCATAAAAATGTGCACAAATTTCTTTTCCTGTCAACAACTAAACGCCTCAGCTATTTGAAGCCAAGTCAATTTGATCAGGTAGATGTGTCAGCTTCTGTGATAGTCAAAATAGAAACTATTCAGTGAAAATGGATACTACAGATCATTCCTATACGCATATATTGATACAGAATATTAAACGAATTAACTACCTAACTTACTAATTATCAATTTCAAGAATGAATTATTCATTTTTGAAATGACTATTTTGAGTTCCAGGTTCAATTTGTTGCTATTTTTACTATTCTGCTAGTAATAGGTGCTACCCAGAGCTTCTGTTTGATCAATTCGATTTGACTTCTAATGTAGACAAGGATTTCATAACATTGATGTGTTCATCACTGGCACTACTATCGCTGTTGACAGTGAGCATCTCGGAGAACAATGGGAAGATATAAGAGCATCAGCCTAGACTTGAGCATAAAAACAGTAATAAAATGGGTAGAACATATAATATTCATACGTATGGAATATATCAATGAATATGAGTGTTAAAATTAACATTGTTTCAATGAAGACAAACTTGGAGTGAGTTGAGACTTGATAATAAAAATGATAATAATTCAGTAACAGTTACATGATGAAATAAAAGCAAATACATTTTGTTCGGAGCTTCTTCAATGTTTGACAAACAAGTTCATTATAAATTGAACAGTAATAACAAATCAACTCACTTGTAGATCTTGAAATCTGCCGCTGTGAAGAGATCTTTGGCTTCATCGATTTTGTAGATATTCACGAACGATTTTCCATGTGACAGAGCACCAGAATGAAGGTCCAGGATAGATGCTCCTCCATCGGATCCTCCCAAATTCAAACCTCTTTTCCCGATATCCAGAACATGATTGACTTCTTCAGCAGAGACCAGTTTATCGGATACCATTCGTCCACATTGGGCAGGTACACAACCTACAAGATGAAAACCCTGACATTTAGAAATTGAAACAGTCAAAGATTTTTCACAAATCGGCATAAGAATCAAATAATAAATGAGAAAACAAATTGCTATGACAAATAATGAATTCGTAACTTTCGTTGTTTTTACCAAGTCCGAATTCGTTGAATCTTTGATCTCAGCTTCTATAATAGTTTGTCTTCTCCCTTTTGCAGAAATTAGCCTTACAAAATTTCCTGCGTACTGGACTATTTAGATATAAGATTATCTTTGTACTTGCTCTGCTCTTATTATTTAATTATTTCTGTTGTTTCAATGGGCTTAAGCCTGGAAACAGTTGTCTTTGTAAATAAATAAATTGCTTTAATGAGGATTTTTTCTTATTACGATATGAACAGAAGAATAGGAAAAGGACTATCTACTTACTAATTCAGTGCACCTACCAAATGCTGTCAGAGGATGCTGATAAATGAAATAAAATACAACTTAATCAATGAATAGATGATGGAAAAAATTAGTGAATGAAAAAAATTTCAATGTATACTGACTGGTACGTAGCAACTGTGTATCTGAGTGGTTCCTATCTTGATCAGAAATATTTTGTATAGTCTATCCAAGCAAAGAAGACAATCTGGAAAGATGGGGATATGACTCCAGCTCGGTCGATATTGGTTCAAAAATTATAAATTTGATCTCAATTTGTAAAACAGGATTTTTCCTACAATTTGAGACCAAATTGAAAATGATATTTTGAACCAATATCGACCGAGCTGTATTCATTTTCCCATCTTTAGAATGTCTTCTTTGCTTGGACAGACTTGATAATTGAATAAAGATAATCCAATTATCAGTAGCCTACATAGCGTATGAGTTGAAACAATGTCGAATACATAATAATACCTGGAAAAGCTTGGATTTCCGTTTTGAATTTCTCTGAACAGGGGACTTCTCTACTTCGTACATCTATGTGCTCGAACTGCTTGGCGAGGTGTCTCTCCCTCAAATAGAAATAATAAGGGTACAGATAGATGGAGAAGGCCAGGCAGATTACACAGTTGAAGCAGAATATTTTCAATTGTATTTTCCAGGTGGACGGCTTATTGGTATCTTTCCTGTGAGAAGAAAATAATTTTTGTTAAGTTATAATGGAAATTTGATTCAGAATAGTATATTGCGACGTAACATGCTATTAGGTGTAGTCCTAAATTAATAGTACCTCTAGGAGTAGAGCATGATTAAACATTTTCACATTTTCTGACTGTAATATAATTCATGGTAGACCCGTAGACATGGTACGGTAGTTATTAGTTTTCAAAATAAAATTTTTCATGATATAGATTATTAAGATATAATCTATATATTATTAAGTGAAGTTTTTATGAAAGAAACTGAAGGACTGCATCTACATTATGATGGGTCTTGTTAAAAACAACAATAACATGAGCTTACTTACTTTGATACACCTTTTGTATTCTCAGTAGACTTAGCAGTTTTCTTTCGAGATCTAATCTTTGATTCCCCATCTTTTCTTGCCTGTTCACGAGGCATTTCTCGATCTCTTGATCAGTGCAAAATGAACTAAAATAATTAATAATAAGAAGAAACTACTAAAACCACGTTATAGGCCTAAACGCTTGTTTACAAGATTACATTTTTTTCTTTGAGTTTAAGGTTATGTTATGGCGTTTTGCTGAGCTGACGCTGAGTCAGTGGGCAGGTTCAGGGACATGGAGCAGGTTCAGGTCACCGGTTTACGGTAACTTGTGGCATGGAATAATCTACCGAAGGTACAATGTACCATCTTCCCATTGAACCCGGTACATCTTTGGTTCTTTGGTTCACAGCTGTTGGCGGGCACTTTGAAATTGATTTTCATTTATGTGTTACGCTGATGTAGGTCTATTGATTCCTCACATGAAAGCATTTATTATAGACCTCCAGAAGTTGCCTTGTGATTCAACCTACCCGGTCTCTGATGGTCGAAATTTGTACTTAGTGTCTATATCTAGCGCATGCACAGTACAGAGGCGCATTCCTTTGGCGAGACGCTTGTATGTCAATTGACTAGAATTTTCTGGGTTATTATTCAATTTTATCATTGATTTATTAATAATATTGTAAAGCTATAAAGTATTTATCAGTTTGGAATAGTTTAAGAGATGTATCAGTCAATTTGAAAGCATATATTTCCATCAGATAATCGTCTGATATCCCTTGCTAAGGCCCATTCTACACGGGCGTAGCAAACGCGGCAGAAACGTCGCGTTGACGCGTCAAAATTTTTTGCAAACTACACGAGGCGTAGCAAACGCGTGAAGAGAAAATCAAAATGGCTGATGAACCTAACCTAGAAAAAGTGATACAAAACCCAGCTGATCAACGCGCGCTCGACAGAACACATTGTGTTAAATGGGCTTGTCTACACAAGCAAAATAATCACGCGTTCTCAACGCGTTGCTAACGCCCTGCTAACGCTGACCTCGACGTTGGCATTGCGTTGACGCCCGCTAACGTTGTGAAAACGCGTGATCATTTTGCTTGTGTAGACAAGCCCATTCAACACAATGTGTTCTGTCGAGCACGCGTTGCCGACGCGACGTTTCTGCCGTGTTTCCTACGCCCGTGTAGAATGGGCCTTATAGGTTAGGTAAGTTAGGTTTGTCCATTTCCGCCTTCTTGAATTAGCTCCTCTCAAGTCGATTGTGAGTCGCGAGTTTCCAGGAGAAGAATAAATAGGAAACCTTTTCCATCAGAATTGGAATAATTGTTATTGAAATCTATCACACAACATTTCCTCTTGCACTTTGACATCTTTTCTTCAAATGTAAGTAGTTTTTCTATTTGCAGGTATTCAAAATCAAGCAAATGTAGCTACATGCATTTGAATTTAACTGCGCTTAGGCTATAGACGTTAAGTGCATTTATTGTACTCCGGTCGCACTGGCCACCTTGCTGCAGGTGGTCTATAAACTATCAAGGTTATAGAAGAAAGTATTTTCTAGACAGAAGTTTATACAGAATAACCAATGTATTATAGATGCAGCCAACCAATCTAGCACATGCTCAGTTCAGCAAGCAGACGCAATATTTTTTTGACCAATGAGAGCCCGGTAGAAGTAACCGCCTTTTTTAACCGTATCTCCAACTGTGGTTACTAACCATACTATAGTCGCCCACAGATCATTGGAATGACCAAGGTCTACCAAGTCTTTTACCACCCTTCCTCGGTTCTACCTCCAATGGTGCCGCTTCATACTCAGGGGTAGCTATAAGTAAGGGAGAGAGTGAGTGTGTGAGAGAGAAGGAATAATGTTTTGTTTGGGTGAGAAGGATATCTGGGTGTTCACCTTCCTTGAATTGTTTTGTAGGAGGAGAAAACAATCATTCCAGGCTAGCCGAATGAGGGTGGACAACAGTGGCAACAAGGCTTACCATTGCCAGTGACCTTGGTCATTCCAATGATCTGTGGGCAACTATAACTGCTTTGTACATTGGCTAATGTACTAACCATACTAAGGCTTTCCATTGGTTGTGGAACAATCTACCGCTTGAGATTTTGAGACAATTTACTTGTAACCATACGTTCCCTGACCGTGCCCAGTGCTCATCTGCCCAATGGATAGGTCTAGGGAGCATGAAATCATCCACCAGAAAGACCCATCCACCAGTAGATTGTCTCAAGACCCAAGCGGTGGGTTGTCCCATGTTCAGTGGGAGCATTTTGACAGTAGCACTTTGTTGCTTAGTCACTGGATTAGAGTAAATCCGCACAAATTACATTATTTCTGTTCCTTTGATTTGATATGAGTTAGGTAACTTGAACAGCTGATCTAGAGCTCTGAAGCAGTAAATTAAAATTGAGGTTGAAGTTACACCAACATTTATGTTGTTAGTTTGCAGCACAATTCATAATTCAAGAGAAATGATTATTTATATCAATTTTATCATAGTGAATGAAGGTTGTTTCGAATTACCAGGCATTGACTTCTAATGTTGTCTTCTGAAGCATTCAGTTGTGGCAACATCATCCTATAGCTGAGCCAGAGACCACACCTTTATCAAGAAAGGAGAAATATGTATGGTATTGGAATATCATAAATTATTTATGAATGTTAGATATTATTTTCATATGAGTAGCTCATTAAAGTGAGTGATAACAGGCCAGTCTGATAACCAAAAGGACCTGAGTATTAAGTAGGATATACCTCAGTTCAAGTAGGATGAAGGCAAAAGAAGAAATTGAATCTAATGTAATCAGATCAGACATAGGCTGTTGATGTTTGCGCAGGAAGTGTTCAGACATTGGTTGTGAACTCCAACCAATACTCTAGGGCTTTTTAACTATTCAATTAAGTAGAGAATTGAATTCTGAAGAAGAAATGTTCAACTTTTTTGTCTAAAACTCACCCAACCCCCACAAATCAGGATTTAAAGTAGACAAACCATCAATCTTTTCTTTATTGTTGTTTTTTTATATTTTGTCTTCTTTAAATCCTAATTTGTGAGGTTTGGGTGCGTTTCAGACAAAAATGTTACTGAACTTTTTCTCTTCAGAATTCAATTCTCTACAACATGAATCTATTAAAAATAGTACCAGTAGACAACAATTATATTGAATACTCACAAATTAGGAATAGTTATGCCAGAATAGGAATGAGATTCTTTTTCCATAAATGGATTCAAACCCCTCAGGTAAGTGCCAAGTTCCCTCTCCACCACTGAGAGAAAAAGATGAACTTTTCAACCAGCACAAGTAAAAAAGATACTAACATATCTGATTAACAAAACTAATGTTGGAAATCCAACTCATCCCACTGGTACAACCAAAAAAATACAACTAACCTACCCCTAACTTGGGGGTCCAGGGGGCATAGCCCCCTGCTGAGCAAATTGCAAGTTGAAGTCATAAGCAGGTAACAATTCTTTGACCACAGCATAATCATAAAGCCACCCAAGCTCAAATTATAAACAGCTAACAATTCTTTGACCACAGCTTAATCACAAATAGCCACCCTGTCTTATGGATGAGATAATAATAAGCCGTTGGTCCCAATTACCAAAAATTAGTCATCATTGCTCTCATCAACCAAGCACAAGCCTAACAGCTCATGCGGGCATCACCCTTCAGAAAACAATACAGTACTGACATTGTGTCACTGATGGCTTGTGTCCATGAGACAGGTGGAGTGCTGTACAGTAAAAGATACATCAATGAAACATTTGATTTATTACGAATTATGGTATAAATATACTAAATCAGTGATAAAGTGAGCATATAACCTATAATATTGTTTTACTTTTTGTAACTACTGTGATATTATCTTCATCCAATGGATTTATGCAGAATTGCTTGATTCAAAAAAGCATAAGCACCAAGCAAGAATGTACCAGGATTTTATAAATAACTGGTCACTGATTACTCAAATACTCATACCATGAAAGAAGGCCAGTTGCCAATTAGCTTACTATACTGGTATTGGTAACCAAGAGCTCTCATTGGTCAAGAGATTTCTGGATCTGTTTGCTGCTCTGCACATGTCCTGGATCTGTCCTCCGCATTTAAAATACATGTGTTATTCTACTTAGACTTCTATCTAAAAAATGTATTCTTCCATAACTGGTAAGTTTTTTGATAATGCTTCCATGTAAAGAATCAATACACCAGCATAATGCCATAGTGAAAATCAATTTAAAAGTGTGCACCAAGAGCTGTATGAAGCAAAGACTTGTACCATAATAATATATAGCTTCTTTTAATAGAAGGCCCTGCCCCAGTAATATGGCAATACCTCATTGCATGTAAAGTCTACCCATATTGAAGAATTGAGTACAGATATATATCATGTATATTAGTTTTACTCTTTTTTTTATTATTTTCATGAAATAAGATTATGAAATTTTTTGTATGGGATTCCCTTTTGTGTTTTCTGTACTAGTTCTTGATAGACATCAGCAGAAAAGATTGAAAATAGACATTGATTATAATGTGCCTTAAGATAGGTATGATCTGTAGCAAATCAAATTTGAGAATGTACACAAGACATGCATTTATTTAAACAGCTAATTGAAAAATGATTTCCATACTTTCAAATGAACCAACTTTCCTGCTCTACGTGATTGCCACTTTCAAGGCCATGGCCTTATATTAAAAAAAAGCTGTGCATGTACTGCTTTCAATGTGATCATTATGGCACATTGGATCTTTTACATGGCACCAGTATGACCTCGGTAGATTCATGGTATAATCTACCGTAAAGTGGTAGATTATCACATGCTCCCTGGACCCACCCATTGTGTGTCGACTCCAAGGTGTAGGCTATCTGGCTATAGAATAGTAGTGGTGGGGCAGAGTGAAGCAGCTGGCTATGATAAAAATTTAGCATTGACTTCCTTATCCTTGACGAAACATCGTACGCTTTTTTCCAATTTTCGAAATTCCAGAATAGTCCAGTCAAATTAAACAAAAATAGTGAAAGTCGGAGGACCCAGCTGAAAATTTGCAGATAAGATCAGAAAAGGGCACTGAATAACATACTAAAAGTCCCCAAGGGTCCCCTGTGAGCTTCGGCCGCCATCTTGAAAAAACCGTAAAATTAACCTACTAGGACTTGTTTTTTCGTGAATTGTGGCCGAACCAAGCGTCGAACGAGAAAATTTTATACAACCTTTATTGTAGACAATAAAATTTGGAAAAGAATAAGACCAATTGCAACTCTGTATCATCTACCGTTTTTGCGATACAAGATTTTAAAAATTTGGCAATTTTTTCATAGGATCGAGAATTTGAAATTTTTCTTACTTAAAAAGTTTGCAACTATAAATTGAGCCCCCGTACATTCGTATTTCAAAATCCCTCTCGGCGAAATTCATTTCTCGTTCATTTGAGACCAATTCCACACTCCTATGTTTAATACTTTTTGTGCTACATCAATTTTAGAAAATCCTTACACCCCAAAAACCCCAAAAATTGCATATTTTAAAACAAAAAACTTACTAAAAAAATTTGGATTCGCTTATACCTCTTGAATACTGTTAAGAAAAATTTTAAATTCTCGATCCTATGAAAAAATTGCCAAATTTTTAAAAACTTGTATCTCAAAAACGGTTGATGATACAGAGTTGCAATTGGTCTTATTCTTTTCCAAATTTTATTGTCTACAATAAAGGTTCTATAAAATTTCCTCGTTTGACGCTTGGTTCGGTCACAATTCACGAAAAAACAAGTCCAAGTAGGTTAATTTTACGGGTTTTTCTAGATGGCGGCCGAAGCTCACAGGGGACCCTTGGGGACTTTTAGTATGTTATTCAGCGCCCTCTTCTGATCTTATCTGCAAATTTTCAGCTGGGTCCTCCGACTTTCACTTTTTTTGATTAATTTGACTGGATTAGAATTATTTAATAGATCTTATATGTATATGAGCTTGCAGAGAATCTCAAGACCTACATTTTGAGGGATTTAAATCTATATTTTACTCAAATTTAACTTGAGAAAAAGTCCGTTAACGTGTCTTGGGAAGGCCTACACTCTGCAGCTGAGCTAATAATGCAAATGCAATTATGGATAACAATGCTATCGAATGCAATGATATTATAAATGTATCTTATAATAGAATTGCTACTCATTATTGAATTAGCCCAGCTGCAGAGCATTCCTGAAACACTTTAACGGACGTTTTCTCATGTTAAATTTGAGTAAAATAGATTTGAATCACTCGAAACGTAGGTCATGGAATTCTTTACAAGCTCATATAAGAAATTTATCTATTAAACAATTCTGTTTTTCGTGAATTGGAAAAATGCATACGATTTTTCTTCAAGGATAGGCGAAATCAATGCTAAATTTCTAGAGGAGCTCCGTCACGTCAGGATCATAGCTTCCCCAGCCAGCTAGGGCTCTATAAAAAAAAAATCGCTCCGGCAGCTGGCGGTCGGAAAGAGTGCATTTCAAATGCAATTCTATGATGGCTCAAATCATATGACTTATAATAAGCTATTTAGGGTATGAATTCAAAGGTGCCGTTTTCGAAAAAACAATTTGGCATATTATTCGCCATTTTCTCCGCTATTTTTGATTGGATTTTATCCGTTAATGGCTCAATTGTAGGGCATAATAAGGGTTTTATACACACCAATTTTCAAAACAATCAAGTTATTGGTCGATTTGTAGTGATTTTTTAAAATTTCCATCCCCTAATTTCACCCCCTTTCCTTGGACCAATTTGGCTGGGTAACGAACTTGACCGAGATATTAACACTAGTGATTTTTGTGCGAAATTTGGTCGCTCTCCGACAAGCCCTTCGGGAGTTATCGTGTTAAGATATACATTAGGATAGTTTTCAACTTTCATGAAAAATTCTATTCTTATAGAACAAAATTAAGGAACACAAATTTTTATTGATCAAGCAGTCTCTAGTGTATTTGATGCAACATGGAATAATATCCATGTATGAGGACGTAAGACTATGCTAGGCCTATATATCGTCACAGCTCTAATTATAAAATTGGAGTTGGAATTCTAAAAAACTGTGATCTTAGTGGAAAAATACACATCCTGAATCTGCCACAAATGTTGCTATTTTTATTTAATTAATGAATTTTTCCCCAATGTATTCCGTGGACCGTGATATTGATGCTCTAAGTGAATCGGAATTTCCTGAACCGCAGCGGTTTGAGGTGAATGCAAATGGAAGAGTGGAAGTAATGCCACGTTTACACCGGAATGTAAATAATATTTGTTAATAAATTTTGTGAAAAATAAGAAACATAACTTATTATATAAAAGTTATTAACAAAATTTTATTAACGTTCCGGTGTAAACGTGGCATATATTGTATAATATTATACAAAATATTATTACTACTGTTTCTGAGCGGCCGCAAACCGTCCGGTTTCCACTCGTGTGTATCCGCCCTTAGGCTATAGTAGAGTGATGGTCTCGGAGCAATGTTGGTGGTGGCCTCCCATCAATGAGAGGGTGTGGATGGAGAGCCCATTTCACTCTTGTGGGATGTATTGCAAAATGTAAAATAGGCTATTGTTTACGAAGGATGAATTTGGTTTGTTGAAATAATGTAAAACAAATCTCAATGAAAAGTCATGGCTTGTATATCAGCTAAGATTTTTCAATTAGAGATATTTTTGTTTTTGGTAACATATTTTATTTATATATATTTTAATTGTTTCACATCTGAATTCAGCTTCTCTCCGATCAGTTCTCTACATCGCCAATCTATTATTATATTCAAATAATTTGAGCAAACTGTGAAACATTTCATAGACATAAAAATACCTTATGGCAGCATTCACATTAATATCATCTCATCAGAGCCTTTGCTCCATCATAGAATATATATAATCAATATAGTATTTATGATAAAGGGAGCTCTTTATCATGACACAACAATGAGATAACATTTTACAATATTAAAGTCGTAGATTGATACTATCTAAAAATAAATAAAAATGATAGATCTTTCAATTTTGTTCAGACAGTTCTCATGAAGTTTATTCCACGCTAGCTCAAGTCATTTTTTCAATACCGGTGGTTAATGAAAAATAGGAGATTGTAAGCAAGGAGTAGCCTATTGTATTTGTTGACTTGGAAAAATATTTTCAACTTTATCCTTTCCATTTCAGTTCAATTGTAATTTTAATGGAGAAATTATTCTTAAAATCAATTTCCACAAAAATGACAACAATAACTTTATGCTATTAGAGGAAAAATTATTGTAATATAAAATATACTTATGTTAACTTCCATCACTGAAATTGCAGGTTTAGCCTTGAGTACAACATTTCTACAATTGAAATATGTCATTTGCTGTTATTGAATTATGAATTAATCATTTATCCATAACAATTAGAGTTATTTCATGGTCGTAATCAACTATACTTGAAAACAAACCTTCCTGAAACCTTTTCTGAAAACAAATTTGCTGATAGCGAGTAATACGACATTAAAAATATTAGAGATTAACTTAAGTCTGTTTTTCTCATATTTACTGAATTTTCTTCATATAATCTCACATAGATTTTTATCTTGATTTAATTATGAATCAAATTATTGAATCAATTATCTTGTTTTAATTAGGTATTGTAATCTAATATCTTGAATATATCCCTCAAATAGCTTTCAGCTAGAGGGATACTATTATATAGCATTTTGTAATCAAATAAATAAAATAAATTCAATTGAAACTTTTGTTTTGATTATTCTAGTGAACAAATAACACACTAATAGAAGAAAAATATAGGATAAATTATTTGCGTTACAATTGTAATCAGCACAATTACACCAGTTACACATTTCTGATGGCTTCCATTTTCTAGTTTCCTTCCTTCAAACAGAACCTTCATCAAAATAATCATGACATTTTCCCCTTTTATAAAACAATCAGTGTATCTCTTTAGAATAATACTGTGTACATATAATAATTGTTCATAGAATAATAATATTATAACCAGAGTTTATTTTTATCACCATGATATCTTTTTAAAAGTTTAATTCTTAAAAGTTAGATTAGATCGATGTGGCAGTTAAGGTGTCCTCAATGTTATCATCTGCGATTTTGAACAGCAAATGCATGATTTTAACAATATGTAAGTTAAACAGTAGAAGAAGCATGGAGGGATAAGCTCGCTAGACTGAAAGTTGAGTGGTGTGCATGGGAGTCCTCACTGTGCAGGTATAATCTTGAGCTAATTGATCGTTCGCAGTCTGGACAAACGCGCTTTTTCTTCTTGTCGCGTCTTCTTACAATTTCGTGAGCACATCTGAAACAGAAAATGAATAATTTATTCGATTTTAATATAAGAACGAAAAATATCCATTCAACACAAAGAGAATGATTATAATTATTTATGTATTTATCTAGGGAAATAACAATATGAACTAGGGTGAAAACACTGATTATTGTAGGCTACATAATTATTATACAATCACAGTTATACAAAAGTTTGTTTAGCTTGATTACAATATATTATTCGAAACAATAATTATTTAGATTAGCTATAGCAAAGAACATGGAGACATATAAGTTACTTTATATTCACTGGCTATAGTCAAGGATTGATTTATTTTTCCGACTTTTTAGATCCATGGAGTAGGTAGGCGCTGCATCTGCTAAATCCGTGGTTGGTTTATAATTAGTACTTTACTATATTGAGTACAGCTTCTTCCAATTCTATTATCTCTCCCAAATATTCCCAAAATGTCTCACAATTTTTATTTAGTAGTCTATAAGTACGTACTCTTGCCAGCTTATTTTTAATCCAGGCTGTTCAAGAGAACTCCTCACTCCATTCCTCTCTTGTGGGTTAATTGAACACCTACTAATATTTCTCCTATTAGTAGAAGTAAATAATAGTATAATTAGTAGAAGTGAATAATAAATAAGTAGAATTAGAAGTATGATAGTGGGTGTTGCTGGTTACGTGAGTGAAGAGGGGGCTCTTGTGCCTAAACTCTTCGCCCACATCACTTATAAAGTGGAAAAATAAAAACATTTATTTTTATCTATTTCTTCACGAAAATCAAATTCATTTTATTCAATCATTTATATATTTTTATAAGTATAGAATGAAAAAATCATATACCGTTTTTTAAAACTTTGAAAGTATTATTTTTATCTGACATATTTTGAGCTTATAAGCCCATTTTCATTTGGGTTTTTGATCTTTTTATTTTATCTATCAATTAGGTACTTTAAATAGCCCTGAGTTAACAGTTCAATTTTCATATATTACAAGATAAGAAAAATCTATGCATTCACTCAAATTAAAGAGAATTTATACATTTCCAACTTCGCAGTGTATCACGAATTTCAAACATTTAATAAATCAATAATTTTCAATGCGTAGGCCTATAATAAAGTGTTGATTGTTAAAATTTCTCAAATGATCATATATGCTGGCTTATGACCTATACATAGAACATTGTAGCAGTGAATATAAAGCAGTCTATATTTATTGATTGTAGATCACGATACTGAAACTATTAGATATATTTGAAGGAAGAACGTTTGCTGTACCTAGCATGAAGTATATGGGCACAGGGCAGAGCTTCCAGGCTGTCGGCTTCGAATCCAAAAGGCAGATTACAGGCGCCGCATTGCAGTTCCAGTTCTTCCTCCAGGCATTGTACGGCTCGCGCGTGCTCTTCTTGTTGCGCCTCATCGCCCAGACTCTGATAGATTCGACACAGACGTACCCGCACTGTCCTTATTAGTAACTGTGAAAATATAAGCATCACTTATCGTTAGACAAGATATTGAACAGTGCAGAGGTAAAATAATATATTGGGAATCAACTTTTAAGTGTCGATTTATAGCTTTAGTCTATATAACTTACAGTAATTTTACTTTGTATTTTATTGTATTCTGTAATAAGGAAATAAATAAATTTCGTTCACCTCAATAATTGTAGATTATGTACCTTCAGTACTTTTAAAGGAAAAGTAGGATTCTGCAGCTTTATTTCCCTTTTTTCCAGCAAGCAGGTGAACCACATAATTTCATCTTTCTGTAGCATATTATATGCTATTATTCTAATAATATAATGAATTCTATTTATCCTTTTTTTGGTACTGTGTTGCAAAGAAATCAATTACTACCGGTATTGTAAATAATAATAATAATGTGTATAGGGATTTTCTTTCAAATGTAGAAAAAATATATGAATCTTGACCAACAAGCTTAAAAACAAATTGAGCTCGAACGAAATTTATTGGATGCTAAAAAATTAATTTCCGTTATAGAAATTTTCTAGTTCATACATCGTCATTATACCGAAAGTTCCAGATAAACTGAATGATATAAGCCTCCACCACAATTATATTTCTATTTCCAATATTTCAGATCTTCTCTCGTGAGACCAGTGAGTGGAACAAATTTGAGTAATGATAAGAGCATTTTGAATTTTCACTATATTACATTATCACGAATTGCAAACATTTTATCAAATAAGTAGTATAGTAGAATGTCATGCACATCAATTATAATACCACTCATCTCTGTACCTTAGCTCCAATTGCCATAGCGACTTCTAGAAGGCGATTATTGAATTCTAATGGACGACAGTTGCAGATCTTCTGCTGTAATCGGAGCGCTTCCAGACACCTGGCGGCCCCGTCCATCGCTTCCATTTGACACAGCCGATCTCCCATTGCACACGCCGTTGACATTGCGCTCTCGTATTGCCGGTATGCGTTCTGATCATAAAAACATTTCAATCTCAGTGGAATCTCTGGCATTTAGGTGCAACTAGTTAAAAACGTACTACAAAGTGTTGTGCTCTTATAGCTTAATGGAATGGAATTCATATTTCTTTATTTCTTTATATATAGACACATAGACTATACTTATTGAGAATTCAAAAATATGTAACGATGTGAATAACTTTTGTTTCAGTATATTACCATTTCAACAACAGTGAAAAAGCAGAGCTGAGGAAATGAGTGAAACCCGGTCATAAGCTATGTTAAAATGCTAATAAGAGACCCTAAAAAGGATTCTCTTATATTATAGTCACAAGACTAGATAGCAATCTGTCCTTAAAAAAATAGGTAATATATTGGGACTATAACTTGACTGTTATAATGTATGATAATAATATTGTCTTCAATATTATTTTTAAGATTGTGCAAAAGATGTGAAGTTTATCTTGATATTTTAATGAGTTTTGGAATGAAGCAGATATGGTATCATAGGAAGGAAACTATATAATAATATTATTATCATTGATTTATATTTTATAGGGATAAATTTATCATTTTATAAACTGTAAGCATTTTATTATTATAATGTAGACCAATTCAAATTTTTGTCAGTAGTAGAAGTAAAATAGGCTAATTTTTTTAATTGCGCATGATTCTTCAAATAAAAATTGATTGGTTTGATTGATATACTCACACTAATTTCAGATTTTTTCCTGTAGATATCCCCCATAATTCTAATACTTTTGGCATATGTAAGTTGATCACCAGATACTAAGGCAAGACGTGTGGCTTCCTGTAAAAATACATGGTAAGAATATAATTAAATCTATTTATAAACTATTTATCAAATACACAGCAACTATGAAAGCTTGAATTCGAATTTATTCTTTGAAACAATAAGAATCAAGAGTGTTACTTGAAATTCCAAGAGAATGTTAATTTCAAACTCTCTTTCCTAGAAAATTCAAATCTCATAATCATATTTATTAAAAGCTATAGGCTAATAAATTTTTGAGACAATCTCACTTCATTATCCACTAAGAATATTGCATTAAATCAATAACTCAGAAATTTTCTCATGTATTTCCTTCCATACCATTAAATAATTGAATTCCAGCTTGCTGTATATTATTAATCCATCATTATTATAATATATAAATCTTATAATTAATCATTCTCTTGGTTCCATAAACTCATTTAAAATACACGAAATATTATTTATTTAACAGGTAAGATACATGAGCCTGCACTCAACAACATTTAACGTCAGAAATACATATTTTCGTGGAACATAACGAAAATACTAATCTATGAAACTAAGAAAGTCAAGCAAAGAATGTGGATGTGCTACTTAGAAAGAGCAATGAAGATCCTTTTCGCTCAGCTCTCTCACCATTTGTATAGGTTTGTGGTCAATAGTTCTGTAATAATTATTGTGGGATTTGATTTCCACTGAACGTGCATCAAAATAGTCATGAGCTTCTCCAAGTTCATCCTCTGGCGCAACAAAATGATCCATATTGTTCAGATTTGGCATATCATTCATTAAACTTTTATTTATTTTCTTCTATTGCGGATGATGCCCACATAAGCATTTTAGCTTGTGCGTGGGTAATGGATATTGATGAGGTGAAAAACAGCCAAGCCTACTGGGGCTCGGACTCTATGACCAGGCAGTGCTAGTGGACTGAAGGTTGTGACGCCTCAGCCTACCGTGGGTTTATTTGCCATTTATTTGACAAAATACATTATGGATATATCACAGACAATAATAACTTTTCAATTTTCTTATTTCCAGATTCTAATAAATATTCCAATTAAAGGCTAGCCTATGTCCAGTTTGTCCACTTCACTTTATTAAAAAATTTCCTCTTTCAAAAATAAAAACTATGATCAATTTAAAATTAATGAGGTCGATATAAAATTTCAAGTAGCATGAGAAATACATGAAATCATTGAAATAATAATTATTTTACACTTGAAATTCCAAAACCGAAAATTAGTTATTAAATTTTTATGATATTAATCAAATCATTTATTGTCAAAAAATACACTTGGTATCATAACAATATCAACATGGTATCATAACACTTTTTAAAATCACATAATAGTCAACATAAAATATTTAAATCAGTTACATAAAATTGATTCGATTAAATAACACAAAATTAATTGTTCAAGCTAGTACCGTATCAAAAAATTCTATTACATCATAAAGACATCTATCAATGAGAATATCCTTCAAAACCTTCTCAATACGATTCACTTCCATATCTTTGATACTAGTGGGCAGTTTATTAAACAGCTTGAGAGACATATATTCCCAGTTATTTTGAGAGCTGTTACACTGTTTGATTCTCTACAAACTACAAACTACACTGTTTGATTCTCTAATTATTTTTCTTTCTTGTACCATATTCATGTATGTATTTATTTTGCTATTCATATTATTTTATTGATATTTATTTTGCTATATTGATATTCACAAGCAATTCATATAGCCTCATATTATAAGCTTGAGGACTCTACATTAAAATAATGGAATTATTATAAATCTGCACTCACACTACAGTAGTCATGAGCATCCCCCAGTTCGCCCTGTTTGCGCAGGGCAGAGGCCATTTGCAGGAGCGCGGCGCGGTGGTGTCTGGAGTTGAGGTCGCCCAGCTGCAGGTTGCGCGACAGGTCGTACGCCTTGGACGCGTAGCGGGCGCTCTTGTCGGCATCCTGCAGTCGGGAGAACAGTTCCGATAGTCCAACGTAAACCTGAAATTAGAGGAAAAAGATGGTATAGTAATTGAGGTTCTGCGGTAACAATAATTGGTAAGGGGTTAAAGACTGTTTCATTAAACTCGTATAAGTCCTAAAAAGACAAGATAAAGGGAAAGATTTATTATAAAATTGAGAACTCCAGAAATCTAATTTTATTTTATCCTTCAGGTAGCATACATGGCGCCGGATTTCTTCACACATCTAATGTAATTATTTCTGAATGTATGTATTATGATTGTCTCAGGTCTCACCTGCAATTCAAGAGCGGGATCCTGAATGCGTTGAGCTATTGTGTGAGCTTGCTGGAAGGCCTGCAGCGCTTTGCAGAAAGTGGCCAGTTCTAGATGAATGGTACCGACCGTGATCTGCACGAGACCCGCCGTACGACACTGGTCGCACTCGTTGTAGAGCGAATGACGCGCGCACGCCAACGCCCGTTCCAGCGCTCCCATGCGCTCGTGCGTGCGCGCCAAATTCAAATAGGCCTCTGCGCGCAGATTCGGACTGTCAGCTTCCTCTGCCAGATTCAGTTGTCTATGCGCGAACTCCATACTTTCTCTGTGCAACACATAAAAAAGTCATTAAAAAATTTACAAAAATGATTCTAACTTACATGGTTTAGGTAATTATGTGTATATTACATAACGAGTGTGGAAAAGTGGTGTTTACAAACGGAAAAAATGTTACCAACCGAGTCAATAGACGAGTTTGGATTATGATAAATGAAGTAGTAAACACCTTTCCACACGAGTCCAGTACATTTTTTTCATAATATGGTTGGCATATGCAGCAAGTACCATGAATATGGTTTCTTATTATTATAATAATAATATATTATCCATCTATTCATTTTACAGAAACTAGTAAACTTGTAAACTTCTGTGGTTGAGAACACAGACTATTTTCCAAAACGTCTTTATTACATTTTTTTATTAATAAGTTCAAAACTAGAGTACCGTATGTACTCGTATTTGCATGGATTCTGTATTGTAACTTTATCCAAGGTTATTAGAATGTTGGAATAAATTATCAAAAATACACTGTCCTCAAATCTTTGTTGTACGGGTATCATAATGTTTGAGTCATATTGATTTGAGAAGTGTTATGAGTGCAATGCGTCACAATTGATTGGCATCTTTGTTTGTGGTAGGTTTGTACCTACAGGAAAACACTTTAAGTTTAAGATAGATTTACGGTACCGTATCATTCCATTCAAAACTGTGTATTATTCAAGAAATATAAATTATCTATGATAATACAGCTAAGAAGGGAACTATCCACCTATAAATTACCTATATTTCGCCCAATCCATGTACGCTTGATATAAATAACCTAATAGTATAAATTTATCACTTCTTTTTTTTATCCTTTTTAAAGCACTTCTCCATTTTGTCACAGCTGCCTGCTGCTTGTGTTGGTTGTAGAGCCGGACACCTTGCTCAACCTAAAAGAGAAAAATAGTTTCATTATCAATTTCTATCAAATTTGCAATAATAAATTCATGAAAGATGATGAAGAAAATTGTCTTCATCATCAATATCAAGTTATGAACGAGATGGGAAAATTACTCGTACATTTCTGTTCCATCCTTCAATAAGATGTTCCTTAATTCCTTAATTATTAATGGAATTACTGTTTCATTCCTCAATTTATTACAAGATAGATTGATCTTGCACATGATGATAACAAGAATTGAGAATATTACATCTGGTCTGGCATATAAGTCAACTCATTATCACTTTTAGGAAACCTATAACTCATAGAGAATTTCTGTTGAGAACTTGTAAGGAATCTTCTACAGAGAAACAGTTGATGCAAATTAGAGAGAAAATTAATGTAGATGTTCATCTATATAATTAATCTCACTGAGTTTCTGCTTACAGAAAATTCAAATTTGGTTAAAAATACTGATACACTTCGAGTAGCACGAAAATACTCCACTCCATTAAGTAAAATTCAACAGTTTTCTCACTTAAAAATCACACGACTGCATGTCGGTGATCAATCCCAGTGGAATTAGGAATACTATTATATATCAGTAACTAAATAATTTGAAGTCCAAATAAAAGCCAAAAATAATCAGCAATGGAGGACTCTGTTTTGAAATAGAAAGGATTACAATATCTCTATTCTAATTCCCACATTTTCGAATTTCGACTCATACATATTGCATGACGGCTAAAGGAAGAATCTAGCTCCATATTGTAATTTTCCGAACCCAACATGAAGGATCAATCACAGTGTTGGATATGATATTTCAAGATTTCACACCCCTGTCTGACTAAAAATATTCGTTCTCATCTTCTTGTTTTATGACGATACTCATTACATATGGATGCGAGATTCGATAGTGTCAAAAATCAGCATACAGAGTATGTCTTATCATCGTGTATTCTCATTCAAAGAGAACGTATAAGAAAATGAGGAAAATTTTCCATTTGCAAAGGTAAATAGCCTTGAACTCACACATTATGATTTCATCGAGTAAAGGTGAATAGTATTTCCATAAACCTCAAATGTCTGAATAAATTTCTTGATTGCAATTAGGCCTACTGAACTTGGAATGAATATCAAATCAAAACGAGAAGGTGAAATCAGGTAATGAAATACTGTAGATCAATTAAACAAAGAGTATTATCAATTTTCTCTCCACAAAAAAATAAAACAGAAGCCTATACTAATCTCCAAATATTTTTTCTCCGGTTCATTTTCAGATTCTGTTCAACAAGAATAGATTTATAAGTTATAAAGTTTCGCTCTTTCTCATTACATAGAGAAAGTGGGAGAAGGCTACTTGTACTTATAAGTGGGAGTAGCCTACTCACTACTGACTACTTCGATATTCAAAGAGGTTTCCAATATTATTATTTATAGATGAACTGCGCTATCGCCATTTTACTATTTCGACCAATCGAAAGCTAATGGGATTCGATACGATGGCCAATCGCAGTGTAGACTTTGACTTTGGAGGTGGGGTCATTTTATTGCGATTCGTGCTGGTTTCAGTTTTCTTTCCTAGATGTCTCTGTGCGTCACAATTCTCGTACAGTATTTGGATCATCAGCTCTTATCGTCCAATTAATTTCACAATAAATGATATGAAAATAATGATTATGGGCTAATATAATTATGTAAGTATCATACATGATTTAACAATAGGCTTACGTTATTTATGGCAGTATGGCACTCTTATTCAATTTCAACTGGGAACTAAATGAGGAAACAAAGCTATAAACGAATTATTATTTTTTGGAATGAGAACAAGAGAAAATATCCATAAAGCGTTTCAAATAGAGTTTGAGTAATGCAGCAAGCTACCTGTTCCTTCCAGTTGAAAATAAGTTCCACTCAAGGAAATAATAAAGGGAGAAATAACAAAGAATTTTCATTGAAACCTTTTTCTTAACTAAACAAACAGAAGGAATATGTATTACCATTCGTACATAAAATGTGATTCTAAATTGAATATGTAGGCAACTGTAGGGAATTCCAGTCCCAGTTCTATTACCAGACCGAAGTGACACACAGGTTCGTTTGGGATTAAAATGTCATAGAATAGTCTTTGGTATCATTTGAATTGCGAGGTAAAATAATAACTTAGCTCGAGACCAGCATTTCAATAATTGTTATTCGTATGCATGTAGTAGGCTACTCTATCTCCCTATTTCTCTATATTCAACTCTATTCCCCTGTTCAAAGCCATAAAACAGCTAATACCATAGCTTAGCTTTCTATAATAATGCTAATTAATAAAGCTATTTGCATATAGGCCTGCTTATTATCAATATTTAGTCTCAATATACGCGTTGGCTATAGGTTTGATATGATGAAATATTTCCAACGAATATTTATCAAATTTTGACTAGATGGCCTAGTTTCTACCTACAGCCTCCTATACTTGATCTTCTTGATCAAGTCGACTTGACTCAAAATCGTTCTATTCGGCCTTAACACTTAACGCTCATCTCAAATTACTATAGGAAATATCTGTCTTTATCTCACCCTTCTCCTGGCCAGCTGTTGATCCATCTTTTGTCGGCAGCCGACAAGGCACTCCCAGAGTCCGGGTCCGGCTCTCCGGGGAGTGAAGTCCTCCTCGGTGAACTCGTAGAGGTCGAGAGGATGCCGTGAGCCATCGGGCGATGAGAGCAGAGCAGTCGCTGAGAGCTGGTGAGAGACACCGCCTCTGCAACACACAAACGCACACTGATAACATACAAAACGCACACTGGTGCCACACAAAACGCACACTGATGCTACACGAACGCATACTCATGCGACACAAAAACGCATACTCATGCGACACAAAACACACACTGATGCGACACACAAACACATCCTAACGAACTCTTTTCTCACTCACTTGCCTGATGCAACATACACATCGTAGAGTTTTCTTTCTCTCTCTTTCTTCCTCACTCTCTCTCTCTCTCTTTCTCTCTATTTTTTCCTTCCTCTCTCTCTTTCTTTTCCTCCTCTACCTGATACAGAACACACACACAAGCAAACTGAGATTGTAATGAACTCTTTTGCTCTCTCCTCTCACTTGCCACTTCAAAGCACGTTTTGCCCTCCTGAAATATTCACCACTCTAAATCAATACCTCAAGTTTGCGTCTTGGACGATGTTGACGACAGTTGTAACGATGCTCCTGTTATGTCACAACAACATTTTTTTTGAAGCATTTGAAAAAAATGTTGTGAGGTTGAGACCAAGGTAAGGTGAGGTAAGGTGTAGGGTGAGCACTGGCGGCTCGTACCCACGAAACAGGTGAAGTTTATGGTATCTTTTACTGAACAGCAAACCTATTTCGTGGATACGAGCCGCCAGTGAGGGTGAGTTAAATGGCAGATTAGTATTACTGGAATTGATATTCAAGTGTCAGATAATATACTACTAGTCCATGAAAATTTGAGATCATGTCATGATAATTATATTGTTATACCAATATCCAAAGCTCTTCAAATAATTAAAACAAACATAGAATTTTCAAATCATCTTCACTCCGATTTTTAATTAATGATTGTTATTCATTGAATCTATGGAAATTCTATCATGATTCCATTTGAATGAAAGCAATATTGGAAATATAGCATGATCTAATATAAGGATAAGGATTATTGCACAATCAGATGATAATGAAGATGCTCATGATTTTTTTGGAGGAGAGGGTCGGTCTCTCACAAGGTTATCAGATATCGAATGACCTAGGGTCTCTTTGCCTCGTTGGATTAAAAATAATTTAAATAATACTCAATCATGTGGTAAATATGTTGGGGTTGACCTAATTGAGTGGGTCAAATAAACGATAGAAAATTTAGTATAAATCTACGTTATATTAACTATAACTTGAAAAATAAAAGCCGATAAACTATGCCACCCAACGGCAATACTTTATTAAAGCTCCTAGAGGTCATCAATCCTCGTAGAGGTCAAGTACAACCCTCGTACTGTACAAAAATGTAACATCGTAGAGGACTGTACTTGTGGTATAAAGTGGGAAATTGTTAGGTAGATTGTGATGAAATTTTCCAAATTCGGCGTGATTATGGTGTTGTGTATCCATTTTTTCTACTATTAAATCTAAACTGAATAAAATTCACTTCTAAATGGAAATTGACTTCAACTCACATTTCAAGAGGTTGAAACTTGAGTCACTGCAATGTGAGTGAAAGTTAATTTCCATTTAAAAGTGATTTTCATCAAGTTCAATAATTTTCCAAACTGTTGGTTAATGTTTTATGAATAAATGCAAGACTATCATTGAAGGAAAATTATGTTGTTGAAAAATATATGTTGTTGTAATGTACATGATTTTATCAGCTTAGAAAAAGGTGAAGAAATAGAATGTTGTGGTTAACATTTTCAATATGTTGAAGCTGAAATAATTCTTTGCAATATACGTGGAATAGACATTCTAGGCAGTCTAGACTCATTTGTTCCAGTTTGGAGGCGAAATTCTAATGGGTTTTAGGAAAGGTATTCAGCGTGCCATGTTTCCCCATAGTTTCGCTTGCATTCGAAATTGATGAATTTCCCAGAAGGCTATGTCGAAAACTTTAACTTTCACCAGATATGTTTCCCACTAGAGATATTACTCAGACAAAGCGAATGTGCAATTACCAACATATATGATGAACATCATCCTTTGAACATCATTCTTCTCAGTCAACTCATGTATGCCTACTTAGATATTATAGAGAGAAACTGCCTAAAGGAAGGTTGAAACATTATCCTTTGAGGTTGATTTTGTGCTCTCAACTTATTATAAAGAAACTTCAACAAGGAGTGAGCTAAAGAATTGTGATGATAAACGGTTCAAAAATAACCGAAATTTTCACAGCTCTTTCAGGAATTTAATGTTTATTTATAATCCATCGTTGGTTATCATGGCAATTCAATTCGAATAAATCATGGCAATTCAATTCGAATAAATCAACTACTATGAACAATTCAAATGTAAGTTGAATTTTTGGGTATATGAATTTGTGTGTATGAAATTATGCTACACGATACAGTACTTGGATAAAGGATAGGACACATCTATGACAAATTATATTTATTTAGTTCAAATGACTTCCCAAATTTTATGATGTGACAAGTCTTGAACAGTATAAGTCCTCAAAAGTGTTGCAGGTATTTCACTTTTAATTCATGAAAATGTACGAGTGATCATGATGTTGATACTTGAAGTTATCTCAATATTTGAGCAAGTATCCGTAGCACCAATCTTTGAGGATAAAGAAGCATGAAATTTTGGCTCCAGAGATTCAATTTGAACCACGTACCACTTATTGGGATAGACATTTGGAAATGAAGGGAAAGGCCTTTCCAATACAATCATCAAAGCTGGGAAGGTTCATTATGGAATCCATTTGACCCTTCTCGGACCCAAGCAACAATCTCCTATGGCGCCTGACCAGCCCTTTACAAGGTGAATTCATAACACCATTTAGCCCAGAAAGCCTCACAATGAGCCATGAGCTAAAGCTGTGTGACAAGGTAATGTCAGTAGGTATATACTCACTGGATTCTCTTTGAAATTAATGTCAACAAGGTTCGCCTGCATTGGATTGTACAATTCCGTATTATTCCAGTAATCCAAATAATGAAATTGAACACGGCCTCTGCCTTCCGATTGGTTCCCATCATGTGTATGGAACAGCGTCTCATGAGAATGTGGGCTTTTTGATTTTGAAAAATTAGTTTACAACAATAAAAATGCTCTTGTCGACAATATTTATCAATGGATTGAATTTGACAACAGTATGATAATATGTTCTTGGAAAACATATCTTGCATTAAGTTTTTGAAGAACTCTAAGTTACAGAAAGATATTTTATTGGTAGCCATATAACTGACTTAACATTTACAGCTTATAATCAGTTATACTACAATACTGTTCGCATAAATCAATCCATAATTTTTGTGCTACTCATGTATACGTTACTCTATCACTATCGTGATTCTTCAAACAAAACATATTCAAAGCGAAACATTAAGCTAGAATAAATACAATAACAATTTCTTGCCAAGGTAATCCTGTACATCTCACTATATTTGTTGAGGTGAGGTGGATGGATAATAAATCTATTGGTAAATACGATTGGGTGTAATTTATAGGAGTCAAAATTCGTACTAATTTTTTGTAAGAGACAAAATTTTCGATGGTTAAATCTGTGTATAAGTGAAGATAATTCACTTGAACATTATTGATACTTATCACATCACAATATCTTACAATAATATGATAATAATATGATATTATGATTTTTGTTGACAAAATTCAACGAAACTAAAATGTACTACATTGACGTTTGAATGATCCTGAAAGCTTGCATACAGTCCTCTTCTAAGTGCAGAATTCTGCGAACCATTAATATTTATGATATCGTCCTTGTTGCTGAAATTATATTATTATTCAATGTGGTGTACGCTAATGAATATAAATTACAATCTTGATAGACGTAGCGAGCGGTACTTTATATCAACGCTCCGGTTATAAATCGGAGTTTGGCCCAAGTGTTGGACCAAGCCATGCGCTGGCAATTACCTGATAGCACCCTAACCACCGTTTACCCCCCTAACCACCGTTAACCCCCCTAACCAACGTCAACCCCCTAATCATCTCTTCCCCCATCAACCCACTACTTCCTTTTCGAGTGCCTCATTTCCACCCCTTCCCCACCCACCTTGAACTTTCTTCTCCTTAAACACTATATCACTCATTCTCACTTTCTCCATCATCTTCAAATTTTCTTGCTCTTTCTCTATCTCTTATCTCTGGGAATACTTTCTCTACAGTGAAATCTCAACTCATCATAATCTTAATCTTCCCATTACTGAGATTATCATCTTCTCACTTCTTGTTTACTTGTTTTTTCTCTGTTATAAATTCAATCTATGAGTTTCATCCACATTTTATTCGTTTTTTGTTTCCACTCAAATTATAAATTTTAATTGAAAACTCAATTGATTCTTTGTCAATAGTGTAGAACCGTTTAATAAAAAAAATAAAACACACGTTTTTCAATTCTACATTCTATTAATATCATTAATACCTTCTTATAAAATTTGGAATTGACGAAATCTGTATTTTTTATCTTTAAATTTGTTTTATATACCTCGTAATCACGTGATGATGTTTCCTGTCTAATTATTATTATTACCTTATGGCTTTATTTGGTGGAGAGACCCAAAGGTGTTCCACCTCGCCGACATAACCTTGTTTAGTAGGAAACATGGTTGAAGTTCTTGAATATTTCCTGTCTAATAATATTCTTATATAATTTTCTGCAATATCCACATCTTCCATATAATATCTCTTTAGAATATACCATTTTATTAAGAGAAATTTTATTCCAGTCTCACGTGTTGAAGAATTCATGTAATCCAGAAAATAAGGTTGTATTATTATTGTTTTATTCGTATTAAACAATTTCCAGTTCTACAGAAGAGAGGAATCATAGATTTTCAACTCTATAAAGAAAACGGCTACCGTATTGTCCGTTCAGTTATTATTCGTTTTTCAAATCATGATAATGATAATTCCAGTTTAATGCTCATCAATTTCTCAGTTCATTCCACTGTAGATATTTCACTATATAGTCTAGTTTTCAATTGCGTAAATTTCGCTTTCATAATATTCGCTGTCTTCTACTTCCAGAGAGAGAAATCTCGTTCCTCCCAATTCAATCTTAACCAGTTCCAGCCGTCTCGTGAGCACATTGCATTATCCTGAAATTGACTGTCAGCAGCCTACTAATCCGCTATCTCTAAACTGCAAACACTGCTAATGAAGATTTATCAGCTAACGTAGCCTACTCTTCATCCACAGAGAATTTTCTATGAAGGGGTTCGATAATATCGATTGGAAGCTCAATAGAATCAAAGCTCCTATATTTGTGAGAGAGTCATTCTGGACAGATCGTTGGTGTATCTACAATTTTGTCAATATTTGCTGATAGGTTACCAGGAGAGTCATTAAAAAATCGATCTACCCTCTGGAATCGAGTGGAATATAATGAATATTCTCATACCTATTATTTTGTTATTTATTTATAGGTGGAAATAAGGAGAGAAACCAACTAATGGCATGTTTATTCCTTCAATGGCATGTTTATCAAATCAATAATATATATGAAGAATTGCATTCTTACGTTTATAAAATCCATTCATACGTTATAATCTCCAAAGTTCACATCATTCTATTAACGCTCTTAGGCTGAGGCCGCACTGCCGGTGGGTAGAACCTGGAGGGTGGAGGGTAGTTGGTCAATCTATAGAACATACACACCATCCACAGTAATACATCGTATGAATGGTATGACGTCATACTGTTTTTTTGAGGTTATGTTGTCCATATTTAAGAATTTCAAGATGGTGGCTGAACACATACCATTCATACGATGTATTACTGTGGATGGTGTGTATGTTCTATAGATTTACCAACTACCCTCCAGGCTCTACCCACCGGCAGTGCGGCCTCAGCCTAAGAGCGTTAATAGAATGATGTGAACTTTGGAGATTCACACTCTCTTATCCAAAGATTACTCAGAGAGTATTCACTCTAGAAAACACTCTCTTGAAAGTTGAATCACTAAACTTTGGACCAAACCTATTATTTGCACGAGAAATTTCGATTTCGGTGAGAATATTCTTTCCGCTCATACTTGATGATAGACTTGTCGGTTCCATAAGGAATAGATGCGTTCACAAGGAGAATAAATCGAAGGAAGCATGTTACAGGCGCTTTATTTCCGTCCAATTTGACGGTTTTCTCCACCGATCGAAAAATCACATTGCTTGTTATCTCAGCTCTCTTCAGATTTGTTTGTCTCATATTACTCCAGGCTATCCTTTGAAGTTGACAAATCAAACAGGACTTATTCCCGAAAGCATTCCCAATAAAACGGGACCCAGCACGCTCTCTGAGTCTCTCTGATGGAAGTTTGAAAAAGAAATCGCTGAAAGGGAGCGAATACGTTTGAAAAAGTCATTTTCGTTTAATGAATCTGCGCTATTAAACTCGCAAGCTACGCAGAACATATTTCCAAATGGATGAAGGCATCACATGAGTTCAATTTCATCAAAAAGGTTCAAAATAAAACAATTCGAATCCATTGAAGATGAGATTGATATGCTGGAAATGCCGCTGTTTTATCGGAGCTCAAATGTTTCCTTTTTATGCATTTAAAAATATTTTCATGTAACAAGAACAGTATAAGAATTTCATGTACCATACCACGAATTTCTCTAATGAAAAGTTTTTCTATCAGAGTTTCAATTCCATCAGTTTCTCAATTTAATCTCCTATATCGTGGGATTAATAATTCCACCTTATTTGATCACAACTGGAATTCCTATCAAACTTTCCATGGATAGGGTTTATTCTTACGTTTCAAATTTGAATCATTCCATTGAGAAAATCTACAATGTAAAAGATAATACTAGATTCGCTCTCAAAAAATGAATTTCCATCTCTATCAGGTACAACTTGATAACTTGATAATGTAATGCATAAAAACAGCAATCAAAGTATAAACAAAAATGAAAATTTAATTCAGGAATTCCTGATTATAGAAATGAGGAATACTACTACCATTACAATTACATTGACATTCGTGTTTATCATTCAAAGTAAAAACGACTTCACTCTGCAATATTCCTTTACCGTATAAGTTGAAGTTGTAATGCAATATAAAAGGATTAAAGGATTTATCAAAAGTATAGTGGACAATGTATTAATTCCAAAATGTGGATCCTAGTGAGTGAGAAATCAGCAATTGGTAATCTAATAACATCGAACGGAAATCTGATAAAATCTGAGATTATTAAATTCATATCAGTATTGATACACGAGGCTTTAGAGAGCAATACCATATTTGTCAACGTTATACTATTCTTTTTTCAATATAAGTATTAAAAGCAATTAGATGATGATTATTACCAATGTTCGATATCCTATACGGATTTATCACCATGTGTGAGATCTGTATACTGTATTCAAATATCATAAATATTCAAGTACTTTTTCAAATGTATCAATATCCTATCGGAAGGCAAAAATTTTTAATAAATGGATGAATCATCCGACTGCATTGAAATAATGTATCAATATCCTTTCAGAAGGCAATCATTCCCAATATGCGGAGAAGTCATCAACTGAATTAATTAATTTCTAATAGCAGGGAAAAGTATTATCGGTTCGAATTTCCGCTTGGTAACAGACATAGGGATGATGACGGATGAAAAATCGAGATGACACTTCAAAAAGCGACAATTTCACACACATGCATGGAACAGTTCGTGCAAGCTGAGAAGACACGCCGTTACAATACACTTCACATTGTAGGGGAGGTTCTTCTCAGCTTGGGCAAACTTTATGTGTGACGTCACCAGAGTCGTTTCAGTGGTGAAACGAAATGGTTTCGGGGATGATTGGGGGATTGAGTGGCCCGGCCACTTATTGGTGGTGCTCTCCATCCATCTCATGGCCTTTCTGTCCTTTCTCCTTCTTCTTCCTCCTCACATCCATTCATCTTGATCGCATTCGTCTTCCTTTCGTAGCGAAATTTTTACAATACCGTCCGTTCGTCGGCCAATCCATCCTTTCAGTCTCCTAATCTGCGGATAAAGCATCCATTTACGCTCCTTCGACATTGACGTTTTTCCTCCATCGCCCAATTGAAAATAAACTCCGGCCTTAATTTACATGAACAATGTTGACAGTATTTGCGTTCGTAGCTTGGGAACTCTATTGAGGCTTTTTCAGCGTTTGTCGTCTGCTCGCTAAGTCTCCGTGTTCAAATCTTATTCACTCCTGTGAATCAACTCTGACAGGACCTGAATTACTGTTAGAGAAGGAGGAGAATTTCTAAGACCAAGGAAAAAGGACTATAACGACAAGGAAAGGAAATGAGAGGGAGAGACAGTACCTAAGTGTTTGGAATAAAAAAATTAGAAGTTATAAAAATGATAGGTTTGAGGAAGTGATGTGATGAATAAAATTGATTGGATATGTCTTGTCGGTTTCCTGAACAATGTAATGTTTATGTTTAAAAATATAAGAATTCCTCACGTGGAATGAATTCAAATCAATGTACTGCTAGATTGAACTGGTCCTGAATTAGAACTGATTTTGATTAGTATGAGAGAGCTAACAGAAAACAGTAAATCTGCGAAAGTGGAAATTTCATTCTTCTGGCTAGAATCTAGCGTTATTGAGAATAATAATTTATTGATTGGAGCAGGCAGATCGTTGTTGAGGTGGAACAGACACCATGAGTAACTGTGAACCTTCTAAATAAAATGAGTAATAAAAAAGAGTTGATTGTATAAGAAAAAGAGAGTTTTGTTTCTATGGTTTCAGAGGTTGAGTAAGAAATCTTACCGGGCGCTGAGAGCTGAAAGAATCTTGACAACATTCAATCTTTTTCTTTATAGTTCTTCATCCGGTATATCTGTTGAGTAGGTATTTTGTCAAAATTTCAAAGTATTATACATACAGTTGATGAAGATAATAGAAGCTTATCGAAGCTGCCAAGGTAAATAAATAATTATAATAATAATAACCTTTTTCATGATTCATACACTACAGTTGAAAAATATTTACTGGTATATCAGAGAATCTCCCAGCATGATGCTCCAGCATTAAAACCAAGTATATAAGAAATAGAATGTCTCTTAGAGATCCTATCTTACAATAATTCTGTAAAGTTTCACGCTTAGTAATAATTATCTGTATTTTTAAATCTCAAACACAATCATTCAAGCTGTATAATTTAAATTTGTATATTATACTGGTATATTTTCAATCCGAGTGCATAAATAAGTTGAGTTCAACTATTTCATCACGTGGAATGACCTTATTTCAGCTTATCATGTTTTCCTGTTCTATAATAGTACAGTATCAGTATCTTCAACATCATTAGTGAGAACAAACATCTCATCACTCTTAATACAGGTAGTTTCGATGACAGTTAGAGCTTCAGCAAGTCTCAACACTCGGTAATGGAGTATATCAGTAAATGGAATTGTTCCATTACAACAGCTATTCCCAACAATGGAGCCTTGCAGTAATTGCACAAACTATTGTACAGGCAAATGCGAGGACATGCAGCATAATTAAATTCAGTAATTGAATTCAACTTCGTTTACAAAACAATCCTTCAAGTTTTGTCTATTTAGCAATTATTGATTGTGATTACTTTGTTCTGCTTTGTCAGCTCGGTCAACACAAACATCATTGATTTATAATTTGATCATCACAACAGTTGAGCTATAGCTTTAGTGATTGAGTAGCTGATGAAATCTCGCATCAGGTTTGATCTCGAAAGTGTTGTGTGACAGAATCCCTGCTAAATTGTGCTTCAGGAATTTAATTAATTAAATTGATATGAAAAAGGATTTGGATATTCAGTTAGTCAGTCAGTGAACAAATAATGAAATAGCTCAAAGTTATGGTAAGTGTTGTTTGATATCACTGTGCTGAACAGTAAAATATATGAGCACTTCACCTGTTTCGTGGGCACAAGCCGCCAGTGGTTTGATTCAGCTTTGATTTCTCGAATCGCTCCAGTTTCATGACCACAGGAACAAAAAACTGAAGATACTACTCTTTTGTTGGATATTCAATAAAAATTAATATTTTCAAGATTTGGAAGTGTTGTTCCTCACTTAATGAAAAATTCAACTTTTTTACCTTATATAAGAGAATCAAAATCAATGATCTATTATTGGAAATTCAAGAAATTCAATGGAGAGTTGAAGCCGTGAGACATTACAATTACGAAAAGACATAAATCCTTATTTTATATATCTGTATTTAAAAAATATCCATCTGATTCTATTTATCATCTAGAAAATTGAATTAATGTTCCATTATCTTATCTTGAGGGAAATCATCATGAGGAAAATATGGGGATAGCCTTATGCAGAGAAAATACTCGTAAATATGGAATGTTACCGATTTAAACATCTAAACATTGAAACTTGATTGATCTTCTAAACTTCTGTTTACTGCAAAGTGATTAATTCAGCACAATTGAAACGTTCCCTGAATTACTAAATAATTATCCATGAACATTTTTCTTTATTTGCTCTTCAATTCATAATCAGTTGGCCCAAACCCATCTATTATTTTATAGCGATTGGTTGAATATTACAAATCTTTCTCTTGTTGTTATGGTCGTATGCGATTAAGTGGGAGGGATTGATTCATCAAGGATCAATCAAAAGAGCCAGATCAACTCAACTCTTACTATATTGTAGGGTAATCTCTTTAGGCCGGCAAAAGAAATATAGGATAGAAGGGTTATTGTACTCAACCATGCTCAACAAATCATAAATAAATATTCAATATAGAGGAAAAGAATCGAGTAGCCTATAACTTCTGCTGGCAGAGCGATTTTCAATGCGGTCTTGTATATTACAATGTGCTGTTTGTTAAGACCAGTTGGGGGAGTCAGGGTCGTGTGTTGCGAAAATGTTTTCTTTCTGTCGGGACGGGAGAAAGATTTCGCATGGTCTGTTATTGTACAGTTCGGATAACAGGAAGGAATAAAAGAAGAAAATCCTTCAGTTCGTATATTTTTCTAGGCGGGTTTTCGTCCCTCCCATTCCCTAGGAAACATCTCTTCCCAGCTCGTTACGATGGTATCGATTGCCTTTCATTCGATAGTATCGATTGCCGATAGTATCGATTGCAGTCAATGGTCGAAAAGAAGATGCGATAGAAGGCTCGAGTCCGCCGGAAATGAATCCATCAGGATACGTGACTAATGATTTCAAGCGACTCAATCCAGACAACTGGACCGCTTGCGATCTGTTTCCTGCCAACATGTGAAACTAATGAACCGAAAAAGTATTTGCTATTGTTTTGGGACACCTCAGTCCTCAAACAAACCCTTGTGCCATGTAGTGCGAAAATTCTTTACGTTGAAAAATTTATCTTTGTTCTCCATTAATCATTGTTTTGTCGTTTGTTGCTCATAGCTTTCTCCTCAATATTTATTTTGCTGTGAATTATTCCCAAATGAGTTCTGGATTTCTAAATTGCATTTGAGAGATATATAATTTTTTAAAGTTTCGAACAAACACAAAGTTATATTCAAAAGAAATAATAATTGGGAGATAGCCAACATCGAGTATCCGTTCCATCACCAACCAATAAATAAATAATGGAAACGGCAGTTCTCCTTGTTTATCTATGGTTTGTTAGCTACGATTTAGTTTATTATCACGGACATTGAGGGAAAAATTAATATTCAAGACAATTTGTTTGAACTATTCCGATTACGATATTTCTATTGTTTGTATCATAGGCCTATGAAAAACTGTTGAAGTGATAGAAAGTTATATATGATTATACCATTACCTGAAATACTGTTACTCATTCAATAACTTGGTAGGCTGGAAATGATCAAATTGACTCATTTGTAGATTGTAGATGTCGTGGAACACCATGATAGAATAAAACACTATTTGAAATTTTCTATTCCACTTTTTTATGATTAGATTGAATTGAATGAATGAGTATTCAATTGACTAGATCGATCATTATTATAATTCAACAATCATAATTATTATCACTATATGACCCTCTGCTCTATAATTTTCAGTTTTCACAAAAATTATGATAATATTTATAAAAATTATGATATCCGGTGATTCGGAAAATTCGAAAAGAGAATCGATGGTGGATGTCAAGAGAATTCAATATTAGTCAGTCCTAGCAATACATTCACTGTATATCCAAAACCCTACTTTCGTTTTAAAACGCAACAGGAACCCACAATCTACTCATCTTTGTCTGAATAAACTTCTGTACAACTTAGTTATCCAGTTTGATATGAAGGAATTCGCCCGCTCTGAGCCGGATGCCTTTCGAACGATTCAGTCGGTGAAAAGTTCCAGCAGGTGATGAAAGGTTGGTTTGTTGAGAAAGTGTTTCTGGGATCGGGGATGCGGTCGAGAGAGTTTGAGGGGGTGGAAGATTAAGGTGTTGCGATCCGGTTGAGTTTAAGGTTGGGGGGAGGGGTTTGAAAGGGGGGTTGGGGGCGTGATTGATCCGACAAGATGGCGTCCGAGGCTAGCCTAAGTTGGGCAACCGCAAGCTTTCCGAGGTCCGACCGTAGCCTGTCGGCCGCTTCAAGTAGAACTTGCACGGAACCTAATTTTGTTTGTCACTCCGTCTTCCAATTTCCACAAATCGTGTTGTTGTTCAATAGTCGCCCGCTGTGCAACTGGCATCTAATTCACTGAAACGGCTTCGGTAAAGTGCAGCCACTCTGGGCTACAGCTGCCGTTTGCAAGCCTCAAACTTGATTCGGCCATTCAATCAGTCGAACTAAGATCAATCCTTGCTAACGACTAGCAACTTTCGTGCCTGATTGCACTTGTCAAAGTTTGACTCCAATAACACCAATCAATTTGTATGTGTTTTGGCATCATTGTGTACAAGAGCGAGCTTGGTGTAGGCTACTCTGTATTACAGAAAAAATAGAAATGAATCTATCAGTTGGCCGAAATATCAAAGTTTTTAATAAAGTTTTTTTGAAGCTTACACTTTGGTAAAAGCAGACGAAATCTTATGTACTCGATTTTTGGAATCTTTCCCATTCATTTATTATGTGGCCTATTATATAACATTAGTTTGGTGATGACATATACAGTGAGTACTTTGCTTGTAATTGTTATAAAAGTGATGATTAAATGGATCTTCAGCTTCAGGTGGAGTTATAGAATCACCAATTAAGGGTAAGATTGCTCAAGCTCAAACAGGTTAATAATTTGTGCAATGATGAAGAGGTTTATGGTTCATATAATAATAAAAATTGTCAGACGAAATAGGATTAAGCGCCTGATCACGTGCAGCGATATGGTAGACTGAGGTATCAATTCTTTTCAATGAGGACAAAACTCCATGTGTCACTACTTATTTCCAAGAGCATTCTCACAAAGACTGGAGATCAATCAGGTGTGAATAACAATAGCTTGATTCCAGGAAAGGCTACCCAAAATTTTCGTGTGAATTCAACCAGAAAATACACGGTAACGTAAACCTCATTCATTATTCTCTATTGCAATGAGCAAACTGAGTAGAGTTGTGTGAACTGTGGAAATTGTGGTTCCAGCAATTGGAGCTAACAGAGTTTAGTATGGAACGATTCGGAATTGGGATACCTGGAATTGTTTGAAATACTCCGTTATTTCTCAAATATTCTATTGACAATATAAATGGCACCTACATTGACAATGAATACATTTCATCACAACATTCTACAATGTTCAAAGTGTTCGAGAGTTCTACCTCTTCACATAAAAAACATGACTGGTTCGTTGTATACGTCGTAAGTATCATTGAACAATGTAAACTTTGTATAACACTGCAGGCCTACTTTTCATAAACTTCATAAATATCAAATTCTTAGTAATAATGGATGTATATTTTCGTTTTTGGAACGCAACATAATGAAATGAATATTTGTCAGTAAGGTTACATAGAAAATAAACTTGTTAAACTTACAATCTAATATTGATATGTAGCAGCATTATTGTGGAACTAGATTAGTTCTGGAATAATTTGAGTTGTCGTTTATTAAAAGATTAAGATAGCAGTTTTGGTTGCTGAATCTTAATCAGTTACTTCTAAATTCGATCAAAAAGCTGCAGAATGTAACAGCATAATAGAAATATAGAATACTCAAAATCAAGTGCTTTTATTGGTTGTAGAGCGACCTACCATCGTGAACAACTTCCATTGGCCTTAGGGATATCAATCCCGGGACTGATTTTCAATCCCGGTATTTCGGTATTATCAAATATCAATCCCGGGATCCCGGGACTGATCCCGGGATTGGCAAAAATCAGTTTCATGCATTTTTAGCCGATTGTTGCTCCTCAATTACATGTTCAGTAACAGTGTATAGAGATGAAAAAGGGCTCATTATAGAGGGGGAGGATATTATTAAAATGGAAAAATACTTGGGATTCCCACGTTGGGAATAATATCAAATCCACCCAGAGTCTTGAGAACTGCCTTACACGATTTGCACTGAACACTTTTTCCGTCTTTGGAAGTAAGAAAATGATTCCAAACTGATGACTCATCAGAGTCTTCTTTATGTAGAACAAAAACACTTCTATCCTCCATCAGGACGGGATAGAGTTCACACTTTAATCACATCAAATTCTGTAAATTGAATTAATATCACTTGAATAATATTAATAATAAGATAGAATACGTTTTGAAAAACCGTGTAACGTAACGCAATACCGGTACAGTACCGACCGAACAACACGAAAACTTCCGATACTACTTGGTATCGATACTTTTCTTTCGATACCGAGTACTTTGGTATCGATACCTGGCTTTCGATACCGAGTACTTATTCGATACCGAGTACTTTTTCCGATACCGAGTACTTTTTTCGATACCGAGAACTTATTCGATACCGAGTACTTTTTCCAATACCGAGTACTTTTTTCGATACCGAGTACTTTTTCCGATACCGAGTACTTTTTTCGATACCGAGTACTTTTTTCGATACCGAGTACTTTTTCCGATACCAAGTACTTTTTTCGATTCTGAGTACTTTCTGATAGAAAATTGATACCAATCAAAGTAATCAAATGAAATCAGTAGTTTTTCTGGAATAGCAGACAACAACAAAAGTGGTGGTCAGTTGATTTATTTGATATTAATGCTCAGCTTTGTGAGGACAGTGTGGAAGCAGTCTACAAGAACGAAATGATTCAACTGAGGCCATTCACTGGTCATTGACAATTTGATAAGCTCCATCAGACCACTTTCCGACTATCCTGACAGAGCTAAGAATTAATAATAGTGATTGGTCAACAGCCAGTTTTGTTAGCATCTGCTATACTCTTCAACTGTTATTTTTCCAATAGAAGATTGATATTGAAGTACAGTAGTAGAATATTTTTCTCATTTTCTACACAATCCATGACTCATTGGAATATCAAAAGATACCGTAGTGATCTATATTTTCAATAATTGTCACCAGTGCCAGATCCAGGATTTACTTCCGTTTGGGGGTGGGGGGGGCAAACCCGGGTGTGTGAACTTAATATACAGGGATATTATTTTACATGGTTGCACCTTCCTCCATCAAGCAATTTTAGTTTTGCACACAGAGTAGAAATTTTTCATTTTATTTTTGTTCTTCTCTGTGTTTGGCACCAGCACACCATAGATCAGATCAAACCCCCTCCCCATGAATAGTTCAAGCGGTAAGATTGATATTGAATGGAAGGGAGGGGGGTTTTGGAACAAAAATACACCTGGTACTATCCACTGAGCCAATATGGTAATAGGAACCCAATACATGGTATCGATACCACAAGTATTGATACTTTTTCTGAGTATCAAAACGGTATCAATACCTCTGTTCCGATACCGTATCGATACCAAGTATCGATACTAAGGGAGTATCAAATCATCCCTACCACTACTAAATGAAATTTTGTAGAGCCAACTATATTTACTTCAACTAGATATTCTACTTATGATTCTATGATAGAGAAAGAAAAAGAAGAGAAATAATATTATAGACAGAGAGTGAATAATAAGTGCTTCTTCATTTCTGATTTCTGAAGTATTTTCAAAGTTCTGAGTGCATTTAAGGAAATGACATCAGCACTATTGCGCCGTCTAGACTGCTAATTGACCAACATTAAGTTGGCTTCCCACTAAAATATTTTCGAATTTTCTCAACGCCATCGTTTTGAGCTCGTTTTGAGCTGATTTGAGCCATTTTTATTTCGTTTTGAGCCCCCACCGTTTTCGAGATATGACATCTTGAATATTGGAGAGCCAACTTAATGCTTATTTCCCACCGATTGAAAATTGACAAAATGAACACGCCATCGTTTTGAGCTCGTTTTGAGCTGATTTGAGCCACTTTTATTTCGTTTTGAGCCCCCACCGTTTTTGAGATATGACATCTTCAAAATTGGAGAGCCAACTTAATGCTTTTTTGAATTTTTGAAAATCAACAAAATAAACATGCCATCGTTTTGAGCTCGTTTTGAGCTGATTTGAGCCACTTTTATTTCGTTTTGAGCCCCCACCGTTTTCGAGATATGACATCTTGAAAATTGGAGAGCCAACTTAATGCTTTTTTAAATTTTCGAAAATCAGCAAAATAAACATGCCATCGTTTTGAGCTCGTTTTGAGCTGATTTGAGCCACTTTTATTTCGTTTTGAGCCCCCACAGTTTTCGAGATATGACATCTTGAAAATTGGAGAGCCAACTTAATGCTTGTTTCCCACCAATTGAGAATCGACAAAATGAACACGCCATCGTTTTGAGCTCGTTTTGAGCTGATTTGAGCCACTTTTATTTCGTTTTGAGCCCCCACCGTTTTCGAGATATGACATCTTGAAAATTGGAGAGCCAACTTAATGCTTTTTTAAATTTTCGAAAATCAACAAAATAAACATGCCATCGTTTTGAGCTCGTTTTGAGCTGATTTGAGCCACTTTTATTTCGTTTTGAGCCCCCACCGTTTTCGAGATATGACATCTTGAAAATTGGAGAGCCAACTTAATGCTTTTTTGAATTTTCGAAAATCAACAAAATAGACATGCCATCGTTTTGAGCTCGTTTTGAGCTGATTTGAGCCACTTTTATTTCGTTTTGAGCCCCCACCGTTTTCGAGATATGACATCTTGAAAATTGGAGAGCCAACTTAATGCTTTTTTAAATTTTCGAAAATCAACAAAACAGACATGCCATCGTTTTGAGCTCGTTTTGAGCTGATTTGAGCCACTTTTATTTCGTTTTGAGCCCCCACCGTTTTCGAGATATGACATCTTGAAAATTGGAGAGCCAACTTAATGCTTTTTTAAATTTTCAAAAATAAACAAAATAAACATGCCATCGTTTTGAGCTCGTTTTGAGCTGATTTGAGCCACTTTTATTTCGTTTTGAGCCCCCACCGTTTTCAAGATATGACATCTTGAAAATTGAAGAGCCAACTTAATGCTTTTTAAAATTTTTGAAAATCAACAAAATAAACATGCCATCGTTTTGAGCTCGTTTTGAGCTGATTTGAGCCACTTTTATTTCGTTTTGAGCCCCCACCGTTTTCGAGATATGACATCTTGAAAATTGGAGAGCCAACTTAATGCTTTTTTAAATTTTCGAAAATCAACAAAATAAACATGCCATCGTTTTGAGCTCGTTTTGAGCTGATTTGAGCCACTTTTATTTCGTTTTGAGCCCCCACCGTTTTTGAGATATGACATCTTGAAAATTGGAGAGCCAACTTAATGCTTTTAAAATTTTTGAAAATCAACAAAATAAACATGCCATCGTTTTGAGCTCGTTTTGAGCTGATTTGAGCCATTTTTATTTCGTTTTGAGCCCCCACCGTTTTCGAGATATGACATCTTGAATATTGGAGAGCCAACTTAATGCTTATTTCCCACCGATTGAAAATTGACAAAATGAACACGCCATCGTTTTGAGCTCGTTTTGAGCTGATTTGAGCCACTTTTATTTCGTTTTGAGCCCCCACCGTTTTCGAGATATGACATCTTGAAAATTGGAGAGCCAACTTAATGCTTTTTTGAATTTTTGAAAATCAACAAAATAAACATGCCATCGTTTTGAGCTCGTTTTGAGCTGATTTGAGCCACTTTTATTTCGTTTTGAGCCCCCACCGTTTTCGAGATATGACATCTTGAAAATTGGAGAGCCAACTTAATGCTTTTTTAAATTTTCGAAAATCAACAAAATAAACATGCCATCGTTTTGAGCTCGTTTTGAGCTGATTTGAGCCACTTTTATTTCGTTTTGAGCCCCCACAGTTTTCGAGATATGACATCTTGAAAATTGGAGAGCCAACTTAATGCTTTTTTAAATTTTCGAAAATCAACAAAATAAACATGCCATCGTTTTGAGCTCGTTTTGAGCTGATTTGAGCCACTTTTATTTCGTTTTGAGCCCCCACCGTTTTTGAGATATGACATCTTGAAAATTGGAGAGCCAACTTAATGCTTTTTAAAATTTTTGAAAATCAACAAAATAAACATGCCATCGTTTTGAGCTCGTTTTGAGCTGATTTGAGCCACTTTTATTTCGTTTTGAGCCCCCACCGTTTTCGAGATATGACATCTTGAAAATTGGAGAGCCAACTTAATGCTTTTTTAAATTTTTGAAAATCAACAAAATAAACATGCCATCGTTTTGAGCTCGTTTTGAGCTGATTTGAGCCACTTTTATTTCGTTTTGAGCCCCCACCGTTTTCGAGATATGACATCTTGAAAATTGGAGAGCCAACTTAATGCTTTAAAATTTTTGAAAATCAACAAAATAAACATGCCATCGTTTTGAGCTCGTTTTGAGCTGATTTGAGCCACTTTTATTTCGTTTTGAGCCCCCACCGTTTTCGAGATATGACATCTTGAAAATTGGAGAGCCAACTTAATGCTTTTTTAAATTTTCGAAAATCAACAAAATAAACATGCCATCGTTTTGAGCTCGTTTTGAGCTGATTTGAGCCACTTTTATTTCGTTTTGAGCCCCCACCGTTTTCGAGATATGACATCTTGAAAATTGGAGAGCCAACTTAATGCTTTTTTAAATTTTCGAAAATCAACAAAATAAACATGCCATCGTTTTGAGCTCGTTTTGAGCTGATTTGAGCCACTTTTATTTCGTTTTGAGCCCCACCGTTTTCGAGATATGACATCTTGAAAATTGGAGAGCCAACTTAATGCTTTTTAAATTTTCGAAAATCAACAAAATAAACATGCCATCGTTTTGAGCTCGTTTTGAGCTGATTTGAGCCACTTTTATTTCGTTTTGAGCCCCCACCGTTTTCGAGATATGACATCTTGAAAATTGGAGAGCCAACTTAATGCTTTTTAAAATTTTTGAAAATCAACAAAATAAACATGCCATCGTTTTGAGCTCGTTTTGAGCTGATTTGAGCCACTTTTATTTCGTTTTGAGCCCCCACCGTTTTCGAGATATGACATCTTGAAAATTGGAGAGCCAACTTAATGCTTTTTTAAATTTTCGAAAATCAACAAAATAAACATGCCATCGTTTTGAGCTCGTTTTGAGCTGATTTGAGCCACTTTTATTTCGTTTTGAGCCCCCACCGTTTTCGAGATATGACATCTTGAAAATTGGAGAGCCAACTTAATGCTTTTTTAAATTTTCGAAAATCAACAAAATAAACACGCCATCGTTTTGAGCTCGTTTTGAGCTGATTTGAGCCACTTTTATTTCGTTTTGAGCCCCCACCGTTTTTGAGATATGACATCTTGAAAATTGGAGAGCCAACTTAATGCTTTTTTAAATTTTCGAAAATCAACAAAATAAACATGCCATCGTTTTGAGCTCGTTTTGAGCTGATTTGAGCCACTTTTATTTCGTTTTGAGCCCCCACCATTTTCGAGATATGACATCTTGAAAATTGGAGAGCCAACTTAATGCTTTTTTAAATTTTTGAAAATCAACAAAATAAACATGCCATCGTTTTGAGCTCGTTTTGAGCTCGTTTTGAGCTGATTTGAGCCACTTTTATTTCGTTTTGAGCCCCCACCGTTTTCGAGATATGACATCTTGAAAATTGAAGAGCCAACTTAATGCTTTTTTAAATTTTCGAAAATCAACAAAATAAACACGCCATTGTTTTGAGCTCGTTTTGAGCTGATTTTAGCCACTTTTATTTCGTTTTGAGCCCCTACCGTTTTCGAGATATGACATCTTGAAAATTGAAGAGTTAAAAATTGGATATGACTGTGTTATGAATAATAGTGAATATCATTCATTGATAATCATAATAATATTGAGGATTATAGTGCTCTTCCAAACATATTTACAATTCATCAGTTGAATCATTGAATTTTAGTCAGATATTCTAAATTTGTTATGACTGTGTTAAAATTAACAATGACTAAGTTTATAGGTAGCAATGCCAAAATACTGTTATTGCTCGTGATATCAATTGATAATTATAATAATACAGAGAAGAATTATAGTGCACTTCCAAACATTTTTACCACTAGTCTGATTACAAAACTGAGGCTGAAACTGAATGAAAACATTTACTCAAAAGATACAGGAGGCAAAACTAGTTCACAACTTTATCTTTACAAAAGAGGGTAGTTGTAGGGATGGACACGTGTGGCACACTGGAGTTGGGCCCGGTGGTCAGTTTTGTAGTTAAAGAGAGAGGTCAAATTAAAAAGTTATACTGGCCATAATTCTGTTGTTTTGTTTCTTTATTGCTTTCTATGTTGTGTTTATTTGTTTATATTGACACTGTTTTCAATGTACCTGTACATAATCATGAATAAAGATTTTTTTCAATTCAATTCAATACAACACTAGCTAGTTCCACTTGGTACCACCTTGCGGTAATAATACTATTTGCTGTTTCATTTTGATAATAAAATTATGAAAAATTCACTCCGGCAGCTGGCGGTCGGAAAGAGTGCATTTCAAATGCAATTCTGTGATGGCTCAAATCATATGACTTATAATAAGCTATTCAGGGTATGAATTCAAAAGTGCCGTTTTCGAAAAAACCATGAAAACACAATTTTTGGCAAATTATTTGCCATTTTCTCCGCCATTTTCTATTGGATTTTTTTCATTGACGGCTCAAATTGTAGGGCATAATAGGGGTAAACCAATTTTCAAAACGATCAAGTTATTGGTCGATTTGTAGTGATTCTTCTAAACTTTCATCCCCTAATTTCAACCCCTACCCTTGAACCAATTTGGCTGGTTAACAAACTTGACCGAGATATTAACACTAATGATTTTTGTGCAAAATTTGGTCGCTCTCCGACAAGCCCTTCGGTAGTTATCGTGCTCACAAGAATCTGTACATATATAAATATATATAGAGATATATGAATTTGAACGGACATCAAATTCGTGTTCTAGGGGCTCGGAAACGTGTAAAAAATATATCACATCATAAATTTTCGATTGTCAGGGCAACCACCAATAGTGCATTTTTTCGAATAAAATGCACTAAAATGAATATGTCCGATACAGAATAAAGATGTTAAATAGTTCTGTAGGTCTTGAAGTTCGATAGGATCACCACCTCCCACTGATGTGAGCAATATAGAGCCTCTCACTCTCTCCGGCTCCATCAATAAACTTACATCATGTATAATTGTTTCTTTCAATATGATGCAAATAGCATAATACATGAGGCATCAACCAATAAAAAAGCGGATAGAGTTGCTAATTGAGGTAATGAATGTGAGGTACTTTGAAGTTTATAGTCACTGATGCTTAAAACTATTGCTCCATTGCAAATGTTTGCCAAGAAGGCGAGTTGTCGAATTTTGATTTCAAGGTGGATAAGCTGGATGCTTTAAAGCATCCATCATTAATAAAGTAATTTATAATCTTCTATTTGAGCAGGTTTCTAAATCAGCCAAGGAAATAGAATGGTAAGGCAGGAGCCACATTTGGTTACAAATTAGTAATTCATATTTTTCAAATACAATATTCAAGCAATCTATAATAATATTTATCGGAATTTCAATTTCATTGGAAATGTGTTTATTCTATTGCAAATAGTATGTTTAACAAATATATTCACAATGTGAATTTATCTAACGTGGCTTCTAGTTCTTTGCTTGGGAAAGCATAAAGAAAAATAAATTTTTCAATAAGTTAAATGGCGACTTAGGCCTATGTCATCTGTAAGCTAGGGAGATTTTGAAAAATTTGCGCCATGGACAAAATTCAAAATAGCTGAAAATACTGATTTTTTTATAAATCAGTGGTTTGACAACGTATTGTCTTTTCATTTAATAGCTGAAAATAGTTTGTAAGGCTATCTCATTTCAACACATATTTCACCAAGATAATGGAATATATCTACTATGCTAACGAATTTTGAAATATTTTGGGAAATTATTCAGCTAAGGTTGCGGGTCATCCAGGTTCACATGCAGGTAAAACTTCTACTATTTCAGCAGGCTAAAATTCAAGCATAATCAAATGAATAATTATACTGAGCTCCACACACTGGTGATGCCAAACTAAACCATCCAACCACGAAATACCAAATTGGTTGGATGAGTTGCATGCTGCCATGCTGCTACACTATTGTTCAATTTTTGACAAATTTTATGTGAAAATATTCTATTGAAAAGTTTATAGCCTTGACTTATAATCTGTGTTAAGTGGATCAAAACCAAAACTATTCAACATAATATTTGTAGACATCAATAATTTTCATGTTTAAAAGAAGATCTAGATTTTTAACACAGAAAATAAGAAAGGAATTTTGTTAACTATCATTGAATATTGGTACAAAATACAAGTTTAGCTCGTTAAAAATATTATTGTTGAGATTGATTGTAGCCAATAAGCTAAGATGGATGAATAACAGACATAAGTTCCAAATCAGAATCATTTAATTCTACTATCCCATGTTTCTTTAAATAACCACGCTGAAATTGTAGCAAAAATGTCTTGTTCAGCTGAATAATCTCCATATCATATCAAAACATATTATAGATAAATGGCATGTTAATATGAAAGAATATTCATAACAATGAAATAATATTCTTATAATCAATGGAATATTGAACAAGTGAACATATCAGGACAGGCCCGATCATTTGAATAAACAGCTGATTACTCACGAACCATTAGATTATAACTATAAAAATTGTTATGTTCTCATTATGTCAATAATGGCAGAAACAAAACTGGGCAGAATGACTCAAATTCCGAATTGAAGGATTTGTGAGTCAGTTAAACAAATTGATCATTGTTCTGCCAAATAAACAACAGTTATAACTGATAAGGTGTTGTGATTTTTTTCAGCTTGGTAGGTAGCATCTACAGCAATGATTAATAATGATAACATCCAATGTCCATCATGATTCATTACAAGAAGTCAAGACGCCTAGTTTCATTACATGTTTTGGGATTCTGATGAGATCTTTTGGCAGGATTCTTCTGATAGAATTGATTGATGACTTGAATAATCGGATAAAAAATTTCAACAAATTACAGTAGAACTGAATTGAATTGGAAAAAATCTCTATTCATGATCATGTACAAGTTCAAGTACATTAAGAACAGTGTCAATATAAACAATGAACACGACATGAAAAGCAATAAATATAATGGAAAAGCTTGATAAATATTGCCAATTCTAAAATAAATAAAAATATTTGTATAAAACGACATTCTACAGAGTAATAATAGTCATCAACCTCTAGTTGAATCAATGAATTCCTGCAGAGAGTAAAGGGACTGAATTTCCATGTAGACCAACTTTTCATTGGCTCTCCAATTTTCAAGATGTCATATCTCGAAAACGGTGGGGGCTCAAAACGAAATAAAAGTGGCTCAAATCAGCTCAAAACGAGCTCAAAACGATGGCATGTTTATTTTGTTGATTTTTGAAAATTTAAAAAAGCATTAAGTTGGCTCTCCAATTTTCAAGATGTCATATCTCGAAAACGGTGGGGGCTCAAAACGAAATAAAAGTGGCTCAAATCAGCTCAAAACGAGCTCAAAACGATGGCATGTTTATTTTGTTGATTTTCGAAAATTTAAAAAAGCATTAAGTTGGCTCTCCAATTTTCAAGATGTCATATCTCGAAAATGGTGGGGGCTCAAAACGAAATAAAAGTGGCTCAAATCAGCTCAAAACGAGCTCAAAACGATGGCATGTCTATTTTGTTGATTTTCGAAAATTCAAAAAAGCATTAAGTTGGCTCTCCAATTTTCAAGATGTCATATCTCGAAAACGGTGGGGGCTCAAAACGAAATAAAAGTGGCTCAAATCAGCTCAAAACGAGCTCAAAACGATGGCATGTTTATTTTGTTGATTTTCAAAAATTTTAAAAAGCATTAAGTTGGCTCTCCAATTTTCAAGATGTCATATCTCAAAAACGGTGGGGGCTCAAAACGAAATAAAAGTGGCTCAAATCAGCTCAAAACGAGCTCAAAACGATGGCATGTTTATTTTGTTGATTTTCGAAAATTCAAAAAAGCATTAAGTTGGCTCTCCAATTTTCAAGATGTCATATCTCGAAAACGGTGGGGGCTCAAACGAAAAAAAGTGGCTCAAATCAGCTCAAAACGAGCTCAAAACGATGGCATGTTTATTTTGTTGATTTTCGAAAATTTAAAAAAGCATTAAGTTGGCTCTCCAATTTTCAAGATGTCATATCTCAAAAACGGTGGGGGCTCAAAACGAAATAAAAGTGGCTCAAATCAGCTCAAAACGAGCTCAAAACGATGGCATGTCTATTTTGTTGATTTTCGAAAATTAAAAAAGCATTAAGTTGGCTCTCCAATTTTCAAGATGTCATATCTCGAAAACGGTGGGGGCTCAAAAAGAAATAAAAGTGGCTCAAATCAGCTCAAAACGAGCTCAAAACGATGGCATGTTTATTTTGTTGATTTTCGAAAATTTAAAAAAGCATTAAGTTGGCTCTCCAATTTTCAAGATGTCATATCTCGAAAACGGTGGGGGCTCAAAACGAAATAAAAGTGGCTCAAATCAGCTCAAAACGAGCTCAAAACGATGGCATGTTTATTTTGTTGATTTTCAAAAATTTTAAAAAGCATTAAGTTGGCTCTCCAATTTTCAAGATGTCATATCTTGAAAACGGTGGGGGCTCAAAACGAAATAAAAGTGGCTCAAATCAGCTCAAAACGAGCTCAAAACGATGGCATGTCTGTTTTGTTGATTTTTGAAAATTTAAAAAAGCATTAAGTTGGCTCTCCAATTTTCAAGATGTCATATCTCGAAAACGGTGGGGGCTCAAAAAGAAATAAAAGTGGCTCAAATCAGCTCAAAACGAGCTCAAAACGATGGCATGTTTATTTTGTTGATTTTCGAAAATTTAAAAAAGCATTAAGTTGGCTCTCCAATTTTCAAGATGTCATATCTCGAAAACGGTGGGGGCTCAAAACGAAATAAAAGTGGCTCAAATCAGCTCAAAACGAGCTCAAAACGATGGCATGTTTATTTTGTTGATTTTCAAAAATTTTAAAAAGCATTAAGTTGGCTCTTCAATTTTCAAGATGTCATATCTTGAAAACGGTGGGGGCTCAAAACGAAATAAAAGTGGCTCAAATCAGCTCAAAACGAGCTCAAAACGATGGCATGTTTATTTTGTTTATTTTTGAAAATTTAAAAAAGCATTAAGTTGGCTCTCCAATTTTCAAGATGTCATATCTCGAAAACGGTGGGGGCTCAAAACGAAATAAAAGTGGCTCAAATCAGCTCAAAACGAGCTCAAAACGATGGCATGTCTGTTTTGTTGATTTTCGAAAATTTAAAAAAGCATTAAGTTGGCTCTCCAATTTTCAAGATGTCATATCTCGAAAACGGTGGGGGCTCAAAACGAAATAAAGTGGCTCAAATCAGCTCAAAACGAGCTCAAAACGATGGCATGTCTATTTTGTTGATTTTCGAAAATTCAAAAAAGCATTAAGTTGGCTCTCCAATTTTCAAGATGTCATATCTCGAAAACGGTGGGGGCTCAAAACGAAATAAAAGTGGCTCAAATCAGCTCAAAACGAGCTCAAAACGATGGCATGTTTATTTTGTTGATTTTCGAAAATTTAAAAAAGCATTAAGTTGGCTCTCCAATTTTCAAGATGTCATATCTCGAAAACGGTGGGGGCTCAAAACGAAATAAAAGTGGCTCAAATCAGCTCAAAACGAGCTCAAAACGATGGCGTGTTCATTTTGTCGATTCTCAATTGGTGGGAAACAAGCATTAAGTTGGCTCTCCAATTTTCAAGATGTCATATCTTGAAAACGGTGGGGGCTCAAAACGAAATAAAAATGGCTCAAATCAGCTCAAAACGAGCTCAAAACGATGGCGTTGAGAAAATTCGAAAATATTTTAGTGGGGAGCCAACTTAATGTTGCTAATTGTGGTGCTGTAAACAGAAACAATCATAGAGACATAACAACCGATCAGCAACAATTCTGCGAGAAATGCGAATTCTATTTAGCCAGTACAGAGTCCAGTTGGCTATACAGTGTATATGCAACTGTAAGCTGTGCCTGTAGAATAAATTAGTCAAACACTTAGAACAATAAATTATGCAAAACTCATATTCATCACGTAAATGAATTCTATATTGAATTGTTTTTGGAAAATTCTATTTACAATTTCATGTTTTCTAATCCCGAAAATCCCGGGATTGACGCTGAAAAATCCTGGGATTGTTAGGTATTGAAAATGGACCGTGATCCCGGGATCCTGGGATTGACATCCCTAATTGGCCTAGACAAGCCACTCTTCCACACAGCAATGGCGGTTCGGACAAAAACACAGCAGTGAGAAAACAGAAAGCTGAGAAACAAGTAACTTGAAAGTATTGTATATTCAACCAGCATTCGATACATCCCCATGTATTTCTATGACTGATTAACTCCATATGGAGAATAAATTTATAAATTTTCCCCTATTGAAATATACATTTTCCACTAACTCTCCTTTTTGTCCTTGGAGCAATATTCAGTATTCACTGCAGTAAGACACTGTAGTGCATTATCTACTAGCTCTTGAGAGAGCCTGAAAAGATAATTGTAAGAAGATTGAGGGGTTTTTCTAGTCACAAGAGAAGACATCCGAGGCACTTAGCTGTTGTCAAAAAAACTGCTTAGGTCAGCAACCGTTTCAGAGGCCAAGTTGTTGAACATTCACCAAAGTAATTTATCTTGCCAGCGCTCATGGCATACAATGTAAGCACTACCCCCTCCCCCACCAAAGTGGCAGCTTTGCAATGGATGTTTGGAGAGGGGGAGGGGGTAGGGAATTGGCCTGAGTCTTGACAAAGACAAAGTGCCATAATTAAATGCACTTCACTCTCATTTGAATAACAAACCCAAAGTGGATTTCAATTACAAATCGAGCAGCTGTGGAAATTGTGATACGCAGGCGTCTTGCAGATGTGAGTCTACAATGATTGGCTCATCTTCACTTAGTTTCTCAATGATAAGAGAATTTCCCCAATCATTGTTCTTATTATTAAATCACTGAATAAATTATACAAAGGTCATAACAATAAATACCAATAGTCAATTAACAATAAATATTGAATAGATAATTTCCCATGATCAGAATCACAAAGTCTCTTCATCAACTAAATTTTACATGAGAAAACTTTGATAAGAATCTGATCATAGTTTCAATTGAGACTACAATATTCGCATTGAGAAGCTCTAATATTGGATTATGGATGCAGATTTATGATTAAAAAAGAAAACAAGTCGAAAACAATCAGAATGCTTGTCAGTACTCAAAGTATATTTGAATTTTTCCGAAGCTAGTATGTGGGATGGAATAGAAAAATGGAGGAATACTTTGTTCTCATGGAAAAAAATGAGATTCGGTGTCAAGTTATAATTTGAAGGAGAATTAATCAGTTTCGAATTTCTCAGATTTTTTATTATATCTCTTAGCTGACATCTCTGACATTACTATTACAGCGTTCATGAAGTATTTTCAATATTCAAGAAATTCAAATGGGGAGAACAAAGATTGGTTTGAATAAAAATTAGGTTCTAGATATTTTATCTGATCATATTTTGGGTCCTTTCATCGTGCTTGTCACTTTTTCAACTTTCAGTGGTCGAGATAATCTATCACTTTATTCCATGAAATACTTAGCTAAACCCAGATTCAAGTTTCATCAAGAAAGATTTCCCTCTGTAACTTTCGAAAAATCCGGCAAATAGAATGAAGGACGAATCGTGGTTTGTCAAGGTCCCAGAATTTATTGCCAAGCTTGAGCATTGGAATGCTTTTTATTACTACTATTCTGATTTTGTCTCCAAAGATAACTTCAAGCTTAAAACTTGAGCTCGTTTAAAATTTATCCACTGGTTGTACTGATTCAACTTCTTATAACTGAGTTGTGAGGACTTCAAAGCTACGATTCTTTTAATCAGGACAGAGTTCGAGAGGAGTGATTGACATCCAATGCTGTCTTGTCTTGTTGGTTTCAGTATCGTTTCAAATAAAGAGAGCTTATCCATCTACTGTCTGTCTGTCTCTCAGCTTCCCAAAATCACACCAAAGACGACAACGCCGGAGACGAAATTCGGCGAGTAATCATGATGGGAAGAAGAACTGGGTGAATTGCTCACAATTTGAAGCTTTTTGGAGAAGACAGCATGAGCTATTGCTCTCTTGAATCAGGACAGTCTTGAGATAAGAGAACTATATGGTGGAGCGAAGATTGTCTTCAATGAGCACTCTCTTTATTCGGCTGAGGAACTGTACACCAAAAATGAATTAGTAAGATTTGGGTTAGCGTTTTCAAGATTGAATTTGATGATATCTTTCTTTATCAGAAACCACGATTCTCAAATAGTAATAATCTTGAATAAGCTGAAATAGTGAATTTGAAGTTGACAAAACAATCATAATTTCACAAACTATTTCTATTTGAAGAAATGATTAATTTTCTCATATTTCCCGAAAATATTAAGTCAGTTCTTGATTTGTCAAATTACTCTAGTCTAATGATTCTTGAAAGTGTCTATGATACTATGATCATATCTATTATCTCTGTTGTCTGTTTATCTGGGAACAACTTAATGAATATTTTTCTCGAAAAAGTGTTCTTCAATGCGTACACAATGATGTGTTCAAAAAGGATTTATCATATCGAAGCTACCAGTCTCATTCATCCTCCATTTCATACATTTATGCATCACAAACTGAAAGCTTTAGAGATTTAGATTGTTTGCTTTTTTTTATTGCGGCCGCTGTTTTACATTGTTTGCTTGTTCTTGCTTCTGATATTGGGAAGAGAATAAAATTAGCTATAGTTTATTCATGGATTTATAATCGAGTCGATGGAGTTTAGATGAAACCGGGTAAGAACTTGAATAATGTTCGACAGGAATTGGGACTACATGGAATGTTATTCTACTCTATCGTATTGATTTGTCTCGTATTAATAATGTCAACACATACATTTTTGATAATATTCCTCAGCGATGTCAACGTATATACATACATATGCATTTCCATTAATCACCTACAGTATAATAATTATTATGGTAGGCTATGCATATTCATCTCTCTGAAACTCACAACAATGTGATATTATTTTGCTTCCTGTGTCATGTTCTGGTTCGAATCTTTATAAATATGAAGCTGACAACTTTTTTGCAACCCACTTTGTCATGAAACACATTATTATGCAGAGGGGGATGAAAAGATGAAGGAAAGGGTGGCACAATCTACTCTGTTCCACAATTAATCCCACATCAAATAAATCTGGCGAAATAAATTAAGCACTGGCGAGATTTCAATGAATCATGTCAATAATAAAGTGAACTCTCAATTATTTGCGGGCGGTTGAAACGCTTTAGAAAGATAAATTATAATAAGAACTGGTTTAAAGCTTTTTTTTAATGGTATAAACCGATTTTTTGTTTTACAGCAAACTTTGCTATCTGATGGAATGGATAATAGCTCTCTAATAGATGAAATTTAGTGACTATTACAATCAGGTACGTCCTCTTATTGTACTTTTATCGTATCATAAACCTATTTAAAGCACTGGCGGCTCGTGCCCACGAAACTCGTATCTTTCACTGTACAGCACTTCACCTGCTTCGTGGGCACGAGCCGCCAGTGATTTAGAGCATTCTTTGCTTGTGGTTTCAAATTTATTTGACCATTGTTTTTTTATTACTGGCGATTTATATTTAAAATTCTATTTTGGATATTTTATTATTAAATATTCACGATGCGCTATTTTTGATATTCATGACAAGCAATTCCACGGATATAGTCTAGAGTTTACTGTACTCAACAAACGTTAATGCTACAATAGAATAGTCAATCTCAAGGAAATTTTTATGATATATTTTTATGTAAGATTTATGTTACACGTTTGTCTTGAACTTTCAGGAACATGGTTCGCAGCAATTCATCATCTGAAGTCATGTTGAAGTTACACAGAAGATTGACTAATTGAAATAATTCATCTGGATACATTGATTTCACATTTCCATTCTTTCTGTTATGGACCATCAAGCAGGATTGTTTGAGAAATTATAAAAGTGGATTTAAAATAAAAGTATTCACTTTCATATGATATTCTAATCCTCTCGAAAACGGCGTAGTTACTTTGTTTCAACTTCTTAGCAGGTATATGTTAGTATAAACATATCAGTGAAAGCTGAACCGTTTTCTAGACGCGTTTCATGCAGACAAACAATAATACAGTTGTATGGTCTGGAAAATAGCAGTTGAAAATCCATTTTCCTACTGAAAAGATCAGAATATTACAGTGTGGCATTCACGTATTGTGGAAAAATTGTCATGGGACTAAAAAATGAAGACAGCTGCGGGGAAATTTGGGAGGGAGAAACAAGAAACTTTCTCAGTTATGCATAACAGAGAGTTTTTTCCCAAGAAGTCCTAAAATGAAAAAGTGCTGCTGAATGCTGAGGAAGAGAATAAAGTAGGCTTGAGACTGCAAACTTTGCTGTTATATCTATTTTGACAGAAATATTTCATCTGTATTCACTGGCGTAGATTCCAGCGCAGTTGTTTCTTCAGAATATTCTGATTTTTCCGGTCGACTTCTCTCGTAATGGCGAGAATTCAAACTCGGAGAATAAGTGGGCGGTAGTTTGATATTCATCAAATTGAATATTATCGACATCGATATTCTGAGAGAAATATCTAGATAGAAATGGCAAATTCATTTTTTAATTCACGAGAAGTTGAAGACTCAAGTATCAGTGCTGAATACTTTACTTTGTTCAACAATAATATTATATTTTGAGGAGAATGTTCGCCCCCCGCATAACACAAGAGCTCCAAGAAAAAATCTACCGAAGTGGAGGCTATCAATGTTATCACAATAAATCAAACCTGCTCTTATATAAAAATTGATTTCGCACATTATTGCACCAAATACACAAATTGGAAAGGTGCAACCTACTCGTTAGGGTATCCCACCAATCTGTATTGAGGTTTGGCACTAGCTACTCGTGCAGAATATAAATAAACTCAATAATCAAACATGAGAATCCTCAAATCCTTATTCACAAACGTGAGAGGTACAATGAGAGGTAACAAAGTACAATGTGAAAAAAAAATCGCTCCGGCAGCTGGCGGTCGGAAAGAGTGCATTTCAAATGCAATTCTATGATAGCTCAAATCATATGACTTGTAATGAACTATTCAGGGTATGAATTCAAAAGTGCCGTTTTCGAAAAACCCATAAAAACACAATTTTTGACAAATTTTTCGCCATTTTCTCCGCCATTTTTGATTGGATTTTTTTCGTTGATGGCTCAAATTGTAGGGCATAATTACAATTTTTTTTCAATTTCAATTTCAATATATTGGAAGAAGAAGAAAAAGAGGCAATTACAACAAGTGGATGCGACAGGCAAGTTGCCCAAAACCGCGCTCCACACAACAAAAATATAAATAAAACGTGACATATATAAAAATCAAATACAGAACAAAATTAAATATACGAAAAAATAATATTAAAAGCTGAAGAAAGGATAGCAGAAAACTTAGAAAAAATCTAAATAAAATTAAGAATGATAGAGTTGCCATATTTTTACAAATAAAACATTGTGTTATTTGACAAATAAAGAGAAAAAAATACTGAAATTACTTGAAAAAATATTAGTTTATATAATAGTAAAAGAGGAAAATCAAGTTGAGTTAAGTGATGGTAGAATTATGAGCAAACGAGAGATTAAATTTTAGGAGAAAGAGCAAAAATTCTAATATTTCAACAGTAATGAACAAGATTTCATGAATGAAGTTAAAGAAGGATTGAAAATATCAACTTCACGTGACACTGTGTTGAATAGCCTCATAGATCGATTGATGGGATTGATGGGAAATCCTGAAGTGTTCGTGATCTAGGAATAAAAAACGTGAAATACCTCCCACGTCTCACAGTTGGAACATAGAACCCCAATCTTTCCAAGTGGAAAGGATGTTGTATAAGGCCATTGACTACCTTGTACAAATAAATGATAGCTTGATAATTTCGTCTGGACTCCAAGGAAGGAATTTTAAACATGTTTCTTAGTTGAGATGTGGGGTATGCAAAATAGGGATAGTAACCAAACCTCTTGTAGTACAAAAAAAGGAGGAACTTATTCTGCACTTTTTCAAGTGAATCAGAGTATTCAGCTTGATAAGGGTCCCAAATTATTGAAGCATACTCTGGTCTGCTCCTCACTAATGATTTATACAAATAAATAATGGTATCCAAATTGCTAAAATTTTTACAAGTTCTAATAACAAAGCCCAATAACCGATTAGAAACGCTCAGAATATGATCAATATGGGAATTGAATCTGAAATCATTTTGAAAATAGACTCCTAGATCCTCGCATTTCCTTTCAGCCGGAAGCACCGTATCATCAAGAAAATAGGAAAAGTCAAAAGGAAGAAGTTGTCTTGAATAAGTCATCATATTAGATTTATCCTTATTAATAATTAGACCATTTTCTGAGCTCCATTTGACAATCTTATTGATATCATCTTGAAGCAAAACACAATCACAGCAAATACACCTTCACATCATCAGCAAATAGAAGACATTTTGAGTTACTCAATACATCAGGTAAATCATTAATCATGATTAGGAATAAAAGAGGACCCAATGATGTTCCCTGGGGAACGCCTAATATGTAATACGCCTAATGTATAATAAGGGTATTATACACACAAATTTTCAAAACGATCAAGTTATTGGTCGATTTGTAGTGATTTTTCAAAACTTTCATTCCCTAATTTCACCCCCTACCCTTGAAACAATTTGGCTGGTTAACGAACTTGACCGAGATATTAGCACTAATGATTTTTGTGCGAAATTCGGTCGCTCTCCGACAAGCCCTTCTGGAGTTATCGTGTTCACAAGGATCTGTACATATATAAATAAATAAATATATATAAATATACAGGGTGTTTCAGGAGGAATGTGCAATACTTCTCAGGCTGATTCCTCACACCAAGTAGACAAAGAAGTTTCATGGGACCATCCCCCAAAAACGATTTGTTACCGAGATAGCAATGGCGGAAAATTGAAATTTTTCAAAATATATTAATTTTTCTAATTTTTTAGAGGTTTTGTAAGGTTCTAAAATAATCAATTCCTATGTAAAATTTACTGAGGAATTTAATGAAACCAGTTCCAAGTTTGTAACTTTCACGGTTATTGAGATAATTGGAAAAAATATGCTAGAAAACGCCATTTTTCAACAATAAGGGTTATAACTGGATAGGGAATTATAAAATTGTATTTTTTATTAATGGAAGTTGAAGAGAGTCGTATTCTGAAGAAAAAGTTAAATGGCGGCGATTGTGTAAATCTTACCCAAATCTCAAAAATGGCGATCAAAAATCGCTACCAAACACTCATATATTCATATATATAGAGATATATGAATTTGAACGGACATCAAATTCGTGTTCTAGGGGCTCGGAAACGTGTAAAAAATATATCACATCATAAATTTTCGATTGTCAGGGCAAGATCAATAGTGCATTTTTTCGAATGAAATGCACTAAAAACATAAGAATACACACCTAGCCAAACGAATGGCCTCTTTCAAAATAATTTATTAAACAAGAGCACTCCCAGTATGCAGCAGTGTAGTATGTAGCAAACTTCATATAATGAGATCCGAAAAGTGATATGAACGGATCGAGCTCATTTCTTCAGGCTCATAAATACCGAAAAGTAATTTCACATTTTACACACGAGGAATTTTTTTGACAAAGAAGCTTGTTCACAACTTGGAACAAAGAAGCTCAGGAGCTCAGTGATAAGTACTTCCTTGTGTCTATAACATTTTTATGTTTACGACGTTCCTTTTGAGCTTGGATCATTTTTTTTATTCTATCTAGCGAAACGAGGAAGCTGAGTGAAAGTCTTTATGAACGTGAAAGCATATCAATGTTCCCAGTTTCATATCAAGAATCTTCCATCTCATCTCTCGCAACAGATTGTATTTTCCTCCGTACATGCTGAAAGTTTTTTTTAGTAAATTGCACTGTTTCTTCAAAAGACATCGGTACAACTGCGGTCTACAATTTTTGCATTATGTGTAACGAAAGTAGTAGTTCATTGTTATCCAATATTCTAATTATTCCAAAACTGATTTTTTTTGAGGGTGATGCCCACATGGGCTTTTGGGCCTGTGCGTGGGTAATGGGAAGGATGATGATGAGAGATGAATGGACCTACTGCCTTCAGTGGGTTCCGAACCACCGGGAAGCGATTTTTGAGGCTCATAAATTGAATTCAGAGGAACCGGTCACCAGTACAACGGTGCTGGCAGAGCGACGTGCTTATCTAATCTCACCGATTAGACGCTCTCTCCCACTGCGACAAACCGCTTCCAAAGAAGATTGAAGATTGAACTCTCTTTCCCTTATTATTATTGAATTTATAATGATTCTATCGGACTCGAAAACAAAATAGTTTATTAGTCAAATCAATCAAACTCCTAAAAAATTGACTCTATTATCTTACATTTTCCGATCGTAGTTCCTTCATTATAGAGAGGGACCATAAATTGCTACACAACCGTATTGAATGGTTATCATATTCCAATATTCATTTTCATCGTTATGCAGAATTTTTATCATGGAGATCATTGTCATGCTATGGACAGCCTATTCGAAATTGATAAAAATTATATCAATTCAAAGTCAGTACCAGTAATAGTGATTGAAACTTGATTATTTTTTTATTTTTTATTTCAACCCAATTGAAGTTACACTTGAAGATAGTAAGTAGTGCTGTTAATAAGAATATCTCGAATAGTTTGTCAATGCTTTAGTAGTGAATCATAATTGTTATGAACTTTAGAATATCTTAATTGAGAATATCTCTTCTAGGAAAAAAATAGTCTAAAATGACTATTGGATGGACCTTTTTATAGAAAGGATGCATAAAATCACGAGACATCACAGTTCCACTAATTTTGAACGGCGTGTTATAATCAAATCAGTCTCGTGAGTACTGGTAGTTAAGAAGATACTAGTACAGTTCCTCAATTCTTCATGTCATCACATTAATTTCCTCGAATCCACATGATACTGTAGTAGTACATCACTGTACATTTTTGTAAATTTTTAATTACATTTTTATCGAACAGTACATGATATTGAATTATCCGAGAAGAAAGCAATTTATTAAGCGGATACACATCAGCGCTCCAAAAAGCATAGCTATCTTTCAATTCACGAGAGACAATTATATTTGGTGGATCATGAAAAGAGCTTCAAAGAATTCTTCATTGTTGCAGACCGAGCCTTGGGAAGCGCTTTACTTTCGCGGATGAAACAGGAAAAAGCAGATTATGGTAGCCTTTTGAAGCTTCACTCAAATTAATGTAATTTCCGAATTGGCGTAACACATTTCAAGATAAGGGATACAATGTATTGTGAATCAGAAGTTACAGGGAATGGGGTATAAGCTTGCCATCTATTGTGCCCCTCTGTACAATGAGGATGAGTCCCAGTCCTGATAGGAATAGACTAGCGCACCATAATAAGAATTCAACAGAACAATGGAATCACAATTCTCATTTCCGCGTTATGTTTCAGTGTGAGAAGGGACATCCGTCCCATCGCAATGAACATGATGCTTTTCAGGCAAAGACTTCTATGCTAAACCAGAAATAGTAGTTTTTAATCTCTTTGAAAGGAACACATTGGAGGAAAGTGATATAAATTTTCGAGAAACGTTTTAGCAGTGTCAATTTCTAGTATGAGTAAGTCATAAAGTGGTGAATGGAGAAAATTTTGTATATCTTTTGGGAGTTGCTTTGAAAAATATTGATATCAATCAATAGAGACTCAACGCTCATTTAATTAGAGATAATTATTTTTTCACAGTGAAATACAAACTTTTTGTTGAGAGAATTGAGTTATATATTCAAAGAGGATGATTGAATCAAACTATGATAAACAGTTCATCATCATTTTAATAATATTAAAATTTTGGTTAATTATTATTTCTAGAAATGGAAATATTGTATTGTATGGAGTTATTTTTAACTATTATAATAAATACTCATAATGACATCTAATTCCATGTGACAGAAACACTAATCAGATTTGATACTGTTCAATTTTATCCGATCTGGTTTCAAATCCATCGGAATCTGAAATTAAAATCTCGAATCTCATTTCAATATGCAGGTTACATGATTTCATTGAACTATTTGAGTCATTCCATTATTCTTGAATGACAATCAACGCTATTTTGTATCAAAACCTATTTTCTGAGAGTTAGTTTCGCTGTCATGCTTTCAATTCCAAAGCTAATGAGAAAAGTGTAATGGAAGTTGTGTAGAACACTACATCAGTTTACAATGGAAAAACATTGATTTAGACAGTACGAGAGAAAGTGACCTAGAAACAAGTCGGGATTCAGTCGCACTGAATAGTGTCCACAGCTTACTAAGTTATTGACTAGAAAACTTTATAAGTTCTCCTATGTCTTCGACAGATCGAGATTTCAGGGTAGAGTAGTATGAGACCAAGAAATGTGTTTGCTTGCGGAATACGGTACTAGAAGTTGAGATTAAAAAGTGTTTCGCTGAGGATATAAAGTATCGTTCAAGCACGAAAACTGTGTGTTGTGATTATCAATATCAAAGAGGATTCTAGGATTTAGAGAGAGTTCTATTATTCTATGTCAATGTTCATCAATGTGGTATTGTATGGCAAAAATAAATCGAAAAACTATTTCATCACTTCCTTACAGTATCAAAAACCATGAACATTACATTTCATGAACATTAAAACTCTTCTTGAATATTCTCAATTATGAGTTTTTTCATTATTGTGTGAAGTGTAGTGTAGTTCACGGAATCTATCCACAGTGTGGTATAGTTACACAAAATTGGTTAAAAATTGACAAGTTCGATTTCTCAAATGAATTTTGTGATGAAATATCCAATTCAAATCTCCAAAATGAAAGATTAATTGATCCAGCTTGAAATAAATTCCATATATATTTTCAGTATCTGTCTCCTTTGGGAGATTAGCTGTTTGGTAAAGATTGCCGTTTCCTGTTTCTAGAGGAATAGTAATTGTTGCATTACACTCTAAGTGGATGTTATCCAGAGGTGTTCTGCGCCGTCACTTGGTTGCGGAAACTAGTTTATGGTTGAGAAGATCAACGTGCTAACCACGCTCTACCTCTATCCTGGTTGATGATTATTCACCTCTGCTGTATAGTGGAGAAATATGAAACTGGCAACCAGCTGGTAGGCCTAGGCCCTTCATGGGCTGTTGAGCCATTGAAAAACAAACATATCCACAGTATCTCAGTATGGGTGGAGTTCTATAATATATTATTGAAAATTGAGTAATAGATGTGATTTGAGAGAGAGAGAATTGTATTTGCAGTGAGGGATCAGCCTTTAACTTTACCTCCCCATGTGAAATAAAGGCAGCTATCTATCCTATACATTGAGATGAGGAAACAGAGGTAATAGAGAAAAATAGTGTAATATAGAACAGTGTTCGGGATATGAATTTGGAGCATCAACAATGAGTCCAGTATGAAGAATTTCAAGGTTTTGTCTTTGCGTGCAGTCCAATCCAGATAACTGATGAAATGCTTCCGATGTGATCGTGGATTCCTTCAAGAATGCACCCTTGAAACTGGAGAAGTAGGCCGATTTTGGCCTACTGCGTAGTCCGCAAAGTCACTTTATAAGAGCAGTTCATGGTCAAGTTTAAGCTACAAGGTGACTAAAATAGTTCGTTCCTCTAATGATTACTGGGTGATGAATTTCACACACAATCATGACATTATAATATACATTGGGTGTGAGATCACATTATAGCCATCTTATTATATTATAGCCACTCTGATTATTGATAATAATCCAATTGATAACATCATCACTTCAATTGTACATTATTTGAGGTGCCAAATGTTAAAAAAAAGATATTTTGAAAATATTAAACTGAATGAGTAAACTACTGTTGAAATATTAATAGTTGCATTTAAAGTACATAGGTTACCTACCTCCATAATACGGGTACCAAAATGCAATGTTAACCAGATACGTAGTAGGTAAGTAAGGTACTTTACGATACGATATGATATGATACGATACTACATGTTACATACAGTACTTTACGAGCGTACGGTAGTATACTATAAGTGGATACGATACGCAAGTACATAATAGTAATACATATACCAACGAATACTCTATTAATTTAATACGGAGATTTTATAAATCCATTGATAGTTCATAGATACTTATACAGGATAAGTGCTGACTTAATAGCCATCAATAGATTTCCCGTATTTTTCAAGTGATCCATTATTCCTACAAAAAACTCCACTCACCCCCAAGTGATTGACTATCAAGCGGTATAGAAATCACGTACTTTGTATGGCGCTACAACATCAATCTTCGACACCCTTCAGATATAAAAGTCTTGTCATCGAAAGTGCGCGAACTCTCTTGCGCAGTGTAGTCCACTTGAGACATTATTTCTTTCGACCTTTCCGACCTTTCTTGAGTTGATGAGCAACAATCCTTCAAAATCAGAACCACGCACGCACCTGATCATATTTCGATAGCACATCAATCAAACTGGCAACACTGTCATCTTTGTCACCGGTGACACTTTTGATCTCGAGCTCCAACCACAGCTTGCCTTGATCGAACGCCGGAGCCACAACCACAGCCTGCCAAATCTGGCGCCGAGCTAGTTGTTCTATAAGGCAAGAGAAACTTCAATATTACTAAGCTTCAGCTTTGACACAGCAAAGGATTTGTGATAATATTGTTTCAATAACTTCCGATGTAAGATGGGTTGATGTCAATTGTGAGTTATGATCTATTGGCACTAATTTATTGATAGATCTATAATTGATCCAAATAGATTTCAATAGATCTATTATGACTAATTAAATAATTTATTCATAATAGATGGCCTCCACATCACCACTTACAGCCAACCTGATCCACCAAATGGCGCCAATTGACGCTGGAAGTAATGCTTAGGCTTTTTCGTGCAATAGAACGGCTTATCTGCCTTTGTATAATGCATCTGTCAATATAATAGGGAGGAAAAGTATCACATTCATGTCTTTCGATTATGTGTATTGTAAAGAACTTAACTTTCTTTTAAATATGTTGGAGGCTTCAAAAAAATCTATTTTATTTGACAATTTATAAGCAACTTCTTTCTACAGGAGAAATAGAACTTTTATGTGGAAATTGATGGTGATGCCTTAAATTTCAAGCGGGTACAACAACTCCTCGATCACCAACTTTCTGTTGCTCATGTAGACAGTTGTACAAGAAAATGGCATCACATTTAATTTTTTTTATTCACTAATATAATGGAAAACACACATTGGCAAAAAACAGGCACAATTTTTATTCGAATATGTTCCAAAATGTCAGGTTATAGGCCTAAGTCCAAATTTCTGTGAATATCCAAAAGTTGTGAATTATCGGGAAGAAATACCAGTGATGAGGAAGTATAGTAATCTCTATTATATCTAACATCTAAGCATAATATATACTCTATAATCTAATTCTATCCCTCTATATTTATTGGATATACTTATGTAAGCTCAATAAAAAAAAATCTTCAATCACAAGCTCCGTTGGCAAGAATCACAGAATGGTCTGTACGGGTATATTCAGCAATTACTAGATTTTCAGGTAATTGCTTTTCAGAAGCACTTTTTCCATCAAGCACATAGCTAAATACGAACAATACTCGTATCATTTTTTTAAGTAAAATATACACTAATAAATTGCAATTAAAAATACTCCTACAATTTACAAGTTAAAAAATACTCCAATACATATAGTAATTAAAAATGCTCCTATCATTTCTCAATGAAAAAAAATTACTGAAGCAATCGGAACCCAAAGCTCCCTTCAACAAGATACCACATTTTAGATCAATCGAATATCAAGTACACATGTTGCCCTCCATATAATAATATTTTGCCATGATTATATTGGAATTCAGTTTCACAATTACTTGATTGGATTGAAATTAAAAGTTGGCAATTCTGGCCTTTAATCAATCTCCCCATGAAAATAATGATTGTTCGTTGAGTTCTTTGACAAATTTATGATGAATGTGATAGATAGGCCTGACAGCTTTCAAAGCGGGTTGAATTGAATGATTTCGAAGAGAACGGATTTTCGCTCGAATGAGAACGGGTTGATATTTAGTTTTAATAATGATATTTCCTGAGGCTGTCAATTTCCCAATATAGGTATTTTTTTTGAAATATCAGAGATAAACCCCCGCATTTGCGTTACTGTAGCCTTCAGCTCTCGCATGTAATATCACAGTGATTTGATTGCTGAAATTTCCCATTGAAGTTTTCCTGCCACGAAGCGAGAGGAAGTTTCAAAGCTTGGATAAGCAGCCTAGTTGAACAATACAAATAACCGATCGTAATTATTGATTATCACCAGTGAAGGCTCTGGTTTGTATTCCTCCAGTATTGCATTATATTGGAATTCAATTATGAGCTCAAAGCTCTATTGAGATAGATGAGATTCGTTCCATGATTGGAACCCTCAGTCATCCATCAATGCATATAAAGCATGGAAACCCAATTTGTTCCCCTGACTGTGGCTCCTATTTTCTCATGATAATGAAAATATCATACTATATATGTGAATATGAATAGTATCATAAATATATGATATGAAGTTACATAATACTTAACATCAAAAAGAATTCATACTTAAGAAACTGAAAATATTTTTTTGTCAGATAAAAGCGATGATAAAAATTCTAGTTACCCAGTCATTAATTTATAAGGAGACTTTATAAGCCATTCTTAATGATTTGAAGAATCTCAATAAGCATATCTATTGATATTAAGAGATTGTTGCCAAATTCAACATAGAATTCAGCATATTGTCCTGAAATTATTTCGTAATAAAATGAGAATACAATATATATATTATATAATCCTGATACAACTGTTAATTCTTACAAATGAGATTTACAATGGTACAATTTCAATAGATCTTTAACTGAAGATGGTGGGATTGTCGGATAGTAGAAACAGTTAATACTGTATACTGTCTACTGTGTACTGTATATTGAAATGAAAATGAAATGAAATGAAAATATCCTTTATTAGGCGGAGTTACGACTAGGGAGTCCTTTCTACCACTCAACCGTATATTGTGATCTCTCAAGAACTTTCTTGAATAGCCCAAGCATAATATGGATTTCAATAATAACATAGTTGTCTAACAGTAATTGAGAGAGTAATATTGACCAAAAAAGAGCAAGAATGTAAGTAGACCAAAAGATAAAGTTCAAATGGATATTGCGTAGCCCACATCCATCAGATTCAATTGCATGCAAGTCAAGAGCAGAACTGAGCATAGCTGAGCAATTATTGGAGAACTTAATTGAATGCTTGGCAGCATTGAGCCAACGTCGTAGACAGAGTCAGTACATACGATACGGCTAACATGGAATCTGGAGCTGAAATTCCAGGGAGAATATCAATTTCAATTTTATGGACACTATTTTTATCAGCAAATACAAAATACGATTCTATTCATATTTGTTTTCTATTATCTTGTTTCAAAGTTAATTCAGCTTAGTTTTGAATATGTTTTGATATCCTTGGTATACTTTTACCAAGCTTTTTCCATGATTGTGGAATGTGAATTGTTCATCATGATATATTGTGGCGTTTTCTATAACTCTTACACACACCCCACAATTTGATGTCTGATCACTTATTGTATTCAGTTTTAAATGAGAAGTTCCTTTCACATTTTATATTCCTTCAAGATATTGCTGAAGTGTTAATAAATTAGTGATTTTCTATAACTTTCTTTATTTGAAAATGAATTCAATGTATTTTCCCAGAAATCTTTAATATATGATGGAATTATGAAAATTATATTCCAACCGATCATGTATAGGCTAAACTTTTGTGATAATTTCCTAAGATAAGCAAGTGTACATTGAAAATAGATTCAGGTGTTATTGAAGATATTCGGATGTTAATAGAGAATTAAGTATAGAGAAGAAAAACTTCAAGTACCTCTCATTGCGGAATTAATGGGTGAAGTATCAGTCATTGTTATAATTTGGAGCAAACTTATGCTCTTTGATTTATATACGCACCGAACTCATCCTTGAACTCTTTGGAGTCTCGGAGATATAATTTATTACAGTATGCTAATTATACGATCATTAGTAAGAATTAAAGTAGATTTTTCAAATAATTCTATGCAAAAAGAATAAAATCGAAGCAATACTAGTGTGAATATTCAGAAAATAAAGCGCCGGTCTGATAACCAGGTACACCCTGGTTCAAATCCCAAGCGGGGAACAATTTTTGACTACAGCACAATCACATAAATACGGCCACCCCGTCTTTCGGAGGAGACGATAAGCCGTCGGTCCCGACTATCTCAAAGTAGTCGTCATCTATCATCCATATCATTACCCACGCACAAGCCTATGAGCTCATGTGGGCTTCACCCTCATAAAAAAAAAAAATAATAATTTGTAGAACCCTCCTATTCACATTTCCTTCAACCTGAAGGAAAATTCTGAAACTCTCCAGTAATGTCTATACATCGATATGAAAGCATGAAACTTGCATTGATTTGAATATGAGAATATTTGTTACCGATATTACGGTGACTGATCCAACTCGAGCATCGTTATCTCCCTCGGCTTTGTATCCTAAAAACTTGAAAGTGACCCTAGATATGTGGCTGCAACTGCAGTCGCGAAGAAGAGAAGAGGCATCGCTTTTGTTTTCGCAATTCGCTCTTCCGAATCGTGAGACTGGAAGCAATTTCGGGCAATAAAAACTCGGCTGCTCTCTCGTTTTTCCTGAGAATCGAGCTGCAGTAATGCTGAAACGTGCGCTTTGCAGTATCACTTTCCACAATGGTGGGTAGGGCTCCAAGCACGGCATCTAGAACCATGCAGGAAACTTTCTATCCGCCCCCAACTGGCCTGAATGTGCCGAGACTGGGATAATATGAGTCGAACAAACATGGGAGTTTGGATCAGTTGTGAAGGCTGAAGGAAAACTACTTCTTATAGGATTATAGAATAATCCTCTTAGTACCTCTTAAGTATTATAGATACCTCTTGAGTATTAAAAATATAATTCTCAACATCTATAATAATATCATGACTTTGTTCACCAAATTCCTCAATTATCGTTAAAAACATGATTTTTTATTGAAGCTTTGAACATACGGAAAAATATGAATTGGTATTCTAATAGAATAAATAAATAGAGCTCATATGATAAGCTGATTGTGTATATAATATGTAAGGGCATAATGTATGCTCTTATATACAGGCAAATATCTAGCATATATATAATAAGAACTTGTACTGAACTAAAACTAAGTAGAACTTGTACTCAACTGTACGAACTAAGTACGTGGTACTGAAATATACGGAACGTGATAGGATATCACTTATTCAGTATCTTGGCAATGTTCCAAGCTTTCTCCAGCTTTAATAATCTTCGATCAAATTCAGATAATTTCCATGGATTGTGAAGGAGGTATTTTATACACTTCTGATAACTCGAAAGAATTTCTTTCTTCAATTTAAAGTGGATCAGATTTTGTTCCTCACCAAGACTAGCCTAGCTGGACTGTTGGAATAAGCTGATTCAAACTTAATAGTCAGAACTACGGTGGCTGTATAATCAGAAACTATTACAGTTCTGTAACAGTAGGAGAGAGTGGCGTACCTTTGACCATAATGTACATAATGTAGAGTTAGTTTTATTGAATTTGTGTAAATCTACATCACTTCTTACTATTTAAATCATCTTACGCTGCATCACTTGAATCCACAAACATAACCTCAATGCAGGAATTGGAAAGGAATAAGGATATGAGCACTGTGTTGTACCTTTGACCAGATAGCTGTGTTGTTCCTTTGACCAAGTTAAACAAGTTTAAGTTGGAATATGATGCAGCTGTCTATGAAATAGATGTTGAAGATATCGTCGCCAAGCTTCCTCATCCAGATGCCATGAGAGGCTCTGCTCGTCAACTTGAAATATTATCTTTTAGTAAGATTAAGATTAATTCCAATTGATATACTATTGTGTGCATTTTACTTTATTTATTTCAATCTACCATATCAGTAGGATTAACTTAGCCTAAACCGACATCCAAATCCAATTTAACCACTGGTCAAAGGGACAACACCATGTTGTTCCTTTGACCACTTGCCACTTGGTAGTGATTTTTAAAATAATTAGAAAAGGTACTTTGGATAAAGTTAGAAAAATGATATTTCAGTAGAAGATAGTTATCTAATTTAAGTTTAGATTCATACAAATACATGTTACTTTTAGGCCAAAATAACGCTTTAAAAAATCTTAGAAGCAAAACTGGTCAATCGTACACCTCTCTCCCCTACTATTACAATTCTGTAACAGTACTATTACTAACGCCGATTGCAAAATAGGCTATCCAATGAATAAGCTTTTGGTGAGCTAGTTCCAACATTCACCTAAGGAGCTAAATAGGCTACTTTTGAAAGATTTACTTTTTCATTCCTGTCAGATAACAATAGACTTCTTGTATTCAGTGGCGTAACGTACACCCCAGCAGCCGCCGGGGCTCTAGGGGGCCCGGGCTGGGGCCCGAATAGGAATATAGGTTTCCTGAAAAATGAAGTAACTCATTTGGGCCCGTGATTATATCTTACTTGATTTCTAAAAAGATAAAATTGAAGTAATGATTCATAAAATAAGCATGATTTCTATTTTGGCAAATACAGCCAAAAGAAGTAATGTAATCTGATTGATAATCTAAAAAGAAATCATGCATATCAACACAACAATGTTGGTATGTCTTGGTGTTGTTTAAATAATCTACCTTTTATCGCTTAATTGTCTGCTATATTAGCAAGTTAGTACTATTATTAGAGCAATGCGAAATTAGGATTGTTTGCAAATAATTAAAATTGACTCATCCAGTGTTCAGACTCAGACTGGACTGCTTAAACAAAAATAATTTTTTGATTCAGTTGAAAAATCCTCCAACCGCTCATTGTTAGAGTAGCTCTTTATTTTTCCATTCATTTGAGTAAACATAAGAAGAAATAGTACTTTCCCATTGAATTCCTCAGCGTATAGTGTGGCAGAGTGGACATTATATTTCGAAATAGATTATGAAGTAAATTTTATAGCCTACTAATTCATTAGGTATTTCATTCGAGATTCCAAATAATAACCTTAAAACATCGTTATAGCTAAAGCTACTTACTTAATGGTCCCCGAGCAAGCAATGGAAATACACGTTAGAAAATAGGAATTAGATTTCCGGGAGAATGACAAGCTGGTAACGTGCAATTCAGAAAGCAATGATTGCTCAACTTGAAGGCCTGTAGAGTGTAGATGACCTTGAATATAAGGTTTTCAGAAATAATTACAGTTTTTAATTTTCAGGAAGTTAAAATATTGTAATTAAGGGTGGAGAAGGGTTGAGAATAGGGGGGAAAGGGGTATGATTTAAAATAAAGGGGCACGGTTTGCGGGGGGCCCGGTTTGGAAACGTTATTTCACTGCTTGTATGCACAATATTTTTGCATAGGTATACACTCTAACTAATATTACCAGTTGCTAATTTGATGGATAGCACTAATAGTAATTATGATCGATCTGATGAGGTACTATTCAAACAAAGAAGACATTGCGGCAAGGGCAAAATGGGGAAATGACTCTTGCTCAATCAATATTGGTTGAAAATTATAAATTTGTTTTCATATAGTAGGAGACATTCTCATCTATAATTTGAAAGAAAATTTATAATTTTTAAATCAACATTCACCGAGCCGTAGTCATTCAACCTTCTGAACAGAATGTCTTCTTTGTTTGGAAAGACTATACTAAAAGGCTCGGTTCACAGAATCTTAAAAGTTCATGACCTACATTCATCGTTGGATTTTCTCTCCCACTATTTATTAGGATTTATAGGATTTTAGCACAGTTGATTCAATCGAAACCCACCCAATTGAGATGAGAGAAGTAGAATTTCAAAAAAATTTATTCATTTAGAAGAACTATCAATCACTATTAATCGATAATTAAAAAACTATAAGTGATAATAATTCTAAAAAAAAGTTTATTGAAGTTTAGAAGTCCTCTGAATCAAACTAAATTTGCTGAGGTAGGATAATACGATATTGCATGATAAGCTATGCTATTCATAACTTTTATTTAAATTTATGTTATGAATTTATCAAGAAGTCCTGTACCTTACCAGAAAGGCTGATATGATCGAGATATGAATAGCACAGCCTACTATGCAATTATTGCAAAGATGAGACACCACAGGTGTCAAATGAATTTGTGAATGGAATTTCAGTTGTGAGAACTCAGGTATAAATTCATTCCTTATCCCATTTTACTTGACCCACATTCAAAGTGGGAGAAACAATCGTACTAGTTCACTATAATTCACTAGAATTCGAACAGTGTCAAAACAAGAGCAGAAATATAGTCTTAGTTACAAAAACCTAGGATTCGAATTTTTCGATCAACTTTTTTATTTGACCTACTTTCATAGGGTGAGAGCAATACTGTCTTCATATGTTTATTCGAGATGACAATCGATGCAGTTTCAAATAAGGACTTGTGATTGAGTTTTCGATCGTGGAGACTAGGTTTTCCCCCACTCTCTGACCCAATCATGGGTCATATGGGTCACATGACCCATATTCACGGTATGAGGTATAAGGTATTGGATTGGTATTTAGGATGTCTATACAGGTGTTAAATGTAGCCATTGGATCAAGACTAGAAATGAAGTAAGTCTGTTGAAAAAAGAAGAGACTTAAAGGTTCTCTTGTGTGACCCACATTCATTAGAGATAACAATAAAGGTTTAAAATGTCTATTCAGGATGTTAAATCATAGAGGGAAACTAGGAATTTCAAGAGACTGACAAAAACTATCTATTCAATATTCTATTCAATTGGGGAGTACAATATTCACAAATCCATGATGAAGATAAAAAATGACGTGGAACATTTGGAATCTAGAAGAATAACTTTTTCGCATTTATACGTTGACTAAATTGTCTGCAGTGCCAAATGGAGAAACTCTTTTGAAAGTGAGCAGTTTATAGGATTATCAGATGTGACAACGTGGATGAACATGTTCTATAAATTGAGAGATAACATAATTCCACAATGAAGAAAGGAGACCTTTCATAAGAATTGATTATTAAGATAATAAAAACTCAGGCTGTGTGGGATAGAAATTCGTTAGCAGTTAAGATAGTTGGGATGAGCAATGATCATGCTTATTTTTGCCATTCATTTGGAGAGAATAGGAAAAATTCATACTTCATAAGCTTCGAAAAAGCTTCATAAATTAAAACCATTTTCAGATACAATTCATGCATTCTCAAAAGAAGATACTCTCTTGGAAGTGATTTGTCACTTGTGAGAGTATGCTTGTTTTTCATATGAATTTATTGAACAAAAAAGATTACTCAATTGATAAAACACAGACAACAATAAATTATCCAAAACGTCTTATTCCCATATTTTAATAAATATTCAAAATTGAGGTTATGCACGTGTGATAAGGAAACTTTACAATCTTAACAAGCATTGAAAAATCAGCGTGAACTTTTCTCAATAGTGAAGTTTTCAGATGGATATTCACACAGGGTACACAAAGAAACCCACAGTGAGTTATCAGTTGTGGGAACGGGGATAAGCATGCTTATTTGCCATCTATTTGGAGAGGATTGCAAAAATCCATACTGGCGTGAAAAGAGCAGAGAAATGAGAGCGAGCGCGCTCCACTCACCCGAGATACTCTCTGGAGGCGATGGACTCCCAGGACATGGTGTTGGCAGGCTCACAGCTCCGATCCGTGAGTAGGTGCAGGAACAACGTTGTAACGGTCACTAGGTACTACCCTCGTGTGTGAACGTTACGTCAGCCCTCCCCCGCTTCCCCGCCGCCAACTCACCCCCTCCAAGTCACCCTGTTCCCACCCCCTGGACCCCAGCTGCTCCAGATCCTGACCTAGACTCGTCTCCCGCCCCCATCCTAATATCTTCTACTCTATTTCTACTGCTCGGTTATCTTCTGCTGCTGGGGGGTTGTTCGGATGGGGTACGCTATTCCTGCTCCTGGGGGGTAGCACTGAAGCTCGGACGCATTCTGCCGCAAATCCACCTGAAACATAAACACAAGACGCTAAGACATAACTCATGAGCTTGGCATGAGTTTATTATTGCATTACGTACCGACATAGCTCCTCGAGCATCTTGGAAATTCATTTATGCTACGAAAAATGTGAAAAGTAATAGTTTATGACATTAATTTTCTGCATAAAAAGTATGTATGAATTAAAATTCACACTTTGGGCTATTTTGAAATTCATGGATAAAAATAAAATCAAATACCCTTTTAAAAACTTTGTAAAATAATATTTTATCACAGACATGTTTCATGTTGATCTTGTTCATTCAGTTCACATCGAAAATGAACTAATGTGAAACATGTCTATGATAAAATAATATTTTTTAATGTTTTTAAAAAAGGTATTTTATTTTTATCTATCAATGTTTGTATATTCTTCATGTGTCATGATTGACTGATATCTTGCTAAGATATTCGATCTAGGATAATTCGATTTCTCAAGTTAACAACAAAAATTGTCACTTGTAATAAATCGAATTATTTATAACAAAAAACATTCATTTTTCCTTTAATACGTTTTTATAGCTTTTATATTAATGAACTAATAACATACTGGGTCACACAGACCGGGTTAAAATCAAGTGATTCTATTCCTTTAAAATTGAACTCATCCTGCAACAGAATTTATCTTGTTCGGTGAAATTCAACATTTGAGTCATTCCGTACAAGCTATCCAAATAGTTTATTTTTTTAGAAACATTATTCCACTCGAAGATCAATCAGTCGACTCATTACAGATAATCAATCGTTCTTGTTCTAATTAGAAGTGAAGTCATCTTCAATCGAATATCTAGGAAAATTTCCATGAATTCTACCAACAAATTGAAACATTCAATGATGACAAAAATACGAGTGTATCCTCCAAACTAGCTTCTGTTATGCAATGAATCATTCTATGTTGACAAACATAGTATCATTCACAATCATTCTATGATGCTAAAACAAGAAATGGAGGGAAAACTTTGTATTTCTTTCAATTATTACTTCTCTTTAATCTAAAGTGGGCAGCAGTCGATTGTATTTTCCTTAATTCAGTCTGTGAGACATCAAATCAAACTGATGATATTTTGTTTTTCTTATTGCGAAACTCTTTGTCATTTTTTTCATTGCTGGTTTTCTTTACTAGAATGAAATGATGGATAAAACTTTAAATCTCTTATATCTTAAACTAAAAGCTCCCACTCATCTTAGCTTCTAGAGATTTCTCACAATATTACATGAAAGATGAGCCTGATACGAGTTGAATATAAGCTCTTATTGAAGAATGAAAGATCAATTACCAAACAATGAATAATAATGAGCATTCGTGTTATGCCCATGAGAGAGGACTGACTCTCCTGATGATTGTTTTGAAAGCTCATTATCTCATTTATTGCTATCGATAGTTTGATATTAGGCGTTGCAATCGGAAATTCTAATTCCTATAGTCAATTATCATGTATTAATAAATTGATGGGAATAGGTGTTTTCTTTCTCAATTGTGATTGAAAGTTATCCTGGACGTTTATCAAGTAAGCTAAATCGAAAGCTCACACATAGAAACCACAATGTTGTAGCGATCACGATGAAAAAAATCCAACTGCTTGTATAATTGCTAGATAACAGAGTAACCGATTTAACAGAATGACAACAAAAGAAGGAATAGAAATAGGTAGTTGTTCGCCATTTCAGATCTTCATGCCAAGCAACTTTTCCAGTTCTAGTTCTATTCTTTGACAACATGCAAATTGACTCCAATCAACATGCTAATGCAGCAGCACGGCAGATGACTTCAATTTTCCCAGACAGATCATAGGGAACACTGTGCTAACAAAAATGTTGCATGAATATTTATTGAGAGTAGTCCCTGGTGATGCAGAACTATTACAACAACTATCAAATTTCTAGTAACTTAATTTGCATAGCTGATTTTCATTACTCTGTACTATCATTTTGTGACATAATTTTTCACTTTGACTCTATAAAACTGTATCTAGTAACATATTTTTCATTGATTATTTACATTATATTTGATTTACATTTTTAGAAAGCTACTCCAGGTTTTTTGAAAGTTTTATTCATGTCTCGTCCTCTTCTCTCCTTTCCCCATCAAATTAATATGATGGTGCAAAGTTTATTAGATATTTGAATTTCAGAAGCAATTTTCAGGTTATTCTCGAACGAAAAAAATGATTTGAGTGGGATACTGTTCGACATACTATAACAAAAGCTTGATAATTCACCAGGGATTTGAATACTCAATTTCAATATAATACCAAAGAGTCAATATAATACCCCCATTAGAGTGAGATGAGAATATTGAGTGATTTCCTGAATTTGACATTTCAAACGTTGAAGGCTATATTTGAGAGCACTGACCTCACCCAGATATATTTTTGGAGGAATCACCCCTTTCTAGAGTATTCAAATGCATCCAGTTGGCTAAAAATGAACTTTTTTTTTTTTTTTTTTTTTTGAGGGTGATGCCCACATGGGCTCTTGGGCCTGTGCGTGGGTAATGGGAAGGATGATGATGAGAGATGAATGGACCTACTGCTTTAGGTGGGTTCCGAACCACCGGGAAGCGATTTTTGAGGCTCATGAATTGAATTCAGAGGAGCCGGTCACCGTTACAACAGTGGTGGTAGAGGCACGTCGCTTATCCAATCTCACCGATTAGACGCTCTCTACCACTGGGACAAACCGCTTCCCGTTTGAAAATTTATTTAAATTATTTAAATTTAAAAACTATTTTGAAAATTTAAAGCCCAGATGGAAAGTCAAATAATTAAATGAAGCTGCTCATCTGCTGACACATAAAACAAGAAAACTTTAGCTTGTAATCTACAGACTACCAGCACACGTAACTCTGAGCAAGAGATTGGGAACGCAATAAATTTGAACTGAAGCAATAAATTTAGCGGTCTGTCGAAAAACGGCATTGGAAATGAATATTGTGCACTGTAAAATTGAATGCAAATCGGAGTCGAAACAGTTTTTCATTTCTGGATGAGAGTGTGAGGGGTTAGGTTAGGGGTTAGAGTGGCAATGCAGGAAACTCATGTGTGATGGACTACTTGTTCTAGCGCGGCGGAAGAAGGTGGGTGAAGGTGATGGCAGGAGAGAAAAGTGTGGAAAAGCTGAAAAAGAGTGGGGGATAGCGGCATAATGTGCAGATTATCGGAGAAGATCGAATCAGTTGCGAGACAATGGTGCGGGAGGGGCGGGTGGTGGGCGGAGAGGGTTCAGCATCGCGTCGTCTTCTCATGAATATTTTGGCGGAATTCCAGGGTTCCGCTGCTGGCAACTGAGGGCGGGTGGTGCGGAACCTCTTTCGAGGGCGCGGCATGACACACGGGGTCAGTAGGTCAAATATTGATCTATGTTGTATCGCCGAAAACCAACTACATTTGGCCTTGGCCTATGCTACGCGCCTATTTTTGGACTAGCATACATTCACCTTTCATTTATCTACCGCTAAGTACCGAAACTGGCGTCGGTGCCAAATTGACGGTGGCAAAGTGTTCCCACACTTCTCCAAAGCAACTTCGCGCCAAAATTCAAATTTATAACCTCAACGTCTATAGAACAGTGCTCACGAATTCTCAAGGCTACCGACGGGTATAACCCTGAACTCATTTCTATAACTTTTATTTGTTCGTTTGAAAGGAAGTATTCTCACATTCTCTGAGCAATTCCCATTACTTTGCGTAATAATTCAAATTCATAACCTCAAAATCCATAGCACGTGGAGTAGTGCTCTTGATTTTTCAAGGATATCAACGGTTTTGCTCCTGAATTACTTCTTTTTGAGCAAGGTATTTTACAATTCAACAAGACATGACCAATAATTCGCCTTATAGTTTAAATTTATAACTCAATAATAACTTGAATGTGCGATTGTGCTCTTGATTCATCCAAGAGATGAACGGTAATCATTCAAACTGATTCTTACTTTTATGGTTGGATACAAGAAACTTGGCGTTTGAAAACTATTCATACCATTGAAACTTTTCAGAATAAATAAATCAAATTCAATGAGTTCTTCACTTGATCAATAGCTTAAAGAAAGAATGTAAGTCTTTCAAATGTAAGTCTTTCCTACCAATCATAAGTTTTTAAAGCTTTATAATAAAGTATTAATATTTTTGGAGGAAAGTACTAGAACGTGATATTAATCATGCTAATAATTAGCTATAATAATTATAGAATAGATGAATGAAATGAGCTCATTCTCTCATTTAGATGCGGATCTTTTTTTTTAAATCCTTTTTATTTTCTTTATTCTAGTCCCTATTCCAGCAAGTTAGTCCTTGATTGAATGCCGATGGATATGAGCTGATCAATGAAATACTTCAAATTTAATTTTTCAACGAATTCTGTAGAAATAGACGTATATTTTAAAAAAGCTTTATTCAGTTTGTGGAATAGGCCTACACAATGATTATTTTTTAGATAGAGCAGGAACAGTTTATGGCAGCAAGGTTTAATTCTGTAGCTTAGAGTGACAAGAACTAATGCGAGATATTGGAGTGGAGCATTCTTGTTGATGAAGCATAATCTTCAAGAGATGAGATATTACCGACAAAATCAATATTAACACGCATGGGGAATGGGAAATGGAGTTTCAATTGAATTACATTGTCATTTTATCAGACAAGAGCAAACAGCACTTTGCGCCAAGTAAATGCAAAATCAGTCCCACGAGGAAAATCTTTCGACAATCTTAATGGCGAATCAATATTCTCATCAAAAACACTCAAGTTTGCTTCAAATATTTTCATATGACCTCATTCTCTTCTTCTCTGTTTTGTCTGGGTCTCATGATATGAGTTTGATTCGTCTTTAATGTTATTCTACTGTAGAATGTGCGTTCCATTTGAATAGAATATAAAGTAATAAAGAGATATACCAGATAAATCACTTTCTATTACTACAATAATAGAGTATCAAATATTTCTTATTAACTCTGCTATCACTTCCAATACTTTTCAATTTGATTATCAAATCAATAGAATATGTTATCATCACATGAAATCTTACACCTTCCTGTTCCAAGAAGTAAGCTTCAATGATTCCCCTTGAATCTTGCTGTTATCTTTCCTATCAATTCAATTCTATTGATTTATTGTGTTGTAGAAAAACAGGAATCAACTCAGCTTAGATGAGAGCTGAATTCGATTCTAGTCAGTTGAATGTAATTCAATTAAATCCATTGAGGAATTCATTGATAGACTCAAAAGATATTTTATTTTTCCATGCTAATAAATGAAGCAGAAAATAATGATAACTAGTGAAGAATGATAAAAAAATTGATGATTTGATTAATATAAAGCGAAGCTACAGCTCAAGTAATAGCTTATTGTATTGAATTAGTACAGAATCAAATTTTAAATGAGCCGAAACTTTGCTTGAGCCGCATTGCGGAGAGCAGGCCTCAATGTTGTTATGATAAAGTTGAAACAATGACAGAATGTTTACATTGTTCTGGTATTGGATTTATCATTATTTCTCTCCAATTAAATTTGCAAAAAAGAGTAAAGAGTACGCCTTTGTTCTTTCATTCTTTAGATGCTTATTTTGCGTAGTAATACAGCATAACTGGAACTGGGTAAGATCAAAAATGTATGGTATGAGTATAAATAATATTATGAGTAATAATATGAATATAGTATGACCCGTATTATATTAATTAATTTATTATTATTATTTTAAAAGCCCGTAAAATATTCACTTTATCAACTTGATTACGCATGTGACTGTACATCATACCCATGACACTGGTTCACAAAAAAATCTCTTCCATTAATAAATTATCGTACTGATGGCAATAAAACGTGATTAATGGATCATATGCAAGAAAAATTCTCAAACCATTATCAGTTTAATGACCCGTTTCAACTACAAATGCAGAGAAAGTATTGTTCAAATGAGTGATTTTGGAATGCTGCCCAGAAACTCACAAATGAATGGGAGCATTGTTGTTTGCGGAAAATCCATTATTGCGTAAATGAAGTGGAGTGATTAACTCACCGAGCCTCACTTTCGCAGAGTATATTCCTCATCTTATAATAGTTCACTCAATTAGAATAGTTCATGAGATTGGTCTTTAGAACCGACATTCATGATTGGAATGGAACAAGAATAGGAGTATTGTTAATCTTTTGAAGATTACAAGTGCTTATAGTTCGAGATTCATAAGATGAAGTGAGGTTTCCTCTTGATGAGAATAGAGCATCAAAGAACTCATTAAATTATCATAACAGAAATCTTATTAAGCATCAAAGACTTTGAAGCTTTAAAGGGATTCAGGAATTGTACCTACTGTGTCTATTTATACAATAGAAATATTTATTATAAGGAGTATATTTGCACTGTCAGAACGTGCTCATTTGAGTCTCGACTTGAATTGGCAAAATTTACAAAATCATGTTTTTGATAGATGAAATATTCTATAAAATCAACAAATTAATACGTTTTTTATACCGTTGAGTTTAGAATTCCTGGATTTACTCATCCATTTGATGGGAATGATGATAAAGTTTTCAGTTTTTTACTTTTTGCAATAAACAGAACTTATTCATATTCATTCATTATTAATTAGTACAAAATAATACAATTCCAGTAAAAATGAGAAACAGATCATTGCCCAAAACTTCATTAATTCCTAAATTTAGTTGAATTAAAATATAGTCCAAAATTTTTAGGTTATGTCAAATTTTTAGGTTATTTCATCAGTCTCTCAATAGCCTCAAACTCATTCAGTAAGCATGATGGTAATAGATTGGAGGCTTATAGAATTAGACAGTGAGTTTGACTTAGTTATCTCGACAGTAACAAAGATACAGTTAGCTCAGTAAAACAAATTTCTTCAGATTTCTCATCGTTATGAATTCACTGAGCAACGTCTTCAGCTTTATTCCTCGTCCAGATTCAAAACAAGTCAAGGCGAGTCACTCAGAAACAAACTTTGGAAAGAAATCTCATTTCAAATTCTGCTCATCATTAATGTCATCTGAAGCATTAATAATCGAGTTTGATGAAATCTTCAGATGAGATTCGACTAAGTTGTATGAGTGACAATAAGGGAGGAATAAAAAGAATGCATTCAAAATAGAACACTGATAATCTAAAACTTTTGCTACCCTAAATATTTTCCTGCAATGTTCTTTCCATTCATCAGTCGAATAATATATAGAACTTCAATTTCCTTTAAGAGGAAGCGGGGGAAAAAATTTAAGAACTGGGAAAATTCTGAAGAAACTTAATAAAAAATGCTGTTCTGAATACTTTTTTCTCGAACGACGAAATTATTAGAAATATTGAATTTATTATTCTATAATTAATAAGAAAAGTTTGCCTTCAAACTAGATAGGCTAAATGATGGAATCGGCGTACTTATTCAAGTATGAAATCGAGTATCTAACATCTTAAAGACTCTTGTGATAGTATTCAAGAAACCAGACAATGCTATTTTCATCTTCCAGAATAAAGAAAAACGTTCTTGAATTATTAATAAAAATATACGTATGGCTTTCAATGATCGGTTTCACCTTGTCCAGATACTCAGATACTGGTCACCCTTCCAAGAGCAGTCCGCAGTGTTCGTGACTCAACTTCACGATCACATGAGTCATGGAATTCACCCACTTTGTATTACAATAGAATATTATTTCCATAGAAATGAAATTAATCTTCCGGAGATTATTCCTCATAGAAATGATGAAAACAAATTTGAAAAATTATTTTCTCGAAGATTATTTCGTATCAGAATTATTAAAAACATCACAGAATTATTCCATTGTTTTTTTTAGAGAGAGCTTCCGTCCCCTGGATGTAATTACATCCCCTGTATGAGAGAACTCTGCTCGGAGTCACGAGACATGACGCCAGCACCAGCATCCCGTATCACTGGGTGACTGGGGGGCATTGGAGCGTGTACCCCGTCACAAATGAACTGAACCCGACATGACTGATCTCTCCATTCCGCCTGCCAGTGACATCGTGCATTTCCAACAGACTGGTTACGCTGCATGCCTACGTAAAAGGCACAACGCCAGCCTCTCTGCTTAATCTCTGCTTAATTCTTGCGGAGGATGCATTGTTTGTATGTTCGTGATGTCATGGTTGTTTGATCATAAAAGTGATAAATCTCTGCCAGTGAACATTTTAGAAAACGATTGAACCAAGGCTGTAACCTTGCTGTAGCCTGATGTATCAACATACCAAGAAATGGAGAAAGTTGATCTATCATAAAATAATTCATGATAAATTTTTATTTATTGTTACAATTGCGACTTGATTGCAAGTATTTTAAGCAAAGGTGATGAGTGAGTGAATGATGATGTTTACATGGTGAATGAAAGACGATGGAAGTTTACATGTAGCTTTCAACACTGTATTAAATTTTCTCAAATTTGAATCTAGGAGTGAAGACAATCATAAGAATCAACTTATATTTGCATGCGAGTAATTTGCCCGTGGCTTTTAAAATAGCTTTTGAAAATAGCTTTCAAAACAATATATAATAATCTAGGCATTTGAATGTATGTATCCAATCAAGCTCCCAACCAACTAGGATTCAGATAATTACAGAAAAGTTTAGTTAATGATTAGAAAAAAAGTATATCTCGGCCCAGTCATTACAATGGTTTGGTAAAAATATTCTGCGATTAAAATTATTTGTACCCTCAATCCATTATGAACTGCGGGATTCACACTTTTTTGTTTCGTTCTATTGAAAAATAAAATAAAATAAATATCCACGATGTGAAAATATATGTTGAATATTAAAAAGATTATTGATTATCTTTGTCGTTATTCATGCAGTTTTTGTTCGTTTTCTTTTTAATAACATGTATCAAGAGTGGAAATCGAAGCCTGCATCAAATGAAACTATATTAGCTGATTCAAATGATTCATTTTGATTAATAAGCCACGTAAAATTTCATTAACAAACTAAAATAATGATGAGAAAAACTACAATAAACTAGGAAGTCAAAGTTTTTAACGAAGCCGTTTGTTCACACTTTCAAACTCAAACTCTCCACTCATTGGTTTTAGTTTGAAGAACAAAACTCGAGCTTTGTTAGCAGTTGCTCATTTCACTCGTTCAAAGCAAAAGTTTCAAGTAGCTTGTTATGAATGAAAATACTTCATCTAGCACCATTGCAATACAATCAGGCTCCCACATAAACACACTGAATCATTGCACTTATTAGAGAAGATTATTGTGAAGGTGATTACATTCGAATGCAATTATATTCGAATTTGCGATAATTGAATTTATCAGAGAAAATTAAATGAATATCGTTGACTCATAGAACAGCTATTCTGATAGAGTGAATAAAAACTTGAATGGACACCTACAGAGCAACAGAAAAGTAAGAGAAAATCATATCACATAATTCCACACTTCCAATAAGTAAATATGAATATGAACATCTTACTTATGTAACAAAATAAATTTTGTTCCATTAATATGAAGCTTATCCATGTAATTCAATGAATGAAAAAGTTAATGAATAAAAAAAACCTGCATATAAGAGGTACAGAAAGAGGTCCTATCTTTGTTCCAGTATTAATTTCAATTATATTGATTTCAAGAAAATCAATTTCATCATTAACAATATACATTCGAATATGATTTGTTATTGTGATATGGAACAATATGAAGCGATTTTCTACTCGATGGATTTATTCTCAATCTATTCCTAATAGCTGTGGGAAAAGTCCAAAACACGAGATCTTTTAATAATTTTAAAATCAACCGAAACAAGTTATATTAGGATCAGTATTGGACATGAGCTAATTGGATATTTCCAACTGTGGAAATTAATATTCAGGAATATTCAGATAATATTTTGTTGGAAGTCACTCCGAAACCACGAACTAATAATATCAGCCGACTGCGGCCCTAGCTTAATTAGTAGGCAAAATGTTCCTGTACTGCGCTGCCTGTATATAAATAGGGAAATTTGATGCAGGTGCTGAACATAATGGAGAAGTTCCACAAGTCTCTTGTTCACTGCAACATTCAACTTCATTGTTTGTAATTTTTTGCGGTACAGAGCTCGAAGCTATGTTTATGTAAATTATTTTTGTGGAAGATAATCAGGAGCATCATCTCTAGACGAAAAGTTATCATTTAGCTGGAAAATTATTAATTTGGAACAATGGTCCCTGTGCTGATTCAAGATTTTCATTTATTTTATGGAAAGCTTGTATTTTGCGCTATTCGTGAAGATTAATACTTTTTTATTATTAAACATAATTGGAATACTACCTGTTATCATTGTATAGAGACTGATTTAGTACAATGTCTTCATCCGTTCCATGATTAATAATTTTATTCCTATAGTTCTCTTTGATCGTTGTATGCAGCTGGCATGGAATTAATGCAAATTTTAAAAAGTATGAATAATCCAAGATGGAAAGTTTCCGAATTCTTTGAAAATTTCCAATTCAATTGAGATTTTCCAATAGGCTATTGTTGAGGAAAATTAGGCTTCATAGACTGCTTCAGAATATATAGGGTTGAGAATATACTGCTTCAGAATATAGCCTACTTGTGGACTGAGTGGAAGAGGTGACTCTTGTGCCTCAACTCCGCCCACGTCATTCAAGTAATGTACTAAGAGGAAAAATGAAGACATTAACCTATCTATTTATTCAACCATTGAGGCAGTCAGTAATTGTGGAATATAAATAGTGAGTCTATTTTTATCAGTTATTTATAGCTTAGCAAGGAACAAATGCAATTAATACCAATTAATAATTGAAAAGAATGTCAGAGTTTCAAACATCATCAAACAATCATTAGAAAAACAGACATTTTGAAAGCCTGATAGTTGACTTAGCAAAGGTCAGTCTCAAAGTTTCAACTCTTGTGTTTGTTAATTTTCTATGACGCAATCATTCTTCCCATTGAAATATCATAAGGTCGACTCGATTTACCATCAGACTTTGAAATCTTCTCTGATTTCTTCTGGTCTATTATTATACTTGCCTACCGGAGTGTACTCGCCCAATTCTCTCCAAAAATCTTCTTTTTTTCAAATCCACAAAGACAAATCTATTTCCAACGACAATGAACGCTTCCAAATCCGAAAACGGTGCCTCCAGTTCCCACAGAAGCTTAGAAGGAACAAAGTTAATCTTATATCAACAACAATGGGCACAGCTTCCATTCCAACTAGCTGCTTAGCGGTATAATCTGTCCAAGCAAAGAAGACATTCTGGCAAGATGGGTGAATGACTCCAGCTTGGCCAATATCCGTACAGAGATTATAAGTTTGTTCTCAAATTATAGGAAACATTCTGATCTACAATTTGAGACCAAATTTATAATTTTTGAACCTATACTGACCGAGCTCGAGTCATTTTACCATCTTGTTAGAATGTCTTCTTTGCTTGAACAGATTTTACTTCGTGGGGAAAAGAGAAACAACTGAAAATGGAGGACAGGTTATGAATGAAAACAGCTGCTTCGGATCGTCCCATTGTTGGCAGTGGAAAATGCCCTAGCTAAGCTCTGATTGTCTGGCTTTGCTAATTCTATTCACGTTTGGCTCCGAGAATAATATTGTTCCGACTTTATCGCGGTTCAATTTCCTGAATTCGATGTTTTTGGCCACTAGTGCGACTCGAATCGCTGCTGCCTACTCTACATTCATTCCGTTCATTGAAACCTCGAAAGTTTTGATAAATTGAACACTATTAATTGAAAACCTTTGTATGCCCTGGGCGATTGAATACAGAAATCAATAGGAATAGCGTGAGTTCTCTTGAATACTCATTCTCCAATCATTTCCTTGTTTCAAGTCCATCCAGTGGATGCAAAGGTATTTTTGTAGTCATTGAAACTGAGAAAGCATGTGAATGTACCCAAATGACACAAATTTAACTGTAATTATATATGAGAGAAGAAGTGGGTGAATTTTGTAGAAGTGGGAAAAATATATCTCAAGTATCATAATCCCTCTTAATAAACTTTCTAGCCTATAATAATGAAAGTATGAAATTATATCCACATGTATCATTATCAATAATTTATCATGAGTAACATATTTATGCTGAATACATCAATAAACAGATAGATATTTCTACACCTGGAGAATATTTATTAGCTATCTTATCTACTGAGTACAAGTACCGTAGTCTAAATCAAGTTAGGGTAATTGAACAAAATACCTTTACTCTGTGTTTTGAATATAATTCATCGAATCCTCTCCATGAATTCAATTCTGTTTTTCTCTTGACTAGATCGCCTTGATAAGATTTTTCCTGCGGAGAAATGTGTAATTTGTAGAATCAAATTCATGACAAGAAGATATTTCATAGACAATGTTTCAAACAGGCAATCATCAAAGCTCAGAGCTTCATGATTAGCCTATATTATGGAGGATGAAACTCATCAACCTTAAATAGGAGTTTTCAAGGATTTCTCCCTCATAAGCTCTAGGCCTATGTATGCGTACTGGGTAGTGAGGAAGGTGATGGTGAGAGATGAATTCTTAGTCTGTTTGATAACGAACGCCCGATGTAATGTTAGTGACAAGATTCTAATTCAGTGACCAGTGACCCCGCTAGACTTGCTGGTTATGTTGAGGGAAGATCAAGAGATAATTAACTCGAGAGAGTTTGCATGTCCTTTGAAGAACGAACCCCAGCTACAAACTGTAACTGGGTACCGTATGTCCTAGCTAAGACTTGTAGGGTATAGGAAACCCCTAGTCATGACTAGCGAGTTGATCATCGGACATGATCTTCCAACCAATACATGGCGTGAAGAAGGTATTACATCTCAATATATTACATCAATTCCTCCCCTAGAATTGAGGTGAATTGGCATCAATATCGACATGATAGGAATGTAATTATTGTGTAAGTGACGTTCTGTTATACAAATCTGTTTATCAAATCCTTGTCTGAGGGTTCAATCGTTTCAAGACTATATAGACAGTTTGATAATTGAAGCAATTAGGTTCTAATAAATTTGATCACATATTCTAGAATTTATTCTAGATTCATGTACTTTTCATTCACGAATTATCAGTTTCCAAGACTATACCCACAGTACTAATATACTTCAAAATAGACTTAATCATATGGCCATCATTGACTCTATGAATGGAATCAATACCAACTACTTGAATTAATATTTTGATTGTTAGTGGACCCAGTTCGAGATAAAAACATTTCATTATTTGATACTTCATCTTACTTCATTTGATAAAAGTTCTTATAGGGGTATCATTTCGATCGGTTGATCTTTCCCATACTGAAACTCTATGACCAGAGCCCTTGCGTGGTTTTTTGGTGCCCTGTGCGAGATTCTAGCAGGCGCCCCCCCCCTTACGAGACGAATGCAATCCAACATATTATAATATATTCAATGCCAAACATGATTCTAGCTGCCTTGCATGTTCACATTTTTCTCATAGCCTATCATAGCTTCCTTAAAGGAAGCTATGCTAGTATCCGTGGTTGAACGTGTCATTCTCATACCGTAAATATTCGTCTCTTTCATTGTGAGATAAATTGATAGTATGAAATGAAATCATCCGCTTAATAATTCAAAACCAACAATTTCCCTTTATTCAGTATTTCTACTAATTATAATTCAGAACCAGCTCTATTAAGTATTTTTATATTCGATTGTGAATATCTCTTTTTCCTAATACGAAGTTCGACGAAAAACAATACATTTGATATTATGCAGCAGTCCAACCCACCTCTCATCATAATAATTTTATCTCCCTACTGCATGCTTCCAATATTTATCAACCCTTATTATTTTCTATTACAACCTACAATATTACTATGCAAATTTATTTTCCGAGGATAAATACATTTTCCGATACAAAAGATTTTTTAATACAAAACATAATTTTTTGTCATGAGGTAGTAATTGGAAAGCATTGACAATGCATCCAATCCAGAACATGTAAATAAGGGTAGAGGTAAATAGAATTATTGGTTGTGGCTGATGAAAGCGTAAATACGGGTGCATTGCTTTCACATCTATCGCAAACCATTGTCTGATCAATAACATCCGTTTCAAAGTATTTATCGACCATTATTATAGCAACAATGTATGAGCTGATTGTGCCTGAATTAACGTGGAAAAAGTCCCTAGTGTACACCACTGTTAGTAAATCTGTTAGTTTGTCTGCTCCTTGTAAGCTTCAGCTTGTGAATTGAGTTGTCATTCAGCTATGCCTACATGATGTTTTTAAAATCAAGAGATTTTTATCAGTATGAAAAAACAATAATACAAAAATAATGTAGTAATGTAGTCAAATAGTGTAGTCTGACCAAGCAAAGAAGACCCTCTGGCACGATGGGAGAATGACTCAAGCTCAGTCAATATTGGTTCAAAAATTATTAATTTGATCTCAAATTGAAGTAAACAATTAGATTTTCAATGAAGACCACATCAATAATTCTTGAACAAATATTGACCAGGCTGGAGTCATTTTCCCATCTTGCCAGAGGCTCTTCTTTGCTTGCACAGACTATAAAATTGTTACCAGCGCACATGATTTTTCCTTGCAGGTAATTTGGTTTTGTAGTCAAGTCGAACACAATAATTTTAATTTTTTCAAACCTCAATAAATTTTGATTTGAATTTGAAAAGAGATAAAAGAAATATGCTTGACAGCTGTTAGCAGTTTGCATCACATACAATAGGCAGACGAAACCGTTTACCATTTTGGCATTACCTATACACGAGCTTTTTGATTGTAGGAATGTGACATTCCAACAAATGATCGTGTTGAAATTAACGTGTAAATATTTACACGAGCTGTACGAATTGGAATGAATGTGAAGAAAATTTTATCCACGCTGAAAATACAGTTCAACAATGCATCAAAATTAACAGCGTAACGTGTACAAATTATGTGTCAGTGGGAAAGTGTATGGACTTTCATTTAACATCTGATTACAATGTGCCCTACCTTCTAATTGGGACCATGTATTAATGATAATAATCGATCGTGTACCCTGGACGAAACGAGTGTGGAAGGATCAGCAAATCTCACTAATACATCCATCGTATGTAGTAGGTAGTCTGTCCAAGCAAAGAAGACATTATTGAATCATGGGGAAATGATTTCAGCTCAGTCAATATTGGTTTAGAAATTATAAATTTCGTCTTAAATTGTAGATCAATATGTTTCCTACAATTTGAGACCAAATTTATAATTTTTGAACCAATATTGACCGTTCTGGAGTCATTTTCCCATCTTGCCAGAATGTCTTCTTTGCAGACTGTATTGGGGAGGGTGACGTCACGTTCACACTGACCCTTCAGGCTTTAATTACAAACTGTTCCGATGTAATCAAGTGCAGACCCAGTAACATTGTCAGCCGGGGTTCGATGATGTAGTCTTTCTAGAAATCGGGCGTTGGCGGATTGAATTATGGCAGTTTGACGTCAGAACGGTGACAAATCACTGTCAACGTATTACTTTGCGCGATGGATTCCTGCGCTGGCAGTGTAATGGAGGAGGTGCGAGATGCCATCAATTACAATCTCACCAACAGAGTATGCAGGACAATGGTAAACTGTGCATTTCGGTGGAGTGGATGGGGGGAGGTTGTTGACACGGTGTGAGCGATTGGTTTCTGAAAAACTTCCGTTTTTTTCAAAGTAGATTGAAAACTGTAATAAATAATTTCAATTTACTCTAATAACCAACTAATAATTACAATTAAAGAAGTGCATCATGAATTTGAACAAAATCAGAACAAATCAGTTTTTACCTGGAAAACTGTTTCGTCATAATTATGAAGACGTCGAACTATGAATATAGATAAAATAAGATAAGATATAAGTTTATTCAACATAGCTCATCTCATCATACGAAACAAAAAACAGCAATTTCCAATATAAGTTTGAACCAAAACTAAATTACTCCAGGATTGAACCAACCTACATTCCCATTTATCATGATGTGTTTTAAACCAAGTTTGAATGAGGTTTAAATTCAGGATTGATTTGAGCTATAGTCGCTTCAATAATATATTGATTAGATTAGATTAGATTAGATTACTTTATTCAAATAGATAACAAAATTTGGCTTAGATTCTACATTGTAATATAATATATGAGTAAGACAAAATTATCCTATAAATTTCACAAAATAGAAACTTCTAGTAAAAATACAATAAAACGCTGAAGTAATGAATGCAAAATTTATACAAAATTTTAATTCGAGGTTCTGCAAAATGAATAAGGAGTGTAAGTTATCTAAGTGAAAAGGCGAAGTTTAGACATATATATGTCCATTCTTGGAAAAGGATAATAAGGATATCCTTTCCATTAACACTTGGCCTTGAATTGAAAATTTATAACGAGCTGTTAATATTACTAAAGATAGAGAGGAAAATTTTTATGCAATTAAAAGACTAGATTTAGATAAATTGATACTCAATGGATATTTGAGCTATATCATAAGATGAGTAACAATAAAAGTGATAATGGTAAATAAATAATTGTAATTTAAATGGGTATTATGGATTGAGATAACTCAAAGTAAAATTATTTACAAGCATATGCTAGTAAATGATAATGTGATGAATGACAAGAACTAGGTTAATATTAAAATAATGTATAATTAATATTATAATAACGGTTTGGATGGTGAATATGTGATGATAGTGTGGAATGGAAGTTCAATTTATAATTAAAGGTATGAAGAGACAGTTATCATGGTGTGTGATGAGAATTGGATTTATTCAAGTATGCAATGAGTAATAATAAGGTGAATAATGGAATTTGTCATGTTGTTGCTCTAAGTCTGGACATATTCGATCATTTTATCTACAAGATATTTCCTCAACTTCAAGATGAAGCTCGCTCGGCTCTTAATAGACCTAATAGATTCAGGGATAGCATTCCATTCACGACAGCCTGAGACTAGGAAGGATTTAGTATAGATTGTAGTTCGGTGAATTGGTATCCTTAAAGTATTTTCTCCAGTTCTCGTGCGTGATGCGTCTATTCTCCTACCCTCAGAAACAAATTTAAAATCGTTTTTGAAATAATTAGGTTTACCATATTTTAAAATATCCCTAACAAGCTTGACAATTCGAAAAAGTCTCTGATCGGGTAACGTTAAAGTTGAGCTTAAAAGATGTGCTTGGGTGATTCTTTCATGCCGTTGGAGAGAATAAACAAATCTTAAGCAATAATTTTGACAGCGCTGTAGCTTATCATTAAGTGTTACTGTCATGTCATTGAGTACAGAGTTACAATACATTAAGTGTGGGAAGATTAGTGATTTAACCAGCAGCAATCTGATATTTCTTGGTAGGATGTCTTGCAATTTCTTCAATGAATGCATGGCTGAAAATACTTTTTTACACGTTTTATTAACCTGTTCTGACCAATCTAAATTCTTATTCATGATGTACCCAAGTTTTTAACAGAGCTACAGTAAGGAATTTCGTTACCATCGATTGTTATTTTCTGGATTGTGTTGAAGTTAATAGTGTTTATGAGGCGTGAGTAACCGATAATTATTGGCTGTGTTTTAGTAGGATTCAGTTTAAGAAATTCAGTTTAATTGATGTGCTTTTCATGAGTCAGATGGTGGTTTAAACTAATTTTATTATAGTGCAACTTCTATAATTGATTATACGAGCTCAATACTTATATTCGGCTTAAAACTTTATTCTTCCACAAAAAACTCTTGACTTGATACCTAGTATACTTTATTGTATAGCCTACTCGTAAATCATCAGGTGATTTTTTTTTGCTGATGATGCCCACATAAGTATTTAATTTCACTTGTGCGTGGGTAATGGAGTGTGCGAGGGTGATTTATGAGGTGCATAAACGACCATGCCTCTGGTGGGAATCGAACCCACGACCGGGTAACGCTAGCGGACTGAAGGTAGTAACGCCCTACTCCACTCGGCCAACCCGATTCAAATGAAACACATTATATTAGCAGCGAGGATATAGTTCAAATCAATCCTGAAATTAATTTGAACGTGGTTTCTGCTGTTATTGAGGGCCTTACTCCACTGAACAATGAGTTTGTTGAAATAGGTTCAACTCCAGATCACACATTAGAGTGTGAATTCATGGTCTCCGTATTCACACCACCTTAATCGGTCCTTCCAAGTCTGGATATATTTGAGAGGTTCTAGACGTGACATTACCTTAGCTCAAAATACAGACTGTATACTGTATGTAGCTTAACCTACATCACATACGCACGACGAACACGAAAACAATGGCTACTAAGCTCTCTGGATGCAGCTACAACAAACAATACAACACATAACTGGGACGATTCAGTAGGGATTGGACCGAGCATCGGATGAGCAGGTCAGTCAACATAACAGTCACGTGATGTGCTTCATGTTGATGTAAACAGTCAACCACTGCTGGCAAACCCCAACCGAGTAAATACATGAACAACTATTCCAACAGGATCATCACGTACGGGCCATAGATTAATAATAATTGGCCTGATCTCCATAATTCATCAATGGAACTCAACGCTACACAATCCATTCATGGGCTTCAAGGATTTGATAGATTGAGACAATGACTCAAACTTCTATGAAGGACTCCAAAGATTACCCTTCATTCTACTATATGAAAAGTAATTTCTATAAATCGTGAATTTTTAGCATTGAGGAGTGATTCTATTCTTATATTCATTTTGATTTCTCTATAAGTGATAGGGTTAACATCTTTAACCAAAAACAAATTTACAATAGATCAATGGCGGCACGTGCCCACAAAACAAGTGAAGTGCTGCACAGTAAAAGATACGAGCACTTCACCTCTTTCGTGGGCACGAGCCGCCAGTGAATCAGATTGTAAATTATCACTCTGTGTTGAATTTTTGAAAACTAGAATTTGTCTAATATCCATAATTATTGTCTTATGAATACACCATCAGTAATGAGAAAATTTGACTTTGTATAGGCTGGATTCTTCAACTTGGATCTTAAATTTTGAAGCATCTCAATTTTTGCTTTGAATGTCACAAAATTACTCAAATGGGAACAGAAAATGATTGATAATAAGAACTGAATCTGATTACTGATTGAATATATCATGTAATGGATATTAATTGACTGATAACTTTGAATCTGCAAATTAAATAGCATTAGCTGATGAAGAGATACAATCATCATAACAGAAAGCAATTTCTTTTCTGATTCGTTTACAGTTTAGAAAGTGGACGACTCCAAAGTCAGCCTACAGATGGCAGTAGCTGTTGCGACATTTAAGCCACACACCAACAAGCTCCGCCTCCTCTTTTAGTAGCTGTTGGACCATCAACTTGTTCGTAAGGAACTATCAGCCTTCACTCACTCTTTCTTGGTTGGTTGAAAAGTCGAGATTAAATTAAACTCTCTATTCTGTTGGTAAGTGGCAGAGGCTACTAAGTATGCTTTGTGGGATTAATAAATTTGGAATATCATTAACTATCAATAACATAAATCCGACTCAACATAATTGAGCAAAATTGATGAGAAGCTTACAAGATAAGAACTTACAAGGACTTAAAGAGGGTCATTCAAAGAAAGATAAGAGAAGCAAAAGAGAAAGTGTTGGAGGAGAAATGCCAAGAGATGGAATTCTTCCAGAACGAATTTGATGAGGTCAATGTACATAGAAGAGTGAGAGAAGAGACAGGTAGGCTAAAAAGGAAAACTGTTGGTCGGAAGGCTTGTAAATGATGGTGGAGATCTGATAGTTGATAGAGAGGCCATTAAAGAGGCTTGGAAAAAGTATGTAGAACAGCTATTCTTTGATGAAAGAGATGAAAGAGAAGAACCACCTGCAATGCAAATACGTGTATGTCATTATAAGTGTATAATGGTAAATGAAGTCAAAGCTGCTATTAGTGCTATGAGAGAAGGAAAGACTCCAGGACCAGGTGGGGTGCATTCAGAATTTTTTAAACTTTTAGACGATGGATCAATTAGATTCTTGACTGAAATATTCAATCAAATATACAACTCTGGAAACATCCCAGATGAATGACTGATATCATAATTTATAATATTACCAAAAAAAGCAAGGTGCCAAAAAATGTGGTGACTATAGAACCATTAGCCTCATGAGTCACATGTTGAAGCTGTTCCTCAAAATTATTCACCGGAGAATCTACAAGCTTCGTGAAGAAAGAGTTGCATACACACAGTTTGGTTTCATGAAGGGAGTAGGTACAAGAGATGCCTTGTTTTACCTACAGGATTTGTTCCAGCGGTGTAGTGACATGAACTGTGATGTTTTTGCATGTTCTATTGACTACAAGAGGGCATTTGATAGGATTCAGCACGTGAAAATGATGGAGATTTTGAGGAACACAGGAATGGATGAGAAAGATCTTCAAATAATTCAAAATCTGTATTGGAATCAATCCTCCACTATAAGGATCAGTGCTGAAGAGCAAACCAATGCAATTGACATTCTTCGAGGCGTTAGGAAAGGTTGCATCCTTTTGCCATTGATATTTAATCTTTATTCAGAGGAAATCTTCAGGGAGGCTCTTGACAATACTGAAATGGGAGTCCTGTTGAATGGAGAACGCTTGAACAACATTCGATATGCGAATGATACTGTAATATTCTCTGACAGCAAGGACAGCCTACAAGAGCTTTTGAACAAGATAGGAAGCATTAGTGGAAAATATGGCTTGGAAATAAATGTGTGCAAAACTAAGTTCATAGTAATTAATAAGGGAGCGGTAGGAGGATGTGACTTGATGCTTAACAACAAACCAAACGAGAGGGTATCACAGTTCACTCATTTGGGAACTTAAATCAATGAGAAATGAGATCATTCTCAGGAATTAAGATGCAGAAAAGAAAAAGCAAGGGCTGTATTCAGTCAGATAGCAAAACTGTTCAAGAGCCACAACGTTAATATGAGCATCAAGATTAATCTCCTCCACTGAAAAAATATGGCCTGCTGAAATTCGTTCTCCAAGGAACTATTTATGGCAAAAGAGGACCAGGAAGAAGAAGAATATCATAGCTGAAAAACCTGCGTACCTGGTACTCGAAGACTACAACAGAACTTTTCAGGATGGCTGTAAATAATATAGCCATAGTCAGACTGATCGCCAATATTCGGAACGAATAGGCACTAGCAGAAGAAGAAGATGAGGAGCTCGGGTGGGAGCTTAAATGATAATCCAGTGTTCTAATTCCGAATTAATAATTTATATATACTTTTAAGTAATAATAAAAATTAACTTGTATTCAGTCAGTTTCATCCCTATTATCTTTAGCCCTAAAGCAATGTTGCATTGTTTACTTTTAAACAAATGTTTGAGTTTTTAGACTTCGTTGAACTTCAAATAGAATGAAGTACTTGAAAGATGTTGCTTCAAATCAACTTAGTCCTTCATCAACGAAACTCCCATCCATTAATTTTCATGTTCCTCTTCCTAATGTTAATGAGATAGCTGAATATTAATGTTATAGCTGGATGTTAATATGGAATAAAAAATCATAGTACAGAGCGAGAAATGAGAACCATAAACAGGTATCAGATGGATTGATCGAATGATATTTTGCTGTTAAAATCCAAGGTGAATAGAAGAGTACTCTTCTGTACACCTTGGTTACTATCTTTCCTCCTATAGTGTTATGAACTATCATATTTTAAAGACGTCCAAGACTCATTATTACATACCGCATTGTTAAAATCCTATTCATTTGACTGAAAATTTCTACTCTATTATCCAATTAAACTTAAGTCATCATATTTTGATATTTTGCTGGGAAAATAGTTAACTCGAGAAACACTTGATAGAAAGGGCTCATAACAGTAAAACAGCACTATCTCAAACAAGCAAGTGTGATTAAAAGGTCCAAGCACGTACTCTGCAACTGAATTTTGCACTGCAGTAGCAGTTTATGCCTTCGCCAAGTCTCAATGGACTAGGGCGCTCATGAAATAAATCCAATATTAACTCTTTCACATCCGACGCCTAATAATAAACTTTCAATGTATACGCCGTGAAAAATCGTTGAGTTTTCTTATATTTACAACTTGTTTGGCTCATAAAACTGCGCAATGACTAGAAATCAATTATTTCTTCTTATAGCTATCCTTGGTGATGGATACCGTTGAGAAAGATTGGAATGAATCACTTTGAGGAACGGGAAGGGTCTGATCCAATAACTTGTAGCAATTTTATTGTTTGTCCGTGAGAAAATGATCTTATCGCTGTTCGCTGAATACACTGTATTTGTTTGTTTGTTATGGTGAAGCCCACATGAGCTCATAGGCTGTATAGTATTGTATAGTGTTTTATATATTGTGTATATTATAGTACTCAACATCTTTAATTCATATTGTTCTATCATCCATGTATTATGATAGAGTTTCCATCCAAGAACCTCAATATTATTTATTTTCAAATCTAGTCTTCGTAATGAATACCGCTGGAATAAATTGGAATGAATCACTTTAGCCTATATGAATACAGGAATGTAACAGATGGAATAATTTTCACCAATTTCTTCAAGAGAAAATGAACTAATCGCTATTCGTTGTATTGTACTCAAAATTAGCAATAGTATTATTAGATTCAGGTGATAAATTGAAAATAAATTCCATGATTAATTATTAATAATGCGTGACCATGGTACCGGTATATGGGAGCTTCATGTTCATATTGTTCTTGAATTTTCGATAGCGCATCCTTTTTTTCATAAATGTATGAATTTTATTATTCAACTGTAAATTTCGTTACCTTGTTTCTGGCTTCGATATTATAATTATGTATTGACAACAGAAAGTATAATATAACTCATATTAATTGCATATACTCTTGTTTCTTTTTGTCGATCATTCCTTTCATCTAAAGTTAGTTCGTGTTTTTTCAGTAGGGTTATCAGTTTTCTTCTTCTAATTACAATTTCACTCATTCTGATGGATAATCAGAACTTGTTTTGAATTTCATATTTGCCGTCTAGTTTGAAAGATAAGTTCATCATTAGTATGTTGATAGATATGAGTGATTCAATGAATAAAACAAGTTGATTATGTTCCATAACTTTAAATGCACTTTGCATATTTATTAATTCTTATCTTTGTGTCAAACCACTTCGTAGTGCAATGATTCCTTAGTGGAATAGAAAGGATCATCTCTTGAGTATTATAGTAGCACATGTTGAGAGCTGAATGGTATAATAAGGAAGGAGTCAACGTTTCAACAAGAATAACTGGAATGTCCAACCATTCAACGGCTCATCTCCTTGTAAACTCCTTCCCCTACTCTGTCTCATCACTGAGAATAACAATACAATGCTCCCAGCGCAATTTTGTCTCTTGTTCTCTAGTTTAGTCTCTATCTTCATTACGTTCTCCCATCCACCATCTTCATCTAGGTTTTCACCTTGTTGGTCGCAAGAACTATCCAACATTTCGAAGAACTCATTAACGTCTACCACCGCATTACCAACTTCTTCCTCCTCTCACAACCATAAACATCTTTTTTCTCTCTTTTTCTCTGTTGTACTCTCCATTCTTGCTTCTTCCTTCCTCCCTCTCTCTCTCTCTCTCTCTCTCTCTTTCTCTCTATCTCACACCCTCCTAAAACTCTCTCTAACTTTGTTATATTCTCAACATCCTGATTTCTTTTTCTTCGTTACACTCATGGTCCAGCTTAGTTTCTCTCTCTTTCCTCTATCTTTCCCTCCTCACACTCTTTCCTCTTACCCCCTGCTTTCTCTCTTTTCTTTTTCTCTCTCTTTTCCCTCTCACCCCTTTTCTTCTCTCTCTATCACCTTTCCCCCCAGGGCGAGTCTCTCATTTTCTCTGTCACTTCCTTTGTTATGCACTCATCAACCTGTATCTTCGTTCTCGCACTCTCTCTCTTACTTTCTTATGCAATCATCTTCCTCCGTCTTCATCCTAGTCTCCGTCTTCATCTTGTTATGAGCAGAAGTTTTTGCAGCGTCGAGTTAAACTCGCGCCCGACTTTCCACTAATGAGGACAGTCTGTGGACACCAGCGTTCCCAACCTTATTCTGTGCCTTCTTGACAAGGCGAAAGTTTTTGCAAAAACATTGGTACTCTCCTTGCGTCTTTCTTCGCCACACTGAAACAGAATGTGTAGACTAGTTAATTTACAGTTGAAATAGCTTTCATTGTACGCTTAACGTCTTCCTGGGGAAGTAATTGCTTCACGTGAACTCGTTCATAAGAATTAATTTGTTTCATGAACAATGTGTGGAAATATGTTGCAGTCTGTCTGCTCGATGACTAAGTACTTTCAATTACGAATTTATCCCAATTATTAACTTCCATTGGAAGAGAGAGCTCTTCTTGGGCAACTCAATAAAGGTGAGCTATGATGAATCATGGATCAAGTAAAATGAATCATGATTGAATAAGATTGATACAAAAATCAAAATTGATAATCTAAGTGGAATTGAGACTGACTCGGAGGGAAATTAATCCAAACTGCAATGGAAAACTCTGAATCATGTACTGTATTTCTGAATTTCTGAAACTAGTTCGTTGTCTTAATTTTTTTATCTTTAAACTTTTACTGCTTATAGATCAACAATAGAAAAGGATGAAGATGATTTGTTACATCTAAATGGTGATGGAGAATCTTTTGAATCTTAGCTATTAGGACAAGCAACGAGTTCGTGATGAACGGAAATCAAACAGTAATAAAATTATGTTTCTTGAAGTATCCTACTAATTTTTATTTTTCAGATGATTTTTATTCTCAGAAATTCCAAATATTGATGTAACTACTCCTTATTTTCCGCAAGTACAGATTATTCCACGGATATTAGAATACTAGTATAATAGAATACCAGTAGCCTATTCTAGTAGGCTATCCGTGGATGATTCTATTCTTGGCTGTGAATTCTCCGAAACAAAATCCGACAATGTAAGCCATCTAAATATGTCAATCATATGAACGGAAAGCATGCTTGAATTCATCATATTCAATTGTAATTGAATCAATTCTATTTGGTTCATCATGATATAATTGAGACTGGAATAGATTGGAAATCGTAGCCGAAATGTACTAGGATCTATTAATTATTCCATACGTTCCGATGAAACCCAATCTCATTGCCAGATAACATTCTACAATTCATATGATAGCTGTCATGCTGTAGTTAGCATTCCTCTATTTATATTATTAAGTATGTTCTAGTATGTATAATACCCACGCAGTATGCTCAATGCAGATTTCACCCACACTCTTGATAAATTGAAGTACATGTATTTCAAAATTCATTATAGCTGTCATAACAATATCCATCATAATTTGGATAATTATGATGTTCATAAAAATCCTATTTTGGTGATAATGGAAGAGTTAAATGCTACACAATAAAACAAACTACTTTGGTGTAGAGTAGTACTTAATTAGTCTTATTATTGTTATTATTTTCGAGTTTATGAAGCCCATAAATGTGTAATCATACCTATTTTAAAGCTATTTCATTATTGTATTCCGATGCAACTCTGTCAGGAAACTATTATCCCATGCGGCGGGCAACGTATCAGGGATGATAATATGTTACAGGTATGAATGATGAACATAGACAAATATTTCTGACTATAGTGTACAGAGTTATACTGTCTATGTATAGACCTCCGTCAACCATTTTGAGGAAAGCTCAGGCCACTACATTCAACAATCTCCAAGCATTCTAATACGTAGTCTAGAATGATTTGTTTAACGATTTAAATTGAAAGGAATTTTTAATCCAGATCTATTGGTTTCTTGATTCTTCATGACAAAATTTGTATTCAATGAATGAAAGTTATTCATTGAATCATTTTTATTGATTGACTTAGATCCCTTAACTGACATTAGGTTATAGAATAGGCCTACAATCAACTCTCTAATGCACTCACGTTTCAAATTGAAGTTAGATCCCATAACATCTTTCATTTGCTCTTTAATGCTATACAATAGTATCAGCTATTCAGAGCATGTTCAAGCAAGATTCAAAGCATGTAGGCTATCACAATAGGATGCGACTTCAATATGATTACAACTCAGAAACCTCCTGTTCTGAAAGTCTTTAGTGTTAAATATATGATGTATCGCTCCTTACAATCACTTTCTCAAACATATCTGCCATACTACCTAACACAACTATATCGTTCAATGGTACTCAATCATATTTTGAGCAAATTCTGCCTTACGATTAACAGAATGTTATACTGTACTCTACATGATTCTGAGCGGGTTAGCGCTTCTATAAGGATACTATTCAGTATATCATTACCATTGCCGATTTAGTCTTGTACCCTTGAATCAATTTCAAGCTTCACACCTCAGAGCCACTCATAGTCCTTTGCATGAACTGCGATAAACATCTTTTCATCGTGTTCTGCAAGTGACACCTCAATGAAAGCGCTAGCGGTATCTTACGGTTGAATTCTGAAACCATTGTAGGGCTGAACTCCACTCAAGACACCGTTCTTCACAATCTAGAATGTTTGTTTATGCCTCTGAGATGTTCATACAATATGAGAACCTTTATTGATTATTATGTTCTAGATATTACTTTTCTTCTTTGTATAATTTATTTACCATCCACACTCATCAGAATCATTCATAACCGATTAATTATATAAGGTATAGAAAAATAATTTATTTTCATCATTAATTAATATACAATTTATACTATGATTCATCATAATCTGCAAGAGGAAAACTAGGCTTAGCCTGAATATTTCTATTCCCAATCTTGATGAGTGATCAAGTTCGAATATCGAGAAGTTTAGATTGAATTGATACTTGAGCTGTATTAGAAGAATTCAAATATCATTTGAGTTGATATCTTCGAATTGGTTCTAAAGTATTTATTATAAAAGGCCAATAGATTAAACTATTCAAAATAATTAAATCAGTTTTTGTATACAGCGAAAGACTTACTGTAGGATAAGAAAGAATGGAGTATGAAGTAGGATGAGATAATAAAATATTGATGCAAATATTCCATAAATTTGATAAATTACTCTGATTCATTTATAATATGACAAATATGTTGGGGATCATTCAGTGATTGAAAGACTGTTACAAAGAATATAGAAGTAATGGGAATTTGTGAGTCTCTCTGTTTCTCTGGCTGATGACTCTAATATCGGTCGACAATCATAAGATTACGAAACTTTGGTAACAGAACGAGAAAATTCAAAATGAAATATGACCTAGAAGTTGTCAATCACAGGAAAACAAATAACAGTGAGCCTTTCAATAACTTCTTGGCTGAGCTCTCCCTCCAATGTTCCTTCTCTGTTTGGCTCTCAGAAATTATTCCTCTCCCCGATATGTGTTAACTTGCAAAGAGCATCTTTGAAATGTCACGTTCCAGCTGCGCTCTCAATAGAAGTGAATGCACGTGAAAGATTCACGTTGTTCTCTGCATAAACACTGTCTTCAAAAAGCAATTTCGAGCCGGAAATTCAGAAGCAATATTCGAAATTCCAAAATTACAATAACTGCCGAGTAAGCCAACTCTTGATTTGACTCGAAATCGCATGGGAACGTTTTCAGCTGAGAGTAATCTATATTCCCCCAACGAATTATTCATTTCGAACACGACAACAAGCCTCTTCATTTGCGCACTAATTTCATCATTCCACTTCAAAAGCTAGATGTTTTCGTGCTCGAATTAATTGATACTAATTAAGCGAGAGTGTTAAACTTTCTCATACCGAGAGCAATTTCGCCGCTCCCGCTATTGTGTTTTAATGATGCTCTAGGAGCTGACGAATACATTCTCAGCAATCATCAACTTTCGAGCTCTTGAGGTTTGTCGCTGATTTTATATTTCATGTCTCCAAGGAACCCGAGAAATACTTGACCTTTCAAATCATTCAATAGAAAATATTGATCATTCATCGATAATTGAGGAGTGTAAAATTATTTTTAGTCCTGTACAAAATCTATAATCTATTTTTGAGGTGGAGTCTGCTCCATCGAATTAGAACATATTTATTCTGAAGTATGAATAAAAATGAGAATTAAAAAATATAAATCTCAATTAAGCATCAGTAGTCTATAATTAACAAAAATATCAATTATTATGACTGTAGTTTAATCATGAAATATGCACGCCAATCTTTACCGACGTTCGTCAAAGTTCATCTCACAAAAAAAAGCTTGGAGTTGAATTTACATCTATTGACGCTCGAAACGTAGGCCTATGTAATTATTCAAAATGCATGAGAAATATGAGATTGATTGAGTATTGATGTAATACAGATAACTTATAAAGGAATATTATATTTGGTGGCCTCACTATCAATATAGCATCACTATACATTCAGCAGTACTAATGCTATGGGCAATTTCTACAACTGTTACCAGTAGTCCCTATGCCCCTATAATTTTAACGATATAACGATGAGTTTACTCCGATAACAATACTATTGAGGCAGCATAACTTGTGAAGGAGCTGTATAGGCAGCCCGCTTGTCAGGATGAAGAACGGTGTCAACTTTTCTTGCAACATTATTTCTAGAACATCAATAAGAATACTGCAACATACATATACATCAATAATAATACTGTAATTATCCAATACCGTACTTATTATCTTTCAAATCCGGTTGGAATCGGAATGGAGGTTTTTTGTAGCCTCTGGACCGTTTTTGAAGAAATTCAATTGAAATTTTTTCAACTCCTCCCTTCTAGAACTAGGCTATTTGTCTGAAACATCTTCCTCGAAAAATCGCAATTAGATGCCTCTCTGACTATTCTCACTGTTCTTTATTTTCAATTCCTCTTCAAACAAAATTTGATTACTCAGCTACTCAGAATCTATTTCTGAGAAAAGTGAGCGTTCTCGTAACTAATACTCTGTGAAACCGGGAAACTTCTGACCGTTTCAGCTATTAATATTCAGACTACTGTGAAGGATCCAATTACTACTAATTCTGACGACAGACTTCCTCTAATACCAGGCCTGTGGTAACAGTCTCCATGAAGCTCGACTTCAAGCTCTACTAAGAGTTACTCTTCGAGTGGAATTACTCAGTAGGCGTGGGATTATCCCCAACAAAACTTTTCTCTCAGATATTGAAACCAGAATTATTATCAGTGAACTAGAATCGAATCGTTGAATGGGAATCAAAATGAACAATTATCTAATATAGAACATATTAGAGTCTTCGTGTAATAACATATTGCTTTTCAACTATCTTGTACGAGGATACCACATTTGATTTGAAGATGAATTATCAGTATAGTTTATACGGGGAAATAGAGTTTGCATTACCCATAGCGAATCTGGGAATATTTATACTGTGAGCGCTTCTGTTGCTTTGTAAGAATTGATTTATAATAATAAGCTCACTCATATTCATTTCTTATTCGATGCAAGTATGAAAGTAGACTCAGTCTATTTTTCAGAAACAATTGGTTTCTATCAAATTACTTGAAGCATTCTTTACTATTAAGGCATCTTAATAGTTCATTCTTTGAGTGGCATCTTATGAAAATTAAATTACTCACTGGGAAAAGTAGGCTATTATTTCAACATGGAGTAAAACACACAAATCACGAGTTTCTAGAGAATAACAAACAAGCTTCAGCACTTATGGTGCAATCTTAAATAATTATTGAATTCATCTATGGAAGTAAGAAAGGAATAGAATTGTTTATTGTTTAGAAGAAGTTAGCTATCATGTTTACATTGAGGGATGATACTCGTAGTTCTAATCTTTTTAGTGCGGTGCAATCAGTTCAAAAAAGGCCGAACCTCAACATCCAAAGAGAAAGGACGATTCCTACGCCAACTTGTTCTTTACAACCCCATTATTGTTTGGTGAAAAGTTACACCCCTATGAGCGTCGGGTTTTTGGGGGAGGGGGGGGGTTTGAAAGGTGCAAAATTTTAGTTTTTTGTGAATTGTAGCCGAACCAAGCGTCGGACGAAAAAATTTCATGCATGTTGTTTCTAGAGAACAAAATTTGGAAGAGATTGAGACCAATCACAACTCTGTATCATCAACCGTTTCCAAATTACAATTTTTTGAAAACTCCATATTTTTTCACAGGAATTATTCTGTTACTTTAAAAGCTTGTAACTTCGAATTGGAAACACTTGCATCCGTATTTCAAAATCCCTCTCGGCGAAATTCATTTCTCTTTAATTTGAGACCAAGTAAAAATATTTTAATATTTTTTTTGTACGATAAAATGTAATTTTAGGGGATTTTAGGGATGTAAGGGTTTTTTTAAATCCAAGTAAAAATATTTTAATATTTTTTTTGTACGATAAAATGTAATTTTAGGGGATTTTAGGGATGTAAGGGTTTTTTTAAATCGCTGTAGCACATGAACCACTAATCATAGAAGGGTGAATTTGGTCTCAAATTAAAGATAAATAAATTTCGCCGAGAGGGATTTTGAAATACGGATGCAAATGTTTCCAATTCAAAGTTACAAACTTTTAAAGTAACGGAATAATTCATGTGAGAAAATATGGAGTTTTCAAAAAATTGTAACTTGGAAACGGTTGTTGATACAGAGTTGTGATTGGTCTCAATCTCTTCCAAATTTTGTTCTCTAGAAAAAACATGCATGAAAGTTTTTCGTCCGACGCTTGGTTCGGCTACAATTCACAAAAAACTAAAATTTTGCACCTTTCACCCCCCCTCCCCCAAAAACCCGACGCTCATAGGGGTGTAACTTTTTACCAAACAATAAAGGGGTTGTATAGAACAAGTTGGCGTAGGAATCGACCTTTCTCTTTGGATGTTGAGGTTCGAGTCCAATTGCACCGTACTATTTGCCAGCATTTTGAAATCTGTTAGAAATCAGCTCGAAATGCGTAAATGAACGGAAACTGAGATAAGAGTGAGAACGTCTATGGCAATCGTCGATAGAAATCAGACTATTTCCCTTGCCAATGATAATATTCAGTGAAAAACAATCTCAGATGATCACTATTCCACACCACTTGTTAGTTTGTACAAATCGGGATCAGGGCGTGTCCCGTGATACAGCATGGTGGGGCCACGCTTCATCGGTATGCGATCCGCTCCCGGGCAGATATACCATATTTTCCGAGAGCTGAGAAGACACTCCGTCACAATATGAATGTATTAAAACGGCGTGTCTTCCCGGTTATGGGAAATATAGTATATCTGCCCCGGGAGTGGATCACATACCGATATTTCCCGTAGGCTGAGAAGACACGCCGTTTAAATGTAAAGTGTATTAAACGGAGTGTCTTATCAGCTTGAGCGAACTATAGTCGCCGATCGGGGCCGGATAACAGCAAGACACGAGCACAACAAACTGCATAAGGTCGGAAAGAGCGGCTTAAAACGTGTCCTGAATCCGCAATAATTCCATCAGCACAACTGGAAACAGCACATTGTCAGAAAACACTGTATGCTATGGTCTGTCCAAGCAAAGAAGACATTTTGATAAGAAGATGAAATTCCTCCAGCTCGATCAATATTGGTTTGGAAATTATAATTTTCAAATTTCAAATTAGAATGTTTTCTAAAATTCAAGACCAAATTTTTCATTCTTGGATCAATATTGACCGATCTGGAGTCACTTTACCATCTTACCAGAATGTCTTCTCTGCTTGTACAGACTACAACAGTCCGACCTGGCCTTTATCTTGCAGTTCTAAATTTATTCTGCAAACATGTAGGTTGAAATACTTGGTACAGGTACTATTACTTCACTATAAATGTTATATTACACTGTATTCTCTCACGAGGAATCTGTACTGAATACGAGATTGTCATCTGAATACTGATTAGTGATTATTATGTGAATTGAGTTGCATAATTTAATACATAAAACTATGTTGAGTTGTAATAGTTTCATGAATTAAACTATTTCATTACCGTACATTCAATATTTCAAATACATTTCATCTGTTGTTCAAGTGTTAAACGATCAGTAATAATAATTACCAATTATTATTTGATACCATTGGACATCAATACCCTAAAGTTAACCCTGGTGCAATCTTGAAAATAGAACTTAATTCAGCATTGTGATTTTTATTCCTCCCTTAATTGAATCTACAAATAATCCTAGTAAGATTTGTATCTCAACAGTTTTTTTTTTTATTTCGGAAGCTCCTTAGAACATTCAATTATTTCTCTCATCATTTACTAACACTCAATTATTATTAAAGAGTTCTTCCTTCTGCACAGAATACCATCTTGCTATTGAAACTATGAACTAAACGCAGTTCCTTATTCTGAACTGAGTAGAACCTGTTGTACAATGGAAACGCCGGCAGGAAATATTTTAATTATTCAGGCTGGAAACAGAGGCCGTTCCAATTTGCAATGTGAACTCAATTGCTCCACCTATATTTGCTTCGGTTGCTCGACTGAGACAAACCCACTTGGCGTTCCTTTTATTCCCTCTCTCAGCTATAATTTAAACCAAGAATGCCTGCCTACGTAGTTCCTGCTATTTCCATACTACGCTCTTCTTAAATTTCCCTTATCCTACACAGTTTCCATATTACGTTCATCTTAAATTTTCCCGCGTTACAGTTTCGCACCGAGTTCCGGTTATCAGTGACTAGCCAAGCGCGTTATTGAAGCGAGTTTCCGAATTCCGATAGAGATTGCATCGATGAACCTGGAACGGAAACGGACTCAAACCACCCGTAAATACAATAACTGTGTGAGTGAGTGCAACTCAATTATTGATTAATGGACCGACCGAGCTTCAATGCAATTGCACCGGATTTCAACGACAATCAATCAGAAATGAATACTAATATTACATCGGGTTCTCCACGAACTTTTGAACTCATTTTCCTTGACGACAAACAATCGACAAAAACCGTATTTCCGTTAATCCATACAGTCGAGATGCTTCACTGATTAAAATTCAATTCAACGTAACACTGACCTAGTTTTTATTCGTAGAATATTCATTCCTGTAATCCCATGGATGAATTCCACCCACTAGTAATCAACTGGTAAACATGGTAGATCAATACTTCATCATTTTTAGAAAAATGTTATTAAAGAGTGATATTTGTTGGTGAGTGCTTTGGAATAAATTATACCCCTGTAGGGATCACGCGTTCTATTGAGTTCAAGCTTTTTATGTCAGATCAAGAGTAAATGAGATTAGGACACCTCATTAGAGTTCATAATAATCCTAGAAAAAATGTTCTACCATCAGCTCTATTTTTCGAAGTTTATTCTATGAGCTCTGCTAATCATGAATGCACTCTGTTCTCACTGAAACGCATGAATAGCTCTTCCCCGTATTGGATTAGTTAAATATGCTCACTAAAAATGGAATATTTGTTGATATCGGTACTAAATTGCTATATTTTCTGCATTAAATATTCATTCTACAGCATAATTCTGTATTTTATCAGCAATCTGTTTTTTCAATAATGCTGTTAATCAACTAATTCTGTGTGAATCAACTAATTAGTTTATTCAAAGCTTATAAAAAAATTGCCAAAAGACCATCAATTTTATCATGTATAGTTCCGTATCATTCAGATCATTCCGTATCATTCGTATAGTGTGTACATTCAGATCTATTCATCGAATGATCTGAGTATATTTTCAGGGAGTATAGCGTTAATAAAGTCTATTTTATCAACAACAAAAAAACTGCATGAAATTTGTCCCAAACCTCATAGATTCCATGACAATTTGTGATCTCATATTAGATTGATTGGAATACAGTGTGCTATACGAATTCTGATCCATATGAACTGTAGTGAACTATTGATCGTCATTTATGGCAATTTTCTTTGTGTATTGTTCTTCATTCATTAATATTATTCCATTAATTTCAACTTCCTCTCAATATTATTACTCAGCCCACTGAAATGAACAATAACAGTAGAATTTAAATGTCTACAAGATTCAGTATAACATGCTTTTTTCAAGCATCAACCTTCGAAACTTCCAAATTCAAGATTGCAAAGGATCTGTCAAATATTGGATTTGAAATGATTGGATAATTCGAATTGAAACATTCGAAAAGACAAGAGCGATGATCACTCATCCAGAAATGCTAGTAAATCTGTGAGACGTGAATCGCCAAACGAGTTTACATCTGGAACATTTCGATCGAAAGCGATCAGTCTTAATTCGGAATCACATTTTTTATATCCGCAGAGAACGGTCTCAGCCCATTCCCTTACACAGAGATAATTAAGAATACAACCGAAACGTTACTCCTTATTTCAGCAGGATTTTCATTAATCTCCTATCTAGGCTACTTGAAATGAATAATACATGACTTTCTACAACCAACATTTGAAAAGTCAGGTCATAGAAAAAATCTTCAACTTGGAGAGTTTTTTACGCTAATATTTTAACAATGTTGATGTTCAACAGATAATTAGCACAATCCCTGGAAACAAACCATTTATATTGGAAGTGGTAGGATAATAAGTTATTGTATTTGAGTTTTCTGCTGCATATTATATTCTTACCATAAATATTTAACACATCAATCTATACGAACTGTTATCATAATATTTACATGACTATAATAATAATAATATTCGTGTAACCTGGCTGGCTCAGGTCTGGTGTCAGAGTTTTCAGGTCGCTCCTGAACAATTTCAGGGCCTCTGACATGACTTAACGACTGTTTTTAGGCAGCCGGGACCGACGGCTTAACGTGTCCATCCGAAACACGGGGAAGTGGCTTGAGAAAAATTCCTGGTCTGACCTGGGTTTGAACCCGGGACCTTTGGATTGCAAAGCCAGCACTCAACCCACTCAGCTACGCCACCCCCTTATTTACATGACTGTTTTGATAATGGTCCCATGACTATTTTAGTTATGGAGACTCACTAATGATCTATCAAAAAGCAGCTCTTATAATTATATAATATTATTTTCTCTTGTTGTTTCATTAATCCACATAACATCATTCTGAATAGTGTAAAATTCAGATTGGAAGCACATATTTTCATACTTATATGTTATATTCTGGAACTCGCGAAAGAAAAGAAGATTCTTGATGAAAAAGTTTGTGATTTCTGAAGATTCGCGAGAAAAGGTATACATGAACTAGCCTTCATTTAGTCTGCTTAACTTATTAATTACAAGCATATATTCGCATCTTTGAAATTTCTCCATTCCTGTAAAATATCAGCTAATGTATATAATTTACTAGCCGGCAGGCTCGCTTCGCTCGCCTTCTCCGCCTAGCCAGGGGGCTCCGCCCCCTAGACCCCCGACAGTATCAGCAGTGTCAGTGAGTCAAACAGGCTCGATTCACTCGCCTGCAAAACCTCTGTCAGTGTCAGCTGAGATAAACAGGCTCGCTTCGCTCGCCTGCAAATTACATTAGAAAAGGTTTGCTTTGATCATCATTCATCCCTTAGCAGGGTTCTTTTGGGTGATCGTTTAGCTATTCCATTACCTTAGCTCAACTTGGTATATAATTTGAACGTATTTAGTTCAGTAGTTTTTGTGAAATAATCGAAAGAGCAGTTTCCAAACATTGGAAAACTTTATTACAGTCGTAACCTCGGAAGGGTATCGAAATTCTATTGAACACAGCTTTTCTGGACCTAATCTGGACCTGCTTACCAAATTTCAATATTTTTTGCAAATTGGTTCTCGAAAAATCTAAGAAAAACTCCAAAATAGTAAAACACTAATAATGGGCGAAACCTTGGGAAGTATATCGGACATAGGTTGAAACGTGATTCAATATCTTCCAGATTAGTTCATCTATAATCTCGCTGAACCATTGAATTTGCAGTTAGGATTGGTCGTATCAAGCCGAAAGATATGCAACCCGCAATACATATACAATTTTGAAAACCTGATTACAGGCGTAATCTTGAACGGATTCAGCAAATATTTTAACACAACATTTCTAGACCTTATCTGAACCTGCCCACCAAATATCAACATTTTCTACCGATTGGTTCATAAGTTGAGAGAACACCGAAAAGCTATAGAAAAACTCAAATATTTGGCGTATCCTTGAAAAGTTTTTAAAATCCGTTCTTAGCGCGCGTCTAAACGTTCAACTGAACATGCCTGCCAAATTTGAACGCATTCGGTTCATTGGATTTTTAGTTCTGGTGATGAATGAACCAGTGCCATTTCGCTTTTATACATAGAGATACATAGAACTGGTCTTCATGAAGTCTGCCAAACTCAATACAATTTGCATAAAGCAAATCACCCCATTTTTGAAATCGCTTCATTCATGTAAAATATTGGCTGTAAAAGTGAGATACTCGATGTTCTTCAACATTTATGAGCTCACACGTACCTCAATGGGCAATCTCAATTTATTTCCATGTTCTTAGTTGCAAGGACGAGGCACAATATCTTCATAAAATGAATCGTTCCATCATAAACTACCCAGCAATTTAAAACTATTTTCAATTTTCGCAGTATCCTATAGAAGGCTGAGCATCTTGTTAGAATGAACCCTCACTGTGAAAAGTTACCTGAACGGCTGGCCCGCTCAATATAATAGTAGCTCATCTCGTTATATAACACTTTGAAAGAGATTTCTGCGCTCTTGGAAGCATATCGGCTACGATACATCCACAAGAGTCTCAACTCTTCTTCAAGTTTCAACGGCAAACTACCGAACCTCAGGCTACATATTTCGTTTCTATGCGTTATCCACAACACACTCTCAGCCGCATCTTCAGAATCTTCTTCAGAGTTTTCTCATCTCCTTTTCCCATCCTTCTCACTCTAACTATCCAGTCACACTCTCTCACTCTATCTTACACGTGACTCAGTTTTCTAGTCGACTCCCAACTTTTATACGACACAACAACTTTCTTGTAAAAAGTTTTCAAACCGCACCCCCGCACTAAAGATAATTAAGGACAGCCAACACCGAGTTCCCTGCAATTTGCAGTTCGCCAAACCAATTAAGATGATAGCATAAGTTCAGCATGTTTCAAGAAATGAGCGTGAAACAACTCAAGCAGCCTCTACACACTGAATTACTGTGAATTGTCATGAAATATCGAAAGTTGAGCATTCAATCTGTTGCTTAACAATTTTTAGTGGTTTGGATGTTCAAGGTTCTTGTCTTATAATCTTCTTCCTCATCCTATTATATTACTTCAGAATCTGGTCATTTTATGATTTACTTTCATACTGATTCAACATCACATATGAGAGAATAGGTTTTCAATTTTAAATAAAATCATGTAAGGTATCGTGATTCAACTACCAAGATGAAGAGTCTTCATCATGGTTCCAAAAACATTTGTATTCATTTGTGTATTTTTACACCAACTCTGCACACGAACACTAAAACATTTTTGAACTCATTCATACACTGTTTCCACTAAGAACACTTCGCAATAGATCCTTGTACTTGCTAATACAGTATTTTGATAGTGATCTCAAAAACAATTTCAAATTTATTATCAAATGATACGAGTGAATATTTTCATATTTAATTTTCAAATCAAATAAATTATGAATCACAGACATTTGAGAACTTATATTATCGTTAGAATCGAATAACATTATTTCCAGGAATAATAATTCCTAATGACTGTTGGAAGAATGTTTTGAAAATAGTGACTAGTCCCATTAAAAAGATTCATACCACAACGATAGAATAGATCACTTCATTCTTGACAACCTAGGGGGGGGGGTGGTAGGGAGCGAAATTAAGGCGTAGTTTGCCCCCTCTAAAACGTAAAATCGTGCAGAAGACTGATAGTGTGATACTATAGAACAACCTTCAATTTTCCACAATCAGCTTAGGTAAATGAACCGGAAAACTGAAGTTTGCATAGGAGACGCACCAAGTCAATATTGAAATATTGATTGTCATAAATCATTTGCTCCATGTGCCACTCTTCATTGAAGCGTGGAATTGCAATAACTCGTCGAATCACAATTTGTTTTTTGATCTATCACAATTTTCCGCCAACAAAGAGGTTGGGATCAGGTGCTGCTTGACCCCATCGAACAAATATTCAGAGCGGCGCATGAAGCAATTTCTTTCGAATTTCGGCCACAACGGAGGCAGAAATCAGGTTTGGCGACATATTGTGCTTCAGACCGAACATTTTCGCTTGAGCGATCATGCAGCTGAACGCGGCGCAACTCATTCATGCACGAGCGTAACGCGTCCAAACCGGCGTAATTAAGCGTCGACTGTAATTTTTAATGTGCGGAAACGCTTCACAAAGGGCGAATCGTGTTCAGACAATTTCAGTCGTTTTCAGCTTTCGTTCAAATCTAATTCACCTTAATTGCGCATAAAGCAACATAACGAGAGATGGTCCAATGAAATACCTCGTTACGAATTTCATTATCTAATGTACGGCATCCCCTACTCAAATAGAAAAATATATATTCTCAGAACTCAGTCTAAAAAAGAACGGCAACTATTATAATACTCGTTTCCTGGTTATTCCAAAAATGGCTATTTCAGTCGTTACAATCTATTTCTACACAATTTCATTTTCATTGAAATCCATTAGCTGATTAGCTGCAATTCCAAGTGAGTTCAGGGACCATTCCAGCTTAGAATAGCTTACTTAAAAAATTCAGTCTATATTTTCAAGATAAGAATTCAACATTCTATAATGTATAAAGTTTAATAATATTGTAATTGATTAATCCGACTTCTTGCTTAGATTCCAATAATTGTTCATATTTCACTTACATCAATTTTGTTGCATACGCTGAATAATGATAGTACAATCCCAATAAGAAACCTCTGCCGTTTCTCAAGAGAATGGACCTGTGAACAGACAATGAAAACATTGTTATTGAAAATAATAATGTTGGATTAGATTTGCAGGCAATATAATTTGATCGAGTACATAATTATTATGTGCGTACTATTTGGTAATAAGCCTAGTTACATAAATGAGAGAATGAATGAATGAATGATTACTATCCATGTCAGTGTGATATTTAATTAGTATAAGTATTTTCATAGATAAGTTTGATGACAAATCAAAAGCACAGTGTTAAGTAAATCAATTGAATTTCAAAACAATCCGAATGAAAAACTTGAAAAGCACTTTGAAATGTACAGACTGAATTCATAGAGGTGATAGGAACAAGGGAAACATAGCATCGCCAGCAGAAAATCTTTTTTCCAAAATGGCTCTGAAGTTACAGAATGCACTTAGAGAGCTGGAGAGCCTGAAGTGTGTTTTCCTTGCTCACTCATTTCAAGCTCGGGAAAAAATAAACGGACGAGAGTGTGTCTAGAAGACAATTCAATAGCCGAAACTTTTTCCAACGCACGAGTTTGAATCCAATTGAAGTGCACGAATAGAATTTCAGTCCCTTTTTGCACAGTCAGTTTTTAGACTTGTAACTTCATTTATCAACTACATTTACTTGATGTTCTTATCTTGCGATATTCCAATTTCCAACTCTACAATATTATTCATCATTCAATGTTGCTAAGGCCGGTATATTTCTATTATCATAAATATGAAAATATATGGGGTGGAAGAGGAATTTAGGTGTTTCCTAAATAATATTCAAGGAATAGAAATGAAGAATTTATTCTATTCCATAAATAGGAAAAATATTCAATCATATTCTCATCAATTTCTGCTATATCACAGAGCTAACCGTTAAATACCGGCCTCAGCTGAAATTTACTAGAATTCAATTATTCACGAAAAACTGAAATTTTGCACCTTTGAACCCCTCTTCCAGAAACCCGACGCTCAAAAGGGTGTAACTTTTTACCAGACAATGAAGGGGTAGTATAGAATAAGTTAGCGTAGAAATCGTCCTTTCTCTTTGGATGTTGAGTCTAATTGAACCGTACTAAAATATTCATTTTCTATACTCTGCTTATCCTCTCTTGTACGAATTTCTCATATATTAACATTGACTGCACAGTAGAGAAATCTCAAAATTGTCAATATGTAATTTCAATGGACAAATCCAGTGGTGGAATTTTTCTAGGGATCACATATTTTATTCCTCTTATCGTAGTCCAAAGGAGATGAAGCAGTACTTTTTAATGCACTGTAATCCAATTGGAGGAGTTGACTCTCTATAATGAATCACTGTCTCATCTATATCAGAGATAGGCTCTTTCTCATTTTATCTCATATGAGAGGTTGATATTAGATGTTAAAGCTGAACAATAATGCGTTTCAAGCAATGTGCTTCAGGCTCATATGAGGAAAGCTTGGAATATGCCTGTGATCTTATGTGCTCTGCCTTTGATAAATCATACTGAATTCACTCTTCAGATGATAGACCCTTTCATCAGGTTACTCACAAGGAGCCTTTTGACGATCTCAACGTCATAATCAGGAAAATGCGTTTTCATCATTCTAAAGGAATAACTCCACTAATATTCCGAGATGAAGTTCATTCGTGTGGGATGTTCAATATCAGATTCCTGCTCACTTGAAATAGAGATATAGGTTGATTTTGCTCAACGTTACGGAGAAGATAAATGTGAGACATTCAATATTGTTGAGCTGAGAACCGATTGAACATCGAATGATAGTGTGACTGAGGAGTGAGTGCAGATGATAAATTCTTGAGCAAAAATTTGAGATAAGGATGAAGACTGAAGAGGCTGATGTAAGAAGGAAAAACATCATACGAGTATAATTTATATGGCTACTAGTGAGTTTGTTTTAATTTGCTGAAAAATTTCAAAGTGAATCCATAATATTGAAATCCTATGGTTTATCTTATTCATTTCTGGAACTTGAAAGTGGACTTTTATCGAAATTCAAAATTATTTGTGATGAAATATTTTTGGAAGTGAGAAATTATCAAGTGAAAGTGGACATTGTGGATAGACATAATAACCAACATCTTAAACCTTCATCATCATCATTCATCAACACTCATTCATCCTTTGCTTAAAATACTTGGAAAACAAAGTCGCAATTGTAGAGAAAGAATAAAGAATAATTATCTATCTGTAGTGGAGCCCATCATTGAATTCTCTCGATGATGTCATTGATTCTATCTTTACCTTATAGTCTTGTGGTCTGTAAAAAGGATAATAATACTCTATACAATTACTACTTACTATTGTAACCTACTGTATCAACTTACTAACCTGTAATACATAATCTATAACTTTTCTCAGCTCTTTCAATTATATTCCTGATTGAGTATTCAGATCGTAAAATAATAGGAATTAATACATCAATTTAGCCAGCATCGTAAATGATTGTTAATAACACAATAGATACATGAATGATCGGGTCCAAATTCGCTCTAATCAAAATTCAATAAATATTTCATAGCTGTAACAAAATGTTACATGCATTAAATTAATCTGTACAGTTATCTTGTTTTTGAAAATACAGTTCCAACAAACAACTGCCTCACTCTAATTTTTCAATAAGTTTGAGTGAGATAGAGCTTGTTTGTTTGTTTGATATTCCATATTCTACAAGTACTTTTTGCCTTGATAATGAGTTTTCGTGCTCTCTCTTTTTGCTGTCCTTTTCTTACGTATTCTTTCTAGATGACTTGCTCCGTTACTCTCTCTTCCTTCTCAATATTCAAACTTGTACTTTTTGGTAGGCTGACGATCTGATTCTATTACTGATGCTTTGCTCAAGTCAGTCTGTCCGCAGCAGTCGGAAGAGCCAGACCATGTTTCTTTACTTTTGAGAATTTTGGGGATGTTTCTCCTGAAGGTTACAGGATGTATTTATTTTGACGTTTCTAATAATTTATGAAAAATTCTTTTAATCAAATTTCCTAAAATCAAGAAATTCTTTCAAACTTAAATTTTTGTAATTGAAAAGTTTCAAGTCATTCTAATCAGCATATATTTCCTTCTGAATCATGGACTATCATAGTCAAATCCGCTCTTAAAAGGTAACTATTGATATAATTGGTTTATTGATTATTGTTTAGTATTATTTGATTGATATTATTGATATGTGGGTTGTATGAAGATGTTTTGCACGATTAGTATATGATTTTATATTTTTGCGAAATGATAGAGTTCAATTTTATAATAATTTTTTGAAATTTTCAAGTTCAGTATTAATTCAATCCTTTAACACATTGAATACCTGCAAGATAAATTTAAATTTGTTCTCTTTAATTATCTAAATCTAAAGTTTTATTATTTTTCAAATTATTTCATCTACTGTAATCTTATTATTTTGTAGCGGCTTTGTTTAAAAATTGTTCAGTCTTTTTTTGAGTTCTCTGTTCATCTGCAAACGGAATTAATAGAATATTGATAGAAAACTAAATTAGTTTTATCCTAACAGCGGTTCCAGCTGTACCCAATGAGATTTCCAGCTTTACTAAGGAGTCTTCTAAATTTAACCAGTACTATTCAGTTATAATTAGGACGACTTCAGCTTCACCAAGATTTCGGTAACATCCATTCTACTCCATATTAACAAGACGGCAGTTTCAACAAAATAGTGAAAGTGAAAGTGTTATAAAAGGCAAATTTCTATAAGTGTTTGGGGCCACCCGCTTCTTCGAAATCAAAGGTATTTCTTCATTTACATATTTCTACAATCCCGGGTTATTGTAATATTTTGATTAATTATATTTGTCCAATTCTTGATATATATATATATATATATATATATATATATATATATATATATATATATATATATATATATATATATATATATATATATATATATATATATAATCTGTGAAATTTGATTATTAATTCTGTATTTTAATTATCAATAATCCTTTTCGTCACACATGGGATACAATGAGAATAGAGTTAATACTTTATTGAATTTGATAGTTTGGTCAATTTGTTTCCTTAAATTTAAAGTAATTTCTGCCAGTCAGTTTTTTTCTTGTCACACATACATATTGACAAAGATATAAGATACTTTTTGTATACTCTAATATTATAGAGACACTATAATATTAGAGTATATTATACTTATATTATTATACTCTAATATAGTCTAAATACTATAATATTAGAGTATATTAGACTTATATTATTATACTCTCATATTATAAGAGACGGATACATCAATAATGAAGTAGAATAAAGAGTGTACTCTATGGAATAAAGTACATTAGTATACTGTCTTTAATAATATCTCACAGCCTTTCAATTCCGCATGAGATGAAAGTTTCGACACTGGAAAAACTCTCAGCCTATCTGCAGTGTACCACGCTGCGAGACCAGACGCCATTCAATAACCACGAAGAAAAGCCGTGGAAATGATGGAACGACTCTGCGGATCTTATGAGACGCACGCGCATGCACCCACATGTGAGACGCGTGTTAGCCGGGAAAATCTGGAAAGTGGGCAGTAAAGTGTGTCATTATTTGGCCATACGCCAAAAAATCCATTTCGCCAGAGAAATGAGGTAAGACGAGTATCACATAGCTGAACACGTGATGTACTCTGTGGATGATACCGTGCCATTTAGCTCTAACAAGGAAGAATTCACCTGACAAGGGAAAATCAATCCCTGAAGCACCTTTTTATTTATGTTCCTCTTCTGCTCCAGCAGGCCAACGATGAATTCAACTGACAAGCGTCGTCTTCAGGGAGAATCAATCCCTGAAGCACACTCTTATATATGTTTTTCTTGTGCTTCAGCAGACCGTCGTGTTGTTAAGTTACGTTCGCATTTATCCGCGCTTGAATGGGTAACCACAACGCTGCAATCTGTTTTCTGATATAATGATGATTCGGACTTCATCTAGGGGAACGTGTGATGGATGCTATTGTGTCTTGCGGAAAGAAAATCCATATTGTGCCAACGACAGATGTTGCGAAAAGCTCCAAGATTGCTGACTTGAGCTATCAGATTTATTTTTGCTTTTCAAATTTATATCCTCTTGAGTGGAATCACTATCATCCATACTCTGTGATACACATTCCAGAATTTTTTAATGTATATTTGTCTAAGATCATTCTAACTAATTATGACATAATTAATTATCACATTATTCAGCAATAATTATTCATATTGAGCGAATATTATGAACAACATCCGGTAGACTTGGACACGTGAGCATGGGCGTATCCAGGCAGTGGCAGAAGTTGACGGATTTTTTGTAATAAATAAAATAAATCCACAGAAAAAGTAAATAAAATAAAGTTAACAGATAATTCCTTATTATGACTCTCTCAATCAGTCATTGGATACTCTTGCTTTCTCATTTTTTCCCATCCTTAAAATAAAGAGTAACTCCAGAGAATTAAAAAAACATTCTGAGTCTTCCGTATGAAATTTTATGAGCTTGAATCCATGACTGTGGGATTGGAGCTGTGGTATAATGTATTTGAAAAATTAAATGTATTTGAAAATATATGAGTTGAAGGAAATTGGAGTAGCTACACTTTTGGAAAACGCTAATACTATTTCCAATTACTAGGGATGGTATAGTGTATAGAGGCATTCTAAGGCAAAGGCATTCCAAGTGTTTTCCCATCAACCATTAATCCCATAACAGCAAAAGTTAAGAAATCATTTAGTACCCTTCATTGAGTAAAGACAAGGCTCAAGAGCTGAATAGTAGAGGAAAGATTGACGGGGTTGTGCTCAATCAGTATCAATCGTAAATTTTTGAAGGAAAACAAGGACCAGATTGAAGAGAGAGTATTAAATGAGTTCTCAGCAAATCCATCAATACAAGAATAATTGTAGTTTAACCAAATCTATTCAATTTCACCTTGGTTCATCTATGAATTTACCGTGGATTTTGTAATTGCTGGAAATGTTTTCAAAACTTTCTTTTGAATCTGGGGTCTTCTGCACTCTACTTTTTCCAATAATCTCATGCACAGCTGAATAGCCATTCTATAAGCTATGTTATATGTCCAGTAATAAAATGTTCATGATTTATTTGTGTTAAACTAGTTTGTAACCATGAAAAATAGATGGACTTGAAACTATTCACCCATAAAATAATTTTAACAAATTGTTCTGATTGTATAATAATCAAGAAATTGTTCTTATTTCCTATTTTCATGATAAAATGCGGGGCTTAATTTGTGACGGTACGCACCGGTACGCCGTACAGGTTCCTCTGAGCTACTCCTGTAGTGAATCATTTAAATTTTTTATGTAAAAATATGGAAAAATGATAGTAAGAATACTCAACTGAAAGCTTAAAAATAACTCTAAAATGAGTTTTGAGAAGTCAAATTTCCGTTTTTTTTCAGGGGAGAACCCCCGGACCCCCTTCAACAATTTTCTGCCTCTGTACCAGAACTTTTAATTTAACAAATTAAACACTTATAAATTAAGCACCGAGTGAATATTTTAAATACAAATTGTAACTGAACAATATTATGGCTGTCAAACCCCCCCCCCCTTACTAAAGAGAGAGGGGGGAAAAGGGGCAACTTTCTTATATTCTGCAGAAAAAAAACTTGCTTGGCTTGGAAAACTTTCTATGGGGGGGGCCTAGAAAAAATCCTGGATACCCCTTGCACGTGAGTATCAATTAACTAGTTCGAGAAAATGTATTATCATATTATAACTAGAAGTATAATTACATTTCAGGCCAAAATTGAATAATCTCTCATTCAATATCGCATTAGAATTCATCTGTACAGTTGTAGGCCTACAGGATTGTGAGACATTCGAATTGTGATAGTAACTTCATTTTCAGTAGGATTATGGTTGCAATTTACTTTAGGGAGAGATGCGAATTTCATCGTAAAAAAAATGGATTTCTCCAAAGGAAATAGAACTGAATATATGATAGAGTGGAACAATATTCAACTTCTAACTCTCTTGAACTTCCATTAATAAAAAATACAATTTTATGTTTCCTTATCCAGTTATAACCCTTATTGTTGAAAAATAGTGTTTTTCGCATATTTTTCAACATCTCAATAACCGTTGATGTTACAAACTTGGAACTGGTTCCATTGTATTCCTCAGCTAATTTTACATAGGAATTCATTATTTTAGAACCTCACTAAAGCCTCTAAAAAATTAGAAAAATTAATATTTTTTGAAAAATCTTAATTTTTGCCATTGTTATCTCGGTAAAAAAGCGTTTTTGGGGGTTGGTCCCATGGAACGTTTTGTCTACTTGGTGTAAGGAATCAGCCTGAGAAGTATTGCACATTCCTCCTGGAACGACCTGTATATAATTAAACTTGAGTAATTGATCATATCATGTGCAAATAAAACACCTTTCTATTGAAAAATAATACTACCAATCGCAATAACTTAAGATCCTGTCTGAAATTGATTTTATAGATATGGTCACATATAAAACTTTCGAACTTACAAACATGCAGCGATATCTAGATACTTGAATATCCCAGCTCATGACCCATTAGTAAATTCCATTCTTATCATTCATAATCAGAAAGTACTCTCCATTCGATTTTCATGGAAGTGATACTTAATAAGGAAAATATTTCAGGAGAGAATGACCTTTGTGAGGTCTTCTGAAACGTCGAACATGAACATTACAATGGCTCCCACCCATACCGCCTAAATAGTTCATGCATATAACTTGTTTCATTCTATACCTTTTGTGTTCTTATCTATTTCAAAGTACTAAAATGAAGCTGAGATATTTCCTATCTATTCCACATAGAATAGGAGATTTTTAATAGCTTTAGCGTCTAGTCAAACCCATCATAGAAATGAGTACGTCTGTCTATGTCTTGTCTTGGCTCAATCGAGAGCCAAGAGCCTTTTACTTGGTCTCATCAAGTAGAACCATTTTATCAGTTACTTGAAAAGAGAATTCTTGAGAAGTTTAGTAATAAAATGTCTTTCATACTCAAGAGACTTCTTCAAGCACTTGCTTTCCGCTCCAAAGTATGGATCTTTGAACGTCATGATCAGTAAGTACTTTTCCAATATTTCTCCCTTCTTCTCCATGAATCATGCAGCGAAGTATTTCTCATTGCAATACATGAAGCGGAGTATTTTTAGAAAATCTGAACGTATTACGAAAACATGGAAGAAACTCTTCGTCTAGAATTTATTTATTCATAGCAGAATACTCAAACAGAAACTCATGAAGATGGAGGGAGAACGAGCAGTTGCATTTTAATTTGAATTTTTCAGCTTATATCTTTTCAGCAATTTTTAACCATTTTTTCAGCCATTGATATCTATTCCATATCGAATATTGTTGAACATGAAATACTGTATTGCGAAACATCTTATACAAACATAGCCTATACATTTTATCGCTTATCAAAGAATGAATTACACGATAAGAGCTGGCTGTTACAAACAACTAAGTAAATGTTACAAAATTCAATTCTTGTTATTTTTATTATAATTCATTCATAGGTGTAAGAGATCATACCCAACCATTAGCCTACATGAAGTTCAAGAGTTACAAAAAACCCTTCAATATTTTCATAGGGTAGATGAAAAGCCAACTAATTGATAGCGATTCATCTTCATGAAGAAAGTTTAATGATAACATCGATATTGCATAGAGCTGGGAATTAAGTTGGGGTAAGAAAATAGATACTGAAAGTTTCCATTGCGGTTGTGGTTTATGACAAGATTTTGCGCTGATCCCAAGAGAAGAGATGGGAAAGATCAGCGCTATTCTGCTCGTTATAAGATCCTTCAGAGCCTGGACTTTTTCCAATTTCTTCTGTTCAGCTTTGTACTCAAGATGTCTGCTGCCTCCAGCTATTTATTAAACTTTGTTTTGTCTACAGCCAACAACTTTCGGACTCATTTGGTCTCTTGACCTCTCTACACTCGCTTTGTTCGTATCATTATTCGCCCGATGAGAAGTTGACCTTCCAGTCATATCTTCCAGAATGTAGATGATTGAAATTGCAAATTTTCCAGTTCATGCCTTCATTTTCCTCCAAACTTTAGTCTAGAAAATAAATTGAAATACAGCACACAGTGAAGGATTGTTGTGGAATTATTTGAAATGGAGATGATGGATATTTGGATAAAAATGGAAACTGATCCGAATTTTCCCATTTTATCGAAAGTTGATAAACTTATTACAGAAAAGAAGAGTATTTCGTCTAGTATTTCCTCATAATATGATTCTTATGTTAGCCATATTAAATTTATTCGTAATAACCTATTTTTAATGCTCACATGAGGAGCTATGTGATGAATTAAATTTCACCTTAAATCACAAGAATCACATTGCTGGAAATAACGTAGCGTTTTTATGAAATTAGGTTCAATATCATGAAATAAACATCCCGAGTGATGGTAAAGTACATTTCATCCAGATTTCAGGAGATTATACTTTTCTATAAAAAGAAACAAAGAAGAATTAAATCCATTCCAGAAAAACATTCCCGTTTCTATAGAGCTCCGTTCTTTCATTAGGACCAAGGAAAAAGCTCGAATTCGAAATAATCTCGCGTCTCATCATAGAATCATTAGAAGCACTTGTGCTCTCTTTCATATTAGAATCGTTTTTCAATCCCCAAAATAGAATTTTCAAGCTATGGAAAAGCTGAAAGTCTCATCCAAAACGAGAAATTACCGCAGCCATTATTCAATTTGATGACGGAGGACTTTCAAGTTTGATATGTTTTTGTGCTGTTGCAGGAAAATATTCAGCCAAAAACAAGCACAACAATAACAAGGACACCAGATCAAGTACACGGAAAACGAGTATACAAGTACACCTAGTGTAAGTACACTTTTACAAAGTACACCAAATACAAATATACCAAAAACAATTTCACAAAGTAAACCAATAAGAATTTCACTAAGTACAACATGCAGTAGTTGGTGTACTAGAACAAGTACAAGTGCATCAGAAACAAGCACACCAAGTAAACGTATACCGGAATCAAATACACAAGAGAAGTACACCAGAAAAAAATACAACGGAAGATAGCACACCAAGAACAAGGTACTGTACAGAATGTACAGATATTTATTCCTTTTATTTTGTGTGTCACATCTTTAAAAATAATTGTAATAGCCTATTATCAATTTACTTGAGTATACTTTCAAGGCCATTTCTTACACCGATACTAAATTTGAAATAAAGTTATGATTAAGTATGATAAAGTATGATTGTATCTAAATATACTGATCAGCCCAATAATATTGCTTATGAGATAATCTTGGTCACTTATCAAATGTTGTTATTTATGAAAATCTTAATAACATACAAACCCAAATATCATGTAGAGACAAGATAATTCACACCTTTGTCTGGAAATGAATAGCTGCTCCTGAGCAGCTTTACACCAAATCCAAACTTTTGCAATTAATATCAAAGTTTCTCTAAGATTATCACAAAGAGGATGTTCTCGAACAACAATGTCTACTTCACCCCGCCTCGCCATCTTTGTGAACAAGATCAAAGGAGATATACCGGAAACTAATAGTGTAAGTCTGGTTTTGCCTTGCAAAACAAAGATTAACTCGTCGGTACAAAAGCCTATTCTTTTCAAGAAATAGTACTCAGTCATCACCTTGATTTTTAGCCATGTTTTCAGAAGAATACAAAGTTTAAATACAATTACAACCACCTTCAATGATTTAAAAAATTTTAATTACAAATATTGTGGTTTAATCAAATGAAGGACCATTCGTTAGATGTTTGATTGAAGAGGAACAGGGAATTGATTATACCGTTGACTGAAATTCTGTAGAGGTATTCTTTTTGGAAATTATCAGCCACTTTCTTGGTTTTCTAAAAAAGTTCTCACATGAAATACATGAACGAATAAGTTCAATTTGTGTTCTAAAATTAATTTGTAAATCCAGTCAATTATTGGAGTAAGTAAAATCAATACATTAGTAGTTACTTTCTTATAGCAATACAGTAATAATATTTATCCTTTGATTAACTTGTATATCTAATGATTCTTCCATCCCCATTTTTATTCTTCCTTGATAAGTTGAATTATATGAAGAAACAATAAAGTTAAGGTACATCACAGATTGTGATTGATTTGATAATTTGGTTGGTTGCTTGTAGTGAGAGATATTATTGGATAATATTCATGAGGGGATATTCCTACGTTATCTCCAGTAATTGGAAATAACCAAAAGTTCGAGGCCAAGTGTTCATGGAAGGATATTCTTCTCCAAGAATGGTCATTTATGTGTCTAGACTTCGCCTTTTCATCCAGATAATAGTGTTAATACCCTACTTCCAGTCCATTACGATCCATAAAATCCAAAATGAATTGGTAAAAACATATTATGCATTTTAAAAATTCATTTATCAAATTTATCTCTCCACCATTCACTTTTTCTCTAGCTTCTTCAAACTATTCTATTTTTTCGTTGGTTTTCTGAAGAAGGAGGACATTGTAAACTTTTCCCAATAACAACTGAGAATAAATAGCGTATCTCACAAAACGAATGCATGAATTTGAATAATTCAGTTTGAATGAGATCGAATGTTGACTACATTATCATCAGAAGCTACTTATCATTCATGACATCTACCGCAATGTCAAAGGATCTGTCTATGATCATGGATCGCTTTCGGCTAGTGTTATTACAGCGGCTTCAAAGAAGTAAGGATCTATAAAGAGGTTCTATAGAGCTGACAAAGAACGGAATTCACAGAATCATTTTCTGTGAAGTAATCCAATAGGATTACAATTGGAAACAGTTGGTGGGAACTTTGCAAAATTTAGTAGCGCATTAGTTCAGGAAAACTTGTACTGGTGAATATTTTAATGAAAAATTAAAGCACATGAGTATTCATCTACAATGAATACTTGCTGCTTTATCAAAAAAATACTTCTAATTCCATGAATGAAGCATGATAAATTTATTAATCCAGGGAGACAAATATTGCACATGCATTCAAGATGATTGTGAAATGATTACATTTAAAATAAGTAATATAAATTCAATAAATGAGTAAAATAAATAAGTACATATGTGATAAATTGAATGCTTCTAATTTCATGGATAAGTAACAGAACATGACATTATTAGTAAATGAGTGTCATTATTCAGGAATACAAATATTGCATGTGTATTTTAGATAATCATGTGATTAATAATGATTAATAATGTGAAATAAGTAATGTAAATTAAATCATGTAATCAATAAGTAAGTATATGTGTCATAAACCACAGGTTTTGACAGCTCCTCAAGCATATAAAAATTTAAAATTAATTCCGTTTTATAATTTATATACATTATATAAGCCAGATCACCAGGAAGTAAATTTGTGCTGACTGGATGAAAAGGCTCTGAGCTGCTAAGTGGTGGAACTTTTCAGTCTCCCCACCAGCCAGTTATTTTTCACATTAGATTTTCCCACTTTTTCTTTTCTGGAGTCAGTTGTGTTTGTGCCTCCTGAAGACTCTGACTGGCCTGGACCTGGACCTTCCCTCTGGTTAGCCAAGGATGGGGTATCGTTAAAATAAATTTTATATATTTTTTAATAATTATTTTTTTTTTTAGGATATTGATGTAACCTTTTTTTAAAAACTTAAGAGGATGATCCTCAATTAAATTAAATATATAAAAACTCTTATTTTAAAATTATAAAAATTATTCTAAATTTTAAATAAACCCCATTTTTTCAGTTTTCTGTTTTTAAGCAAATTTTTCATCAATTGATGTTTGGAAATAATTTTAAGAAACCTCTTTATTTTGTTGCAATTTATTAAAACATTAAAATTCGTATATATCTTAATTAAAGTCTTTATTCACATATTTGTTTTCATAAATCTTTCAAACCTTTAGCTAATATTGAAATTATTTGCTCTACCATCTGAACGAGGCATCTCCAGTCATTTGTAATACTTTTCTTCCCGTTTTGGGAAGTGGTGGAGCCCCCAACTTTTCAATTTATATTTAACATAATATAATATTACAAATGATGGAGACGCACACTAAATCAATTCCCCACAAATGGTGGAGGAACGCCGTGTTTATTTCTGTACTCTAAATTAATTTAATTGCCAAATAAATAAAAAATAACAGATTAATCTGACATTCAGTTGGACTTTTCCGGTCCCTTAATCCCGTAAAACTATGATTAGCAAATTAAATAAGTCCAATTTAATATAATTAAAATCAAAAAGAAAATAAATTCACTGCATAGTCTTATAAATATCGTCAGATAGAATAGTAAATAAAAATAATACTTCATAACTTAAACAATACTTTTCGAATAATTAGAACAAAATTGTCAGTGAAAGTGATCAATTGAAACTTAATTATACTTTATTGCATGACCTTCATTTCAGCACGTCTACGATTTACGATTATGGAGACAGCTAATTGTTTGATCAAGTTCAATAGTATTCAATTATATAATATGCTCTCGAATAGCATAAACAGAACTCTGAATGGGATTGAACATTCATTAACCAACGTTATGACTATTTCTAAACTGTGTATGTGCATGTTACAATAGTATTATTTTTTATTTTTTTCATTCATATGATTAGGTACATTTCCCAAGCAAAACAATTTGAAAATCATAAAGCACTGCTTTCCAATGACCAGTTTACCCGATCTTAGAAGTATTTCCACTAGTAAACTCGATTTAGAAAATGCCAGATATTTAGCAGAGCAGTACAAACTGCTCTTGATAATCTGTATGTTGCACTATATGCAGCCAATGAGAAGAAAATTCCATTCTTAGGAAATGCAATAGTAAAATTCACCATAGAAAACATCGCTTATGAACAAAATTGTTACATAGTTGACGAATTGTCAGTAGATTTACTGGTAGGAAACAAATTCTTCTTGAAAAATAAAATAGACCTCAAATACAGTTCCCACGAGATAAAACTAAGTGAGAAAGTATCAATTCCCATGGATAGCAATTGGATAAAGGATGTTCAAAGCCAATCATACATGATAACGCAACGTTTCGTTCTTGATACAGACATAAAAATTAATCCATTTGAGACAAAAGAAATTGCAATGTTGAAAAACTCTCATGACAGTACATCTCAATTTTTCACACCGAATGACACCTTACGACGCGGAACGATTTTCTCACACGCGTTAACCGATGAGGTTGACAACTTTCAAGTTATGAAACTCCTGATTTCCAATATATCGGAAAAATACTTCGAACTCAAAGCAGGCCTAGAAATCGGCGAAGGCTCTGAGACGAGATTTTCCGCACATTCGACACCAATAGAAAAAAAGTCCCACGGGACAATCAAAGAGATACCTATTGTTATAAAAAACGACATTCTATTGAAGCCTCATGAACAAATAGATTTGTTTGTAGAAAACTATGATGAGATTCTGAATTGCAATAATTGTCAGTTCACACCAAATCCACATTACTTGAATAAATGTAAAATAAATGTTTCACTTACTAAAACTACTGACAAATCACTTGAATTCATTGCTTATAATTTTTCTTCAAAACCTTTAACTCTTAGAATTGGATCTCAGTTAGGAAACTTAAAGATAAAACCAAACGAGCAATTTCACAGAGAAACAAAATACTTGGAAGCTAGAGAGATTAGCCAAATAAATGTAAAAATATCAACTGATAACGAACTTCCTGATATTATAATACACGAAAATAAAAAAATAGATGTCAATAAAAATATTTGTGAAACATCGTACAAAGAAGTATCCAAACTCATTACAGAATATGCGGACGTTTTCTCCAAGGACAAATATGATATACCTGATTCTAAACTCCCAGCAGTACATATAAATTTAGCAGACAACACACCTGTCTTCTCTTCACCATTCAAATTGGCGGCTTCAGAACGCTCTGAAATGAACGATATGATTGATGGTTTATTAAAATCTAATGTAATCGAGAAAGCTAGGTCAAATTACGCCTCACCAGCCTTCATAGTCAGAAATAGAGATAATAAACCGAGAATGGTCATAAATTACAAAAAACTCAATTCTAAAATAATTCATGATAAATATCCTATCCCTAACCCGACAACTGTTCTGGAATCACTCAGCACAGCAAAGTTTTTATCTACTCTTGATTTGACGTCAGCTTTCTATTCGATGTCAATTGCTGAAGGTTCTAGACACTTAACAGCTTTCAACACTCCAGATGGTCTCTACCAATTCCGTAAGGTACCAATGGGATTAGCGATCTCCCCAGCAGCCTTTCAAAGAGGGATTAGTCATGTGTTTTCAGATATGCTGTATAAAAGTGTATTAATATATATAGATGACTTGTACATTATGTCTTCATCAATTGAAGAACATATCAAGAATATAAAAAGTGTTTTCAGTAGACTTAGAGAAATTAATCTGAAACTAAATCCGGATAAATCGAAAATTTGCTACAAATCATTGAAGGTACTAGGACATTGGGTTTCCGAAGAGGGAATATCCCCACTCCCAGAAAATGTAGAAGCGGTATTGAAATTGCCAGTGCCTAAAAATGTAACAGAGCTGAAACGATTCTTAGGAGCAACATCTTATTACAGGAAATTTATCCCTGTCTATCAAAACGAGCTTATCCGTTGACACAGTTGACGCGTAAAGACGCAAAATTTGAGTGGACAGAAGCTCATCAAAAATCATTTGAAGATCTCAGAGACTGTTTGATAAAGAAACCAATATTGATGCATTATAATGATGAAAAAGAGACGTATATTTTAACAGACGCATGCGCTATCGGAATTGGCGGTTGCCTCGCCCAAAAAGATTTTGATGGTGTTATAAAACCTGTTGCGTACGTTTCGCGACGACTCACAAATTCGGAAGAAAACTGGCCTGCGTCACATCTAGAGATGTTAGCAGTTACTTACTGTATCAATCATTTCAGATCGCTCATAATAAATGACTATTTCACTGTACATACTGACCATGCTTCCCTTCAATATTACAAAAATATTAAAGAACCAAATTCAAGACTAGCTAAATTAGCAGCAAAGCTAGCACAGTACAATTTTGACATAGTATACAAACCAGCGAAGTCTTTGCTTTTAGTTGATGCACTTTCTAGAGCTCCAATTGATAAAACAATCGAGCCAGATTGGCAAGATATCAATGCAATAGAATGTGTGAACATTGGGCTATTGCAAAAACAAGACGAGTTTCTAGGCAAAATCTATTTTGCGGTAATAGATCTCGATAAGGCAGACCCAATAACTGCCAGAAAATCACGAAACTATATTTTAAAGGATGACATTTTGTATTTCAAACACTTGCATCAAAACGTCGTTCATTTGAAACTTGCAATCCCAACCACTTTGATTACGCAAATTCTTGGCCAATATCATAACGATATTACATTTGGAGGACATCTAGGTATTCATAAAACACTGTCCAAAATAACGCCAAAATACCACTGGCCGACGATTCGACAAGATGTCATAAAATACGTGAAAACTTGCCCCACATGCCAAGTAGCTAAGAAAAGTAGGGAGAAACAGGGTGGTCCATTAAAACCCATTACTATAACGAGTCAACCTTTCGACACAATTTGCATTGATGCATGTGGTCCACTCTCTCTTTCAGGTGGGAGATACAAGTACATTTTCGTAGCTCTCGATCGAACAACTCGTTTCGCATATTGTGAGCCAACAACGGCTATAGACGCTAAAAATACAGCAAAATTCATTTTAAATTTTGCATCTCTGTATGGACTACCCCGTACCATCCATACAGACAATGGATCAAATTTTAAGTCAGAACTCTTAAAACAGCTGTGTCTCTCATTAGGTGTATCTCAAAAATTTGGGTCAACATACATGCCTTCTAGTCAAGGGTTGACCGAAAGATATAATGCAACCTTAATGAATATGCTAAGATGCTATTCCAATGAGAAACAGAATAATTGGCACCTAAATATTCGCCATGTATGTTTCGCATACAATTCAGCAGAACAAGCATCGTTGGGTTATTCACCATTCTACTTGCTACACGGATTTCACCCTATGAGCTATTTAGACATAGCGATCCTACCAGTTTCTCCAACCGGTACAGAAAGAGCTGAAGTTCTAAAAAATCTTCTGGAGATTAGAAATTCTCTGCCAGAAATATTGAAAAACGCACAATTGCAGCAGAAAGAGCAATTCGACAAGAAAATAAAACCATTGCAATTCAAAGAAGGTGATAAGGTTTTAATACAATACCCCAGGCACAGCCTGATACTTGCACAAAACTAAACAATCCTTATAGAGGTCCTTTTAATGTCGTTAAACAAATAAATCCACAGAATGTAGAAGTAATAACTAATCGTAAAGGAAAGCCATCTCCTGAAATAATACACATACGGAGGTTGAAAAAATATCATTCTAGGGAACCAATTAATTAAAGATAATAATTCATCTATATTATGAATATTGTAGTGCGGTGCATTGGTATAATCACCCTAATAACAAGTTGTAAAATATAATAATATGTGTATAATGATTAAATTATGAAATAGGAACTATTCATCAAATATGAGTTTATTGATTATTATTGTTAGGAGCTAATTGTTCTGATTTATAAATAGGAATTTAATCATCATTATTAATATGAACTATAAATATTTAATTAATTGATATAGAGTAGCCTACAAATAATTTTTTTTTGAAGTTTTAAATGTTGAATAAGATGTGTACATTAATTTCAGGATTATTCCAGGAAGCAGCTGACGCAATTAATGAATATTATTTTAGGAATTGTAGTATTAATATTGTAGTAGTAATATTGATAGTACTTACATAATAGTATTGATTTGTTTTGTGTTTAATAATTGATGTGTGAAATTAACATTAATGATGTGAGAAATTAATTGATGAGTTTAATCATGATAAATCTATTTTGTAGGAATATAATTATTATTATTTACTTAGGAAGGCTATGTGAATTCAACGTGACTAACGAATTTTGATTTCACAGAAAAATAGTAATCCCGACTATTATTTTTCATATGTAAATAACAATTGTAATTTCTATTCGACAGAAACACTACAATAACATCCGATTTCATTGACGGCAACAACTGCTGAGCTTGCGACCTTGTGTAAAGTACAAGGCCTACTTTGCAGTTCCACCGTTCAGACGGCCATTCAGTAAGCGGAGCGGTGACCTGGAGGAGAAAATCCCCCCCCCCCTGCCATTCCACACTCGAGACGTCATCGGAAGAAAATTCCCTCCCTGTCCACCCAATCGGCAGAACACGAGGAATCACCTATTTCTTCCTTGACAATAACTTGCGGCAGTGTAGCGGAACCGGAATCCCCCCGTCCCACCCTCACGACAGCGACGAAGAAAATTCCCTCCCTTGCTCTTCGCAATATCCCCAGAGAAAGAGGATCTTCGTCATTGTCCATCATTACTCCTGGAGTGAGAGAGGAACATACCCCTACCCCTCACTACAGCGCAAAGGAGAAGGAATCCCCTCACACCCCAGATTCAACAAACCCCCTTGACTACCATCATTCAAAGGATCAAGAGGAAGAAGAAGAAAATCACCCCCCTGGCCGCCTTCAACCACCAACACATTGCAAAGCAATTGTGAAGAAGTGTGACAGGACACGTCAACGCATATCATGAACTTTATTAATTTATTGATATGAAAAAGTTGTAATGGTGATTCATTTGTTTGTTTTTTGTAAATAACAGTGTTTTTATCTAATATAATTTTTTATTTCAGGTTAATTGTAGTAATTTGAAATTTAATAATAATTAACGATCCTATAAGGACAACAATTAATTTATGTCATAATGATTTAGTTTTTTTTAAATGAAATTTATTACATTGAAGTCTATCACTTACTTGTGAATTCGCTTCACCATTTTTGAAATTTTTCATTTAATGTAATTTTGTCTATCATTTGTCTATATTTTATGAAACTTTTATTTTCATTCTATGCAACATTAATTATTATTGATTTGAGTTTTACTGAATTGAGACTATTGTCTGTAAGATTTTTTTTATTTGAAACTAGGTATCTCATGTCATTTTGCTAGAATCATAATTTCACGCTTCTTTTGTTACTTGTTCTAATTATTTTTAATTTAAAAATTTATGTTTATTATTTCGCTTTTTAGAAAGTAATTTCATATATTAATCAAGTAGGAACTTGCGAAGAGAAATCTTGTGTAATAACAGCCAACCAAAAATAATCCCTTTAAGTAATATTTCATTTTAAATTAATAACAACAAAAAAAACTTAAAATGACTATCAAAATTCTACACTTCATTTTTCTTTTATCAGTTCAATGTAAATCAATTGAGCCTACTAAAATATTTTCTGGTGTAATTTTCAAAGAAATCCCTCATACATTCTTGTATGAAGCATCCGTACCCTTAACCTACCAAACGACCTTCCCGTCAAATAATTTCGAACTTCAAGAACAAAGAAAAGTACAACTTCCAGAATGTGACGACGAAGATTGTGAACTAAACAAGGCCATTAGACAACTCTATCTCCTAACAAATGGAATCATCGTCCATGAAAACGATGATTGCAACTTAAACACCACACACAACTCAAAATCCAAAAATCAAGAACTAGAAGAGCAATTGAAGTTATTGGAGATTTCCTACACTTTTGCTGTGGAACAGCAACCGACTCGAACTCCACACTTTGACATTCAACGAGAAGACGATTGCAGATCATCTGAACGCCTTCAAGGATATCGTGCATGATGACCACAAAGACCTAGTAGAGGTTACTGGCAACTTGACTGAATTCACCAAAAACATCTCCAGTCAAGTCCACCAGACGTATCACAACATACAAATCCAAATAAATGAAGTCTTGAGGAAAATTCAGAAAAATCAATACAAGACACTTTTCGACAACATGATAGACTACATTTTCCATGCATTTACACAGATTCACCTACTCGCTCGACTTCAATTCATAAAATCAGTAAAAACAACTTGCCAAATGGGACTGCTACCTCAAAATGTAGTGAGCAGAGATATTCTACTTCAAGATCTAACCGTTTTACAAAACAAATTATCATCCAATAACTACAGTTTGGCAGTACCAATGACTTCTCTACAAGAATATTACAGCTTGAAACTCGCAAGTTGTAACTTTAAAGAAGAAACAATACAGTTGACGATGAAAATTCCAATAATTTCAAAAGAAGAGGAAATGAAATTATTCACCTACATTCCGACGCCATTAACATGGAAGGATAAAAAGTGTACATTGAAACAGAAGAAACTATTAATTGCTAAAGGTCAGAACAGGACAGCTGTGATTACCGACGACCACTTGAAACAATGCAATCCAGAAAACAAAAAACTTTGCTACATTCCAAGGCTACAACAATCAGATGACCTCACTTCTACATGCGCATCCCATCTAATCTCATCTTCAACTTTGGGCGAACTTCAAGAATTTTGTCATTTCACATGTGAGACTGATTTTAACACCACCTCCATTGTTGAAGAGAATCCAGCAAGTTTTTATGTATCGAGCATTCAACCTAATACAAACATCATATGCAATGGGACCATCCAACATGAACTCGCAACAAATTTACCAGGGACAACACATATTCTGCTACCCTGTCATTGCTCTCTGGAGATGGGAACCACTACCTTAATTCGAACCACTTTCCCTTGTGATTCTAGAATACCCAGCTTACCACTCCTCAATCACTTCCTTCCTCTTCATTGGCTCAATGTAAAATCAATCAAAATCAATCCTTTTAAACCTCTTCAAAATACAAACTTCAATAATTTTTCTGACATTTTTAATGATGATTGGCACATGAATATACCAACTTTTTTCATTCACAATCACATTTCAACTGATACTTTTGAGAAAGTAGAATTGCCTTCCTCATGGACTGATGTTTTAGACTCAGCTTCTTTCACTAAATATTTATTTTTTGTTTGGTTGTGCTTACTCACTCTTATAGCAATAATAATATTATGGAAAATTTACATAATGACAGTTCGTCTTCAACTGGTAGCACGACCTGGTGTAACTATGTATGAAATGCAATAATAATGAGAAGAAAATAATAAATTAAAAACAACAAAGAAAGACATAAATTAATATTATTTAGCTGAACAAATAATACTAATATGAAATATTCAATAAATAAATTTTTTATTTTCATTTACTCTACCAGGTATTATGTTTAGAATTAGAATTTTTTATTTTCTCATGTAATTTAAATTTAGGGCAAAAAAAAAAAAGTGAAGACCACTGTAGAATGGTTAGGCCTATTCTGTTATCAATTTATTTCGTAGTATTAAGTATTATCTAATTTGAATGGCTTGTATTGTATATTTTTGAGTTATTTGACATTAGAAAAAAAAATTATATATAAAATATCAAGTTATAAGTGCAACTCACACACTATTAGAAAATGTATCAGATAAACTCTATAAACTTCTTGAATGAATTGATTATTCAATTATAAACTTCATATATGTGGTAGTTCTATAATTTCAGCATGAAGACCATTTATAATTCTAGAATAGTAATAACATCTAGGTTTAAGTAGAATATCCCAATACTTTGAATTGTTTTCTCTATTTTATAGGATTTTATTATTTTCAATTTCTAGGATTAATAAATAAATAAGAATTCATTTCACATAAAATCAATGTAAATGGCCAGAATGGACAGCCAGAGTCGGCTGTCAAAGCGAAGGAGGGGGAGATGTCATAAACCACAGGTTTTGACAGCTCCTCAAGCATATAAAAATTTAAAATTAATTCCGTTTTATAATTTATATACATTATATAAGCCAGATCACCAGGAAGTAAATTTGTGCTGACTGGATGAAAAGGCTCTGAGCTGCTAAGTGGTGGAACTTTTCAGTCTCCCACCAGCCAGTTATTTTTCACATTAGATTTTCCCACTTTTTCTTTTCTGGAGTCAGTTGTGTTTGTGCCTCCTGAAGACTCTGACTGGCCTGGACCTGGACCTTCCCTCTGGTTAGCCAAGGATGGGGTATCGTTAAAATAAATTTTATATATTTTTTAATAATTATTTTTTTTAGGATATTGATGTAACCTTTTTTAAAAACTTAAGAGGATGATCCTCAATTAAATTAAATATATAAAAACTCTTATTTTAAAATTATAAAAATTATTCTAAATTTTAAATAAACCCCATTTTTTCAGTTTTCTGTTTTTAAGCAAATTTTTCATCAATTGATGTTTGGAAATAATTTTAAGAAACCTCTTTATTTTGTTGCAATTTATTAAAACATTAAAATTCGTATATATCTTAATTAAAGTCTTTATTCACATATTTGTTTTCATAAATCTTTCAAACCTTTAGCTAATATTGAAATTATTTGCTCTACCATCTGTACGAGGCATCTCCAGTCATTTGTAATACTTTTCTTCCCGTTTTGGGAAGTGGTGGAGCCCCCAACTTTTCAATTTATATTTAACATAATATAATATTACAAATGATGGAGACGCACACTAATCAATTCCCCACATATGTGAATGAGTAATGTTCAACAAGTAATTAAAAAAATACTTCTGACAATAAATTGTGATCATACAGGGATATCATAATATTCATACATTTCTGAATGACGAAATATGAGAGGAAGAATGCAAAGAGGAAGCATTTTAGGCAAAGTTGGAAAAACAGAACATAGAGCCACGGAGATTTATTCTAACCAGCGTTCATTTATATGCCCACAGAACTGTCATATTCCAATTTACCCATGCACTCAGCCTTGTCCATAAATTTAGAGAAACGATTTGAATTTGAATTTGTACAGGTTGAGCTCACATTGTGTAGTGGTGCTGTGGAACTAAGCCTTCGTATCTGCATGTAACATGTATAACGTATGTTGAACGGTATGACATTTATAGGAAGGTTCGTATAAACTAGATTGCCGAACTGTTTCAATGCTCTCTATTCTTTATCCTCCCTGCTTTATTAACGTTGGGGTACCTGGATTCATACAGTAGGCCTTATTCAGAGTTTAAATATTCTTTGCTCAATACATATGACTAAGAGGAGGATAGAGAAAGCGGATGTAGAGTAAGATAAGTTTTTGTATGTGTGTAGATATCATTGTAGAAAATGAAGACTATCATGAGAATGAGAAGGGATTATAAATTTGTAAGAAATTAGAAGACAACTAGAGTAAGAAAAGTAGAGATTAGACTAAAATCATAATTTGAATACACTCAAATATTCAAATATATTCAATATACAGGTCTATTTCATGTACTAGAAGTATTTAAAGTATGAAAAATATTGTTAATTGTACCAGTTTGAAGCGATCATTTCTGCTCTTGATTCCATGTAATATATTCGGTTGAGGTAGGTACCGACTCGTTACTCATTGGTTTGAAACTTAAGAGACTATTGCTCACAAAACAGAAGTATCAAATCGATTTGTTTTTATATCGAATATGAAACTCAGACAAAGAACTGTTATATACGGATCGGAAGGAGCTGTGCTTGGAGTTTTATTATTCTTTACCGTAATCAAATTCAGTTTATCTAATAAAAAACGGAATCGCTCCACGTGTTAAAATACGATGGAGCATTGGCTACAAGTCATCAATCACCTCCTCACTCGTATTATACCTCATCCGTATTATGCCAGCTGAATTTATGTCAGGAAGTCAGATTTAAGACCTCAATCCAGTCCCCATTCATCATTTATGGAGATCGGCAATACACTTCAGAATATTGACTCGTAAAATATGGTATATCGCAACGATAGGAAGATATGTAGATGAGGTATAAGATGAATAGACTTCTCAGAATAGGATTATTTCGTCGTATTTACAAATCTTTTGTGAATGTGAGCTTCAAAATCAGATTCGATAAATTATCTCCAAGCTCAGATTATACCTATTGATATCTACTGATACCTTTTGATAATCTATCGATCTTATTAAGGTTAGGTAAGGTTATCACAAAGTTAAGATTATCATAAATTATGATGAAATATCAAGGTTAACAATCACACATTTCGGAAGTTTATTTATTTATTTATTTATTTATTAACAAGATTGAAATACAATAGGATTGAAACACAGACAAAGTCCAAAACGTCTCTTTTTCCCAATTTTTGTTAAACTATTCAAAATAGAGGTTATGTCCACACTTAAAACTTAAATTATACACAAATTTGAACTTCTAAAGGTAAAAAAACTATGAAATCGTAATTTAGAATTTGGAAGGTTGTTACATATAAAAAAGAACCAAAACAAAAATTACAGCCAAATATTACAATACCAAAAGTTACAGCATTTAAAAAGAATTTATCAATAAACAAAATTTATAAAATATTTTCATGACGCAAAGTGGGAAATATCATGACTCAATGTAATTTACAGGATTCACCTATCATGAAGAACCTCTGCAGATTTAAAGAGTAGAAATTTAGCACCCTAATCGAAATTTAATTTTTATTTTCATTAAAAAACTTTTTCAAAGCTGATAATATTCATTTATTTACCCGAGAAATTATACAATGAAGGGTAAAAACACAGACATTAATATCCAAAACTTCTTTTTCCCAAATTTTGATAGAAATATATTTAAAAAAGAGGTTATGTTCCAAAGATCTTCAAACACTTCAATTCACCGTCTTAAGAGATAAGATTCTTAAAATTTAGTCTCTCCATTAAGATTTTTGTATTACTATTCCACAGGAGACGTTAACTAACCAATTCAATCTCGTTTTTGACTCATGGAATTTTATCACTGTAATCATTAATCATTAATAAATCATTAATTCTGATTGGCCTACATTATTCCTGAAACTTTTTCAATACTTGGAAACAACCGAAACGAAAACAACGTTTTTGATAAAGCATCATAGAATAATTGATGAATGACAATATCATTGAAGAAATAGAATAATTTTCATGAAATAAGAAATAAATCAGTTGAAAAACTAGAAATGAAATGGATCAGGTTTTTTTATCAATCAGGTACGATACCTGTCGCAGTTGAACATTCGTTCATATCATTGATTACAAATCAAAGCTTCTCAGCAAAGCATGTGTTGACTTCGGAGAAAAAAGCTTACAACAGAGAGCATTATTCAAGCAAGACTAATATTTCATAGCAGTGTACGCCTATGAAAAACCTCCATCCTTTCATCGGTATTGACAAAATATCATGAGCAGTATCTTTTTCCCTATGAGGCCGGTTCGTACGTACGAGTTGGTCGAATGAGCAAACTTTGCCACCTGAAAATTAGTTCGGGCGTGCTGATATTTCGCTGTGCTGGCGTATCTCAGTGCGCCTTTCAGTCTTGATTAGAGGGAACGAAGCTGCCACTGCTAGTTATGTTGCCTGCTTCTATAGGACTTTCCTAAACTTTTTCCCGTTTGAAAGCAAAGGTGGAACAGCGAAAATTGTAATGCATGGCCTAACACATTTCAAAAAATCTGACTATCGATTTTATGATTGGTTTCCACTTATTTTGCAAATTTCATGTGTTGTGAAATCAGAAACTAAGGTTGAAATTGAGAAATCAGAAATTAGGGTTGAGTGGTAGAAAGGACGCCCTAGAAAGGATATTTTAATGTAATTTCATTTCAAACGATGAAGAGTTTTGACAAACGCTAAATTATCATCTACTATCGATGTCTCTCTTATTAATAAAGGCAATTATTCAATTCTATCCAATTCATTGATTGGATCATTAGCATTAAATATTAACAATAATAACTAATTAGAGTATCCATACACTGCAGGACTTCTGCAACTGCAAACATTGTCCAATGTACTAAAATAGCTAACGAGATCCGTATGGCAGATATCGCATAATTATTGTATTGCAGTATATGTAGATTCTAATCAGTTATTATTGTAATTATTCATCAGTTGGTGTACTGCAATATCTCATAAATCCTCCATAATTGAATAATAACAGTATGTAATAGATTATGATTTCATAATAGTTCATTTAATTTCATATCGGTGAAAAAGACATAGAAAAAATTCGCTCCCCCCAGCTAGCGGTCGGAAAGAGTGCATTTCAAATGTAATTCTATGATAGCTCAAATCATATGACTCACAATGAGCTATTCAGGGTATGAATTCAAAAGTGCCGTTTTCGAAAAACCCAATTTTTGGCATATTATTAGCCATTTTCTCCGCCATTTTTGATTGGATTTTTTTCGTTGATGGCTCAAATTGTAGGGCATAATAAGGGTATTATACACACCAATTTTCAAAACGATCAAGATATTGGTCGATTTGTAGTGATTTTTCAAAACTTTCATCCCCCTAATTTCACCCCCTGCCCTTGGACCAATTTGGCTGGAACTTGACCGAGATATTAGCACTAATGATTTTTGTGCAAAATTCGGTCGCTCTCCGACAAGCCCTTCGGGAGTTATCGTGTTCACAAGAATCTGTACATATATATATATATATATATAGAGATATATGAATTTGAACGGACATCAAATTCGTGTTCTAGGGGCTCGGAATCGTGTAAAAAATATATCACGTCATAAATTTTCGATTGTCAGGGCAAGACCAATAGTGCATTTTTTCGAATGAAATGCACTAAAATGGAACAAATGAACAATGTTATTGCTATAATATCATCAGATTTTGATGTACAGTGACTTATTCTCCACAAAGAGACATCAATATTCAGAATCAAAACATTGTATTGTTCAGATTATTTCTATATTTATTGTTGTGATTGGTCCATTCTATTGGTGACTGAGAATTCAATTATAGTTTCAATTACAGTAAAAGTCCGGCGTTGGTTGGTGATCGAAAGGGAGTGGAAGCAATAAGGAAGTATTTTCAATTAATGATAATTAGTGATAATATGAATCCATTTTCCAATTACAACATGAATATTGTTTGACGTATATGGACTGAGTTCAAACGGAAAGATGTGAATGACAACTTTAATTTCTCATGCATGTTGTTAACAGGAACAAAAGCGCATTTAATCAACTTTTGAATGGATTCACATCGTATCAAAACACTGTCTGGATAGTGCAAGATTATCCAGTAAAAAAGCTGAAATCCAACTTCAGTCTCAAGTTTGTTCAAGGAAGTTATCAACAAGAAGAATTAACAATATGAATTGATTGGTTTTTTATAATATAATCATTTAATGCGATTGAATAAATCATTAAAAACTCACAAATAATTCAATATCTTGATCTCAAGCTCATTCCAAAAACTGAATTCCAAAATTTACTTTAAAAATCCCTACTCGAAATTACTCTTCTAAGTTCCTCCCCATTTTATCAAGAGATGAGCACATTTGGAGGAATAAAGTCTGTAATCGACAAAGGACTCAGACGATGCAATTCGATTGTACCGTAAGAAAGTGATGAATGAGAAAGTGAGAAGAAGAATAAGAGGAGAAGATTTTTATTGAAGCCAGACTATGAAGAGGAAAAATGGGATAGAGGTGGATGAAGAGCGAGAAGCAAGATAAGAAGAGAGAAAAAGAGAGTGATAATGAGAGAGAAAGAGAAAAAGCGGGAGAGAAAGAGATTTAATATGAGAAAGGAGGTGAGAGAGAGAGAGAGTAAAGAATAGCAGTGAGAAGAATCAGCAAATGAAACTGAGTGTACAATAGAGTGATTTGTTCTTTCCTCTCTTAATAGCTTTTCTCGACGTCTATTTTTTAATCCCGCTGTGGTAAGTCACAATAGAATGCTCTACTGAGTACAGTTAATTTCCACCAGTAATTATTAACAATGGAGGTGTACTATGAATACAATTTTCCAATTCATCTCATGTACAAGACGGAATAATTTTCTAGAGTCAGAATCTAATAAAAGGATCAATATCGAGGAAATAAAATCCTAGTTTGTGACCTAAATTCATCGGAATAATCATGTGTGTAGTGAGAATGAAACTCTTGAAAAGATTTGAATTATGATTTATCCACGTTAAAGCGTCTGAAAATCCAATAACGATAATAATAACATTGGAGAGTTGAATAATATCAGTTTGTTTTCATGGTATTCATTCAAATGATATTCATTTACATGGTACTTATTAAACTGAAAAACTTACTAGCTTATGGATGGAAAATGATATCACTTTTTCATCTTCAAGATAGTGAATATTGTAATTAATATGTTTGTTTGTCGAATAAAGTACCATTCATCACGATACAGAGTCAAAGAGGAGATAACGATTCTCATCAAATAATCGATACTCCTTACTTCCACATAATTATTATTTGATCATTATAAGGTCCAACTTTTTTTGGAAGAAATGCGGGTCACGTAAAGTTATTATTGTGGTTCAAATATTATGCACCTGATAACACAAATATCACCTGATAGAGTATTATTTTTATTATTTAGTATTATTGTAAATGAATGAGATCCATAGAATTTGGAATGAAGGTTTCTTGTACTGAAAATGGCTTTAGAACTGTTAATTTCCCTTAACTCTATTGAAATCACCAGGCCTACGCTCTACTTAAGAGCCACATTGTTTCTATTGGCTCCGCATTGTTTCTACAAGGCAATCTTTTGCTACCTTCTGGTTCAAAAGTCAGCAAAGGCAACCCTTATTGGTTACATTAGAATAAGACTGTTACCAATCCAATAAACACCTAATACCCTACTAAACAGAGTTTATTGCAGTTAATATCCGGGTTACAAGACTTTCTTGGGTTACGGTACCGTATTTTTGTAGGTTACAAAAGTTTTACTAGCTCCTAATACTCAGAACTCTCTACATCTATTGTATTGTTTCAAAATTTTCTCAAGCTGTTTCAGAATGATAGCAATAGGTGAGCTAATTGGTTTCTTACAGAGTTTCTTCGTTATGATTCGAGCAATATTACTCTTCCAGCAGGTCCCTAGACGATTAATACCTGAGCGATAAGGTACCTTGTTACTGGCAGTGTATTTTTTCATACTGGCAAAGTTGAATGAGCAGAGTCGGCGGAAAATTTTAATAAACTTAATGGAGTAGGAACACTGGCTGCCAGCTTTGAAGCCATCTGCGACCCTCTATAGATTACTTGATGCCTGAACTATGTTTCAAGGTTTTTAGTGTAGCCTTTTCAGTGTTTCTTCTACTATGATTCACAGTGAAACCGCCAATAGAACGAAGGTCTGCTCTTAAATTGATATAAATTCGTCAGTCACTTCATCACAGGAAGAACACTCTCTATGAAAGTACAGATACATCTGGGGGATTATAAATTAAGATTATATATAGTTTTTATAGTTCCTTAGATACATCTTGAGTGGAGTCATGTTTTATGATGACCTCGAAGGAATACATCACACACAATAATTTATATTGGAGACTTAAAAACATCATAATTGGCTATTTTATTCAATTTCCTTTGGCGGATATTCATCCACACAAATCATCAAGAAAAGATCAAGTTTAATAATGGAAAAGTCACTGAGTAATAGCTTTTCAACTTATCATGCCTCTGATTCTCTCAATATCTGTAAACTGGGTCATTAGAATAGGCTTTTGATCCCTATAAATTCTAATAAAGGATTGCGAGATTTCAATTATTTATTATTTCAGCGTATGCTTTCAGTAGTGGGGAGACTCAAAGGGTTGTTCCACTTCGCCAAATAACCTAATTTTTCACAAATGAAATCATGGAGAACCATGTGAGTTACAGTTCTCTCGAAATGGTAATTAAAAAAAATATTTTGAAACATCATAAATGATGAGAGATTTGCAAGATTTCAATGATAGAAATGAAAGGTGCATAAGTCAGGAGTCTGATCTTGAAATCTTGTAGCATTCAACTAATGATCTCAACAATGACTTATGTTTCAGAAAAGCTATGTCAGACTGAAATTCAATCTCATACTCTCAATAGTAGAAGACGAAAATTATCTTCTAAAATATTTATTAATTTAATCTTAGGCCTACAACGAAATATTAATCGATATCTTTCATGACTAGGGACTTTCCTAATTTATGCTCCCAACAATGATCGGCGACTTTGATGTCTGGGGGACATTTCTGGGAAACAGAGACTTTCAAAGCTATATATATTATATTTGGTATATTTGGAGTATTTGGTATATATATATATATATATAGTAGGCTGCAGTCATTATTGCTTGGAACGGTGGTGTACGATTACGAGCTTATAGTGGTAGGTCTGGCAAGTGACAGTTTCTACGCCGTGTATTGACAGTGGTTGTCAAAACCCCCAGCATTATCGGAGAGCATTGTCAGAGAGAATAATAGAATGAGAGTGAGAAATCGAGCGAGATATTGGTTGGTGAATGTGTGCAAGAAAGGAAGTAGCAGAGTTTATAATTTTTAAAATTTTAATGACAACGATGACATTGATTGTTCTGACAGAAGAAAAAGGAACTGGACAGCTGTTACAGTTATCCAACTTCTTGCTTATGAACAAAATAAGAACATTGTATCAGCTTTATTGATTCAAGCTTGTTTTTGTCTTATTGAGTATTCTACGCCAAGAGCGATGTAATCACCTGTTTTGTGGTCACGAGCCGCCAGTAAAGGGAGAGGAATTTTTGATGAGCGAGCGAGCATTCATTAACGTGTCTTTGTGAAGAAGTCTTCAATTTCAAAAGTAGAAGCTTCTAAAACGCTGTAGCCTATTATCAAGAACTTTCAATGAAATAAAATTATTTTCTTCTAAATTTTGAGCAACTTGAAAACTTGAAGGCAGTATTTGTGAGAATTTATGGTAGAAGAGTCGAAAATAATGATCACTGGAATCTGGATTCTTATGAATGTAGCTTCTACTTCAAATAATTAAGCTTATACTTGGAATTCAGCTTTCACTTTAAAATTAGCTCCTACTTAATAGAATGTAGATTCTATTGTTGTCTACTGTATTGTTGTAAAAGCAAATCACGTTAATATTCAAAGTTTAAGATGGAATGTTCATCAAACTGATCAATTATTGTGAAAATAAATTGATAATCAAATTATCACAATTCATAGATGATATTCTTATAGTGGATTTTCTTCACATATTTCTCGTGTCAACCTTCTAGATTCAATATTATCTGATAGTTTTTTGCATCAAAAATATCTGTGCTAAGAAGATTTCAATGAATATTTTAAAATCGGGATCGAGATAGTGAAGGGCCTGTGCCTGTTTTCTCTTTCCCTATCACATAATTATTATGATTAAGTGTTTGTATCTCTGAATAAATAGATAAATAAAATAAATATTGGTTGTAATATGATTCAAGGAACCGTACAATGCGTTTTGAACTTCTGGGTTTTCAACCAATCGGTGTATTGATTTATATCAAATAAGTGAATTAATAATAATGGAAGATGACTGGGAATACGTACCATAAATATAATATTACTCTAGTCTAAGATTATTATGGTATTATTATAGACTAAAGATTATTGCAGTCTTGTAAACTTTTTCTGTACTCAACAAAGAATGGTTCCATCAACAAAGTTAACTCGAACAACTTCCATAAACTTTTCAAAAATCAATAAATAAACTCTGATCGAACAATTAATCTTACTCGCATCAGGAGAACCCCAGTCCCATACGCGTGTAAGAAGCAGCACAAGGTTTCGGTTCCACATGATAAGGGGTGAACCGCATCGTTCATATATCAAACATTTCAGAAACTGTTAATGGATAGGATTCAGGGCGATGTCAGTCTAGAGAGCACGTTTTACGGGACATGAACGACTGTCGCAAACACGATGTTTTCGTCTTTGCTGGTTTAATCATTCACGGATGGAGACTGAGAGAGGGAGGGTGAGAGAGATCACTTGATGATACATGGCTTGGAAAGTCATCAGTTCAACATCCCCTTCCCACACTTCTGCTCATTCACTGCAAAAGCTTTATCACAAGGAACTTGGCCAACAATAAATTATTTAATGGGAGTTGTCGGCGAGATATTTTATTGGTCTGCTCTTCTACAGTCAACACACTCGAGTCTTACCGCACACGAACAAGCGACGAGAAGAATTCCTAAGTCGAGAAAATTCTTAAGGCGAGTAATTTACTTCTTAAGAGGTGTTTACCAGGAAATTCCTTCGCAAAACCTGAGCTCTCATCATGAGAAGTTCCATTGTAGGCTGAAATGTAGGTAAGCTGTCTTTCAACTCATTTTATGTTCACTGGAGACTGTCATTAGGCCTAGACTACGTCCGTATTTATGTGGTCCGTCGTCAATATTATTAGCTTTTTCCGGAAGTATTTTATTCTGTGAATGAATTTTAAGAGTTTCTCAAAGAATTGATTCGAAAAAATGTAATAACGTACTCTAATTATTCAAAATTACTTACTTTCCGTGTCCGGCAGACTCCTTGAATTTTCCCTCTCCAGAAAATAGCAGCATTTATTGCCTTGTCATTTAATTCTGAAATATCATCAATCATTCTGCATTGAGCAGCTTGTGAGGTGGCTTTTAGTTTGGAAGCCCCAGTTTTTTAAACTGAAAAAACAGTCAGTAATCTAATTTATGGAGATTGAAAAATTGAATTGGAATATATTACTGCTGAATGCTATTTTTCATTGTTCGGAATGCGGTCCCTGTTATACCAAAATTATCTCTATTAAGATTTAATATTTTTGATAAAATCGATCATTCTCAAGTTTCACAGTCCTGAAAGTACATAAAAATTTATTAAATCGCATTTTTTTCATTCAATGGGCCTGGTGAATAAAAACGTCATGTTCATGTGAGTTAAAAGCGTCATCAAGTTTTCAGAAATTCAATTTTTATTTGACTTTATCTCATGAACAAGCGAGCTTTTTGAAGACGTTAACCCTGTTAATTAGCAAACGACGTTGGTCCTTTGTTCCAGATCCAGTCATTTCCTGAAGACAAAGCTCAGGAAATTCTATTCCAGGCCTGCTGCATTTACTAGCGATCAATGGAGAATTTCTACTATGTTAGATGGAATTAAGTCTTAAATATTTTTGATCCAATTGAGTATTGACGTACTGTATGTTATCATTTATCTCAGAATTTTCCAGTACCATCAATACAGTATGATAACTACCATTTTAAAATTAAAATAATTTCTAATTTTAGAAAGAATAATTTCTCATTTCATTGTAGTGTAGATGTAACGAAGTGTTGATGCCACAGTCACTAATCAGTTTTTAGTTACGTAATTTTTTTTTGTTACCAACCATAAAGATAATAGTACAGTTTGCATCAACATAAGTATAGTCTGTACAAGCAAATAAGACCCTCTGGCAAGATGGGAGAATGACTCAAGCTCGGTCAATATTGATTCAAAAATTATCAATTTGATCTCAAATTGTAGGAAACAATTTGATCTCAAATTGTAGGAAACAGTTTGATCTCAAATTGTGGGAAACAATTTGATCTACTGTTAAGACCACATTCATAATTCTTGAACAAATATTGACCAAGCAGGAGTCATTTACCCATCTTGCCAGAGGGTCTTCTTTGCTTGGACAGACTATATGCATCACCAGTTTGATACTACTGTATTATCAGAGGAAATGCTTTTCAACTATTTAAATTGACTCTATCTCTAAAAAGTAATGTAAAGCGACATAGCCAGTAAACATTCTACCCGATAATTGGACAGGTTTTGCCTTGAGATCATGGTAAAAAGTATAGAAATAGAAGCAAAATATAGATGTATTGATAACATCTAAATAACAGTCTTTTTATCAGCCATTACTATCAGTGTATGTTATTAGTTATGTGTGTTTTTATTAGTTATTTGTTTGAGATACTGAGCAGTATACAACATTTATGAACACAGAATTCAATTTATGAGAACATTCCACAATCCATCAATTTAGGCCTAGGCTTCAACTTCAATTTCCTTGGCCTCCCTTATTATCCTTAAGACGGGAAATACGCTGTTCCGGGGCGTTATGAAAATTAATGAATGAAATCGTTGGCATAATTCTGAACGTTGAAGCTCTATTCGTCAAAGCAAAGGTTTCAATTTTGATGCAAAAAATGATTAATCGTTACCGTTATCTATTCATCTTATCCTTGTAAACGAGAAAGATGAAGCAAAGAATTCATTACTTTTTCACTTCAGTTTGGGTCAATAGTAAGATTAATATATTATTATATTAAATATTACTCATGTCAATAAATGAATGCATAAATCTTCTCTGGGAGTCTTAAAATTCGTCAACCAAGAGAAAGAAAGATTCACGTGAAGGAAATTTGTTTGGATTGAAAGTAAGATATTATCATATCAGATATCATTATTCATGTCAATGAAATCAATGAATTTTCACTGGAAGTTTTGAGATTCGCCAAACGTATTTAAACGCCTATGAAAGATCCACGTGATGAACATTTGTTTGAAAGAGTAGGCTATCTGACAGCTTGAAGTCATGGAGTATTTTACATCATGTCAACCAACTCAGTGAATATAAGGAGTGACGGCTACATCTTTACTATGTTAATTTCATAGGATGGATGCACTCTTGGTAGATTAAATCACTGTTGAAGAAGATTTTAAAATGCAATTGTCCTGAGTGCTTCTCAAGAGTATCCTCTTGTGTTTCCTTTTTAAAAGTACATGAAAATTCCTTAATATTTTAAGGGTGGATGGACTCCATTACAATGTGAAAATGTGAATCTCAAAAATAGTTCTAGCAGGAACCTCATCGTTCAACTGAATAAAGAGTTCTAAGAATCATAATTATTTAAAGGTGTTTTAATATCATGCATCATATACTTCGTATATAATCATTTCCTAATATTCAAAAGAACCTGAGAAAACATGAATCCATATCGATCAACAAAGGAAAATAGAGTCTTAAACAACTGTAAAAGAAAATTAATCCAATTTTCTGTGGAAATCCAACCCTACTATAGCGGCAAAGTCAACTCTAGTATACAATCAAACGTTTCCTCCATCTACCAGCTATACTCTAATAAATGTAACTTTCGAAATGAATTATACTCCTTGTTTCATAAGTGCAAGGCCAAAACGGAAATTACATCTATTAGAGTGAAGTATATTAGAGTACCAATGTAGTACAGTGTATACTGTATACGAGTGCAGTATAAGCATACATAGTATAAGATTAGTACAATATGAGAATTGCACATTCAAAGCGTTTTATTGGGTTGAATAGGAGCACAAACTCAGCACTGGTTGTAGCGAGTTGTTTATAAATTCGCACACACCATCTATTTACAAGCACGCACCTCATTACTGTTGCGCACCGGTCGTATTGTTCTGGGACTCTGAATTGTCACATTTGCCAGGAATAATGCAGATTGTAATGTAGTTTACGTAGTTAAGTCAATTCCAGCTTACCATGTTTACTATGGTGTAATGGCCGAACCAATCAACAGGAGAGTGAATGTGATAATAATAATCATTTTAAAAATTCGATCAAGCCGTTGTCGATGTTGTAGAACTATTCCATAATGAAATAAAACACACTGATATTTTCAATTCTACCGTCCTGATATTTTACATCCTCTTTGCCAATCCTGGATCCACTGCTTACCTTCGAACATGAACATAGTACCGGTATGTAAACTGTAGTAGACAGCGTGGTGTGGTGGTACGTTAGTGATAGTTTGGGGGGGCCGCGGTTGTTCTTACCTCGGGGCGTTATAATCCACGCGACGGCCCTGCTTATAATATATTGTTGGACAATAAAAGTTTCGATTCCAGTGGCAGTAATACACTTATCTATTTGGAGGTTTTTTCAACTATTTTGGATACCGGTAATCTATTTTTATGCACGAGAATACAAGTTTATTACATTTTATTCAATTATTGGTCATTTAAACTGAATCAACGTATTGTTCTTGCGAACAGTATTATTAAAATCAATATGAAATTCATAATTTATATGATATATGTAAAGGTTGAAAAATTTCTTAAACCTTACTCGGACATAAAAATTGTTAGAATCTGAGAAATTACTATGAGCTTCTATTGTATGAACATATCTCTAGATAATACCTATATACTATATCTCTTACAATACCTATTCTGAATATTTTTTCGACTGAACTCATTCTCCAGTTCCAACGCAGCTTCAATTTAGGCTAATGCTACGCCAAAGTGAATTCTCTACAAAAATGTTGTTAACCTTGGAAAACATGAGGGTGGAATAGATTTTGAGCAGTACCAGGCATCAGTGTACATCAAATCTATAATAATATAGGCCTACGTATCAATAGTTCGTGAGAATGAATTCATTAGAGCTTTTCGGAGCCGTATCCAGTTAAATCAGAAATTAAGGTGAGTGAAAACTAAGGTTGTCAGATCCACAAAGCTTATTTATTTATTTATAAAGAAGTATTTCTGCGTATATGTGTTTGTAGATGGAAAGATAGAGAAACTAGAAGTTTTAGATTAGCTACTGCCTATTGGAAGAATCTTCAAGGGGTGGAAAAGCTATTTCAGAAATCGAGCATTCAGCTCGTTAGAGGCTTGAAACGGTGCCATGCACTCCAAGCTAATGTCTTGAGACAGAAGATATTTGGGGACAAGGAATATTTTGAGACAGAAGATATCTTGGAACAGGCGATATATTGAGACAGAAAATACTTGGTACAGGAAATATCTTGAGACAGAATATATTCTGTGACAGGGGATATCGTGAGACAGAAGATATCCAAGCAGTGGACTTAATCGGGTAGCACTATTTCCTGATATCTCCTGGGATCTGCTAAAAGCTGAACCTTGTCTCACTCGTGATGCCAATAGGAAAGTTTCTAATGTGGAAACTTACATTAACTACGGGCCAATAGACACTAGTATAATATTATTACCATTATTATCACTAAATCCACTTCTAATTATTCATTAAGAAATTGATGATAGCTGTACACGGAAACAATCTCGAGGTAATGGCTTATAAAATGTATGATGGATCCTAACACTTCACCTTTATTCGACCTACATTCCAATTAGTACTCCTTGACCTAATTCATCTCAAAGGGAATTCACCATAGGTTTCGAGTGTATCTCTATCTAGAAAACATTTGAATCAAGTAAGAATAAAGTATCTATCCAGTAATAAATCGAGCTATGATCGCATTAATTGTAATGTTTTTACTCGATTCAGGTGATGTTTCAAATCTAAAATACAAGTTGAAGTGCTATTGAGTTTAGGAAATTTATTTATTTGACTAATTTTCCACCTCACGTACACAGAAACTATGTTGAATTTGTATACAAACTCAATAATTTCTCATGGAAACACTAAAATCAAACAAGGAGATTATATCAATCTTTTTTCAAACAATTGTTGCATTCAAATCAGAACGAGTTTGAAAAATATGCGCTCAATATAAATCAGGTCAAACTTGGAACTCATTCACTCCAGACATGGGGCAATGAGTTGATAGCATATTGGAGATGGAGACTGTGCAAATAAAGCGGGTGAATTGTTTTCTCTATATCTTTTCAACTTGAACACTTTGTTTCAGCGCAACTCTAAAAAACTTCAATCTGAGGAACCATTACCACTTCTACCATAAACTTCTTCTATGGAACTATTATGTTATCTCATATTGAGATTGAGGTACTAACCGGCCACTTGTGTTTGTTTTTCCCCTAACGTTGTCTCTGAAAAATTCAATCTCAAAATATGAATGATATGAACGTGAAACTATTCTTCTTCCAGAATTGAATGGAGAATTATATTCTGTATAGTGAAGTGGATATGAAAATGGCAACCAGCTGGTAAGCCTAAGCACTGCATGGGCTGTTGAGCCATTGACAAACATGAACGTGAAATTATTCTTCTGCCAGAATTGAATGGAGGATTATATTCGTTTGATGGAGAACATTGCAAATTGGATTGGATTCATTCAAACAAATGTAGGCTATACAATCTTGATTTATTCATATGATGGATCAATATAGTTTCCAAGATTTCAAAAACCCAATTGGTATTAGAGTTCAATATTGTTCGCAGCATCAACCAACTATAACAATACGCACCTGGAAGTGAAAATTTTATGGAGACTTGAGCTAAAAGCTTAAATTTTCTTTTTTCAAAATACAAAATGTAGTTTCCTTTCAAAATGTAGTTTGTTCCACTGTTTCTCATCATTATAGTTTCCACTAATGCTTCAATTTTTCGGAAATTAGTTAAGTTTTTTGTTGGAAGATACATATCTAAACTAACCAAACAAATATTTCAATTTATATTCATTCTATTATTTTAAATTTTCATCTCATTGAACTTTTGTGTGTTAGAATGTGCTTTCTACATGTAATAATCTAATAAATCCATTGATTTTTTTAAGGTGATTCAGTAGAGCTGAACCCTCATCCCTTCCAAAATGCTTCGATGGTCCTAAAACATCATGATTGCATACTAGTTTATAAACTAGTTTTAAACCTGATGAATTAACAGGCGCAAATCAACGCAACTACTATTAATCAAACCATTCTAATACCTGTAAAACAATACCAATGTAATTGAAACCATCTAGATGGCATAGAGTAGGCCCACACAACTGTTATTAGATAGTTGTCACATAGAATCAATTTCGGTCTCGAATAGATCATTGTTGGCATTAAGCATTGTGTAGTTCAATCTTCAATGACAAGTGGAGACACTGGTCGATTGAATTCCCCATCTATGCAAGAACAACAGCAGACCAACGCTCAGTCATTATTGGACGGTGAGTAATTTCCCAGGCCACGAAAGAGAGAGAGAGTGAGTGGGAGGAAGAGTGAGAGAGATAGAGAGTGAGGATTCCAAGCAAGTTGCCAGATTCATTGGCAAGTGGAGCGTGTTGCGACACAGGAAATGAGCTGCCGACTGAGAGATATAGAGAGAGATAGAGGGAGAGAGAGTGAAAGAGAGAGAAAGAATGAGAGAGGATGAGAAAGGGAGAAAGAAAGAGACATATACAGTGAGGGAGAGAGAAGACCATGCTTACTTCTCCATACTGAGTAGCCTACTATCGGGCTTTGTCTGCTCCTTGGAAATTCCTCAGAACACCATGTGTTCCATTCGAGTGATCTAATGGAATGGATCCGGGGATTATTCAAACAGGGTTTCCCCTGTTAACTTTGACACATATACTGATGAATTCATTCATATTGGCCAGCAATATTGGGCCGTCCTCTCAGTCTGCAACAAGATGAATCATTCATAGGACACTTCATTATTCATGTCCTAGTAAGACTGCTATCATGTGAGGAATGATAGCAGTGATTGAGTTTCAGTCCTCTCGAAAACCAATAAAGGATACAAAACTTTTCTCATTTGGATTCTGTATTAATAAAAAAATATGATTAGATATAGAAATTTGCCGGCCGGGTGGCTCAGTGGGCTCTGGCGTTACAAACTTCAGTCCGCTAACGCTGCCACGCACAAGGTAAACGGCTTATGAGGGCATCATCCGCAATAAAAAATAAATTAAATAAAAAAATGTGTTATAATTATATGACATGAACTGATGTTTATAATATGTTTGTATAAATTGTAATAGGAACATTATTAGACTTCGCCTGTTAAACTCTTCCATGTATAATTGTATAATCTGGTTACAACCATGTATAATCTTAATAAATATTATGATTATGATGTAAAGGGATAATTGAATCGTTAAAAAAAATGTATGATTTCCTCCAATTAATGTTATTCACTAAATTCTAAGTGATAGAATCTGCACTTTTATTAACTTAAATTCTACTTCCAATTGGAGTATGCCATTGGAAGAGTCCAAAATTTGAACTATTATCATAACTTAACTAGGAAACAAAGTTTGTCGGTTGAGAGCTTCAAGAGATAACTGAAAAGTATAGAATAAAAAGACCAAAAAATTGTCATGATCATACATTCAACTATCAAAATACCGGTTTTGGTTCTATAGATTTTGGTGTTACCAGAGATGGGTAGTAATTTACCAATCTGTTAGTAAAGAGCGCTAAGATATAATTGAAGATTCTTGAATAAAGACACCACAATAATATTTTCACAACTGTGATAGTCATAGTAATTGTCACAAATATAGTCATAGATTAATTGAACTATTCAAGATGCCTGTTTCTATTGGATAATGGTGTGACAATTAAAACTTGTACCTTGAAACTCGTAGTTTATAAAATTCTCGTTTATTATAATTTGTATCCAATAATAATAATTAAAATAACAACTTTACAAAAAGAAATTGTAGAATGCCGTACTAACGTTTCTGTAGAATTAGCATTTTTGTGGCTGCAGAACAACTGAAACACATTGATTTGTAGCCTAGGGCTCACCGATAGAATCACAGTGGTTGTTTTTATGCGCCCAATGTGTTGGTATAAACTTCAAGAGAGTTTGTTCTTGTTGAGCAACTGAACACAAACGTGTAAAAGCAAAGTTCACAAAGCTCACAGAACAGTCGACGGCCTGATCGATTTATTAATCAATGCTAATGCTGGCTCTGTTGAAGGACCCCGTTCCGAAACACATCGATTATTGAGAAGTGGTCCGTTAGACCCGGCTATGCTTTTCAGTTCTTAATGCAGGAGACATGTTCTCTCATTGCCGACCGATATATCGGTTATTGCTATATACCCTCCCTCCCTCCTCTTAACCCTCTGTTGATTTTTACCCTTTTCAACATGGCACTGAAGCGTTATTTCTGTTTTCCACTAATGATGCCAGCGGAAAACTCGCAATACTTCGATGACAAGCTATGTAGAAGTTGTGTCAACTGGCTGGCTCAAGACCACATGTTGTCATGTGTGATAATTTCTCTTTGACAGATTCATTCAGAACGAGACCAAATTGAACATTTTCAGCTTGTTTTTCTCAGAACGCTTTCAATATATCTCCTGCATCGAGAGATGAGTGAAATATAGTTAAGAACCAGCTTTAAAACTCTGACTCCGTGGATATTCTTGTGCATTGATGGGAAAGATGGAGATTTAATGGAATATATTTATTCATAATTTTTTATTGTTTCTTCGCTTAGCTATACAGTGAATTCTCAGTTAATTCTCTCTAGACAACACTTTCTCGCTAAAAAGTCATTTCATTAACGGTTGATTTTCTACTGCTCTTATCGATTAATCATACTTGTAGCAATATCAGTGGAAATAATTTTTATATGAGCATGAATATTTTTAAAAAATATGTTTGGTGGTCAAACCCATCAGGTATCAGGTTCAATGATCAAGTATTTCAGTGAACTATTTATTAAAATATACATGATAAATAGTGGAATAAGAATTGTAATTACGATGAACTATAAAAAGAAAAATATATGAAAACCCACAAGCTAATAAAAAAATTACAATAAAACAATTATAGAAAAACATATATTGAAGCTATTTTGATATAACCGTCCAATAATATACTCTGCTCGCCGATTGTGTATAGCAGATTATATTCTCAATATTTAAAATTATTTTATAACCTGTGACCCTGTTTTTTCCTTAAAATTGCTGGAGAATGTAATCCTAGCTGGGTACAAATTTGAATCTGCTCCAAACAGTATGTGAGCCGAGTATAAGATGCTATTAACTGGAGAGGCTTAAGTTCTCTTGTCTCTATTTGACTCTCATTAAACATCCACAATGAGTTCAAATACCAGCCATTGTTTGCAAGCGTTTTTGAGGTTATAATGCTTATTTACTGGGAATAAATTACACAAAGGTCTCGGAGTGATGAATTTGTGTTTACCATGAGCCTGGTCCACAGGTTGACCATTGTTTGCTGAGCTCCGGCTCAAATTAATGAACAGCTCCATTCCACTGCGCTCTATATAAATACTCTTGGACGGCTCATCATTTTGACAGCAGCTGCTATCTTACTTCCCTCAATCGATCATTCATTCTCTTCAGCCGTAATTCATCGTCTTCAAGCGGCAACAACTTTATGAATATTTACATTGGGCTTGAATACAGCACCTGTGTTTCTAATAGTCTACACTCTACAGTAGGCTACAGACTGCTCATGCACTCGTATGGTACCTACATTTGGAAAATACAGTAAAAGTAGAATATTGTATCAATACAGTCTCTTTAGTTGTAAGGGGTGACTGCGAACTCCAAAAAATTTCATCCGAATCTATTGCCGCGTTTTGTTGTAAATGCGGAACAAACAAACATGAAGAGAAATGCAAAATCGTCGTCTTGAATCTAGACCTCACTTACCTTCGGTCAACAAATCTACTAGTAGTTCTGTGAACAGTAGACCTCACGAAGTCACCAATGGATGTGGCATTACTCGTGAAGGGAATACTGTTGATTTTAGTATGGAGATAATTCCTTTTCCTTTCATATTATCCTTAAAATGCAATATTTCAAGAAACCTTACATACATCGACGCGCAATTTCAAGAGGAACATTCCTGTCAAATTTCATCCGAATCTATTGCCGCGTTTTGTCGTAAATGCGGAACAAACATACATACATACAAACATAAGGAGAAATGCAAAATCGTCGTCTTGAATCTAGACCTCACTTACGTTCGGTCAATAATGCATTTGCACTAAATTTGACAAGGTTCATTCTCATTGAACTAGACGTTTTGCAAAGTTTGGTAGCGTAAATTTATTTTTATGAATGTCATTAAGTCTTGTCTCAGAGTTTCATTTCCCAGTTTACTTACTATACTACAACAAAGCTAAAAATACTTCAGTTCATCCATTGATGAATCAAGTAGTTCTGGAAGCAGCACACTCTATAAAAAAGTCTGAGAAGTTTAAAAGACAAAAGTGATCGCCATGATTAATGATGTCCATTGGGACATATTGGAGAATGACTGGCAAAATTTTCCATGATCAATTTTAGTGAACGTGGTCGAAACCTCAAACTGAATTGATTTATATGAGAAGAATTATTATCTATTCAATGAGTATCAGATGAGTAATTTGAATTACGGTTTCAAGTCATATAAAATTATCAATACATAGTGTGAGATTTTTATTTCCTTAGAGCTCTGCTTCGGATTTGGTAGGCTTTTATTTAATGCTCTAGAAAATAAATTCTCACGATTTATTCCACCCAATATACTCCCGATGAAATGGTTATATAATATCCAGACCACCACAAGCATAAAAGGTGTTCTGTAATCATGAAAATTTATGATTAAAATTATTATTGCTTAAATGCAATATTTTTGTCAAGTTACCAGGCAAGGAAAGTCTGAATAAGCGAGTTAATGTTAAAAATTTTTATTTATTAAATACTTTAAGTAATGAGCAAATTCAAGTAATTGTAAGAAATACTGTAAAGCAAATTTATTAAAAAAGTTCATGAAAGAAAGTCTTTGGTTGAATTGATAAATTGTTTTAAAGTCTTTTGTGTGAGAACGTTGGTAACGAATTATTTAAATTATAGGAATATTTGAACGGTCTTTTTAATATAAATTCAACTGGTTCTTTGCGTGTGAGACACGTGGAGAATGTACATTTGGCCGCGCACTGAACTATGATTTTTAAATGTTTCTCATGCAATTGTGATACCTGATCAGGATTTAAATATTATTGCAACACTCACTTGATCGGCTGGTCAGTCTAGTATTTGAATAAATACCGGTATATGGACTCCTCGTGGATGAAGCAGCGACGAATTTGGTTTCACATTCACTTGAAGTTCACAATTTCACAAACTATTTTAAGACGGTTCAAATATTTGACATTTAACATGGAAACATTAATACAAAAAAGCTATTACCCAATTTCAAGTGCTACAGTGAAAAAAATAGGAACTTATTTAGAATTATCACAGATAAAATTGAATAATTTATGTGGATCAGGAAATCATTCTAGTCTTGAACCGTCTCTCTTTCTAGAAGAATTCTTTCTTCCCCGGAAAAGGGTTCCTCCTACAGCTGACGACAGATTTTTTGGCAATTAGCCAACTTAAGCAATTAATCAATTAATATGCTTGCAATTATGACAAGACACTGTAGCACATGAAAAATATTAATTACAGCCAAATAACTCCAAATTGAGTTAAGGGCATGAGTGAGCTATGCATGAGTTACATGAATAATTTTTATAAAATAATTTATAATAAATTTGTGATACAATAATATGAGCATTAAGATTTGGCGGGATAACCTCTTAGCCGGTGTACCGGCACCCACGTGATCACAAGAGAAGGGTGAATTGTGTTTGACAGTCATGACGTCATGAAGGCGGGCGTTTTTGAATTTCAAATGCTCTAGCTTGAGTTAATTACTGCCAGGTAAAATATTCCCTGACAATAGTAAGTTACATATAATAGCATGATATTATGCACTGGCATAAAGTTGTGAATCCTCGAAATATATGTTCTATTTGGACACTTGGTCCTTTTTTCTTACTACCCACTAAAAAAGCATTGGAGTTTTTCTAGCCGTGAAAGTATATGAACCATCCATTGTTAAAAATTTTCTGTATTGGACTAATAAAAATATTCCAATTTGAGAGGTGCAGTGTTAACAAAAGGTTCGAATTTCGGAGAGGTCTCACTGAATGTGAAATAATTTGCAACAGTCCGGTGGGGTTTTTCTGTTGATCGGTTATTGTGGAGATTGGAGTGACAGGGCATGTATGTGCGAGAGAGAGAGAGCTGACAATCATGACAATGTTGTCATACAAACACTGGTTATCGAACTCGGTGTTGCCACCGCTGGGACCAATCGCTCTTGAAATACGCTTTCAAAATGATTATAATTGCGGCCTGGTCACCGAATATTATAGAAAATCCGATGAATAGGCAACAGCTTCCACCGCTGATACCTCGCGCTTGGAGAAAAAGAATTACCAAGGAAAATACTTGAAATTATTCAGAGAGGAGCTTACATATGTTGTGTGAATAATTCACCTTGGAAAGTACTCATTAAACGATTAATTCCATAAATCAAACAAAAAGGGTTATCTAGGAAAGTACGATAACTTGAATTATTCAGAGATGAGCTTCCATACGTTGCGTGAATTTACCCTGGAAAGTACTCATTAAAAGTTTGATTCCATAAGTTGAGAAAATTTGGGACATGCATCAGTGCAAACGAAATTAATATTATGAGGCTTCTGCATAATGATTGAAATATGTTGACAACGGCCCAGGTTAATATGTATGTAACTATAGCCTATATGAAATTTGGAACACGGCTTCTTGCATCATAATTCATGCTTTTATGAATATATGCTTACTTTTAATAAGAATCTTATTGCAGACAGCGGTGCTTGGAAGTGGAGGTTCTTATTTCCACACAATGAAGGATATGATGAAATAGGCCTAAGCTTGCTTTCGCTTTGTGCTAATTATAATTAATATGATGGAGTAATATCATCTTACCTCTATATTTTCTGAATAAGTGAGTGGATGAAAGTCGTTTCTCAATGTGAAATTAAATGGAAAAACCATGAAACGATGTAATGAAGAATGATCATCAAGTAATTGTTGAATTAAAGAAATTTTTGTACTACTTTCGTCACTATTGTTTTAAATATCTTAATCATTTTTCAACTTAAAAATTTGCTCATAAGTCTCAAGACTAGATAGCAATAGTACTTACAGAAAAAATATATTATAGAATAAATATTATCAGAGCTGAATAGTCATTATTATTATTAAGGAAAAATAAAATTTTATTTAGCAAAATAATCAAAATATTTCAATCTGTTGAAAGGTAATAATCGTGAATTATACCACGAACACAATAAATCGTGGCCAGAGAGAGGAATTCGACAAGGAAATATCATCAGTCAATAATTATTATGGTTTGAAGCTTTTTCAAAATCTATTATTCGCAATCTCTTCCCGGTATTGTAAATTGGTTTTCAGAGTTCATTTCCAGAGTATTGGAGTTTGGAAATCATAAAAGCAGCGAGCGTCGTTTGCGAGAATTTTAAAAGGTTTCAAATGGCTTTCAACATGCTCATTCAATGGTATTTCATCAGTTTGAAATCACAGCGCAACTCGTGAATAGTAATGGAGTACTCCACGAATTATTCAAGAGTGGTCAAGTAGCTCTAAATCATTCCCAGGTATACGAGCCTTGACCTTTGCTCCTGGAAAGCTCCATTATATTTTAACTTAGCTCGTTAGTACTGCTCAATTCCAGAATTAATTTCCTATCAACTCCCATTTCAGGATCTCTTGTCATTTGTCATGAATGTAATGATTTCACGAATTAATGAATAGAGGTATGGTTTGCAAGTTTTGAGACTGAAATCGACTACAATTTTAATTTACTAATTACTCTTTCGATGCGACTACCGACGTTCCTCTTCACCTTCTGAAACATCTACTTGTATAGTCTGTCCAAACGAAGAAGATATTCTGGCGAGATGGGATGGGATGTTGACTCCCACTTGGTCAAAATTTGTTCAAAGATTAAAAATTTGGTTCCAAATTGAAGATAAAAATTTCTCCTAAAATTCGGTATGGAATTGATTATTTTTGAACCAATATTGACTGAGCTGGAGTCATTTTTCATCTTGACGGATGTTTTCTTTGCTTGGACAGACTATATACCCCTAAATTTACTTTCTACTTCAACATTCGTTTCCTTTCATCAATCAAAATACTCACATATTGCTCCATAACATCCATTATAATCGTTCATCATTCCCTATCAATCATGATCCATGTTTTACTCCTCCCTGTTACACTTATCAACTAACATCATGTAAAAACTAGCATCGATTAAAGGAAATTTTGTTTCTCACTGGAAAAATCATTCACAATATAACATTTTAGAAACTCACTTTTTGTCAGTTGAGTATAAACAATAGGGGCTACCCTTTCATCTAGATTAGAGAGGTGTCACGCCTCATCATTTTTTATCATCCGTTATCTCACACCATGCTTCGACAAATTTTCACAATAGGTTGAAAATTTTGCTGACAATGACAGATTCGTTATCGACGTGTTTGGAAGTTTACCTGCTAAAAATTATATAGGCCTAGGCCTACTGTACTGAAACGTTAATAGGGTTATAAACTTTGTGTACGTTTGAGTACTGGAAAAATGTCAAAATCTCATCCCTCTTAAGTGAAATTTCCAGAGAGAAAAGACCAAAAATCTATGAGAACTCCATCCTATTCGACCAACGTAACCACTAAATTAATAATATGTGATTCTTATTGTTGCTCATCTCATACCGTTGAGTGATTAGTTGATCAACTTCCGAATAATTTCTATCATAGAAGGGATATGACGATGGAATTAATATAATTTAAAATGATAAAATTTTCGACAGATAATAATCTAATACAGAATCCCCAATTCGAAGTAACATTGGGCAATACGGTACAAACAAACATAACCATGAATTTAATACAACTTATTGATTGATTTTATCGTGATTGACATTTTTTAGCCATCCACTGCGAGTTGTCAAACTTGATTTATTGTATCTTCAATTTCTGCACAAGATTGCCGGGGTTTACAGAATATAATTACAGCAAGTACATAATAATTATTCGGAATGGTTCATTAGTGAATTTTATTCACTATAATTGAAATAAGAGTATTTCATCACATTATTCTTCGTTTTTTGAAATCACCCGATTCACTGCCGCACCCGGTATTATTAGGTTCAAATAAGTATTATTATGAAAACTACAGTGACTATCGAAGAAAATAATTACTCTAATGAAAACTAATTATAGTGTTTTCGGTTTCAATTCTCCCTCAAATAATCTATGAAATGTGCTGTACAGTGTAGGCTACATACTGGTTGAATCTAGCAGAGAACGATTCTTTTTCTATACGAGACTGAATGTTTGTGTTCTCGTATTCATGGCTCCTGCTCATATGTGCCGACGGTCTAGCGAACAACAATAAGCCATGGAAGGTAGAGCATAACTCAATGTCTTTCGAAGCTAGGCTGACTTCCATAAATCCAATAGTGGCTGCTAGACCCAGTTTGTGCATATAAAGCCCCCTTACCCCAAAATGCCTCTTTCCGCCAGAAGAGAAAACGTTGACAACAAAAACTGAGATATCAACGAAGAGCGGCTCGGCCGTAAATTCCATTCAGGCATCGCCAATGATGAAATCCCCCAGAATTTACTAGCATGCATACTAACTGCACACAGTATGTAATCCATTCATATCAGCACGATATGAACAGCTTGTACTGTGAATGTTGTTTGGAGCAAATTGAAATACAATGTTGGGTTTAAAATGGATTAGTCCACCTCCGATACAGTAACACTCGGCTGCAATAGTTTCTGTGAGAGGATTATTTGTGGTACAGAAGACCAAGAGAGAGGATATGTGCAGTATCGTTATTGCATGATTTGTAGGAATATATATACTAGTAATCTATGAGTATGATTCTATATTCACCAATAATGTCCTACTCAATCATAAGCTCAATCTTTATATATTATTTAAATGTAATGTATATTCATTAATAGGGTTGGGTAAGAAAAGTAAATTGGTTGTTAAAAACCTATGGTGCTCAGAATTTCAAAGTCTCATTCTTTATCTGTCTGCTCTAGCAATTATAATTAGAATTGGAGTAATATTTTTTATAATCATCTTGATCATCTAGAAGTTGATGCTTTTTAGTCTTTTTCACAGCTATACTCATAGTTATTGCTAAGGATATTGGATATACATAGAAAAATGTATTGTTTTGTACTGTCACATTCAGCCAACAGCGGTTTACAGCTGCTTTTTGTACTTACACAGTCCGAACTGTCAAAGGATGGGAGCCCCAATAAATTATAACCGAGCATTGAATGAACGGCAATACAAAAATGTATACAATATCATCAAATTCAAGAAACCAATACGAGTTGCCAATACCTGTGAAGTAACGTTATCTGTCCATCAACGAAATAATAAGCGGCTGCATTTGAAGTTTGGAGGGAGGATATCGAAGCTCATCTTCGATTAAATGCGAACGGACAGAATCGTTCGATGGGTTGTCCGGCTTAGTGAGAATGTCTCCAGGGTATTGGAAGCAGCCAACGGGTGGCCAATTGATCCTAACGTCACTCCTGGGAGCTGCGAGTCGAGCTGGCAGATTTGTGCTCACCACGTGAAAAACCATTAGGCTACAAGAAAGCAGAATTGGCCTTCTCCAATGAAATGCTGACTCGGAGTCGAGTCCAAGTCTACATTATTTGCTGACTTGCAGGTGAATTAAGGTATTTGCTCGGTCTCCTCCCATTCTCATCAACACTGATGTTTGTTTTTCGAGGCTTTGTCTCGAACATCCATTAGATTAGACAATCTGTGAGACATGTTCTTATGTGATTTGATGGAGTATCAAGTTGGAGAATGTCGGTTTGGTAAGCATCGGTCGGAACAGAGTAGAATCTATCGCTCTATGTAATTCTATAAACATTCTAATCACGTTTGTTGGACATGCTACGAACTAGTCTATTCTCTATTGGAGAAATTGAAGATTTTTCAAATCAAGAACTGAACTCAAAGGCATAAATTTTAATGCATTGGGTGAAAGTGGATGCTTTGTAATCATGGGGTTGAGTTCGAGTACCTCGGAACAATTGAATTGAATCAACTCTGCGAACAACTGAACTTAAAAGCATGAATTTTAATGGACGAGAATGGTCGCTTAGTAATCATGCGAAGTTCAATCACCTCGAAACAAATGATCCTAACTATGATGCTGACTCTAAAATATCTAGGAAACCAGATGCTAAATAAAGTAATAACCTTGAAACATATCTTCGATTGGTGACCAGAATCATATTGGTGAGGTAGGAGGCTCTCTGTACAAATAGAAGCTTCATTTTTTAGCATTTTATAGAAGAAAAACACTTCAATAATAACATTGAAATATAATAATCTTCTTACTTCTAAAAACTTTCTTTGAAGTGTGCTAGCAAAGCGAATGTATGGAGTTTTGAGAATCTATTTATAGTAAAGAATATAGAGACTGTATTCAAACCTGTATAATCAGTCTGATTATCCAGTCTCTATAATCAGACTGTATGATAAGACTGATTATACAGTCTCTATAGTCCAGATAATTAGAGAAATTTCCTTGAAATCTTGCAATCAAATGCATCAGTGTGTGAGCATGTTTTATGAAGGTATGTATTTTATGTCTCAGGGAAAAGTAATACCAGTATTTGAGATTATTTGTAAAATTGTTCAGAAGTGGACAACTTACCCATTATTCACAAGAATTTTTTTCAGAATTTTAAAAATATTCCTCTCTTCGACCATTTCAACTCGATAAATTCTGTTTTCAGTGGGATTTTCTAGGGGAAAATCGCATTCCCCTGACGAATGAAGAATCCCTTGGTGTGTATATATCACCAGTAATCCCATTTTATTCTAGCCGGGAGCCATCCATTTTTTGGGGTAGAAAGGTGGATGCAGTATGAGCTTCGGCTAAGATGCAAGGATTACGGTTGCCAGATAAGAAAGACCGATGACGTAATTGTTGTGCGCATGCGTAGAATCATCTACCACACAACAACTACTACCTACTTATTTTTCAAGCAGCTTTTCCTCATCAATTTGCCATCGCTACATGAATTCTGGAACATCTATCAGACTTAGCTTGCTATGAAAGATTTAGGTTTAATGTCTTAGAGGGGTGAGGGTAATATTGAGATCTAGTATGTTGAGAGAACTCAACGTATTCAGAATATTTCAAAATAACAGGACATCCATGACGTAAAAGAGACTGGTAAGCTCATACCTAATTTATACCTAAATAATGACAGAGTCTGAACAATCCAACTTTTTTATTTGATGAATTGAAAGAAGAGAGGATATTGCAATAATTAATTTTCTATTAAATAATAATTTACTGAACAAATTACTCAATTATTGCGACCATATAATAAATATTCTAGAAGATTTCCGCTCCAGCAATTATCTTGAGGGATTTTGGACCGGTGAGTCCAATCGGTCGGGAACTTGACCGGCTAACAAGAGTTGCTGTTTTCGATTCCTGACAATTTTGGAATAAGTTGAATAAAAACATAACTTTGCTTTCATTTACAATATGAATAACGATAAAAGAATCTATGAATCTTGAAATTATATTCCATCTAATCTCTTTCCTTTATCTCAGAGCAGAAGCTCTTCCTCGTTCTTTTTCTTGCTTCCACAAGAGGAACAGTTTTGGGCTTCAAAGTATGTTGTACTCTTCCATGCAAAATGGCTGAGTATAGATTATTATGATTATGATCATTATCAGAATGTTCTCCTCTGATGCCTTATATTAGATAGACAGAGCTCACAAACTTGAACCATCAACAAGAATAAACTTTGAAAATGGGATATGAATAGTGATAATTATTATAACAGGAGTGTGCAACTTGATAAAGCATTACAGCATGATCATTACCCTGGATGAACAACCGGGTACGGCTCATGTTAATCCAACTCGCGCAAGTAAGTTTGCAGGGATCGCAACTCAATTACAAAGTTGCCAGCCGATTTTATTTGAAGTTGCTTGCACTCGATTCGATTCGGGCCAACTGAATGCTCCAGTTTTGGGAGCACACGTCTGTCAACGACTGCACTTCACGTGAGCTGAGAAGACACGCCGTTACAAGGTGATGTGTATTGTAACGGCGTATCTTCTCAGCTTGCGCGTACCACACTGCAATGAAAACGTAATCGAACTAGTGCCTGTTGTTACTAATCCGTCCTCAATGTCTTGTTGATTAGCAGAGATGAATATTGATAAGTTCTGACAATGCTGTGAGCGCCACTGTATTCAATGTCATTAATTTCAACATTCCATCAAAATTGAATCAGGTTGACGCCAGGCTAATTGAAATTCGCTTCAACAGCATACTGAATTCATAAGGGATGACCATATATGAGATTATTGATGAGCTTTCAGGGAGGGAATTGGAGGATGGGGGTCATACAATACAAAACTGTACTAAACATTTTACTAAAACTTTTATACTAAAACTATTTCTAAACCAGTAACCAGGAAATCATGCAAAAATATGTAAGGAGATGTATTCCTTTCAAAGAATCACAGCTCTTAAAGTCGGTTGCATAGACGTGGATTGATTTCAATTTTACTAAGTAATATAAAAAGATTGATATTTCAAATTGGTGGTATTTGAGGAAGTAGAACTCAGAAAGTATCGATTTGGAATTTGCCTGAGTACAGTCGGGAATATTCTCGAGAATTCTAGATGTAGGAAATACTGATTTCAACACATCGAAACATTGCAGAAGTGCTCGGTTATCACTGTGGTTCTGAATAGTTTCTTATGATACAAAAATGGTCGTCATGATTTGAAGGGTTGCAACTTCATATGTTTTATAATTTATATAAAAACATGGACTTAACAAATAGAATTATGGCTTTGGAATAATTTATAAGCTACGTTTGAAGGTACCACATTTTCAATGTTTATCGTTTCTTATAGCTTGTGAAAAAAGGATCGGATGTCATCAAGACTATACAACGAGAGATAAGCCACGGACTGAACCTGATAAATTAACTTTGCGCAGTGGCGATATCGTAACCACTAAAATAACACTGAGCTAGTTTATAACTAAAAATATTGTATGGATTAAGAACTAAGGCTGAGGCCGCACTGCCGGTGGGTAGAGCCTGGAGGGTGGAGGGTAGTTGGTAAATCTATAGAACATACACGCCATCCACAGTTAGACATCGTATGAATGGTATGTGTTCAGCCGCCATCTTGAAATTCTTAAATACGGACAACATAACCTCAAAAAACAGTATGACGTCATACCATTCATACGATGTATTACTGTGGTTGGTGTGTATGTTCTATAGATTTACCAACTACCCTCCACCCTCCAGGCTCTACCCACCCGCAGTGCGGCCTCAGCCTTAGGGTCACGTGGATTGATAATGTGTGGAATAGATAGAGAAAATATGTACTTTTAATGGATGGAAGCTATGGAAGCTTATAATGTTTTTAAAGTATAATTTGATGTGAAATCCTACACTTACCTACACTTGTGGTTTAAGTGGAAGAGGGGGCTCTTGTGACTCAACTTCGCCCACAACACTTTATGTAATGTACAAAGTGGAAAATAAAGACATTTATCTATCTTTCTGTCGGCCAGGTTCGCCAGACCAAATTCATGGATATAATTCTCTGAGAAAAATAAAAACAGCTTGTATGAAATAAAAAAGCTTTCATAACTGCTTATCATGAATGCAGTATTAACAAGAATCTCATTAATTTTTCATTTCATGGATAATCGTACAAAAATATTTATGCTCAACAACAAGCTTCCACCTATTAAAGTGTTCTCCATCGATTAAAAGCCATCTCAACGTCTGCAATTTGAGAGGTTTAGCCTACTTTCGCATAAATTTCGAAGTAGAAAAAATACATAGCACCTTTTTCCCCCTAAGGAGAATGGAATGATTCTATAACCTTTCAAAACGCCCACAGCTTTATCGTGAATAATAGAATCATTCGATAGTGGGTTGGATCTCTTCATTGAAATATTGTGGGTGGTTCTTCAAAACTGAATTTGGACCTTTCCCAATGGAGTGAATTTTTTCAACTTACCCAGTAATGTTGCTCTGTGACTTGATGATGAGACTCTTATTGGGAAAGGTTCAAATTCGTATTAAAGAACCAACAATTTTTTTCAATCAACCGTCAAAGTCAATCTTGTTCAATCGAGAGTCTATCATTTCATTCATATGATAGTGATTTATGGAGTTTGTTGTTATTACTGAGAGCTACTAGGTGAATTGTTCATCTCTATGATGAGTGATGTCTTCCCAGAGGTCTTCAGATATTGCATGAATATAATGGGCGATAGTGGATTCAATTTCAATGAATTTTCCTTCAACATAAGTCATAAATCCCTGATCATCAATGTTTGATCGTTTCTGTGAATTTCTGGGTATAGTAATCGAATAAAATGTTAGATTCCTTTTTTATCTCAAAACCAAATCCAGGTGAACTCTATTAGAATTGATAAGTTCAAGGTACTTCTTGGAGCTTTATTACATCTTCATGGATTACGAAAACGAAATAACCCGAGAAAGAGGTATCGATAGTTGTATCTTAAATCTCCAATTTTATCACTGCAAGTACTACTCTCAGATTTATCCTACTCTTAGAGTGAATTGTTTATGATCATATCTCAATCCAGCCATAAAATTAAAAGCTTTCAAATTATTTCGATAAAGAAAGTCAACCTAGGAAAATCCTCTCTTACAAGTTGGAACTTTAATCTCCAATCACTCATTGTTATATCTTGATCTAAAAACGTTATGGCTTTCAAAAAAATTTGAGGTTTCTTGGATTTTGCCAAGAATTGATCCTTCAATCTGAATTTCAATTATATCAGAGATTATAGAGTTCTGTATGATGAAGAGTGCTCTATAATTCGAATATCTTTATCTATTAGTTACAGTCTGAAGTGGCTTCACCTTTCACCTTGAATCTCAAAATTCAAATTTACATCTTAATCCATGAACCCAGGCTTTCAACAGGTTGTAAGTTGTAAGGTCGTGAGTCGTAAGGTCGTAAGTCGTCAGGTCGTAAGTCGAATACTGATCCTCCTCCAGGGCGACATCTCGATGGATTGGAAAATATTTTTCCATTACACGAGATCGAAAATTTAAGACTCGGCTTATCATCGTTGGCGAAAAGCTCTCGGCGAACTTTCAACCTCGATCTGAACATTAGACACAGTCTTGGCGCTTGTTCTGCGCAATTAATTTACTAGAAACACGTCTCATATAGCTCGCTCACCCTTTTCTGATACATTATCTACTACAAGCGCATGCACCCGCACGCTCCAACTATTTCTTGTTTAAAGTTAAGGTGCAATTAACACCGCTTGTAGCTGTGACCATGGAATAAAAGGTGTTGGAGGTGTTTTAGTAACTGTTGCCAGTGAATATAAAGTATACATATATAATATCTACATATTCTTTGCTGTTGCACAGCTGGCTAGTAAAATAATGTGTTCCAAAACTGCCTTACTAGTATTTAAGATGGCAATTGAAAATCAAAGCACCCTTATGATTTAAAAAGCAGAACATGTTGCACCCTTATAATATATGTTTCAATAACACAACATGTTGGGCCCTTATAATATTTATTTTAATAACAATACATGTGTCGACCTTTCAAGAATCATTTTCAATTGTCACACTTGAAAGGTCGAAAGATGTTATTAAAACAAATTTTAATATTATAAGCGAGCTCTGAGTTTCAATTTTCGTTAAAAATATAAAACGATATATATATATATATATAAGATATATTATATATATATGTATAATAGAACTGAAAAACATATTGGACATTGAAGATAACATACCTTAATAATTGTATACCAAAAATTTGATAAATCTTTCATTGTAATTTTTAGTATGTTGATCATGGAATATAGTCATACTTATCGGAAATCTATATCTATATAAGCGAAATGGCACTGACTGACTGATTCATTCATTCATTCATTCATCACCAGAACTAAAAATCCACTGAACCGAATGCGTTCAAATTTGGCAGGCATGTTCAGTTGGACGTTTAGACGCGCGCTAAGAAAGGATTTTGAAAACTTTTCAGGGATACGCTAAATATTTGAGTTTTTCTATAGTTTTTCGGCGTTCTCTCAGTTTTTTCGAGAACCAATTGGTTGAAAATTTTGATATTTGGTGGACAGGTTCAGTTGAGGTCTAGAAATGTTGTGTTAAAATATTTTTGAAATCCGTTCAAGATTACGCCAGTAATCAGGTTTTCAAAATTGTAGATGTATTGCGGGTTGCATATCTTCCGCCTTGATACGACCAATCCTTACTGTAAATTCAATGGTTCAGCGAGATTATAGATGAACTAATTTGGAAGATATTGAATCAAGTATCAAACTATGTGCGATATACTTCCCAAGGTTACGTTTAATATTAGCGTTTTACTATTTTTTGGAATTTTCGGAATTTTTCTTTGATTTTTCTAGAACAAATTGGCATGAAATGTTGAAATTTGGTAAACAGGTCTAGATTAGGTCAATAAATGCTCTGTTCAATACATTTCGAACCCCCTTTTGAACGGAATTTGCAGGCGAGCGAAGCGAGCCTGTATGTCTCAGCTGACACTGGCAGAGGTTTTGCAGGCGAGCGAAGCGAGCCTGTTTGACTTACACTGCCGATACTGGTGGGGGTCCACGGGGCGGAGCCCCCTGGCTAGGCGGAGAAGGCGAGCGAAGCGAGCCTGCCGGCTAGTTAATAATATTATAATAATACCGTACAGTGGAGACTCCTTGGTGACCAATAAGGCCAAGTTTCTGGGTCTGATTGTGGATAGGGATTTATCATGGGCTCCTCATATTGATGCAGTTCTGGATAGGCTGTCTCGAGTCAACTTTCTGTTGTCGCGTTTAATGTGCTGTGTACCATTTGAATATGTAAAATCCACATATTTTGCACTTTTCCAGTCAGTTATGAGTTATGGTTTAATGTTCTGGGGCAATGCAACCAAGACTGGAGAGGTGCTGATAATGCAAAAGAGAGCAATAAGAATTATGAGTGGAGCTGGAAGAATTGCCCACTGTAAGCCACTTTTTCTTGAGCTTAGAATTCTGACAGTTGTAAATCTCTACATCTACAATAGCCTAGTTCACGCGTATAAAGGGAAGCATAAACATCAGCACAGAATCAACATACATGGACTCAATACCAGACGTAGACATGACATTGACGTTCCCTTTGTTCGACTTGAAAAACTGAGATCCAGTCATTTGATTATGAGTATACGACTCTTCAATAAATTACCCCTCAAGGTCAGGAACTTAAGCCTCAGAGAGTTCAAATGTGTAATGTATGGGTGGCTATGCAGTAATCCTTTTTATGAGGTCGATGAGTTTCTGCAGATGTCGGAACCAAACATAGAAATGAATTCTAAATTTTAAAAAACAATAAAACATCTCAATTTTTGACGTGATCTTATGCATCAATATGCCTATGGATCTAGAAATATATTCTATTCTATTCTATTCTATTAAGAAGTTGAAACATGGATACATGCTGGATGATGAAATAAATTCTCAGCACTTGTAACATGGGAAGGAATATAGATCGTCTTGCAGGATCACATCGCTCGCCTTGAAATCATCAAATTAAATAGCATAACTGATTTTTTGGAGTATGAACTAATGAGAGACCAGTTTTCTGGGACAAACTTTTAATACACTAGAATTAACATTATTTAATGCTGTCCATTGTGTCCGTAGCCAGTAGCAGGGAAAATGAAAAAATCTCAAAATATTCTAGAATAGTGCTTCTTTCTAATCGGCCACTTAGATCTTACGCCTCCTGTATTCGTAGAAAAATATACAACAATATAAAAAATATTTTACTACCCTATCTTTTTGCCTATGGAAGCTCTTAATGCACATCATAGATAGAAAAACACACCTACATTGAGCTACATTCCTCTCGTTAATCATGTAGAGTTCACTTAGTTAATACATTATTATTCACTTTGGAAATTTCCTATTTTTCTAATCACTTCAATGTAATGTAGATAGACGAAATTCCAGATCAAAAGGACCCTAAATTGAACCAATTAATCACATTTCTAGTGGAATACCATCATCAGGAGAATTAAAGCCAACATGATGAGAGGTATAAGATCTACAATTTAAAGCAATTAAGATGTGTACCGTGTATGAGACTAAATTTCTACAAGCATTGTTATAATTTCTTGAAAAGAAATGGGGACCATTTGAAACTTTCAGAATCAAGCAAACAAGGAGCCGTCATCTCTTCTACTGCTTGAAAAAGTTTAATTAATAACAAGGATATCCCCTTGAGTCAGGCTCCTGAATTATTCCACAGCAGCACTCGCTTTTCTCTTTTATCTTATTCTTCCTCAAAACTCTTTCTATTTCTTTGTTTGACGCTCACGAATAGCATGCTCGCTACAGTCTTTAATTTTTTCCACTGTCCGTCCTCCGTTATTTATCTTCTTCTCAATTTCATGTTCTTCATTGAGTCCAATTTTGGTGCATTTCGAAAGATAAATATAATCTTTCTTCCCACAAAAAGAGTAATCAAGCATTGAGACTCTTTCAATCTCTCTTAAAATTTCGGGTTCTGTGATGGCCTCGATTTTTCTAACTTCCTCCCAACCACATCTCTGAAATACTATGTTTCAAATGGGCCTACACTGGAATAAACTCAGATGGAGAAAAAATTATTATCTTCTTCAAAGTTATCTGAATTGAACTCTGCGGAGTTTCAAGGACTTGAAATTTTAATTAACCTCAAACTTGATTTCCTACCAAAGTCTAGAAGATGGAATTATTATGAATTTAAACAAAGAAAAAAACTGGAGCAGATGGAGTGAGTTGCGGGAAATTGGAGGAATTCACTTAATTCTAGGTGCAATTAAGACGGTTAATCTCTCCCAATAGATTGAACCAAGAAGAGACAGAAAGAGTGAGAGTTAGATGAGGGAAAGTGGACAGAAGATGAAGGTTTTGTGTAAGAAAAAGGAGATTGGAGAGATCAAAGAAGACAGATGAAGTACAGGACAGAATGAGGTAGATTAGAGAAAGAGCTGTGTGAAAACGAAGGTAGGCTCGTATATAGATATAATAATTCAAATATAACTAGCTAAGTTTCTAAGAAATAACAAAGGGTTCGAATCGCAAGAGACAGGAAAGCAAGTGAAAAGTTGGAAATTCTAGGAATAATTAATTACATTTAGCGTAACTCCAGAATCGAATGAGTTATTGGATAGTTAAAACCAATAAATTGAAGAGTTCAGAGAGCCATAAACTACCTTCTTTGAACCTTATTGCACTAAAAAGGGGGTGGCGATCTGCTTAATTATCAGAAGTTCTGAGTTCTTCATCAAACTTCTCAATTCATTATCCGTATTCAAACGAATTCAAAGCAATCAGCTAATTAGATTTGCAGGTTGTGAAGAAATTGGAAGTTCAAGGTATTCAGTTTGATAGCATCCTAATCTCCAGTACAGCATTGCAATTATTGACTATCCGAATTCCAAATAAGGTGAATTCCAATTCACTTTAATTTGATCAGTAGAGCTCTATCGAAGTCTTGAATTATCAAAGAATATAATCAGCTTGAATTCTGAGTTATTTATTTCCAATATAAATTATAACAGTTCAGGAACGGATATTTAATTCCGCTAAATGTATTCTGAGTCGAGGCTGACATTACTCATATTCATGAATACAGGAAATAAAGATATAAAAGATCTATTCAAAAATAATAAATTATTATTTTAAAAACATAGAAGAATCTAACACTGTCTTATAATATTACATTATTCATCTTATTACCAGAGTCACTCATAAGCTATTACAGAGAATCAATTACTGCGTTAATTGAATTATTACATTTATTTATTTAAAATTTTCAATTCCACAAAGTTCCTCAAAATAAAAATTATTCTCTTTTACTTTATCTCTTTCTTAGGATTCTCCTAACGAAGATTGGCGATCATCTCCTATAATAATAATAATTCATGAAACTATGATAACAGTTTTTATAATTGTAACTGGTAATCATTTATTGAGAGATCTAATCTGCAAATGACACATTCGATCCTCTTGATAAATTTGAATGTGAATTCAATAAAATAATAATAAATATCTTAAACTCCTTGAATCCCGCGTCCCGCGTGAAAGATGTATTTTAAGAAGAATATACTTTGGTTTCTCGATATTGCATAACAAATGTTAGCAAAAATACTGATTATTTCCAATTAATTCATTATTCTTCTTCTACTAGGAGGTTTTTCCAAGTATCCATATTTGGAACATTCAAGGATCACAAAAAATGAAGATTGAATTCAAGACATGCTTCATTCAAATTTAATCACTGATTTTGTTAATTCAAATAGAAATAGTTTTAATTGCTTATTCGGAAGGAATTCTATCCCAGAGCTTTAAAATTTTCATAGACCAATTGTTATGAATGAAATAATAAAGTTTGGTGCATGGTTGAAATATTCTCATTCAACATCGATCCCAAATTGAAAAATATTTCCGTTTTGAATAACACAAGATTTGTACAAATGTATTTGAGTATTTTGTAAATATTGGTTTGTTAAACAACTATACTTTTCATTAATTTATTCTACTGTTTCAATTTATTTTCGTTGATTTTTCAATATTGGAGTACTAAAATTTAAATTTTAAAACTACATGTGATCGAAAAACTCAATTCTCAAATTCATTTCTCATTGAACTCGTTCCCACAGATCGCAACTGAAGTTTTCACCAATTTATTTGAAAAAATAAAAAAAGGTCGAAAATTCTTCCAACCACTTCATTGAAAAAACGTTTTGGCAATTTTCGTTTAATCTCCATATCGGAAAGTTTTGATACTCTGCGACTACTTCAACAACTTTTCACCGTGAAACCAACAACTCTCAACTTGTGACTTGAAAACCATCAACTTGTTAAAAACTGTCGGACTTTGACTACTTTCTACTACTTGCCATCTGAAAATCGTCAACTAAAAAGAGCTTCTAAACAGTGTCGGACTTTGACAACTTTTTACTCGTCAACTGAAAACCGTCAACTTGTTGATGCTTCCAAAAACTGTAGGACTTGGACAACTTTTTACTTGTCACTTGGAAACCGAGTCAACTTGTTGACCCTTTTAAAAATTCACTCGTCAACTTGTTGAATAGCATGAGGAGGACAAGCATGCATATGCTCCAATCTTACCTCTTGATGGTTTTCTAATCAACCTTATCAGCGACTGTTGAGTGGGAAGGAGAGAGAGGGAGACGTGATCAACTGACCCGCACTGACTCAATTTCGACGGCCTACTGCGGAGTGGAGAGCGTTCGCCGGCGTGGTCCAGATCAGCTCCGCTCGGTGACAGAGTGCCGAGGGTGAGACGCGAGCGATGCTGACGCAAGCGCTGTCGCGTCAGGTGTCGCGCTCGGCTCGCCTCGCCTTGCCGAAAGCGGCTCTGCCACATTGTTGTGAAAAAGCATTGTCAACCTATTTTACAATAGTTGAAGCTAGTTGCAAGAGAATAAATTGATTCTAAATGCATCAAGTTGTTCACATTGTTGTGCCAAGCTTCCATTATTTTACTATAGTTGAAGATAGTTGCTAGAGAATTGATTCAAAATGCATCAACTTGTTCCCATATAGTAACATCATTAAAATAAAAAGCATTCTAAACTGATTATCATTCAATTATCATAGGCTACTCTACTTGATTAGGCTACATGTTAATTGCACTTCTTCACTTCATGATTATTCTCAATTATTCCGATTTTTCCTTCTCCAAACTGCAATGCTCAATTAGGATACAATATTGGGACCCCTAAGAAAAAAAACTCGCTCTCAAGCTACAACCGCAAACCGCTATTTTTGGTTGATGGTTGATGATTGTAAAAATATGTTTTGAGCATCATTACTTTTTACTATAGTTGTTGTGAGTTCTAAAAATATTCTTTCTATCCTTAAACTACTCATGTAACTATTCAGCAAGACAAGAGAATGAGCAAAGACATAAGAGAATGAGCAGTTCTATGAGGCCTACATATTTTCAAATTATCTAATATTTATATGGATACAACTTTGTCATAGGGGCTTTCTTCCTGTTTGCTTCAACTTGATTTTGCAAGCAATAATAAAAATACCTTGATAAAAGTATCGTTATTTTGTAGAAACACTAGATTCAATTTGATTCAGTGCTATAATCCAAATTTTGAAACAATACCATGAGTTCTTTTGTTCGATTTTCATAGGGTAGAGAGAAAAAATCATGTTCTTCACAGGGATGCTTGTCAATAACAATACGAGAAACGGCTCAACTAAAGTGGATGTCAACTGCAATATACAATATTATGATACTCTCCAAGTCACATTCACGTTACTTTGTATGAGTGTGCAATCTATTTTCAATTTTCAAATAACAACATTCTTGCCATTTGATCTATCAGAACTAAATTGGAAATACTAGATCGACTCTACATCAGAATGTAACAGACTCCATAATAAACAGTCGCCATTCAATGTAAAGTCAACACTGAGTGACCCAGTTTGGAGAGAAGGGTTACATTGATATATTTTATTCAACAATCAACAATCAAATAATTCCACCAGCTTGTTTAAACTCTGAGATCAAAATGTTTCAAAAAGTACGACTGAGTCAATGTTCAAGTGTGAGATTTCCATACTATTTATAATGTGTTTCGTATTTCTTTTTCAAAAAAGAATAATGAAATATTTAATAGAATTATTCCGTTGCTGACCAATTGGGATTTGATAAAGAACATTCGAGTTTCATGCCATTGCTGTAGTACTGTATTATAACAGAACGTAGTATAAGAAACATTGATTGATTGCAAAAAGATGGAGAAAAAAAAAGAAAAAGCTTGACGGATGTTTTTTTGTTAAGTGCAGTTCCCGGAATAAACACATCGAGTCGGCCTTTGCTTAATCCTACCAACATTTTCCTTGGGTACAAGCTTCGAGCCTTAACCTATTACGCCTACAATATGGGTCAGAGAATAATAGAGTATCCAGGCCCTAATGCCCTTAGGGAGATTCTGTTTTTTCTCTCTCAACGTCTGAAAAACGCGTCTTCAGTTCTCGTTATAATAAGATTTCTCTCTCCTCACATTGCTGCAGGCTAGGTCACTCCTTGACACCAGGGAATGTCTTTCAGCAAAACAATATCTCTTCCTGTCGAATTCTAAGGAAATTCAGTTTTCTCTTCCATTTCCCCAATTTTGTTTCTACAAAGCGAATGGAATCTTATTCTCAAATTCTTCATGTGGAAAATAATATAAAAACCCCAATATTCATTTACTAGTTCCATTTGTTGATGTAATAATTTCATTATTATACTGTAGCTTATTTGTTGCAGGTTGAGGCCTAATATTCGTCTTTGAGCTATTGTATATTTATTATTGAGAATATCAATTTTCGAGAATGTTAGATAAGGGGAATACTCATTCAAATCAAAATTTTCCTCAATAAGCAACATCTTTGATGTAATGGTGGAGCTGATCCAAATGGAAATGTGATAAGTTTCAAGAACTGATTGGATAAAAAATAAAATTGGGTGAATTATATCGCATTGTCACTGAATTGCACTCGAAAATAATTAGCCTACATCAAATCAATATTACAAATCATTTTAGTACCACTTCGTCAATTTATTCTAATTATTGTTCGGCTATCCTAGTATTTGTCGAAGCCGAAACGAGAACTTAATTGTTCACCAATAAATCGTACAACTGGAATCCGAAAATTATCAATTTATGAACAAAATTGAACTTTCCTTGTATGAAATTCCATGTAAGGTATAATAATTATTATGATGTCTATTTTCATGTATTTTTCTCGTTCAATTCATTGGTCGTATAAAATAACGTATCACTTTCACTGATCTGACTTCTGGATCATATTTGTCAACGCTTCTGACGCAATTCGAATTGCGGAAAGAAATTATCACTTGCGTCGTTCAAAACTTTATTTCAAATGTTGTGTCAATATTTTCTTTCATCAAATGATTGGAAAATATGAAGCAATCTGTGTAGAATGACGGGGGATTGAATAAACTAGAACGACCGCTTTCGGACTAATTCCATCCAATTATTTAAGCAATCGACTCATGCGTTTGATGACAGAGTATCCGAGATTGGTAGATTGGTTATAGTTCGCGCAAGCTGAGAAGACACGCCGTTACAATTATAGGCCTGCACTATTCATTGTAGCGGCGTGTCTTCTTAGCTTGCGCGAAGTGTACAAGTGGCAATGAATTGGATTACGTTCTCGTTTCATTGTTAATTGAAGCTTTGAGACTTTGAAACTCCTATTTAACAAGTGGCTGGAGACCTGGGATAAACTGGGATTGTGAGTTGTACAATATAGAAAGTACTTTAGATTGCAAAATACAAAACAGGTACTTCATACAGCCGCGTAGGCCTAATGACGAGGTCTTGTTCCAGAAAGCGATCATCACACAGACATTGACTACTCTTTGAACTTGAATTGTGTTTCAAATCGCTTCTCATTGGAGAACTTGAGACTACTTGTTGCTTACAAATTGTAATTTGGTAGTAGCGCCTCCTCTTATTCCATTCGCAATGGAAAATATTATTAATAAAGCTAAAGGTGACAATTTTTCAATTGGTATAAGAAGTAAGTGATACCACAATATTGAATTGCTCATAACTGATGAATGAATAATGGCAGCGGCTTCAAAATTTTACAGCATTTCAAATAAACCTCAATAATCAACGTTCCCTGGAAATTTCTGCCTTCTCCTGCCATGTACACGGTGGTGATAAAATACTAAAACTTACTTTTGAAATAGCCCTCGTATATTCTCCTCATTTCAGTAGTGTACTTTATCATTAGTCACTCTCGGAATGTACTCGTACTTGATGACCTGATGATGAACCTATTCGGACTCCGTGATTGAGAAATCTTGTAAACATGGGACGGATGATCCAATCCACTCACATCACACACAAACATAGCCTATACAGTATACAGATACCGTACACGTGGATTCATGTCATTTGAATATACAGGGTGTTTCAGGAGGAATGTGCAATACTTCTCAGGCTGATTCCTTGCACCAAGTAGACAAAGAATTTCCATGGGACCAACCCGCATAAACGCTTTGTTACCGAGATAAAAATGGCGGAAAATTGAGATTTTTCAAAAAATATTAATTTTTCTAATTTTTTAGAGGCCTTAGTAAGGTTCCAAAATAAGCAATTTTCATACAAAATTAGCTGAGGAATTCAATGAAACCTATTCCAAGTTTGTAACTTTAACGGTTATTGAGATAATTGGAAAAATTTGCTAAAAAACGCCATTTTTTAACAATAAGGGTTATAACTGGATAAGGAATCATAAAATTGTATTTTTTATTAATGGAAGTTGAAGAGAGTCGTATTCTCAAGAGAAATTTGCATGACAGCGAATGTGTAAATCTTACCCAAATTTCAGAAATAGCGATCAAAAATCGCAAAATTGACAAAAAATAACACAAGTGATAAATTTGTGTTTGGTAGCGATTTTGCGACTTTTGATCGCTATTTCTGAGATTTGGGTAGGTTTTACATAATCGACTTTTACTTGAGTATCCGACTCTCTTCAACTTCCATTAATAAAAAATACAATTCTATGATTCCTTATCCAGTTATAACCCTTATTGTTAAAAAATGGCGTTTTTAGCACATTTTTCCAATTATCTCAATAACCGTTATAGTTAAAAACTTGGAACTAGTTACATTGAGTTCATCAGCTAATGTTACATAGGAATTGCTTATTTTAGAGCCTCACTATAGCTTCTAGAAAATTAGAAAAATTAATCTTTTTTGAAAAATCTCAATTTTCCGTCATTGTTATCTCGGTAACAAAGCGTTTATGGGGGTTGGTCCCATGGAAATTTTTTGTCTACTTGGTGCAAGGAATCAGCCTGAGAAGTATTGCACATTCCTCCTGAAACACCCTGTATAGGAGGATTATAGGGAAGCTATACTGTACAAGTGAATACCTGTTACCTGTATAGATAGATATAGATATGTATACCCTGTATACCCTATAGATATGTCATAGCTATAGGTATAGTAGTCAATAGTTACCTAACATGTCCGTGGTAGATGTCCGTACTCGTACATCCCTGAGATGTCACATAAGATGAGATCAAACAGAAGTTCATTGGATGAGAGGCAGTTCGCTAATTACTGGGCAACGAAGTGAGTTTTCGACGTCCTTTTAGAGCACCTATTAAGACTTCTCAAAGCTTGTTTAACGTTCCACATGTGAGTTCCTCTCCAACTAGACTCTACCTTTATGGACTTCGGCTATCAATTGAGAATCATTCTTTGAACTTTGTGATCATTGGCGGAGTCAGTGCTCTTTGGCGCTTCAGCTGAGTAATCAGAATTCAAGTAATAGAATGAATACTTCTATTTTTCTCTCATTTTGGTTTGATTGAAAACTCATCTTGATTAGCTCTACATTGAGAGAAAATCTTATTACTATAGTCTTCCCAACCAAAGAAGACATTCTGACATGATGGCAGGATGTCTCCAGCTTGGTCAATATTGGTTCAAAAATTGTAAATTTTATCTACAATTTGAGACCAAATGTATAATTTCTGAACCTAAATTAACCGATCAGACTATAGCAGTAGATTATTGTCGTCCAATGGTGAACTACTACTCTTCAAGACACATGAGCCTACTCAATACTCATGATCCTACTCAATTCTGTTCTGTTCAATTTTTAATCTAATTTTTTTAGGACCTGCTTCATACCTCTATACAATCTATCTATATCTATAAAAGCGAAATGGCACTGACTGACTGATTCATTCATTCATTCATTCATCACCAGAACTAAAAATCCACTGAACAGAATGCGTTCAAATTTGGCAGGCATGTTTACTTGGACGTTTAGACGCGCGCTAAGAAAGGATTTTAGGAAATTTTCAAGGATACGCCAAATATTTAAGTTTTCCTATAGTTTATCGGCTTTTTATCAATTTTTTTCGAGAACAAATCAGTAGAAAATGTTGATATTTGGTAGACAGGTTCAGATAAGGTCTAGAAATGTTGTGTTGAAATATTTTTGGATTCCGTTCAAGATTACGCCAGTTACCAGTTTTTTAAATTGTAAATGTATTGCGGGTTGCATATCTTCCGCCTTGATACGACCAATCCTTACTGTGAATTCAATGGTTCAGCGAGATTATAGATGAACTGATTTGGAAGATATTGAATCAAGTTTCAAACTATGTTCGATATACTTCCCAAGGTTAAGCTCGATATCAGCGTTTTACTATTTTTCAGAATTTTCAGAGTTTTTCTTGGATTTTCCGAGAATAAATTCGTAAAAAATGTTGAAATTTGGGGAACAAGTCCAGATTAGGTCTAGAAAAGTTGTGTTCGATAAATTTTGAATCCCTTCTGAAAGGAATTTTCAGGCGATCGAAGCGAGCCTCTTTGACCCACTGACACTGCTGATACTGTCGGGGGTCCAGGGGGGCGGAGCCCCCTGGCTAGGCGGAGAAGGCGAGCGAAGCGAGCCTGCCGGCTAGTGTCAATATACAATAAAGGGTGCATACATATTGGGTTGGAAAATCAAGATAAAGATGTCACTGAAGTTGATTTCAATCAATCAGCTGTAGTAATCAAACGCAATGGAATGAATAAAAGCATAGCCTCCTTCAACATAGCCTCTAGGAAGCTATGATAAAAGTTGTATGATTTTTGGACGTTATCTTCATTTTTCAACTCACTATGAGTGCACCCTTATTGCAATTATGTCAATTAGCATCCAATTTGTGGACGTAGCTAACATTGAACTTTCAACTTGTGAAATACTAATACATCCACGGTAAACCTCAAAGAATCACAGAGAGCATGATTGGCAGTGGTTTTCGAAACGGTCAGAACACAACAGTCATGAAGTGTTGATGTCGTTTCTATATTCATGGGTTTTAAATATTCACTCTATGTGCGCATGCTTCCACCGTCCAAAAACAAAACACTAGTCTGTCCAAGCAAAGAAGACATTCTGGCTAGATGGGAAAATAACTGCAGCTCGGTCAATATTGATTAAAAGAAGCATTTGGTCTCAAATTGTAGGAAACATTCTGATCTACAATTTGAGACCAAATTTATGTTTTTTGAATTATTATTGATCGAGCTGTAGACATTTTCCTATCTTGACAGACTGTCTTCTTTGCTTGGACAGACTAGTGTATGAACAGCGTTGACATTTGAGAGAGTTGATAGAGAGAAGAGATAGTGAGTGAGAGAGAGATAGAGAGTGTTTTAAAGAGTTCAGAGACTACAGGGAGCTGTGACGGTGGTAGTTTTAATGTAAGTCCAGGGCACTACCATTAGATTTTACCGTTGTTGTACAGTATTCATGCACACATTCAACGGCTTTACCAAGCAGTTTTGCTACAGGCCTGCTTTAAATTTCAGCAGCCGAAGAGATGCTTTCATCAGCCAGAGATTTTACGTAGTCTGCCCAAACGACTCCCAAAAGAAAATCTAATTAACAGCCTAGTGTTGAAAAGTCTCGTCTGTTCTTGATAGCGGCTGATTATATCCCACTGAGAAGCAATTAAAGAACTCTGCGGTTATTATTGAATATTAAAATAGGTACTTACCTTGGTGAAAAACTCGTTCCAGTTCTTATAGTTATTTTTACTTCGATAACGACGCTGAAAGGCAAGTGTTCGCCATGAAATGAAGACCCACATTTTCGTAAAAGAAATCTTCAACAACCTTTTTTGTGGCTTTTTTATTGAATCAATATTTCCAACCGCTACTGCAGAGCAAGATGCTTTTCATTATTACACTCAGCCTTTTCCTAGCATCTCGTTTTTTCTTCCAACTTTCACCAGAATCTCGATGATTGATCCGTTATCAAAAGTAAGAACTTTCTGAATACAGTGTTGATTCTGAAAAGAGTTTTCTCATGTTGGTACAAACTCATCTTTCCCTACTACATATTCCTATATTGGAACACTCTCATTATATTATTAAAGGAGTAGAATTCTTGAATAAATTATTTATTATTATTATTTATAAATATTCAATCTTATTATTCTAAGAAATAAATGCTGAGTACCATCATAGACTATATAATAGCTGGTATTGTTGATGTTTGACCCTGCTGAACCATTTTTTAACAACTTCTTGGCTTTTTATTTGGAATTATTACTACAGTACGAATGCTCAGGCCTACAAGAAAATACGTTTACAATACGCACGTTTAGAAGAAAATACTATTATTACTAAGCTTCAGATTATACAGGAATCTAAAATTTGGAGAAATGTATTCTGATAAATGGAAGCTGGTAGAAATATTAGTTATAATGTGACTCCAGTTAAAGTACTTAAAGCATAATAATGCTTGAAAAATATTTTGATGAAGGAGAAGCTGGTGGAAATATGAGTTTTATGTGTCTTTAGCCATAGTGGTTGATGCATTTTATATATATTTCGAACATTTAATGCATCAGAAGTTTACTAATAAGCATTCAAAATACTTGTTTATTGAAGTTTTCAATATGAAATACTTTGAAAAGTTTCCACAATCAATCTATCATTACTGGTTTATCAATCATTCTTTTACAAAGAAACTCAATTATTAGTTTAATTCATTCCTAGTTTTTACAAAAATTTTGGAAATGTTTTATTTCAGTATCATAAAACTTCATCTTAATCTGCCGTGCCTGATGGTATTAGAGTTGCACCTATCCATATCCAGTAAGTACGGCACTTTGAAACAGGTAAAAATGAGAAATGGCACTGAAATATGAGCGGCCTACGTGCTTCGTTCCACATTCGCTCCAGTTGGCATTAGCAACTTGATGAAGGACGTGCCCGAGGCAATATACAACCCTCTTTAATTATTTCTCGTTGTAAGTGTCCTTAAAGTCAGCTGCCTCCATGAATGTGTAACACCGAGATAGAACCAAGCCTCTAAAAAGCATTAACGCTGGTAAAAAATACAAGGAAGCAGTCAAATAAGGTTTCCTTCATATTGTAAGACTGTTACGCATGAAGAGAGTGCTTACATTGTTTCAAGTAGGTGAGAGTGAGCATACTGGGCCTATGGGCCTATATTTCACCTACTTGCAATAGAACTATATCTCAAACATTAATATAACTCAAACTATAATAGAACTATATATCAAACAAAACATAGCATTCAAAAGACAATTGATCAAGTAATTCGACCTATTTGAAGGTGTCTAGAAAATTCTACATCTACTCTTCACTTTAATTCTTGGAGAAACTTCTAGAATGTTCGAAGGAATTTGAACATCAAAAAGAATTTGCATGGATAGAAAAAGATGCGTTAGTTGAGTAGACTATACTACCAGCAGCTACCACAGCTATCTAGCGGCAAAATGGAAAACTGCTCAAATTCTTATCAAGGAATCTAACAAGAAATGATAAGGAATTTAATCGTAGCAAGAAGCATTGAGAAGAGAGTGTGAGTGAGTGCTCAATCATAATTATAGCCCGGTAGCTGCTGCTATCTGGTGACAGAATGATGAATGTTCACGCTTTAAATCGTCGACCAATCAGGAAGCGAGTAGGCGTGTCAGTGGGAGTGTACTTGGAAGAGGGTGGATAATGTCATCCAACAGCTAATGCCATCTTGTGGTAGAATTCATAACTTTCAGTTACACACCGTAGTTATGTGTTGATCGTGCTCGTGAGAACGAATTGGAGTAGAGCTGTTTAAAATTAAAAACTGAAATAAAAGATTTGATGATAATTGGTTACTGACTGGGATTTAATATCATCTACTTGTCTAATGCTTTCTATCAAAAAATCCATTCTTAATAACGAGATTCCGATATGATCAATTCCACATTTTTTAATTCATTTTGAGATAAATAATTGCATTACATTACTGAAAATTTATTTAAACTTTCGTGGAGTTGCTTTTGACTCTTATCGAATTATAATTATAATTCCAATTCTTATCTTTCTGTTGAGTTATGTATTCAAATAGATTGATTAGATTGTCATTCCTATAACAACATTAATTCACTTTTTTGGGGCATTTGAGCAGGTTTCACCACGCCAATATGTATTCAATTAATTATTTTTTTAGGGCTACTTATAATGAATTTAAAATGAAAAATTTGAACGACTCTTAAGAAGTCGAAACACGTTGTGTTTTGTTGATAACAATATTATAATGTACTATGATTTACAATTTCCATTCTCAATGTATTTGTTGTATAAAATTAGATGATGGTCAACTCTTCAAACTGAGGATTTAGTTATTCATTTTTTAATCTAATGTCAAATATACATTGGAGAAAATGTTCATTTATTATTTTTACACAATTACCATTTGAATGCAGTCTAGATTATACCAAAGATAATCCTAAGAATTAAAGGTCTATTATTCTATGATTATACTCATGCTGGAGAATTAGCCATGTGAAAAGACCACAACACATAAATCTAGTTGGAGATGTTGAATCTATTGTTAAATGTTATAAATCTATGACGTATTTGCATCAATTTCTTTTTTACTCACTCATTCATCCATTTATTCGATGAAAATACAATGATAAGAGGATAAAAGGTGTCAACTCAAAACTAATATTCATTAACGTTTATGTGTTGAACCGTGCGTCTCTCGTTTTGAAGCTGTATCATAATAATGAGAGGCTCAGTTAAGTTACATCATATGCTTTACCCGACATCGTTGTAAATGATGTCTTGGAAGACGGTTCTCAGCTTAAGAACTAAACATGCTGAACATCGTCTAGTCACCGGCTTGACATGATATCGACCATTAAGGATTAAGGAGGCGCACTCAAGATATCGTCTTCGCATTTTGATTCTCAACAAAAGTACGTTGAGCACGCACGAAATATTCAAGACGCGTTTTGGGCTAGGGCCAAGCCAGGGCTGGAGGGATTTGGCACTGATCTAGTCAAACCTCAACCCTTATGGCATTCCCTTCATGGGCCCCATCATTGTCAGATGCCACACTATACTCATGCTGGAGAATTAGCCATGTGAAAAGACCGAAACACATATAAATCTAGTTGGAGACGACTCTCTTCATTGAGAACCTACGTTTGAATGAAGCTTTGAATAGTGGTTTACATCAAACTATCTGGTTGGTCACAATAAGTTTTTGACAAGTTGATATCATTATTATATCAATCTTCTACAATTGATATTATATCTAATAATTATTATCAGTCAATAGGTAAATTTTCATAAATTATGAAACTAGTTTTATGAGTTGTTCAACTACTTGTTTTCATACTAAATAAAATGCATACCTACTACGTCAAGCCGTAATTTGCATCAAATTAATAAAGATTCATTCTATAATCATTTAATATACGCCCTAAAAGAAAATAAGTATTGCTTTGAGTTATACGTATTTCTGAGCTTATTTTTACTGATAGGTTATAACAGTGAGTTGGGTTTTCTTCTAGGGCTCAAAATTTCACAACTTTATTGAAAATTTTTCAAGTTTTCAATTTAATTTATTCATTTGGTGCAACGTTTCTTAACGATTTTGTTATGTTATAGCACTCATTTCAGAATGTTTGTATATTATTCTTAACTGGACATCCCTGGTTCAAGTGTTTTTTTCCTTTTTTTTATCTCACCTTATTTTGGATTTGAATGAATATCAAAACATTACTAACAAGTATATTTAGGATAATTAGAACTTTAAAAAAGCGAAATTTTGTAACATTCTGTAAAACCTCTAATGAATAACCTTTTTCATTCTAGTGCAATCAGTGATAGCCTAATCTATTTTTTCTTTTGAATAGATTTAAGAACAGAACAAAATCTACATTCAGGTGATGAGTTCACATTCATACCCTTGTATGAATAGTAACTGGGAAAAATAGATTTATCGATTCTATTCTTGTGGGTAGTACGCTTCCTTGTACAAACATTCAATACGTTTTTTCAATTTCTTGGTACCCATACGATTCTATTGTTTCTTCTACTTTTCTATTGTTCTTCTTCAAGTTTGAAAATATCTCTGATTGTGAAGTTTCAATTTAATGGACTGAAATCTGTTTGAAGCCGAATTGAAGTTGGGAGTAAGTTGTTGCAGTTCATGCAAAGAGAAGTCACAATGCACAGAGAAGTTTTATTTTCCCAATACAAGTAGTGGGATGCTAGTATTGCTAGTACTCGGAAAATAAATTTAAAAACATTCGACAATACTTGAGAGCTTATCTGCATGTACTGTGACATTAAAGAAATATAAGTGGATGGTCAAACCGGGATTCTATAACCGCCGTAAACCAGCAGGGTGATCTTTCAACTGTGGCCTGTGCACAATAGAACTTTCAGTCCGAATTTTCAGTGGATGGGAGGCCTAAGAATAAGCCTGTTATTATAGAAAAATACTCACAGTACTGCAATCCAATCAGATCATCTCTATGTAAACTCGAAATTCGGGCTACTCTAGTGCTATCGGAATTTGTGGGAGCATTTTGATTTAGTACCAGCCTCTATCACGTGACCTAGTACACTGTCTGTGATGCTACCCGTTCCGTGGAATGATTTATTTTCTGCCGAAGATAATTGAATAGATTGCTCTGACTGGCGAATCCGAAAAATCTGCGTTGTAATTTGCATCCGCCATGCTCTTTCTTTTTCTAACAAACGAACAAACTTTTTATAACTGTAAATGCTTCTTTTTGTAACAAATGTACGGTGTGCGTAGTATGTAAAAACCCTGTGCCATTCCAAATAAGCTGCAGAGTAGAACACATTGGTACATTTGTAGTAAAGTACAAAAGTAGTAGTAACATTTGAGATCAATTGCATGCCGCATTTTTGTTCCACTTTAGTGGAAAATCCATGTAGTGGCCTATTTCACAGTCCAGCATAGCTTATACTCTGGTTACACAGAGTCCTATTTAGCTGCTAGTGTAATATATAACAATGGAAAACCCAGTAGTCGTTTATTGTTTGTCGCATGTTATTCATTTCAATGGCGCAAATAAGCTCCCAGAGCCAGACAATCAGGAATGATGAACTATTTCCCCTGGTAACTTTATACAGCTTATATCTACTCGTCTTTTCATCATGCCATTATAATCTCTTGTTACACAGTGGTGAATAGACTACATAATTTATCAGGACTATAATACTATTCTCAGCTTACATCCACCTTGGATTAATTAGAAGGTAATAAAGTTCAAATGTTTAACATTAAATGAATTTATTATAGGAAAGCCCTCTCTATCACTCACCTCATAATTTACAAATAGTTACCGCTTGATAGTAAAGCTAACGTTTAAAAGTTATGCTTTGTACCACTGGCGGCTCGTACCCATGAAACAGGTGAAGTGTTCGTATCTTTTACTGTACAGCACTTCACCTGTTTCGTGGGCACGAGCCGCCAGTGCTTTGTACGTGATGTAGCCTAATAATAGCTGATGTCTGGCATCTATAGCTTCCTCCGATACAAAGACAGTGGAACCCCGATTGAAATGTACATAACACTTAATGTAAAAGTAACCCCTGTGTTATAGTACATTACGCCACAAGCCTGGGAAGGAAAAGTTTACGGTATGAGGATAGTTCCCGGGCAAGTCTTGCCGAGCCTGGGAATAATTCCGGATACTGTAAAAAACTTCCTGGGCGAGTAGTATATAATTTTTTTCGGTACACTTCAAATAAATTTTATCAATTTAATTTCATGAATGAACAAAACAAAACGGATTAATGAGATCTAAGAACAGCTAGACAAGATAACTTACTATACTAGCTTCGGCTGAGCTGAATCTGGAGTAGGCTGAACTGCTAAGTATTGAAAGTTTGCATCACAAGTTTATTGATTTAATCAATTGGATATTACTCAATAACTATCAGAATACTCGATTTTCTTAGTCCAGAAACGTTTAAGCTCATGATAGTTTTTGTACGATCATCCTAAATTGTACAATAGCAATACAAAGTTTCTTGTTTTTGACCAATTCCTGGCAGTTTCACAGAAAGAAATGGTCCATTGTAGTTGTATTTTCTCTCGCTAGATGGCGCCAGCTGTCCACGCTTGGAAAGGGATGGACCTTGCATGGAAAGGACTTCTTTCCACTCGAGGACAACAGCTGATTGATTATGTATGTAAATGACGACTTCCTAGTCTACATAGGGACTGGTAAGCAGCTTATTTCCGTGAAGTGTAGCGAAATAGTATATTTCGTACCTAGGGCCGAAAATGTGCGTTTACCGGCTCAAAATCGGTTTTCAAGTCCGAGGCCGTAGGCCAAGGACTAGATAAGATTGAGAGACGGAATAGTACATTTTTGACCCGTGGTATTGAACTTTATTTTTCGGCACACAACATCAATGCAAAGAAAACAAAATAAAAAATTTGTTAATCAGTTCCAAGAACAGCTAGACCAGTAACCTTATTATGCTATCTTGTTCGCCTATACTGAATTTGGAGTAGGTACCATCTGCTTGCTATTGAAACTTCGCGTCAATAGTTTATTGATTTACTGACTGAATATTACTTTATAACTATCAGTGTATTCTATTTTCTTAGTCCAGAAACGTTTAAGCCCAAGATAACTTTTGAACGATAATCCTAAATTGTACAATATCAATTCAAAGTTGTTGATTTTCGACAGATATTGGCTAACAGAGAAGGTTAGTGTAGTTGCATTATCACCCGCTAGATGGTGCTGGCTAACCTGCTAGATGAAGTAACACAGAGTCTGACAACAATAATATTGTTCAAACATGGATTTCACGTTCATCATTATTTAACAGTTAATCAATACCAAAATTTTCAATCTTATCAAAGTTGAAGAATTAGTTATTGAATCAGTTTTCCTTTATTATTCAACTACTGATTAATGTGAAAACTTTCAACGTTCAGTTCTCTTGACAAGGGATCTTACCAATCAAAATAACAGATGAGAGACTACCTTTACATCGAAATACAGATATGTCGACATTGACTCCCAAAACAGCTGACATTAAATGCAATCAAACCGGGATGATCGAGTAACCCTTACATCGACAACGACCTTCAGTCAGCTGACATTCAAGGTTATTTTACCGCCCTAGGGCCGAAAAACGCATTTTCCCGGCGAGTTGCTGGCGACCTCGCCTGAAAACGATCGTTTTCGGCCTCTGTATGATGCATGTAAAACAGTTCATTTCATACCAGTGTGGCGAAAAAAGGTTTTCCTCAATTTCTCTTGACATTATCCAATTAGCAATTTTCCTCTTTAAACCTGTATGAGATTTTAACCTAATCCGTTCAATAAAGCTATCTGGAATTATGTTGATCAATTTATTCGCTAGATAATTTATTGCCTCCTACAAACAATAAGATTCATTCTTATATTTTCATATCTATTCCGGGGTGATCTTAAATTAAGGTTCGATTCACGGAAGTGGAAAAGATTTCTATAATTTATAACAAAAAATGTGAGGTTTTTAATATATAGTTGACGAACTGTTAGCACCTTAAACTCTTTGAATAAATATTTAGTTGGATATAAACGAGGTTCACCTGAGATTGTTTTGATTAGATGTTTTTGAATTATGAAGAGTTTATTAAAATGCGCATTCAATGCACCCCCCAAACCGGGATACCATACTGTAATACGGATTGTGCATATGAGTAGTGAATTAGTTTTGTTATTTTTGGATTGTTTAGTTGTTTAATTTGATAAAATTTATAAACAAGAAATCTGAGTTTTTTGCACAAGTTGTCAATATGAGTGTTCCATCTTAGGTGAGAATCTATTGTTATACCCAAGTATTTAACATCATCTTTTTTATTTATTTTTGGGCAAGAACAGGTGTATTCATTGTTGCAATTTATTGTATGGATTTAAATAGTATTGAGTGATTGAGGTTGAGTAAATGCGTTTGGAGGAAGTCATCAACACGCTTTTATTTGTGTTTAGGGTTATCAAGTGCTCATTTAGCCAAGAATGCACAATTTTCAGACCATTTTCCGCTGTGATCTTTACATTATCCCATGTGTGACCCGTAAAATCCAACGCAGTATCATCTGCAAAGGATATAATATCACAATCTATTATTTCCAATTTGAGAAGATCGTTTATGTAGATTTGAAAGAGGATAGGAGATAACACTGTTCCTTGTGGAAGACCGTACTCAGTGAGTTTTTTGATACTAGTTATGTCATTAATTGTAAGAATTTGATATCTATCTGACAGGTAGGAATGGAATAATTTTAGTGGTAAGCCTCTAATTCCAAGATGTTCCATTTTTTTTCAAGAGCCTTGACTGAGAGATAGTGTCAAAGGCTTTTGCCAAGTCTAGGAAAGTAAGGAGCGTTTTATTTTTGTTATTGAAATTAGTTGTTATCAGCTCCAACAGCCTAGACATAGCATATCTTCCGTAGACTTTCCTGATTGAAAGCCAAACTGGTTGGCACTGATAAGCTCGAATTTGACTAAAAAACTCACCAATCTTCTCTTTAGCAACTCTTTTTCAACTACCTTGGCTACATTGTTAAGTAGGCTGATTGGACGATAGTTGGATCTCCAGACTTGAAAATAGGAACTTTTTTTGCTAATTTTAGTTTTTTTGGAAAGTAGCCAATTTGAAAGCATTTATTGATTATGTTTTTCAAAGGTTCAGTGATGAATGGAGAAATGTTTTTGAGATAAGTAGAAGTGAGGGTGTCCATACCGAGGGAAGAACTAGCTTTCAAGGAATTTAGCGTGTGATATATTTCATTTTCGTCTGTATTGGATAGATAAAAGGAGTTATATGAAGGAACTGTAGAATCAATATGGATATGTTGTCTATCACTGTCAGCGCTATTATTTATCAATTCATCTGCACACAATTGCCCTTTTTGTGCAAAATGATGGTTCAGAATTTCAGAATCTATGTTAGGCATAGTTGTTTTGCGTTTGGTATTCAATAAATCATTAATGCATTCCCATGTTTTTTTTTAGAATTTCCTCTACACTGATTCAATTTGTTATTGTAGTATTCTTACTTGTATTGCTTAATCATGTTATTCAAAGTGTTTCTATAATTAACATATTGGGTATTGAGGATTATGTTGAGAGATTGTTTTTTTAGTATTTGATGCATGTGGTCACGATTTCTTATCGAAGTAATAAGACCAGTTGTAATCCAGGGTTTTAGAGGTTTCATTTTGTGTGATAAAGCTTTGATGTGAGTAACTTTTTATTTCATTTGTAAATTTATTTACAAAGAGATCCACAGCATCATCAACATCCGAATCAATTAGAGAATTAACATCAGACCAATTGTAGTTATTTAAATTTGTAGCTAATTTTCTGAAATTAATCGATTCTTTGTAGTTTATTGCCAATTGTGGTTTCTTTAGAGTCTCTTCTATACACAAACTCAAACAAATTAGAAAATGATCAGTTATACTTGTTTTAATTATTGCGCCAATAGAATTATTAATAGAATTTGAAGAAATTCTACAGAAAATATGATCCAAGCAAGATTGCGAACCATTGACTACCCGTGTAGGTTTTTTTCACACGATTTAAATCCGTAAGATGAAGTATTCATTTACAATGTTTGAGTTACGATTTAAATCTATGTTTAAATCACCAATTATTATTATGTTTTGTTTTCTAATCCCATTTAGGTAATCAATGCATTCATTTAAACTATTGATAAAAGTATTTAAATCCGAAGAAGGTGATCTGTAAATAGCCACTATGGTTAATTCAATTCTATAATTTAGTAAGGACATATCCAGTATTAAAGAGTTAGCTTCAAGTATTTCAAAGTTTATAAGATTGATTTTATGCATATTCCTACGAAAGGCACAGATACCGTCACATTTATTGAGTTTACCAGGTGGGCTATGAACAGAATAATTATTAATATTGTAATTGAAGTTGTTTTCATCGCTCCAGGTCTCACTGAGAACAATAATATCAAATTCGGTTTTACAATTTTGTATAATGTAAGAAAATTCATCAAAATTCTTATTCATGCTTCTGATGTTCATATGACAAATATTGAATAGATTTTTATTTAACTCATCGATGTAGTTAAGAGGATTAAAATCAAAAACATTATCAATCTCATGGGTTACGTAGGACTCCTGTAATAATTCATTATCAAAGTTGTTTACCAATACCATAGAAAAAATGCAAGAGAAGGAAAGGGGTTGAAGAGAGATTAGATAAGATTAGAGAAAGAAAGAGAAAAGGATAGAGTTGAAATGGAAGATAATAGTATAGAAACTAAGTGTTCATAAAAAGTGAGAGTAGTAGAGTTTATGAAAGAAATGCAGAGCTCAGTTATCTCGTTCACACCTATCGTCTCATTTTTAACAGATCACTTAATAGTACTTCTGTTAAAGACATTTACTTGGAAACAATGTCTTATTCGGATGGTTTAAGATTATCTTCACTCAAAATTCATTTCACTGGAGAGTCTTGCTGTTTTCGAATTAGAATCTTCGTGTCTTTAACCCATACTTATGCTAATTTATTGTTCTTTTTTAGATCTTTTGCTTTATCCAGTATAATTCTATTATATGCAGTAACATGATCATTTAGGAAGATATTACCAGGAGGGAGATTGCTGTTCAGGTCGCTAGTTGTCAAGTGTCCTTTTAACCTTTGCCGCACTTTTCCAATTCATTTTAGCCGTTCTGGAAGTGAAGCGCACTATTACAGATGATTTGTTTTTAGCAGAGGGAATTCTATGAGCGATAGGAATGTGGTCACTTATGAATGGAGTATTAATTGCTTTGGCAACAGATTCAATTAAAGTGTACACATTTTAATTTTTCGTCGCTATTTCCAAATTGTCCTTGCGGGAGTATTGTTGGAGTTCGTTAACATCTCTGCGAAGTTTAATATTTTCAATTTCCAGTTTATCACACCTATCTTTAACAGATTTGTTCTCCTCGCGCATAGATTTCAACGGAGTTTCTAAGCTTTCAACTGTCGAATTTAGAGTTGCAATAATAACAGATAGTCCATTAAATACCACTTTATCATTAATTACCTGGGTAACAATGTCTTTGATAGTGTCCGTCAAAGTGGAAACAGTATGGTTGCTGTCAGTACCGGGAGATTTTTCCTCACATGAATCGCACTTCCAAATTGCTTTCCGTGCACTAAGTTTTCTGAAGTTATCTACCGTACGAACTTTGGTACATGTTGGATGATAGAAACTCCTACACTCACAGCATTCTAAAACATCTTTCGTATTATTGAAAGTAGCCTCACACTTGGAACAATTATCAGCCATGGTAAATCCGTTTTTTTTTTTTTTTTTTTTTTTGAGGGTGATGCCCACATGGGCTCTTGGGCCTGTGCGTGGGTAATGGGAAGGATGATGATGAGAGATGAATGGACCTACTGCTTTAGGTGGGTTCCGAACCACCGGGAAGCGATTTTTGAGGCTCATGAATTGAATTCAGAGGAGCCGGTCACCGTTACAACAGTGGTGGTAGAGGCACGTCGCTTATCTAATCTCACCGATTAGACGCTCTCTACCACTGGGACAAACCGCTTCCCAACACCATGTACGTTTATAAATCCGTACTCCACTGATGTTTGATAGACAAGCCTGTTTGAACATGAAAAGGTTTTTTTACAACAGAAGACGTAATTACTCTCACATTCTGACATAAGTCAGTTACTTACTTACTTCTTACTTGACATCGCTCTTCCAGTACGGTTCACAGTGTAGATACTATGTAGCACCCGCAGCCTAACCTTATTTTACATATTCTTACCCTGACTATGATAGGTACTAGCTAGGGACTAGCTAATAGGTAATGCACAGTCTGTACGGTGTCGGCTGCATGTACAATACATGACTAACCTCTACCGGCCGGTCCACCCAGAGCCCTCTGTACCCGCGTTAGCATACCAGAGCATAGCTCCAGGCAGAGCTAGCACCACAGTTACGGAGGCGTGCCATTGGGACTCGCCTTTATTCCCCCTAGGGACGGAGGCGGAACATGTGGACCCACCTTGATCCCCCTGAAACTAAGCCAGTTACGGAGGCAAGCCCTGAACTCGCCTTGATTCCCAACCTAGTTACGGAGGCGGACCATAGGACATTGCCTTGATTCCCCCTGTGGTTTACCACTGCCACCTCGCCCGGCCAGCGTCAACGGGAGATTGGCCTGGGAGCCGGGGTGACCCTGGCTAGGCCAGGCTTCCAGCGCCCAGTTCCGGCGGTACGTGGGCTATTCCAGAGGTGCGTGTCCGAATCATCGTCACCCCCTTCGCAAGCCCGGACGTTCCCCCTCAGCTGTCAAGAGGCTTGGAAAAAACGTCTTATCTCTTCTGACCCACACTCCAGCCTGGTGCAGGACAGTCATTCCTAGTGTCTACTCTCCCCAGGGAAAGAGGACAGAAGGAACCAGAGCACGCGTTTCGGAAAGAAGATGAAATCCCGTTCACTAGGTAAGAGAGGGGCTCCCGGACGGCCCCGCGACCAGCTCCGACTCTCGACGCAGGACCGACCAAGGGAGCCGCCCACCATCTCACCGGACCGAAACTTCCGCCGGAGCCAATGCAGAGGAGCACGACAAGCCGCGTGGGTACAAGCCACGCAGCCATAAGGCAACCTACTGCACCAGCAACCCTAGAGACGGAGGCGGAAGGGCCGTAGAGGCGCACGACTCGCCTGTGAACCCCTCTAGGGGAGTGTATGTACAATACAGCGTAGTTCGTAAAATCGAGTTTAGGACTGGGAATATTCTTTAAATAGGGGTCTATAGGGAACCCCTATATTACAAATATTTATCGCATTCAACTCCGATATTACGAACCCCGGTTTTAAGAATACCCCGATACTACGAGTTTTTTTCACGGTCCCTTGAACTACATTAAACCGGAATTCGACTGTAACATCATCTAGGGATAACTAAATGACAACTCTAATTGATCAGCTGTTGAAGTGCACAAGGACCATGGATTTAAACAGAACTTATAGTCTTATATAAATTATGTTTTATTTTCCAGTGTGTGAATATTTTACAATAATTATACTTAAAAAGCCATTCTGTCTATGATACTTCAAAGGATTTTTAATGATTGAAATGATTTGAGGACAAAAATTATTCATACAACAGAGAAACAAATTTATCTATTGTATCATCCATAAGTCCGATCTTCTTGTCGTTAATCTGTGAGATGAGATCGGTACATGACACGAATTGCACAATACTTGAAATAGCTTGAATCGTATTTTAAATGAAATTTATCGAACGACATGAACCCGACAATATTTTCGTCGATAATAATCATACATTAGTTACCGTAATAATAACATTTGTTCTGTAATGATCTTATGAACATTTCTCATACAAGACACGCATGAGTGCACATAGAAATTTCAGTAAATGTTTGCATAAAATACATTGTATCATTATAAACAAGGGCTCGAGAATTCGGCGCCATTAATTCTGATTACTGCTATCCACAGATCGTTTCGTGTTGCCTGGGATGGCAATTACAGTGATAAATTGGTGTGATACGTCGAATAGTGTATAGCCTGTTCAAGCAAAGAAGACATTCTGGCAAGATGGGAAACTGACTGCAGCTCGGTCAATATTGATCCAAACCTTATCGATTAGGTCCTAAATTGTAGAGCCGAATGTTTTCTACAATATGAGCCAAATTTCTAATTTTTCAACCAATATTCACCAAGTTGGAATCATTTTCCTATCTTGCCAGAATGTCTTCTTCGATTGGACAGACTATAGTCGACTGTTGTTCACAATTCGCGTAGCGCCCGCACATTACAAGTTCTCAGTTTACTAGTCACTTACCGCCACTCTTGTCTCTACGAACTATACGAAATTACAGATGGTTTTCACATTAATGCTTCTCAAACTTTGATGGAAATCGTAAAAATAAATTTCCACCTTGGAATTTCTATATCCACATCTATAACCTTGATGTTCAGAACCTTTCTATTTGCAATCCTCCTTAAAACGGAAACTTATTCCTTATTTATTTATTCAAGATAACGCAATGATAATGGTAGGTGATGACACATGTTCAAAACGTATTTTTTCCTGATTTTCATCTAATATTACAAATAATAATGGTTAAGTTCGATTTCAATTTCATGCTAATCACAAATTTCCATTTCCGAAAAGAGAAAACCAATTATGATGCATACAAAGGAAGATTGATGATTTACTAGTAGGCCCAAGTGAGCTGAATCATGTGAGGAAAAATGATTGAAAGTACAATATTTATCAGGATTTGTATGACTATCAAGCTCATTATTATCAAGAACCCGACAGACTCCTTACACCATCGCTTTCACATTCGTGTGTCTCCATACCATATCATACCAGAGAGTATCTGTATCGTACCTCCATACTATAAAAATCGTAGCTATGAATCCGATCCAGAGAGAATTAAAATCATAAATAATTCATGCAATACTTTAAAATAAGTATCTAAGCACGATATCAAGGAACGGAGGGTCGTGAAGTCTTCAAATTTGATAAAGCGATGTGTCCCTTTTGATTTGCAGTTAGCATATTAAAAACATTATTAAATTTTAAAAGACATTACTCTGTAATCAAATTTGTATAGTGCTCTGGACCAATTTTTGAAAGCAAATTAAAATCATACAATATTTTATGTTAAAATCAAACATTTGTTTAATTATATTAGGTATAAATACAATTGGTTTAATTTTATTCACTGTCATTACTTACACTTGAAAATGGCAAATTAGCCGAAACATGTTGTGTGTGAAATAAAAAATATTTTAAAGGGTACTCTCATTTTAATAATTTTTAAAGTTTCAAAAAATACAGTAACCCTAGAAGAAAAGAAGTATCAAATTACTCTTAATCTACAAGAAGCTCTTGTAAAACAGGTCAAATTAAAAGAAAAGTTGCTGTATAATTTCAAGTCAAGTAGTTGATTCGAAGTTCATGATCTCGTTTTCTTTCAACTAGAAAACGCACCAGTTGGCGAGAGAATGTTGCTAACGGGTGCTACCGGGTGAAAGTTTAGCAGCATTTTTCATGATAAGTTGGCTTGTTTTGGAAGTTGATCGTTGCTCATCTTGCGAAGATGAATGCAAATGCGTTGACAAGAAGACGAGTCTGGTTGATCCTCTGAGCCTGCAATATGCAAATCAAGCCACCGCTAAGCCGTAGGGATACATTTGACGGATAAATGTAAAGCCACTCACTAGCATCCTCTCGACAAGGATAATTTCCAAGGGTGTTTGGCACTATAGTCGACGACAGTGAATGTTAAACTCCCTGTTAATAGCTTCTTCGTTGTGCTCAAGCATCTGGCAACAGTTTCCATAATCCACCGACTCTTCAAATATAGCTTACAAGAATACTTACAAGAGTTAGGTTGACTGACACGTCTTACATACTCCTGCCGTGTATCAACTGTTTTCAAAGCCGAGGACTTAATGTTAATTTTTCGATCGATGATATTCATTTACATGGACCTGAAAATCACGAATACACTCACTCAGGACGGTATACAATTATAATAGTTCAAAGTCATAGCCTATATTTATCTCCAAATATCCGTGAAAAAACAATGTAATGAACCTCCTAAACTCAAATAGTGAACTATGAACATTTTATGATATTATAATTATCATCATTAATATCATTATTACTAGGCCTACTATTGAATTATAATAGTTCAATCTCAGATTTTCAAGAGCTGAACTTTCTACAATGATTGATCGAGTATTTCACTCGTATTGCCGAGTTTCAATGAGATTTCACTGCCATTTGCATCGCATAAATCTCTATTGGTTGGGGAAAAGAGGAGACAGATAGAATGGCGATTGAAGAGGAATGGTGTTGAAGAATTTATAGGAAGAGGATGTGGAATGGCGAGAAGGTGAAGCAAGAGGTGAAAAAAGAATGATGCGTTCCGATGGGTCTTCCTTTACGAATATTAAATCTGATACGTGAATGCTTTTCCAGAAATTCATATTTCTAGACATGTTTTGCGTCTTCTATGACGGATTGTCACGTGACCTGCTTCCGAATTCTCATGATCGAATCGTCTGCAGTCGAGAGGGAAAGAGAAAGAATGAGGGAGAAGGAGTTGTTGAAGGAGATGAATCAATTTCACCGGAGCAACTCACTTATTCAGTAGTTTTGTTATTGGCAGTATCCAACCATTCCTGCGGTTATTTATTCGGACTAGAGATTATTCATTCAACAATATGCATTGAAAAATAACATACATGTTTGCATAGTAATGTGTTCTTCATCGTTTGATGACGTTTACCTCAACTGTTTTTAGAAATATATCATTTTTGTACCTTGGGCATAATTGAGGACATTTTGTTGCGATTCAACTGTTTATAGAACGATGTAGTTAGTTTTAAACTTCTCCGGTAATAATATCTCAAATGATAGGCTGCCCTATTCATGAATCAATTATAAATTGAAATTTTTCACAAAAAGGCACTCAATATAATAGGTCTATAGATTGACTACTATAATAGTGATAGATTGGAATACTTTTCCATCTAAACCCATCAGACTTTTCCTTCTTGATACTATTATACTCTACTTTTCTCGGTTTATCATCATGATGTTCACGATAATCATCCTATTATTATATATTTCCAGCTATATTTTATAAAGTATTATAATCTCCTAAATTGAAATTTTTATTTCTATGATCCCACATAATGATTAAGTGAGCAAACATACAATATATACATATATTTTTTCAATTTTTAACCCTTTATTATAATTCATCTACAGAATAAATAAATAAATATTAATCACTGAACTACAATAATCTACAGTACTCCAGTAAGAGCAGTATACTTATATGCTTTAAAGAAATAATGTATAGCCTATAGGAAAAAAATCATGATAACTCAAAATAATAGTCTTCTATTCAGTCAAGTAGAGTTGCAATTGTGTCTATGTTTGTAAATTGTAAAATTTCGTCCCTTGCTCGATAGCTATCTAGCTACAACGTACGTAATGGTGACTATTTAGGCAATTCTTATTAGTTCAGATGAATATGAAGCAGTACGAGTACAATCTGATCCTTTGGTCCTTTTTTCATCTGCGCTATTGCAAGAATCAGTTTGCTTGGCTTGTTGCCTATACTTCCCCTGAAAGTAGTTTCAAGCTTTTTGTTCTAGCTTGTATATTTGTATATCAGCTTGCAGAATGAGAATCAATTATTAACAATTTTCGATACTGATTTTTATTTCGTTTATTGACATAAGTTCAGGAATAGGCTATGTATGATAAAGTAACACTAATAATAAAGTAGAACATTGATTTCGGAACCGAATTGAGCTCATACTCTTTCTTATGGTTCAGTTGAAAAGGGGGCTCTTGTGCCTCAACTTAGCCCACAACACTTTATGTAATGTACAAATTGGAAAATAAAGACATTTATCTATCTATCTTCTCCAACTATAATGTCGATAAAAGAAACGGCCGATTGAGTTTCTTTGGCCTAGCTAACTAAAATTTCAAGAAGTTAATTCAAGTTGAATTATGAAAAAATGCATTTTCCAATGGCTTTTATACAATCGGCCAAGATTTCATTTGTATGTCATCACACACTAGAGGTTGAGGAAAGTTTCTAATCCTGTCACAATTATCAAATTTCAAAGATCAAGAAACTCTTAAATATCACTCACTATGATTTAACAAGCATTTGACGAATCGGTTTCGAATCGATAGAGCAATGAGCATAATATTATCCATTGCCACTTCAATCAAAATAGAATCCAGCACATCATACATCAGTTCGGACTAGGGTGTTTTCTATTAGTAGAAGCCATACGTCGGGAAATACGGGTATATCTTTGTAATCAGTAAATTGCTCGACCTAAAAGCTTTGTCGGAAGCGGAATGAATGCCGAGTCCGGAACGTTGTGCTCGCTCAAGGCTTGAAGGATATATCTGGGTGAGGCGAGACTTGACGAGGTAAGGCGAGGTTGGGCGAGGCATGGCGAGGTTGGGCGAGGTATGGCGAGGCAGGAGGAAGCGATGCAGAAGGGATTGTGGCAGAAACATAGCAATCGAGCGTAATCATGTACGGCGAGGTTTAGCCAGAAGCTTTTCTGAGGCAGACTGCGGATTAAAGCCGGCAAAATCTGTATTTCGACTGTAACCGCTGATGGCAAGCAAACTTTAGTCGGACAGCACTTGAATATCACTGGGCAAGATCAAGTCTCTCTCTCTCTCTCTCTCTCTCTCTATTATTTTCTCCCTCCCTCTCTCTTTCTCTGTCAATTTCTATCTCTTACTCTCTGGCTGTCTCTTTTTCTCTTTCCACCCTTAATCCAGTGACCAAAAATATCCTCAACTCTATTCCACGGACGCACTCATTATTAATGACTGGTTCGTAACGGACAAAGTTAGTTTGCTTGCGTAATTGAAATCGGACCACCGCTATTATTCGAGTCAGGTATACTGCAATATTTATTCGCAGGGTGAAAATTACTTCAGCATCATATAATCGTTTACGCTCAAGGCGAACTAAAAGCTCGACTACTGGTGACATCTCCAACTTCCAATGCAGGGCACGTGTATGTTTAACAACCGTTAAATTGATACAAATAATAAGAAGCGACAGCTGAATATGAAATGAAAATTTGCTTGAATTCTCAACCAGGTAATTGCGACATCTCTCAAGTCCATGACATTTATCTCAATAGATTTCATTATTTTTCTCTAGATTATAATGATGGGAACAATGCTGATTAACATTTTCAATAATACAAATAATAATAAGAGAGTGGAATGACAATCTCTAACTTTGATGTGGGTGTCTTTGAAGATTCAACAGATGAACCATAAAGGAACAATTGACATTTTGAGATACAATGTTTCCTAAACATGCCATAAACAGTGTTTCCTCAAAAATGAATTACTCTTCTGATCAAGAATACTGTGAACTGTGAGGGGGGAAAATATGAACGATTTTTCTCATCTTTGGTTGAAATAATAATCATATGAACTAATTTTTGGTTTAATATTTCTGAGAGTTGTTCATACTATTATCATTAGCGTATGCCATATTTGGTGTCCTAAAAGGATGTTCCACCGGCAAAATAACCTCAATAATTATAGGAAATTGTGGTATTTCTTGAAATGATTATTTTTTATGAATAAATGAAAAAAATCATGTAAAATTATTTCCAGTTGTTCATAGATTCTATTTGATAATACGCATAAAACAAACAACCACAAAAAATACGAAAAATGGAATGATAATAATTATTGAAGATTACATTTTTTGATATTGTGAATTGAATTGATACTTCATACAAGCAGCATACAATATCAACATCTATCCCATCCTCCACAGAAACTCTCAATGGACTGCCATAAGACGTTTGATTGATTATTCTGTATAGCAGTTACCAACGAAACTGGCGGGTGGCTAATGACTGTTATTGATACTCAACTCTGTCAGGACAGTCGACGAGTGGTCTACAAGAGCTTATCTAGTCGTAAGCTACCTCACGGAAAAGTTTTGCCTTAGTAGACCACTCTCAGACTGCCCTGAAAGAGCTGAGAATTGATAACAGACATTCACCAACAGTCAGTTTTTTGGCGTCTGACATATCAGTTGTACACAACGGAAGTCATCATTTACGCGCGTCCTTAGCTTTCAGTAATCAATCATTCATCAAGGAGAAGCAATCAAACAGCAATGCTTCAGAGGTTGGAATTCTTGTTTACCGTCTTGGTGGGCTTGTGCAATTTGGGTAAGAAAATATTATCAGTCTAACGCTTTCTTAAATTTATCGCGGTGGATGTGGTTCCGCTTGGAGATATCTTACCTGTGAGCATAAATTTCAACAGCGATTGCAAGAGTGAGGAAGTAGTGTGTCTTGAATGTGGGAGAAACAGAGAGAGTTAGAAAGAGAGGTAAAGTGTGAGAGGAAGAGTGATAGAGGATGAGTAAGAGAGAAAGAGGAAGAGTGAGAAGAAGAGTAAGAGTAAGAGTGAGAGCAAGAGTAAGAGAGCAAATGAGAAAGAGTGAGAGAGAGGATGAGAGAGAAAGAGAAGGTGCGTGTGAGTGTGTGTCAAGAGGAAATATCTTCTCCTCATGAGTCGGTATGTGGGCCTTTTATTCCCAGAGGGTGGGGAACAGAAACGATCCCCCAGACAGAATCGTTTCAAGCGCACGTCTCTTATCGCTGTGACCCGAATTTCGAGGTCTATGCATATGCCTTCAACACCCCCCTCCTTCACCCACAACACCTCTCACTCATATCCAGAACGGTATTCACTAGACGCTCGAAGTTTCAATACGAGGCTGAGTTATCGCGTAATTATACGATAGCATCATCACATGTCACTTTCATTCGAACTTCTTGTAGTTCGCGATGACTTATTGTTATGTATCACATGCTGGTAGGCGGATGAGTTGGTGCCGGCTGTACCCAGATGGATGAGTTGATGTGCTGAACTGAATTGCGCAAAGTTTCCGAATATAAATGGCATGAATGATCGTGATTTATTAGCTGGCATGTTTACTCGCGTAGATGGACGCAAAGTTTACTGGTGCGACAGTACAAATTAATACTACTCACTGCTTATTGAGCGGCCCTCAACTTCAAACTAATACAAACATCAAACGATAAATAACTTTGAACTTTCAAACTTCAAATTAATACATACATAGAACCATGAACTTTCAAACTTCCAACTACAATGTGGAATACAGATTTTAGTTATCGAGTCCACGTAATTCTACACTCATGCCAATGTGTTGCTCACTCTGTTAGAGCGGTTGCTCAGTAAGCACAAGTTCAACTCACATATTGAACTAAGATGGAACCTACTCGATGGGTCTCTCAACTAATATCAGCTAAAGGGTTATTACCTACTTCGTATGTCATCTTCTAGCAAACAATACTGAAATATTCATTTTTCTTGACTACGGAATTCATTGTGAATTTTTCAATAATCACCGAACAGGTTCATTTAACACTTTCATATTTTACTACTTTTTCATTGTACTAAATTATAGGTATTGTGCATAGTATTTGTCTGTATTTTATTCGTTCATTTCTTTGTTTGTGTGATGATATTGTTCTGCGTTTTATCCAACTGCTCATTTTAATTAATACATAAAGTTTATTGAATTATTATTAGACTAAGTAGATCTCTAAATGTAATTTTGATATTGTTGTGTTCTTTTATATAGTACTTCAACTTTTGCTTGGTGTACTATAGCCTGGTGTACTTGTACTTAGTTTACATGTACCAGGTGTACTCGTACTTGAGAACTCTTACTTGATATTTTTGTACTTACCAGGTGATATTGAGCTTGATATTTAGCTCTTACCAGGTGCTTTTGTACTTGGTGTACTCGTACCAGGTGTTTTTGTACTTTATTTTCTTGTATTTGGTGTACTTGAACTTGGTTTACTTGTACTTCGTGTACTTGCATAAAAGGAAAATGGATTTATTTGCAGTTAGTTCCATCAAGTACCCATAATTCCATTAGAATTATCGTTTATCTTTGATGATTCTCCTAAATTTGAACAAATTCAATAAATACAAACAAGTTGATTTATCCAGTCTCCTTGGAGAATTCCACGAACGGCATTGAGTGAACAGACCTAATTTGCATAGAGATTATAAACCCGGCTCCGCAGGTAATCCCAGAGGCTATTGGGAGGCCTCAGCTAATCTCATTAATTAGCTAATCGATCACCCGAATGGCCTGTGTATCAAAACCCACTTCCAAGCACATTATTAATGTTATCACTTTCAATGAACAGAAATAGGTCTATTCAATTTCATACATAAATTTCCAGCTCATGATGGTGCTTATCTCTATGAAGTGAGAACTTAATGTTTCAATTTCCAGGTGATGAGATTGAGAACGATTAACCCACATCTCGGCTTTATTGATAACAGATTGGATAACAGATAGCAATTAGATACAACAGATTCAATAATCGAAATCTGAAAATTGAAAAAAGACTTGAAATCTGCGTAACTCGACTTCTAAAAACATTTTGTATATTTTTCTTAACGAGCTCAAGAGTATTATTGGAATTCATGCACATCGAAAAAATCGTTCATATACTGAGAAACTTAAAATCAAGTGAAGCTATGCTGAACCTAGAAAAAAGCACACCCAGTTTCAAATAAAAGTACTTGAAAATTGAATTCAATTTGACACACACGTTTTCATGATTGTGTTCAATGTGTCACTGTCCCTTGACGTTTCAATTCAACTTGTGATTCTACAGACATTGTTTCAAAGTGGTTTAGTGTTCTTTGAGAGATACAAAGGTATTAAACTTGAGTATGTTTCAAGCAGCTTAAAATTTGAAACTAAAAAAGCTTTTTGAAAACATGAAACCGACTTCAAACAAATTCTGAAAAGTCTTCAGAGTTGACTGACCTTTATTTCAAACTAGCCGGCAGGCTCGCTGCTTCGCTCGCCTTCTCCACCTGAGGCGTAACCTCATTAGGGAATCGAAATTTGTTTGAACGCAGCATTTCTGGACCTAATCTGAACCTGTTTACCGAATTTTAACATTTACTGTTAATTGGTTGTCGAAATATCTAAGAAAAACTCCAAAAATAGTAAAACGCTAATATTGAGCGTAACCTTGGGACATCGGACAAAGTTTAAAACTTGATTCAATATCTTACAAATTAGGTCATCTATAATTTCGCTGAACCATTGGATTCACAGTTAGGATTGGTCGTATCTAGGCGAAAGATATGCAACCCGCAATACATATACAATTATGAAAACCTGATAACTGGCGTAATCTTGAACGGATTTAGAAAATATTTTAACACAACATTTCTAGACCTTATCTGAGCCTGTCCACCAAATTAAACTTCTTTACCGATTGGTTCTCGAAAAACTATAGAAAAACTCAAATATTGGGCGTATCCTTGAATAGTTTTCAAAAACCGTTCTTAGCGCGCATCTAAACGTCCAACTGAACATGCCTGCCAAATTTGAACGCATTCGGTTCAGTGGATTTTTAGTTCTGGTAATGAATGAATGAATCAGGGCCATTTCGCTTTCATATATAAAGATTTCAAAATTTATAGTTTTAATAAAAAAATTCCACTTTCATTGCTATTGTGTTATTTCAATTCTTATCTTTCACTGATTTGACCTTGATGTTGAACTATACCTTCAACAAATTATAGTGGTAAGAATTATGCGCATTCAGCAAGTTTAGCTTCACTATACACCCGAATAAAATGCATGGCACACACCTCAAAGGATAAATAAAAAGTGTTCACCTTGTAAATTCTCTCTTAGAATAAGAAAACATGTAATTCAGCCTTTGGAGCCGGCGTAAGTCCGTATATCCCTCTATGCGAGCAATTCCTATTTTTTATTAGATCTATGGTCGTGTATCCGTTTATCCCCTGGGTATCGTACAAAAGCCGACAAAGTATTTGCCTGGTCAAAGCATTTGTTCCGTTTCACAGCTGCCTGATACTGAACACCGCAGTAAGGCCAAGTCACACCGAATAAAAATATTACGTGCGGCAGCCGGTGAATGGGGCTACAACTATGACCGCAAATACATTATACAGCACATACTCAAAGTCATATTCGGTTTACTTCTGTTTTACGTATTGTTTTAAGCTATAAAAAACTATATGGTCACCACTACAGAATCCCCACCATGATCACAGTGCTCAGAATGCGAATACTATATAGGCCTATAGCTTCGCACTTCAAAGTGACACTAGTAACAAAATAGATTAAGTCATTACTCATAGTTTTATGTCATATTGCTGCATTCTGTGAGTAGAAATAGGGATGTATATTAATATTATTGACCTTTCTTTCATTGTTTTATCATGAGAGCTATCATCTATGAGGTTCTCTCATGTTACTAGAAAAAAATTATCAGGAGTTTACCGTTTGCTTTCAATGGAGATTTCATACATTAAATTTGAATCTTATTAGAGATTACAAACTCAATTTTATTTCACAAGTTGTGGATTCATTTCTTCAATAATACTTCTTATTTGATGAAATTATGAAAAAATTTGAAACATAATATTTTTTTAGAATAGCTTCTTTTGTTAGTGTAAGGAACCTGAGTTTTCATGAAATCATTTAATCCTCTTATGGATCTCCTTTTTTATGAAATGTTATTACTTATATTTCTTATAAATCAGGTATCACTAAACTTCAATTGAATTAATCCATTCGAAATAATATTTTTCCTGGAGAAGAAAGTAACTGCTTCATTGTGGAAAAAGACCTTATTCCAGTTTAAGAGGTGTTTTAAAGAGGAATAGAGACTGTAAAAAGGCATTAAGCTCGAGTTACTTGTCTGTTGTAATAGTACTTGCTAGGAATGTCTGGTTTTCTCGTTTGATAATCATCATTGAGAAATTCAATTGAATTCTCAAAATAGTGAATGGCATGAATTCTTGAATAGGCCGGAGAAAAGGGCATTGAGGCCCTCCATTCAGAGTCGGAATTGAATTTCACGGGAAAGTTGAATAACGATCAGCATCCCTACCGAAGTCCGTCTCACTTCCGTCTCACCTTCGTCTCATCACCGTCTCACTTCCGTCTCATCACCGTCTCACCTACGTCTCACTCTCGTCTCACCTTCACTTGAGAATACTACCACCCCTAGTTGGTAAATTGAAAAGGAATGTCCCGTGTGCCACTACAATTAATGCTTTTCACCCTTGTTTCTAACATTAGTCTTCAAGCGGCTCCCCGATCGAATTAGGTGATTGGTCCCAATTCACATCCATAAGAGCAGCGCTCAACATTGTTCAAGTCGCAGAGGTGAAATCTCTTTTCCAGCGAAGTGATTTTGGAGATTTTCCAGTTCTATATTTGGGGTATAGAAATAAATGAGAGCAATAATAATGACTCAATAATAACTCATCATACAAGCATTCAAACAGTACATCAACCTAATGTACAAGAGAATTGAGGGTTGAATGAGGAGGGAAGATATTGTTGAATTATACAGATTGATTTACTAATAATCGAAATACCGGTCTTGGTTGCTATACCATTATCAATCTCTGATAAACTGGTGAATTACTGGTGAAGATTGAACTCCAGATTTACCAGTTCACCAGAGATTGATAATGATGTTGCAACCGAAATTGGTATCTCGCTATTGGTAAACCGCTAATTGGGGAAGGTGGAACTTACACAAACAGTTTCTGGTGAACAATTTTCATCATTCGCCAGTAACTTTATGTTACATTTCGTTTGATGTTCTGCGACAGAGGATTTTTCCAATCTAGATCATTTATACAATCATTCTTCGACAGCAGTATACATGAAACAACTGCGTACATTCTCACCACATTGTACTATACTCCATAGACAATTATTATCAAATAGAGTTTCGAGACTTTCTTCAGACATGTCTTTGACAATTATTGTCTTTGTGTTTGCCATATCATCATTAAATTACTGATCTGAACTGTTGATTGCCTCTATATAATATAATTTATAAATCTTCTTCTTCTTATTCTTCTCCCCTTCTGCCATTACAGCGTAGCGGTGCCACGATCACCAATTAATTTATACATTTTGATACTCTTTAATAATGAGGATTCCTGAGTATTTCTCACATCAGACCTCTCTGACAGATAACTAATCGGTGCAGAAGAATTCACTCATAGTTTCGTTTCTCCAGAGATATTACCAACGAGCAAGCACCACAAACCTTTACTTGTCAACACGCTTGGAAGCATAGAATTAATGAGGGAATGATAGTTTGTGCCATCGCAAACCTCGCCATGATAATAATGTGCAGCCGAAGAATGATAAGAATGGGAGATGCTGGTCCGGAATCAGAAGCTGGAAGAACGGATGAGCATTGAGCATGAATGTCCCGGCCAGTAATGAGGGACAGGAAGCCGATTCAATACTGAACATGTAGAGTATCCCTTTCTCATCCTTTCTTCCATTACAAGATGTCCTTTAACAAAGCTGTGACATCAAAGGATTTTCACGAATTATTATGAATTTAATTGGAGAGGCTACCTACCTAATTATTGTAATGTTAATCTTATACATTAGTTAATCCATTATTTCATTGTTCATATCTGCATAAATATAATAGTTAACAGGAATAGGAGTAAGCATTCACAATAAAAAACAATAATTTCTCTATTTATATTCTTTGATAGGTTCTTTATTGTATTTTTTGGTATCAACTCTTCTTCTCCACAGGCTTATGCCTATGAAGGGACAGATCTCCTATAATTTTGTATGTGAACCTTTTATTGTAATTATTTTTAAAGAAAATAAATGATTTTTGAATTTTTTTTCTTATGACTCAACTTTGTCCACAACACTTTTGTAATGTACAAAGTATAAAGATAATGAAATTTATCGATCAATCAAGCAATGCAAAAAACATAAATGCTGATTTGAAGTGTAGAGTACCAATTTTAGAGAACTGTTGCCGATTTGAATGTAGAACAAATACTGAGAAAACTGTTCGGTTGCTGATTTGAGTGAAAAATGTTATTCTGATCTCCATTCACAGTTACCAGCACTGTTATGATGGCACCCGCCCTTCTCGAACTGCTCAAATATACTTTTCTAATTTTAAAAACTGCCTTGCAGAGTCCCCGTTCATTTGATAGGACACCCACTTCAAAAGATTCAATCAACCCAGATGCCAGTTGCCATCGTTTAAGAAACGAATTCTAGAGAGGATCTCGGCTTTGCTCCTTTTAAATGGATCTGTTTCATCTTTTCCGCTCTTTTCGAGTAGAATACTAATTACGTCGCTCAAAAGAATCTCTCAATCCTTTCAACACTTTAAGGATTCAAGTCAGACAAAGTGTAGCCTAGTTCGTTCCTTACCAGCTATAGTCTGTCCAAGCAAAGAAGACATTCTGGCAGGATGGAAAAATGACTCCAGCTCAGTCAATATTGGTTCACAAAGTATAAATTTGTTCTCAAATTGTAGATTAGAATGTTTCCCACAATTTGAAACCAAATTTATAATTTTTGAAAAGTATTGACCGACCTGGAGTCATTTTCCCATCTTGCAAGAATGTCTTCTTCGCTTGGACAGACTACTTCGCTAATTCAACGACAACGTTGTTCAGTGTAACAAGTGTTAAGACTCGCTAGGATGGCAAGCTCCCACCCGCATTATTGCTTAATCTTTAAGTAAGTGTTCATCATCCACTTCTTTAGAAATCGAGATAGTTATTTGCGGAGAGAAACTTAGATTCAAAAAAATGAGAACTCGAATTTTGAACAAACCCCAACTTAGCGTTAAAAGAAGTTTCTTTTGAATATCTAGTACCTATACACTACCATCGCAATCAACTAAGAGAGCTGAGCTCCAACGTTAAAAAGCATCAGACGTTACAAGCCTATTCATAATTAGTGGGTCTGTTAATAACAATAATAGCAATCAATATTGAAGTCACTGAATGAAATGCAAATTCAAAATACTCGGCAGGGATTTTCAGTTCAGGAGATGGGTTTACAATATTTTGAGGTACTTTATAATTATGTAGAATAGTGAAGAAAACGATCATAGAGTTCTCCATAAAGTTTTGATCATTATTTGATAGAATGATGACAATTATAGGACAAATTACAATCATTCAACATAAAACTCGTTGATAAAAATTATAATTTGTGTGTGTTTCCGCCTGCTAGTATTATTGTGCTGTCTTGAATAAATAAATAAATAAATAATACCTTATACCTACTATTATAACAGTGTGTATATAACAGTAATACCTAATATATAACACCACTAGTATAACAGTTCGTTATAAAATAACAACAATGAAGGTATACCCGCAATTTGCTATTTGAAGTTCAAGTGTACCTCAGGAAATCATCATGAAGCAGAAAAATGACATTAGTACGGTACTACAGGACACCGGAACATGAAAGTAGCCTAGGGCAGGAACGAATGCACAAGCATCAAACAAAGGTTCCATTTTTTGTTCTCGGGGTTGAAACAAAAAAGTGACGGATGGATTTGCCACAGGAAGTTGGAGTTTAGCCTCTTTACAGGCGTCGACGTTTTGTTTTGAAATAGCCGAAGCATGAACAGATTTATGGGGAAGTTCAGACGATATTCACAGTTGCAAAAAGTTGCCAAGAATACCGTACTAACAGTGGCTTATCACCGGTGGAAAGTTCTAACGCTTGATGTTCCAATAAAAGCCGTTAAAATGTAAGTTTATTCTCCAGTCCATTGTGTGCGTTGCCACTAGGAACGTATTTGATGGCCATCCTTGCTTGATAATCGTCACAATGGAGACCATCAATTCCAACACAATTCAGTGGTCACAAAGGTTTGGATTCAACTGCGAAATAAATAAATAATGATTTTTTGTCATTCACAATACATTACACTTTAAAGTAACGATCGTCGTAGGCCTTTATCACGCATATAATCTCATAATGTATTAGGTGCGCTTGTACGTTATGGGGAAGTATTTTATTCCTTCTACAGCTTGGTTTGAATGATGAATTTCATAAGCATGCCTCAATTTTACTCCATTGTACGCCATATTTGATTCAATTGTAAATGAAGAATTATATAATTTGTGCTATACACTTAACACTGATTTTCAGAACGTAGAAGAAGAATGGATGGGCTACACAAAGCATTATACGGTAGCCTACTTACAATTTACTTACTGTTTTTACTTACTTACTTGTATCATTCTGTAGTGTGGGTCAACTGACAGATATTTTTCCAATTTGTGGCAGAATAATTAACTTACACCGAATAAAATAAGATATCTATCCATTTTTAACAAGATGAAAGTACTGTGAACTCTGTTTCAAGCTCAATTAATCATTCATTGATATTAATTTTTGTTTCAGGGGCTGCAAATGAAGCACATTGAAAACTATCAAAAGTAACAAATTATCAAATAATACGAGTAAAAACTAATTTTTTTTCAACTAGAAAAAACAATTAGCAAATAAGATTTTAAATGGAATCATAAGACTTGAATTCTGATGTTGTTTTTTTTTCAATCCAAGAGTACAAAAAAATAATAAGATTTGTTTGTTTATTTGTTTATGAGGGTGAAGCCCACATAAGCTCATAGGCTTGTGCGTGGGTAATGAAATGGATGATAGATGACGACTACTTTTTAGGTAGTCGGGACCGACGGCTTATCGTCTCCTCCGAAAGACGGGGTGGTCGTATCTATGTGATTGTGCTGTGGTCAAAAATTGTTATCCGCTTGGGATTCGAACCAGGGTCCACCTGGTTATCAGACCGGCGCTTTATCACTCCTCCAACGAGCCACCCTAGACTTAATTTATCACTCCTCCAGATAATACCCTAGACCTAATTTATTACTGAAAATGGTGGACATTCTAATATTCTCATACATTTTATATACATTTAGAGTATTTAACTCTATGTTCAACTTGAAATCACACAACTTTTACTATAAAAAATTTCAATGAACTGAATTTTTAAACCGCTAAAAAACTGAATGTAGAATCTAATTCATGTAATGTAGATCTACATGTTTTCAGAGTGCACACCTGACATTTCCAATAGAGTTACATCCAAAATGATTGATTAACAATCATATAGCTATCATTATTACAACAATTTATACAAACTTACTAGAGTGAATGGAGATTATATAAGTTGTATCTATTCTTGTAGGTACTATCCATTTGTGAAAGGTGAATATAGTCTCTCCCTCACTCTTTCTCCCTCGTTCTTTTTTCTCTCTCCAAACAAACAGAATAAAAAAGCCCTAAGCAACAACTACACTGTGAATAGAGTCATAGAAGTGTTGAGCGGGTCTGTTGGTCGAACTGTTTTACTGAGCCATTTCCCCGGAGGCAAGGCACATAAAGTTGCCTCCGCCTTACACGGTTTGCAGCAGTAGTGATTGCAATGGTCAAAACGGCCAGAGTAGCTTCAAGGGGTGACCTTTGGCTGATTGAAAACTCTCAGCTCCAGCTAAAACGTACTTTGCGGAATTGAAAACTCATGAACCTCTTATTCGCACTGTGAGAGCAAATTGTGTCAAGGGGAGCACTCTCCACTCGATGAGAATGCCACTGCCACTGCTGAAGAAAAAGACAAAACGCCACTCGGATTGCATCCAACGTCCACTCCAATGATAATATTATCGAGCAAGAAATTCCATCCAATTAGAGAAACTCTGACTTAGAGTTAGTTGGACTCTTGAATTAATAACTGGCTGGAAGTTTGTCTGAAAACTAGCTGATGGGGGAGTGGGGTCAAAGGTAAGAAATGAATATCTTGAAGACATGTTTACAAAATAATCTGATAAAGAAAGAAAGAAAGAAATATATTTATTGCCATTAGATTCACATTACATAAACATCGGCCATAGTCACTGCTACATAAATAAATACATCAAAACAAAAGCATAGCATATGCTGCTAAAAATATAAATAGTCAAAAAATTAATAAATAACATTATGATCATCATAATTTAATATAAGATAGACTAAAACTATAATCAAGCGCAATATTAGCAACTTCACATGGATTGAGAAATATTATAAAATTCATGTACCTTGTAAAGTCCACCTTTAATTAGACCATTTTCGACTGTAGCTCTAAATTCAGCCGCCGTTAAGTCTCTTACCGATGACGAGATACACGATCTTACAAGATCTTACAAGATGATAAGATAAACAAAGATAACAAAAAAGTTATCTGTCTGGAAGATAACAACTAACTTTTGCATTCATCCACACAGAAATAGCCTACGGTACATATTTCATCAGATACTGTTTTAAGGTATAAAGAAGTATAATTGCATAAATTTAACTTATAATCTGTGTAAAATGATTCGATAAGGATATCTCGAATGTAATTTGCATCATATCTTGTGTGTATCATCTTATCTTATTTTTTGTTTCAAATAAAAATCACAGTAAGTTTACCCCTTCCAATTCATTTTATTTATGCATAAATAATACTGTGATTATTATTTGAAATTTTAAAAAAAGTAATAAAGGAGCCATAAGATAAAGGAAACATCTTATACTTTGTATTGATTAAGTTTACATGAGTTGAAAACATTGATTTCATAGAAAACAATCAAGTTATTTCCTTTGCTGTGGAAGGTAAAAAATTATTATTCAGTTAGAATATAATATTTTCTGTAGAATAAAACAAAGAATAATTCACTGAAATACGTATAATAATTTATATTGGGCTATAATAAAAAATAATAATGATAATTCTAGAGTACAATGAAGTGAGGTGTAGAGTGACTAACCAATTCTTCGACAAGGCCAGTGTGTACAATAAGGAGGGAGGTAACATAAATGCGCAGTAAAAGCAGTTTCCATTTCGTTATCCGTTCGCAGATCGATTTGCTGTTGGATATCACTCTTTCCAAAATCCTCTACAGATCCCACTTGTTCCACTCGAAAGCTGACACCCAGCCAAACTCAGATATTCAACCCTCTTGATATTGAGCTTTTCCCTTCACACATGTCTCACACAAACAATTTCTATGAGCTTTGCAAACTTTCCTTTGCCCTATATGAGTTTTCTCAGTCCTGGACAAGACAGCTTTGACTGTCAGAGAAGAACACCAATATAAAACTACGTTTAAGGCTTTTTTATTTTTGTAATTTAACAGTTTTCCTCTGGATCATGTTTCCACTTGATATCAAGTATTCTTGAGAAACCTTTATCTGATTAAAACTCCTTCCTTTTTCAACTTCCTAATACTGTGTATTATAGGCTTCCACTACTATTTAGATACAAATTATATTTTTATTGAAAGATATAAATATGAATTTGTATTTATATATATAGTCTCTCCAAACAAAGAAAACCCTCTGGCAAGATGATAAAATGACTCCAGCTCGGATGATATTGGTTCAAAAATATTATTGATTAGGCCTTAATCGTAGGAAACAATCTGATCTACAATTTAAGACCAAATCAATATTTTTTGAACCAATATTGAGCAAGCTGGAGTCATTTTCTCATCTTGCCAGAGGGTCTTCTTTGCTTTGACAGACTACTTACTTAGATACCTATTTAGATACTTATTTAGGTACAAATATAAACCGTTCTTGCATGATTAGTCTGTGTGTGCAGGACGGTGTCCTTATTTGACAGAAAACACGGAAAATTTCTTTTCAACATAGGTAAAAACTATCATTATTTAATAACAACAAAAACTTTATGAACGGTGATGTAATTTATTAATTTCAATAAAACAAGTAAGTTATACACATACAGTAGCCAACTTCATTTTGTCATAATGAAGGCTATTTTTTCCACTTGAATTAGTTTTTAAATAAAATCTTATACATACATGTTCTATATTTTGCTTTAAAATGGTATATATGTGAGGAATTTGAGGTACCGGTACCTAATATCCTTATTCTATTCTATGCTTTCGTTGAATTCTTTAAATAAATTCATGAATGTATGAGTTATTTATACGGTATACATCACAGGTAATGAAGTGGATCCACTCCACCTTCTCATAAGATTGAAACAAAAATTATCCTACGGTAAAAACGCTCCTTAGAGTTTGCAAATTGAGTCGAGCGTTATTCATCAGGCCATTTATGAATGCATATTCTATCGATTCAGCACTCTTGGCTTTTAGCTTGCAATATTCCAAAAAAGAACTCATTTCTCACCGAGATCTCAATAAACCTCTACATTCAATTGGTTCCAATTTTGAACGCCGTTTCGCAAAGAAGTATAAGTTATTTGATCGCAAAAAGACTAGGGTAAGAATCTAGAGGTGAAACTATAATACAAAACCGGCAATAAACATAGAAGAAGAACAGCTGTGAAGGAGCACTTCTGGCCGGGTGCCACACCTATTAATTTGGCAGAACGCGAGGTCCAATCAACGCGTTGCTTGGACAGCTTGAAGAATGAAAGCCTTTTACCATCGGAAACGCTCATTGTTACTTTAGGGATCAGCTCACTATTTCAACATTAAACCCTAATATTGAGGATTATTTTCTTACAATAAATAAATCAAGGCTACAATAAATTGAGTACAGTAGCTCATCTGGAACTCAGCAGTGGAATTATAGGATAGGCTACAGTTTGGAATGATTTATTCATAATCACTACCTAATTTTAAAGGTGATATCCTTATAATTCTATTCTATCGTTTAATTTTTTCAAGAAATTATGAATGTATAAGCTATTCATTGGACAATGAGGAATATATCACATAATCACAATAAGAAAATGTCAATAGGTAATATAGTTACCGTACATGGGTTGTGCTATTTCAATGAATTGGAGAATATAATTATAGACACTTGAATATTTTTCCAGTTTTATTACATTGAGAAATTAATTCCTTTCAAGTTTTATTTTATTGATGAGATTAACAAAACAAAGTAAATGTCAATTTTATATTTAGGAAAATTTATTTATTATCAGAATAGTGAAGGATAAAGACCAAATATGAACTGCTTTTATTCATTCCCTGATTCCAGTATTTACTAATCAATTGACACTTAAATTTCAAAAACTGATAATACCCTATGAAGCTATATAATTATAGTTTAAATTGTGGAGCGAATTAAATTATTTGAATAGTGATGCATCGTATTTGTTTTAAAATCTAGCAATGAAAATTTTATTTCAATTCTTCTCTACTGAATGAATTCAAATTAAACTTTGATATTCGTTGATTTTCCTAATGATTTGTTCATTTTTTGCCACCAATATAATAGTTCAAAATTAATAAAATATCCTTTGAAATTGAATCTGGTTGAGTTTTATTTCAACTTTTGTAAGTAAGTTACCTCTCTAATTCCAATGTTTTGCTGTTTAGTAAGGAGTTTGGCTTCCTACTTTTTCAGCAAAATATTTTTTTATTTATTCACTCCACCACCAAAATTCACTCCATCTTGTTTTATTGTAAGATCTCAAACTTTCATGGGAGAAAATCCGATCTCAGTTCAACTGTTCAAGGACTGATATTATTGAAACGGATAGAAATCCAAGTGGAAAAATCCAATATACTCTAAGAACAGAGTGAGACGCTCTGGAAATGAGTTATAGTGAAGAACAAAGTTGGATCATCCCTTGCTGGCGGAAAGCTATACAAGCAGCTTTTGTACTGGACATTTTCCTGTTTGGATATATTCCATATAAGAATGTTGTATTCTTGCTTGTTTGAGCAACAATAAATTGATTTGTTACTCTTTTTGTTGGGTACCAGTTTTGGAGGCTTCCTCTCCCAGAGTAAATTTTGAACTTTTTCAATTTCATGTAGCTCTCAGTTCCAGCAAGTAACTTGTATAAGGACTCGTATCGTGCTTCTACGCTTCAATTATTATCTTATGCTTAACTTACTTCTTCCATTGCTCTTTTTGAAGCAGACAGAGTTTTTCTAATAATATTTTGAAATTTTTCTTGGTATTTTTTCAATTGAGCTCTAAATAGCAATCTTGTGAAGTATTAAACCTTCATTAGCCTATTATTTTATCATTAAATTTCTTTTTTTAATTTAATAATCATTAAATATATGGCGTTTGTTTAATAATTTTCATAATTAATTTTACACAAATAATCTTTCAATTAAAATCTCCAACAAATTAAAGAAGTACTGATGGAAGATTGGAAGTGAATACGGTATATATATAGCTTATTTTTTCTAAAAAAACTGTAATGCAAAGCTAGGCTCTTCAAGTGGGCTAAGTTTTTTTAATTTCCTAATAATTTTGTTAATAATGTAACGTTAATTCTTCAAAATAATTTTTTTCAACAAATATTACCCCATCATGGAGACTTCTATACTTATTCCTACTTCTTCCATTTCTTTGCATTTCTCATATTCAAACTTACTATTCAAACAATATAAGGAAGCAAATACTCAACAAAAAGCCTATCAACTTCGAATACTTCCTTTTTTTAATTAAACCACTTACTGTATATGAAAATATAATCTCTTTGATTTTAATTTAGCCTATTATTATAATCAGTTATACTGTCATTATCTAGGATAATAATAATCTATTTAGGCCTAATAATTTTATTTAATCGAATTTATTTTAGAGAATAATAATTTTGAATTGATTTTGAATATTTTCATGGAGGTTAAGCTGGTTATGGCAAACCAATAGATCAGGAAGCAAATTTATTAGTTTGGAATAAATCGTTCCCTGTATAGTTTTGTTACGTTTCGTATCGTTTCCCTGTACACCGGTAGGATTTTATAGGCAAGTAAACTAATAAGTTACACAATATCCTTCGTCACCTATCAAGAAAAAGAATAAGAGAATGAAACTGGAATGATTACCATCTAGAGCAGTCAAGAAAGAAAATTGCTTGTATGTTGAATAAGATTGTCTTCTGAAATAAAAAAGCTGGTTGAAATTACTGTCAAGGGAATTCTTGGCAGAGCGTGGAAAGCTGGTGATAAATAATGAATTTAATGGATAAAACAAACAACTTGGAGAATGAGAGAATCTCATTCAATTTCAATCGACTAAGAAATGAACAAGACTCAATTTCAAGAAGGAATTCCTTGCCGTAATCAATTTCAGTGGCAATTTAACGTTCTCCAATATCCGTTCAGAGTCGATCTTGAATCTTTCTCTGCAATAAGATTCACGACTTCTACTTCTTTACAACGCTATCAAAAGAAAACTGTTACAGGGGCTTGTTTCTTAGAAATGCAAGAGTTCCGTTCACAAGAATATAAGACAAAAACAGTCATTATGAATAGTAATAAGCTACAGCGTAGGCTACTGTGTGATCCACTTGTAATATTATGGATTCACCTTTTCCCTGAATTACAGGGCATAAAATTTTTCATTGAACATAATCATGAATTGTGGAAAATGTGCATTGAGGGTTTTCCAAGTTTCCAATTACCTAAATCTTAAATAAGGTAGGCTATAGTCTGTCCAAGTAAAGAAGACCCTCTGGCAAGATGGGAGAATGACTCAAGCTCGGTCAATATTGCTTCAAAAATTATCAATTTGATCTGAAATTGATGTACTATTAAGACCTCATTTATAATTCTTGAAGAAATATTGACCAAGCTGCTGGATTTATTTTCCTATCTTGCCAGATGAGGGTCTTCTTTGCTTGGACAGACTATACTATCAATCCAGTTCGGTCTTTGGCTGAGAAACACCTATAATCTATAATAACTAGTGAATAAATTAAGATTTCAATTATTATTCCATTTTGTTGCATTTAAGTTTAGACTGAGGGAATGAGGTAAACACATAACAAGTGACAAGTAGTATCTCACAGTTACTATACCGGTACCACTTTTCGGTTCACTTTTTGAAGTATTTTTTAGAAGTCTCCCTTGAATGAATTTCTCTCATGTAAAGAAACAACTTTATGATAGCAGCTTCATATTATTTCTTAAAATGTTCTGCATTTCAAAAGGATTCCTCATAAGACTGAATGAGCAATAAGAAAAATAATAATATGTTACTGTATATGTTTCCAGTGAAATATGGATACCACTAGAACCAAAAGCATACAACATCTCACCACTGACGGCTCGAGCCCAAGAAACAGATGAAAAGCTGTAACTTTTAGTCGATGACACGGGCACTTCACCTGTTTTCTTGGGTAGGCCTACCTATACGAGCCGCCAGTGCATCTCACCAGCGGGCAATAATTTTCTTTTTTCTAGTGATGCCTGGTTTTCTATTTTATTCCTATTTCTACAATATATGTTCACAAAATTATATATATTTTTTATCATGTCTGTAATCTCTTCTGATTTTTTAATATCTCTGTAGTATTATTTTGTATTGGTAATAAAATTAATTGAAAGAAGAGAATAAAACCATGCCTTTCTTATTCTCGTCCCAATAAATATTATTATTGATTAAACTTTTCTTTTTTCACCTTGTGAAAGGGTAGACAAAAGTATGTGTGAAAGAAGGCAATATGATGTAGAGCAATCAGACTAGCCGGAAAGTAGTTCACTTTTGTGTCCGTTTCCACCGGAAATTTGATGTTCACTTCTCGTCTCGTTCTTGGACATCATTAGTAGATGTTACATTAGTAGAGTGCATGACAGTGATTGCTCTAATCATAAATTCAACCAAAAGAGATTAAATTGAAACTTTAAGAGATAGGCTAATTATAACACAACTAATGTATAATATTTCATGAGTTGAATTATACTCTTGTATATAGCCTATTGTACAACGCAACTATTCAACTGCTATTGACAATAAATTCAAGATTGAAAATAGCCTAGGAGAAATAAGACATGGGCAAGTTATCAAAATTCAATCATCTTGGATAAGTACTTGAAAATGATACGGTAACTATAAAATGTAATTTTAATTTAAAAAAATTGTAGCTCTTTTCACAATAAGGGAACTTTCACAACAGATATGGAATGCAACACAAAAAAGCGTTCGTTTTAAACCAGTGGGTTATATTATTTTAGATTTGAAGTAGGTGATAGAAACCAGATAAAACCCGATGGTTTGGGATATTATGTTCAATAAGCGTTGTGTAGCTACTGTGCCTGTTTCATGAAAAAAAATGAATAAATATGAATGAATAAATGAATTTTATTTCCTCTGTGCAAAACAAAATTTCAGTTTTAGCATTAGAGCAGCATTCCAGCATTAATCCAGTTCCAGTACACACATTAGATGCATAGAATATAAGTTATGCATGAATATTATACATAATATAATTTTTTCCAATATGATTCTGTTCATTTTTCTGCAAAACAAGACTTTTCAACTAAGTATTTATGAGTATTTCAAGTAAGTATGTAAGATTAAGTATCGAAACATGTTTGTGCTGTGATAAAATTCTTGAAGATTTTTAAAAGGATAAGTTACTTCATTTTTTTATCAATTGATTTTAGAGTACTGTAGCACTAATTGTGAATTTTAATTTTTCAATTGCAGTTTGAAAAATCTCAAAATTAAGTACAAAGACATAATTATGCATAAGGGGTTTCTTAATGAGTATTCCATTGATATTTATTTGTAAAGTATTTATTGAGAATTATTTAATAAATATAACGATAGGATAGATTAACATGTTCCAGCTTTAGTGGATTCATGACAATATTAAATATATATATTACATACTTGTGCATTCATAACATAATAATACTGATGATAATAACCTTTATTCCTGTGTGAAAAACAATTAATTACATGAAACTTGTGCAAAAATTAAGAAGGCCTGATAATCAAAAATATAATAAAGAATAATACACCAGAATATTAATAATGAATAAATAAAATAGAATCTTATCACTTCAATCTCCCACACAGGATGCTGTTTTAACATCTACAGTAATATATTATACTATCATGCAAGTGAATCATCTGCATGAAGGAGCACATAACAGAGAGATCAAAAAACAAGGGTAATAATATTTATAATAGAGGAAAATAAAATGGTGAATTAAATGAAAAATCAAATACTTTTTTTAAAAAATTTAGAATTATTATTCAACAGACTTGTTTCGGGACACAGCCCATTATCAATGTGAATAAAATAATATTGAAATAATGTTAATAATAGAATAATATTGAAATGAGCAAACAAAAATATTGTTTAGTCATTTCAATACTATTTTATTCACATTGATAATGGGCTGAGTCCCGAAACATGTCTGTTGGATAATAATTCTAAAGTTTTTTAAAAGGGTATTTGATTTTTCTTTTGATTTACCATTTATTTTAAATAGCCCTAAGTTTAAAGTTTAATTTTCAAATAATAGGAAAATAGAACTACAAAAGAGCTAGATGGAAACTATGTAAGAATGATATGTACTTATCTATTCACACACAATGATAGATACGGTACTTCATATAAATGACTGAAAATATTGACATTTTTGACATGAAAATGAATTTATAGAAAGGCTATTTTATTTCATGACTTAAAAAGGGTACAGTTAGGCCAATGTCAAGTTATAATCAAGTAGCACCCTAAGATATTTTACATTTGATTCCATTTAGTGTAGTTTTAGTGAAGTGAAAACATGAATAAATGAATGAATAATAATGATAAATAAATCCATACATATTAACATTAACTATTATTATGCTCTCAGAGCTACTTGAGTAATCGATGGATGAACTGGAGCTCTCAAGCTTTGTTGTATTTCAAGAAGATAAGTGGAAATTAATGGTTTGTCTCCAAGAAAAGTTTTAATAACATTGAAAAAAATATTTTCTCCAAAACCAAACTGTTGTTTTGAGAAGGAACGGCCATCATTAAAAAAATTCATTAATATCATCTAAATAATTTTTGAAACACCTTTGATAGGGTAGATTGAGATAGGACTATAGTTTGTTTTATTCATCCTGTCCTCCCTCTTTTTTCAAATTGGTTTTATGGCTCCTGTTATCAAAAGTTTTGGGAATTGCTGTTCAACAAATGACAAAAAATCTAATAACTTATGTATGTTATAACCCTGGACAGACGAGCGATATTATCATTCAAGATTCTTGATGTTATTCTGTCATTACCTGGGCTTGAGTTTACGATACAACAAAAACACCTTATGAATTTCTAAGAAATTGAAATGAGAGATTGAAATTAAAAAGTAAAACATTGCAAGTTTGAATTTTGAAATCTCCTATCACTGACGTAACAGATTTATGTACATAGGGCACTAATCTACTAGCTCTAGTTGATGCGGAAAATAACTGAAAATCATTCGTAGTCATCTATTTTATAATATAAGAAAAAGTTCTTCTCAAGTTGTAACCACTTCTTGCTGAGAAAAATTATCAGATTTTTCACAGTTAGGCTGTTGATATTCAATAGAAATAAGTCAAAATTAGCTTCCATAGTAAATTAGATTGGAAAATTGCAAAATTAGCTTAGAATCGAATTATTGCAATTTAATTACCTTGAATGCTACTGATATTTTGATGGTAGCCTTTATGCAAATACCATCTAACTCTGTAAAAACTGTATTTTTTCTTCAATTGAAAAAGTAGCCTTGCTATTGAAATAATCTAGGAACGATATTACCAAAAAATACAAATGATGATATTATAACCATATCAAGAATATATCTAGTGTATTAAAAATAGGAAATACACTTGAAATAAAATAATAATTAAAGTGTAATTTAATATTACTCGAATTTTTGGTACATTATAACAGCCTTCTTAATTGATTTTTCATTATTTTCACAAAATATAATTATTCGAGTTCCAATTGTGAAAATAACCTTTATTTTCAATTTCAACTATAGTCTGTCCAAGCAAAGAAGACCCTCTGGCAAGATGAGAAAATGACTTCAGCTCGGTCAATATTGGTTTAAAAATTATTGATTAGATCTCAAATTGTAGATCAGAATGTTTCCTACAATTGACACCAGATCAATAATTTTTGAACCAATCTTGACCGAGTTGGAGTCATCTTCTCATCTTGCCAGAGGGTCTTCTTTGCTTGGACAGACTATATCAAAATTTGGAAAAAGACCTGTTTCAAAAGCTTCAATCGCATAGTAAGCTTGTGAATAATTGAAGAAAAAATAAATTTCAAGTACAAAATCACAATGACTTGCATAACTGGAGTCATAACCAACTATGATAATATAGGTTGTCTTTCAAGCATGCCTCACTTAGCATAATTATTATTATAAGTGTTTTATTGTTTAATCTTTCACGATGTATTGTACTTCAAAAATACATCAAAGCTGAAATGACAACTAAAACTATTTTGTTAGTACATAATTGAGTCAGGAAATCTGAAAAAGTATGCATTACCTCATCAATATAACTGAGAATAATACAAGTCATAGAGTACAGTTATTAGGATATTCACTCATCTTATCCAATTGAAAATAAATTGAAAAAAAAATAATCATATAAAACATAGATATAATAATAATATTCGTGTAACCTGGCTGGCTCAGGTCTGGTGTCAGAGTTTTCAGGTTGCTCCTGATCAATTTCAGGGCCTCTGACATGACTTAACGACTGTTTTTAGGCAGCCAGGAACGACGGCTTCACGTGTCCATCCGAAACACATAGATAAATAAATTTATTCAATGAATAGATGAAGGATACAAGATTGTGTTCAAGACAATGATGTGTAGAGACGAGTATCATTTAGCAAATTAGCTACCTAATCAACTCAGACGCTGACTAGTTTTTGAATTTGAATCCCATGTACCTTTACTATACAGGATGTTTCAGGAAGAATGTGCAATACTTCTCAGGCTGATTCCTTACACCAAGTAGACAAAAAAGTTCCATGGGACCAACCCCCAAAAACGCTTTGTTATCGAGATTTTTTCAAAATATATCAATTTTTCTAATTTTTTAGACGCTTTAGTGAGGTTCTAAAGTGATCAAATCACTACGTAAGATTAACTGAGAAATTCAATGAAACCAGTTCTAAGTTTGTAACTTTAATGGTTATTGAGATAATTGGAAAAATATGCTAGAAAACGCAATTTTTCAACAATAAAGGTTATAACTGGATAAGGAATCATAAAATTGTATTTTTCATTAATGGAAGTTGAAGAGAGTCGGATTATATAGAAAACGTTAAATGGCGGCGATTGCGTAAATCTTACCCAAATCTCAGAAATGGCGATCAAAAATCGTAAAATTGACATAACATAGCACAAGTGATGAATTTGTGTTTAGTAGCGATTTAGCGATTTTTGATCGCCATTACTGAGATTTGCGTAAGATTTACACAATCGCCGCCACTCAACTTTTTCTTTAGAATCCGACTCTAAAGAACGGGCGTAATAAACGCGATTAATGCATAGTGCTAAGAATTATAACACTTGAAATATTGAAACACTATGTGAACAGATACTACATTGACTTGTATTCTAATTATTGTCATGAAGTGTAAACGCTTTAGCTGTTTTAAACCCTTAACCTATGATAATTTACTTGCAATTTGTAGTCTGAGCCGAGCATGGGTTTCAATTGGGTCCAGCTGATGAATCGGGCGAAGAGAATTCTTCGATTAAGCTCAGCACCTTGGCCCGGAATTTGAGTTTCTTGCGCATAGGTATTTTGGAAATAAACGGTGTCAGGCTTTGTAGGAACATCAAGTCATAATTTACAGACTCATGATTGGGAAAATAGTGGGATGTGCTTGAATTGCCTTGTTCTATTGCTAAGCTCTCATTGTAAAAGGTGTCACTCTCACTCTGATGTTTTCTCTTCACAGGACGATGTGTAGGCAAGCTGGTAGATACACTCACTATTTCTGAAGGAATGAATTCATTGTCCTCCACGTCTTCTGTTTCTTCATCGCCATTGAGAACAACGCATTCCAGTTCCTCGATTGGTTTCTCACCAGAATCGTCATTGGAAGATGGACTGTGATTTGGCATAGAACGTTGAAACCTTGGTTTGATCACATCTTTCAAGAAATACAATGTATCGAAATATTGCCATTTTACAGAAGCTGAATCAGTGACGTTTCTATTCTTGTAGAATTCACTGCCGAACTGATCACGCAGGTACTTCCATTTCTTTCTGAGCAAGTGCTCTGAAACAACACAAAAATTGTATTGTAAAAAAAAATAATTCGCTTAATATTTTCAACATAATATTTTTCATGTGCATTCAACATAGGATTTTTTTAATCACTACCTATCAAGTAAATAAAATAAATATTTTTTATTCAATAAGCATATTTTTTAAATAAGATTACAGTATTTCAATTAAAGCTTTCTCCTATTAGCCCAGGCAAATTAGACTTTTGCCTCCAAAAAAATAAGGTAAGGCTGGAAATCGTCTTAATCGACTTTGGGCATCCTAAATAAGTTCACTATGAGTTTGCGACGGATTCCAAGGTGTGCATAATACAGGGTGACTAGAAAACCACCAAATTTCGGTTCTGGTTTTAGTTTTTCGCAATTTACGCCAAAACGAAGCGTCTGACCGAAAATATCATTCTCATACTTTTTTTAGCTAATAAAATTTTCAAGAGATTGGTATCAAATCCAAACTTCTATCTCGAACAAGGACCGAGGAATGAGGTTTCAAAAAAGTAATATTTTTTGAGAAAATTTAAAATTTTACCTTATTTAGTATTTTATTGTTCATATCTTCCGTCTGATGAGTTAGAAAGGCGTATTTCAAAATCCCTCTGAGGATAATTTAGTTCTCTACAATTTCAGACCAAGAAAGACTTCCTATCTTGTATATTTTTTTGTTAAAAATATTCAATACACTTTTGTACGAAATAACTCAAGTTATATATAGGCCTAAGGGCCTAAATACCGTTTTGTTTTTGAGCACTGTAACTTACACTCCAAGTGTAGGTAACTTTAGGACTACTCTATGTATTTTTTCACTTGAAAATAAATATACCCTTCGCCCCTCGAGGATTAATCTTATCCTATACTAACGTTATTTTATCCATAACGAGTGGGCGATAGTATTGAAAGAAATTTAGGTGTATTGTTTTACATGTACTTGACTAAAAGATTAAGGCTAGGTGGAATTCGACAACAGATAGGTGGGACACTCACCAACACTTTAGCTGAATGTTATGTATTATTGTCCCTATTAGCATAGAAACTGCCAATATAGCTAAACAAAAACTTACTACGGTGCAGAAACCAAATTGCTGGATTAGTAGGCCTATGTTAAATTAATATACTTACTTTCAAAGCAAATCATTCATTCTTTGTAGTCTCGATTTACTCTAGGTACCATAGTAAACAACAGTATATGGATTCATCATCATTACAAAGCTTATCATAATCTTGCATTCATGTCAATTGGTAGGCTATCAGAAATTATTTGTTGACAGATTGGGATGGCATTTTGTACTATGCCAAATTGAGAGTAGAGTTGGAGTAGAGTACCCAGTAGTAGTCTAAATAATAGATTACATAGTATTTATTGATTATTGAAAATAGCTTACCTTCAATCTTCATATCTTCACAAATCTTCTTCCAACAGTTATCCACGATCCCTCTGTTTGAATGGTCTTTTAGTCGTTTGTCCCATATTGGTGGATTCTTATAAACGTTATCAATGAGTTCCTCTACTTTTATTCTCATATTATGATACGTTACAAAGAGGAACCTGAAGCTAGTGCAAAATTCAGTAGAAGAATTAATGGGTGAAGATCAAAAGTTGTTTGAGATACAAACAAAGCTAACAAATCCAAAAATTGTGAGGTTAGGAAAGGAAGGAAACACAAAATCACAAACTCTAGACAGAAGGTTTACGTTTCCACGACACGACTTTATGCTTGAGCTCAAGAACAAGACAAGAGGCTGTGGTTGGCTCTTTGGCCAACCCTCGAGTCGTCGTCGTGTCGTGTATTGAGCGAGTCATTCTAGCGCAAAAAAGCGGTCAACCTGGAAAATAATGCAAAAAAATCTGGTGTGGTACACTCACACGACTTTCCTTGCCATTCACATTTGCTTAGCCTAATACAAGTAGGCTATCCATTATCTATACCTAGTCATCAGCGAGTGCAAATTTCATTACGCTATTACTTGCTCATCTTCCAATACTAACAGTGGAATTTGCACTCGCCGATGACGCCTCGCGCCTGCCGGCGCTTCGGCTAATCGTGTGTGCAATTTGAAACATCCACAAGCCCATGATGACTCGCGCCTGTCGGCGCTTCGGCTAGATTTTAGCCAAATTGACTTTCATTTTGAATGAAAGTAGATTTTTTGGTACCTATTCCAATACATCGGATCAAAGAGGTGGAATCGATAATGGATCATATTCTGGTATTTTACCAAAAATCCTATTATATTAAGCAAGCAGTTTCTGTATATGTATGTAGAACCACGGATCTAGACAACGGCTCTAACGATTTCCTTGAAATTTGAAATGTAATATAACCGTGATGAAAAAATAAGATTGCACCAGGTCTCATGTCCGGGAAAACTCTCTGGCCGGATTAATAAAATAATTAAATATTCCTTCAGGAAAAAGCCCAAGTACTATATATAATGGTTGTTATACGTTAGCTGACTAACGCTATCCAGCTGGAGTAAATGGAGTTACATTCATGTCTATAACACATGTTCATGTCAAAAAATTGTGAGAGGTGATCACATCAATTTTGAATATTTATTTTTTACAATAAAAATAATATTTATGTGATTCAACAGTTCGGCTGCAGCTTCAGAGCGAAGCTCGGTACCAGATATTTTATTATGAAACACCAATACTTTTTCCAAATGTGATTTTTGTCTCCTTAAATCCTGATATGGATTGCTTTGATTGCGAGTTTGACGGGATGGCATTGACACAATTTTTGTACACGAGCGGCAAGCACGCTGCCCGCGTTGCTCAACTCCACTTACCGAGCCATGTAGTGCGGGTTGCCTATATACAGATTCATGTAGTGCGGGTTGCCTATCTACAAACTACTCTTCAAGTCTGGGGTGGCGCCCCTGCTAATCTTACACAAAGGGGACATATGCCAGTTGATTTAGCTTATTAATGACTATATAGGGTGTCAGTTTGAAGAGAATAGTTTCAAACATTTTTGAGAAAATCGAGATAGAAATATTGCAAAATCCATTTTTCTCATAAATGCTGCGGATCTTCTGCGATTTTGCCAGGAACGAGACTCATGGCAGTCGATAGGGCTTATAAAGGGCTATTCTGGGTATGAGTTTCAAAAAAATCGTTAGAGCCGTTTTCGAGAAAACCGTGAAAAACACCATTTTTGTCATATTAACCGCCATTTTCTCAGCCATTTTTCGATGAATTTTTTTGAATTTCTTAGAGTCGGGTCCTCATGGTATAAGAACCTTAAGTTCCAAATTTCAAGTCAATCGGTTGATTAGGTATCAAAATATTGCAAAATCCATTTTTCTCAACAATGCTGCGGATCTTATGCGATTTTGCCAGGAACGAGACTCATGGCAGTCGATAGGACTTATATAGGACTATTCTTGATATGAGTTTTAAAAAAATCGTCAGAGCCGTTTTCGAGAAAATCTTGAAAAACTCCATTTTTGGCATATTATCCGCCATTTTCTCCGCCATTTTTCGATGAATTTTTTTGAATTTCTTAGAGTCGGGTCCCCATGGTATAAGAACCTTAAGTTCCAAATTTCAAGTCAATCGGTCAATTAGGGATCGAGATATAGTGTATACAGACATACACATACACACACACACACAGACCAATACCCAAAAACCACTTTTTTGGACTCAGGGGGCCTTGATAAATGCTGCGGATCTTCTGCGATTTTGCCAGGAACGAGACTCATGGCAGTCGATAGGGCTTATAAAGGGCTATTCTGGGTATGAGTTTCAAAAAAATCGTTAGAGCCGTTTTCGAGAAAACCGTGAAAAACACCATTTTTGTCATATTAACCGCCATTTTCTCAGCCATTTTTCGATGAATTTTTTTGAATTTCTTAGAGTCGGGTCCTCATGGTATAAGAACCTTAAGTTCCAAATTTCAAGTCAATCGGTTGATTAGGTATCAAAATATTGCAAAATCCATTTTTCTCAACAATGCTGCGGATCTTATGCGATTTTGCCAGGAACGAGACTCATGGCAGTCGATAGGACTTATATAGGACTATTCTTGATATGAGTTTTAAAAAAATCGTCAGAGCCGTTTTCGAGAAAATCTTGAAAAACTCCATTTTTGGCATATTATCCGCCATTTTCTCCGCCATTTTTCGATGAATTTTTTTGAATTTCTTAGAGTCGGGTCCCCATGGTATAAGAACCTTAAGTTCCAAATTTCAAGTCAATCGGTCAATTAGGGATCGAGATATAGTGTATACAGACATACACATACACACACACACACAGACCAATACCCAAAAACCACTTTTTTGGACTCAGGGGGCCTTGAAACGGATAGAAAACCTAAAATTGGGGTACCTTAATTTTTTTTGGAAAGCAATACTTTCCTTACCTATGGTAGTAGGTAGGGCAAGGAAAGTAAAAAGAGCTGTTAGATGGGGTAGGGTTAGGCCGGTATTACACGATAATAGTTGTATCAGAGACAATGTATTATTACATTGTCTTTGGTTATATGATCATAGTTGATCATATGGAAAGATAGTCCAGGCATTTTAGACGAAAAAAAGGTCGAACCACCCAATGAGAGCAGCTAAGCTGAATTTTGGCACAAACATCTAGTGGCATTCTAAATAAGGATTCAAAAGTATAATACTGTATCACGTTTGCAAACTTTTTTATTCGAGGTCAAAGGTCACGAAAATCAGTTTTTTGCAAATAACTTGTTTCCTGTTCAAGTTATGTTCTTAGATGATATTATGAAAATTGTAGAGCTAAAATATCCCTACAAAATTGGTAATATGCATTTTCCTCGAAAAACTAAAGGTTTTCGGGATGCAGCGCGGAGAGGGGGGAGCGCGCACTTCATCAAGGGATAATGCCATAACATACGAAGTGAATGTTCAATTCGCTGTGAAAAATTGTTTTTGCAACAAAATACTATTAAGGTAGCAATTCTGAGCGACGGCTCGGACTGTGCATCTCTAGCTGCAGGACTGCAGCTGTACGTCTCTAGCTGCGCGGCTCTAGCAGCGCGTCTCGACCCGTCCGAGTTCTAGACTTTTAACTATAAATTATTTAAATAATAATATACTTTATAATCTGCAGAGCTATTGACGTGCAGCTAGAGCTGCGCAGCTCGAGCCGTTGCCTAGGATTGCCATCTTAATTGTTTACAAAATATCTGTTTTGATACCGATTCTCCTCAATTTCAAAATTTTAATGAAGGTGAATAATAGCCGCGGCCGACAGTGGCGTAGCCAGGATTCGATTTCGGGGGGGGGGGTCCAAAGCCAATGAGGGAGGGGGGGTTTTAAGGGGGAATTAAGATTCACCCTTTATACAGCTCAAAACTCAACAATCGGAATATTTTGAGCATATGTTGTTCCTGAGCATCAAGAGTTCTGTTATGTGTGCGATTTTTCGTGTCCAAAGTAGCGTTTTAAAGCTCTGTCTTTTGAAGATTACTAGTGAATAATTCAGAGTATTCACTAAATCATCCAGAGTATTATTTAGATTATTAACTTTATGCAATATTCACTTCAACCATTTCAACCCCCAGCAATGAGCTTTTCTTAACATCACTTGATCAGTTCAGGGCCGGGTATTTCCATCACAAGATTTTGAAGCTCTACATCATTATAGAGCTTCATTTTCTAAGATTAAAATTAATAGATAAAATTAATAATACAGATGCAGGCTTTATGCAATTTAACCCTAAACAATCTGCACTTTTTGGACACCACTTGGTCAGTTGACGAAGAAGTAAGACAAAAGTTTGCTCCAAGTGGGAAAACTGAGTGGAAGTTGGACCCCCTGGACCCCCCCTCCCATCTACCTACGCTACTAGAACCCATGTTCTTAGATAGAAATTTTTTCATTATTCTGATGTATAAGGAATCAGCCTGAGAAGTTCAGTGAACACTTATGAACACTCTATGTGGACTGTATCAATTTCAGATTCAATGATAGTTGAATCTATGAGAAACTGTATCAATGATAGAGAAATGCCCTCGTCTCTCATTCAGGGGGGAGGGGTCCGGACCCCCTGGACACCCCCTGTCTACGCTACTGCTTTATACACTTCAACCATTCCAACCCCCAGCAATGAGCTTTTTTAACACCACTTGATCGGTTCAGGGGGCATTTTCAGGGCATTTTCTTCACAAAATTGTAAAGCTTTACATCATTATAGAGCTCCATTCATCAAGATATAAAGTTAAAATACAGATGCGGGCTTTATGCATTTCAACTCTAAACAATCTGCACTTTTTGGACACCACTTGGTCAGTTGACAAAGAAGTAATAAAGTTGACAAAAGTTTGCTCCAAGTGAGAAAACTGAGTTGGCGGTGGAAGTTGGACCCCCCTCCCCTCTAGCCACGCTACTGGAACCCATTTTCATAGAAATTTTTCCATTATTCTTAAGTAGGGAATCAGCCTGAGAAGTTCAGTGAACATTACTGTTATGAACACTCTGTGTGGACTGCATCAATTTCTTAGTCGTCTCTCATTCAGAGGAACAGAGTTCAAACATGAAGGTTTGCCCAAAATTTCGGGGTCCGGACCCCTGGACCCCCTGGCTACGCTACTGGCGGCCGAGGTTTAGCAGCAAGCGTCATTCTACTTACGTTATAATACGTAATGTGTTATTTTTACAGAAAAAGAAACTATATAAGAGCCCAATCCTTATACTGTGTTGAAATATACAACATCCATATTATTACAACATTTGTTTATAATATGTATTCATGAACATCTATCAATCCACCAACTATGCAGCAGTGTGGTTGCAGTCTCAGAGCAGTGCTTATTGGTATCCGATATTTTCATATACAGTACAGTGCTATTATTATTAATATACTCATGTAAGCTTAGATGAATTTTTTATCGTTTTTAGTGCGGTACTAGTATACCGTACCATTATATGCCTACATCCGATTGAAGCGAACTACATCATTTCAACTGGAAGATGGTCATTTAAATCATTCTTAAATCGAGGATTTAAACCTCAAGGATTTCATTGTAAAGGACTTTGGAATTATCCATGTATCCTGATGGAATAATATTATTTTTGAGCTCAACATCGAACTTTCAGTTGTGAATAAATTCAATCTAGGATGATAGAAAAAGGTATAGAGACCGTTTATATATACACTTAAACCCTTATCTGAAGAGCAAGAGAGATGGCCCAATACATAAAAATGTATCTGGAATTTCCTTACAACGTAATTATGTTGAAAGTCTGATTTGAGAATGTGAATAGGAAGGAAGATACATCCGAGTACATTTTAACTTTATTCCAAATTTATTAGTAATGTTTCCAATTTAGACGAAAATCTTTCTTTATGCATTTAGAACACATCTCTAATTATCTTTCATTTTCAAAGCTCATAAAAAATTCACCTGGGGTGCTTCCGTCATCTTTAAAATCTATTTTCGCAAGCTATGATTGGATTTTTCTCAAATGAAAGGACCATATGTTACATTGAAAAGTAATTATGATTAGCAGTGGGAGTTACGGGTAACTGCTTTGGATTATCAATAAAATATAAGGATTGGAGTCCAATAGTTCCTGGTTCTGAAAATATAAAACACTATTGTAAATATATGTGTAATATATATGTGAATGAGCTCAAAGTACTCAAGGTCGTAAAATTCTTCAATTTTGATCAAATTTAACAAATGATATATGCATTTGAACCGCCTTGATTAGCTGAAAACAATGAGCTATAGTTTGTTAAGATCCATTGAACTTTACGAATGTTACAGGTGTCCTTTCGATTTATTATCCTTAAAGAGTCCTTCTAACTGGAAATAGCCTGAATTGAGGACGGTATGGTGGGTATTATATTGAGATATGATCTAACAGAAAATATTCTGGTAGAAAACTCCCATACAAGGATAAAGAAATTTATTTTGGTCATTATTGTTGAAAATATTGTATTTTTTGTTGTACAAGGAAATATGTTGAGAACTCTAGCACAAAAAAATATACAAGATAGAAAGTTCTATTTGATCTTGAATTGTACAGAATAAAATTATCCCCAGAGGGATTTTGAATTTTACATTTCTAGTGAAACGTACAGAAGATATAAGCAATCAAAAATTGAAAATTATCAAATTTAAATTTTTATCGAATAATACAGCATTTTAAAAAAATTCATAGCTCGGTTGTCGCTTATCACAGAGGGTTGGATTTGATATCAATCGCCCAAGAATTTGATTTACTAAAACATTGTAATTACAAATTTTCCTGTCCGACGCTTGGTTTTGACGTGAGTTGCAAAAAACTAGAAAATGAACAAATTTTCCGTGGTTCTTTGGGCACCCTGTATTACGCGCCACTCAGAAAGCGTCGCAAACTCATTTCAAACTTATTTGAGATGTCCACAGTGGTTTAAGATCATTTCCAGCCATCCATCATTTTTTAGGTGCTAGGCCCTTTTTTAGTCTAATTTGCCTAGGCTAAGTGTGCTGAAGTAAGACACCATAGTATAGGTGTCAGCATAATAAGCAATATATTTTTAAAATTTCTTGACTAAACTCACATTTGACAATACCCTGCTATTACAATGTAGAATTACAAATGAAAAACGAAATAAGAAATCATATAAAGTATGTTACATGTGGTACATTAATAAGAATACAAATTAATAAACACATAAAAATTTAATAGAAATTTGTCTGGGACACATCAATGATTAATGAAAATAAAATTGAAGAAATAACTTGTGACTGAATAATAAAAAAGGTAGCCTACTGTACAGTTCTATGGAAGAAGTCCTTAAATTGTTAGGCCAGGCGTATGCTGGGACGCACGTGTGCACACGCACGCATGCCAGCCAATCACAGCTCTTGTTGAGGACAAGACAAGAGCTGTGATTGGCTGGCTTGCGTGCGTATGCACACGTGCGTCCCAGCATACGCCCGGCCTAAATTTTTGTCTCATTTAAGTTTTCCACGGCACTGATCTCACTCTATCTTCTAGAAATTTTGATTTATAGTAATGTTTATACTCATTATTATACTAATTTTATCGATATAGAGAGAGAACCATATTGTTATATAGAGAGAGATAATACATCATTCTAATGGTTGATCAAACGTTATTAATGCCAATATCGAACGTTATAGTGAGAATCGTTATACGGAGAGTTCACTGTCTATTGTTTTTTAATATTTTCTTTTCCTTAGGGCTACTTATCATAGTTTTTAATAAATGTAGATCTTAGTACCTTTTTTAAATAATTTTTATTTCAACATAAAACATGTTTCGACTAAATGTGAATGTTACATTTGTAAATAACTAAAAAGTCGAAAAATGTTATGTTAAAATAACAAATTCCGGAATAGGAACCGGCGTGCACTCTGGGCAAACTGTCATTTTCACAGAAGCAGACAAATTTTATGATTTTGCATAGGTAATAGATTGACCAAATATCTTGACTCAAAAACGACAGGTGTGATTGCACCGTAAAGAAACATAAAACAAAAATAGCTAATTCACAGCATAGCAGAAACAGCGCTTCCCACAGCTGTCTGTAAACACTCGCACTTGATAGAGAACAATCTATTTCACAGCTGAGTCAATTTAAACCAAGCGCTTGTGCGCCTGTGATGTAGCCAGCTTCATCTTTTCTGTTTGCACTCGTAAACGTATTATAATGGCCAGACAGTCGATATCTTGCGTGCGTGGTACAATGGTAGTTGGCATTGAATATTATGAGCCCTCATAATAGAATGGGACAATGCTCTATTTGCATTAATGGAGCTTCGCAAAAATACTTCTCTAATAAAAGCAAAGCACGTTCTGCTTTCCTAAAGCTTTTATTGATAAAGATAGGGCTGTGAAATTAATGTCGTCACTCGTCAGCACTGTTATATTGAAATTATAATGCAGCCGCCGATTTTAGCTAGTCAGCAAGACAACTTGGCAAGGGCTACTTATTTCAAATGTATCTAATTTATTTGGCCCATTTCAAATAGCAATATAAATAGTTCAAGTAAATAGTAAAAATAGTTCAAGTAGATAGCAAATTAAATAGTTTACCTAAATTATGGATAAGTTCCACAACATCTCTGATAAAAGTGTAAATTTTAGAAATAGTTTTGATGGAACTGAGGCACTGGGGTAATCATGGAGAGGCATATGCCCTTTTACGATATAATTTACCACTGTTTACATAGCTGTCCAATAAAATAATATAGTCCAAACACCAACCTGTTGATATACAAGGTTATTTCAAGTCTTCAATAACCTTTATTGATAATTTGATTTATTAGCTACGTGTCAGGGCGTTCTAAATTAGGCTAAATGCAGGCATTGAATATATCAACATATATCTATTGGACTGCTCTAAAGAGTTTTTAAAAAAATCGAACAACTAGCTGCAAATATTTGAGCCATGAAAGAATGATAAATTGATTATTAGAATTACATTGGAATACAGTAAAAAATTCAGTTTATTTACAAGAAAACACCAGGAACTGTGTTTAGCCTACTTATGATAAAAGTGATTGCAAACCAATCTATATTAGTTTCAAATAATTATTTCTTACGCACGAAACAAAGAGTGTTCATACAATAGCCAAGTCATGAGTCTATCTAGGTATTCACTGTCTTGCTCGTAGCTCATTAAAATAAGAGTAATATATTTTCTAGCTTTTTCTGTTGACAGCAGCTTTGCCAATCCCTCATCTCGAACAGAAAACCTGCAACACACAGGGGACAGAATGAAAATATTATTAGATTGGATATAAAATTAAAGTTCAGTACTTGATTATTTCATGATACTGTAATATATATTTAAATTGTTTTTAGTATAGATTATCAATATGAACGAGCTAACTTACCTTTAAAAGAAATTTTCATATATTCATATATATTAATTTCATTTTCTATCTTGAGGAATCTAATAAAATAATTTTGTCTTTCCATTTTATGACTATTCCAGGCATATTGATGATTTATTTATGTTGAAGCAGAAAGTCGTCACTTACAATAATAAATAATGAAGTTGAAAATTTGGAGAAAGTATAAATAAAATTACTTTTTTATATTAATGACGTGGCGAAGTTTGGACAGTAATGACCACTCAATCATGAATGACTTATCTACAATATACACTTATCCTATTATCAGTGAAAAATATTTTGAAATGGAAGTGATAACAAAAAGCCTACTGATATATCAATATTACATTATAAAAATTATGAAGAAATCTCATGTATCTATCTAATACTCACAATTTTATAATTATAATTGCGATGAATTGCCATTCAATTGGCTTGAACACAACGTTATTTGCAGAAAGAGTGAATGTGTGAACTAGATCTCTAACATCCTTTTTCGATATGAGGTTTGATATTCCTACAGCCTTCATTACGTCAGGTAAACTGAAACAGAATTTTTCAAGTGAGAAAAAGATTTATACGAAAGTTGTTCAAGAATAAGAAGGGTTCATTTCCAGCAACAGAACGGCGTTCCAGTACATCACAGATTTTCAATTAGTAAAACCTCATTTTCAAGTAAAAAGCTGTAAGAATAATTATTTTCAAGGAGCAGAATTTACACTTGATAACATTTAATTGAAGTGATTACATTCAAATTTTGAGTGTAAATTAACATGGTACTGTATTTCGATTACAGTATAAAATTAATATTAATCATAAAATAAACCAAGTACAAGTATACCCAGTAATATTACACCAAGTATGAGTACACCAAGTACAAGTATACCTAGTACATTTACACCAAGTACTGAAGAGGCAACGTTGAATCAAGTAGCCTCTTGATAAATCAAAATATTATGGTAGGCAACAATCGAGTTTAATACAGACATTATTCAAGTCCAGCTCAAATGAAAATTAAAAACTCTCAAAAATGCTTCTGACAAGCTGAATTCTCAAGGAAATTTGTGAAGATTCTATAATGATTGATGATTTGATATTAATGCTCAAATCTTTGCTGGCCACAAAGAACAATAATTGAAAAATAAATAAAAATCAAACACCCTTTTTTGAAAACTTTAAAATTATAAAAAACACATACATGTTTCGGGAGCTACGCACATTCTCAATGTGGATAAAAATAGTTATGAAATAAATAAACAAAATTAAAATATAAGTAAAATAAATCATATGATTACAATTGAAAGCATATGTACACATCAATATCTAGGTTTTTAAAATTTTCTCAAAAATTGGGTTATTATTCAAATTCTCCTCATTTAATATTTTATTACCATTCAACTTTTTCCCTTTATAAATTTGGAATTCTTCTTTTACATTCAATTTAGTATTTTTGCTTCCAAAATTCAATATTACCAAATTTGTTTTTATATCTCTGTAGCAATGACTTGAATCTAAAAGATGTTCAGCAAAGGCTGATTTTTGTGTGGTATTTCTGGCTTCTAAAGCTTGAACATGTTCCCGAAATCTAGTATGAAAACTTCTTCCCGTTTGACCCACATAAAATTTATCGCAATCACTACATATCAATTTATACACTCCAGATTTTTTGAAACAATCATGCTGTGTTTTTATTTCTGACTTCTTTTTTATTAAATCAAATGAATTGTTTGTTGTCTTGAATGTTAAATTGAATTTATTTTTTGTAAAAGTTTTTCTAATGGCTCTATTGAGCGTTGTGCTGTATGGAACACAAATATATTCCTTGTTATTTTCATTTTTGTTACAATTTTGCTTACTTTTTTGCTTTTCTTGCTGTTTATACACCATTTTATTAATAATTTTGGTATTGTACCCATTTTTTACTGCTAAAAATTTTATTATCTTTATCTCTTTATCATAATTTTGTTTGGTCATGGGAATGTTTGTTAATCTATATATCATTGATCTAAAGGCTGCCATTTTTTGTTGCCAAGGATGGTTTGAATCTTTAGGAATTAATGCATCTGTGTGTGTGGGTTTCCTATAAATACTAAAATCATGTTTGCTGTCTTTTTTGCTAATTATTCCCTTTATAAAGGGAAAAAGTTGAATGGTAATAAAATATTAAATGAGGAGAATTTGAATAATAACCCAATTTTTGAGAAAATTTTAAAAACCTAGATATTGATGTGTACATATGCTTTCAATTGTAATCATATGATTTATTTTACTTATATTTTAATTTTGTTTATTTATTTCATAACTATTTTTATCCACATTGAGAATGGGCTTAGCTCCCGAAACATGTATGTGTTTTTTATAATTTTAAAGTTTTCAAAAAAAGGGTGTTTGATTTTTATTTATTTTTCAATTATTTTAAACAGCCCTAAGTTTTAAAGTTCTTTATTCAACAATAATTGAATATTTATAGTGGGTATTGTGTGAAAAAAGAGCAAATAAGATACCTTGGAGTATTTTCGTAACTGAGTAAATAAAAAATTATTTTTAGTATTATTAAATAATAAGACAAGATTTAGTCAAGCCACAGATTTATTAAGAATTGAGATAACAGTTTCGGTTGCTACGCCATTATCAATCTCAGATAAACTCCAGATATTGAGATTGATACAGAGATTGATAATGGTGTAGCAACTGAAACCGGTATCTCGATTTTTAATAAATCTGTGGGTTGACAATACCTTATCTTTCCACTTAATGTGGTAACTCCCACAATAAAAATTTGATAATTATAAATTTAATAAATTTTCCAAATTCAAAATTTAATAATTTGATATTTCTCCTGGACTATAAATTTATTCTTAATTGAAGTGCTACGAAAAAATAGCCTAGTTTCGAACATTATTATTCATAAAAATTTGGTATGAAGACGTTTTGGACATAAGTCTGTGTTTTTAACCAATAAGTTATTATTGTCTGTAAAATAAATAAATAAATAAGTTAAATATCAGCAATTCAAAAAGTGAAAAAATTAATAATATAGTTTCTGGAAGTTTTTTTGTACGTGAAGTTACTATAGTTCATTCACGATGTCTTGAGACGAGATAAACAAAAGCTCTGCATGTGTGTGTGTTCGACTGGAGTGGCTTCGTTTTAGCCACGACATAAACAAGTCACAGCAATGCCGAAACCCCGAATTTTGTTGTAGGCAATTCAGAATAAGTATCTCTAAGTAATCTTTTTTTGTAGGTACACATTGGGAAATTGCTTGTTTCGGTTGTCTCTCGACTGCATGAACCTAAAATAAACAAACAATTATAGTAAAAGTTTTTGTCTCAATGCTTTGGTTACAGTCCCGACAGCAAAATCCGGGATTTCGGCATTGCCGTGACTTGTTTATTTCGTGGCTAATACGAAGCCACTCCAGTCGCACACACACACACACACACACACACACACACACACACACACACACACACACACACACACACACACACACACACACACACAGTTGTTACACACAAATGCAGGGCTTTTGTTCATCTCGTATCAAGCCATCGTGAATGGACTATAGTAATAAAACTGTATATGATATTGATACTATAATCAGAATGGGTAAGACTTACACTTTGTTGAGATGGTCGAGAACGATTCGCCTCCTGAATGCATGTTGGGCATGCTGGTCCACAAGAGGCAACACATTTTCCACTTTTTCACGCTTTGTTTCAGATTCTTCAATGACTCTATCAGTGAATTGGACCCTTTTATCACCCGCGTAGAATGATCGCACTTTCAACTCCATGGCTTTAGCTTCCTCTCTCAGCTTGTTGAAATCGGGTAGAGGCTTGGTTGGAATCGCCGCTTCTTCTCTCACCTCCTTATCGAACTTTGCATCTTTCATGTCTAAAATATTCAATTTTGTACAGATTTCGATATAACGTTCAAACAAATATGGATCTTGAGCTGAGTCGATATTTCTTGTTTTCAGTTTGTCCAGGAGACCGTGTTCTTCCAGAATGTTACGAAGTTTTTCTGAGCCAAGTATGAAATTCAAAGTTTCTACCGACACCCATTCGCGTATTTTTTGTTCAGTATTTCTGACAGCTGCTAAAATTGGTGATTGATCTGGATAATCCTTATATTTTGCTTTGCTCAGCTTCTTCTTCTTAGTCTTCACATTTTCTTTTCTATTTCCTTCATTAGTTGTAAGATGAGATTCTACACCACCAGTATTTTTCACAACACATTTTGTCTTAACTTCAACAATGTTTTCGTCAGATACTTCTCCATGTTTCAAGTTCGACTCATTTCTGATTTCTGATGCTTGTTTGCTTATTGATTCCCCTATTTCCGTTTTACAGTTTACAACCAAGTTTCCACTTCTCTTATCCCCTTCATACTTATTTGTTTTTTCACTAGACGATTCGTTTGAAGAGTTGTAATCAGTGGAAGACGTTTGAAGATTAATATTATTTTCAACTGTTGACGTTCTTCTATCAGGTTCATGCTTTGAAGTTTCCAAGTTGACGTCATCAACATCGAGAGTATTGCAAGAGTCGAAAAATTGTTCTTCGTCTTTCAATCTAGACTGATCACTAGGTTTAGAATCTTCAAAACTGTTATCACTGCTATTTTCAGAGTTACAAGTTTGTAATTGATCGTTATGAGCCTTGTTTGTTACTGAAGATTCTTTATCGCATTTACTTTCAGAGTTATTCGTTTTCAATTGATTGTTATGAGCCTTGTTTGTTACTGGAGATTCTTTATCGCTGCTATTTTCAGATTTACCAGTTTGTAGTTGATTTCTAAGAGATTCATTTGTCACTTGACATTCTCTTTCTTGCTCAGTCACCGGTCTTTCAGCATTCATATTAATTTCTTCACCATAGCTGCATCTGAAATAAACAGAGATAAGCAAATATAATCGGAACTTGCAATGTGAGGGGATAATATAATGGCTCTATGAAGATGTATAAAACTAAGCAATAAAGTTGAAGCAATAATTATTTCCACCGACAGAAATTCCAAAACAGCCTTTATAGTTTTGATACGGTAACAATCATTTAATGAACCTATTATTGTTATCACTTTCAAGTATTGGATTAGAATATATTAACCATCAAATGTACCGTATCATAAACACTGAACAAATAAAAAGTTATTATTGTCGGATTCTTCGTGTTGAGAAACCAGTTGAAATAGAAATCACCCAGCTTGTTCAATAACTTAGTAACTTTGGAATAGTTTATGATTGTTGCAATCAATCAGAGGCTGAAGCTTAGTATTAGAAAAGAACTTCTAATTTGCATTCAACTTTGGACATAATTTCACGACTTGACCAATTTTTTCACTCCCTCCCGCAAAATTCATGCAGCACCAGCTGAACAAGACAATATTTTGGTTTAAAAAAATATAAGGATTAACATGCAACTGAAGCGAAACACATACAGCTTGCCTTTTCTTGCCGCTGTCTAAGTCCCAATGAAAGCCAAAATTAATCAAAGAATAATTACACACAAAATACAAAAGGCATCGTCGCGACAATGTCGTTTGGCGTCTTGCTACCTCAATTGTGCGTTCAGCCAATTCATCATCCATCCAAGTATAGTCTGTCCAAGCAAAGAAGACATTCAGGCAAAATGGGAAAATTACATCAGCTCGGTCACTATCGGTTCAAAAATTATAAATTTGGTCTGAAATTATGAATTAGAATATTTCCTAAAATTTGAGATCAAATTAATAATTTTTGAACTAATATTGACCGAGCTGGAGTCATTTCCCCAACTTGCCAGAATGTCTTATTTGCTTCATATATACCGTGTAATTGACATGATTCAAGTCCGTATAATCGATATAAGTTTAAACCGAAAATCAATTAGCCTAGGGTCAAATCACGATTTGGTCACATTCAATATTATGATTATCATCTCAGTTAGTTGATGGTTCAAACTAACAATTTAGTTAGTACTATTACTACTTCTGAAGTCTTTCAGACTTCTGGGTCTTTAAGTCATATTATTGAAATTTTTCACTCACCTACTGATGCTACTATTCAAGGGTATCAATGAGAACTGGTCGTTTTCCTTTGTCTCTATCAACCATAGAGGACAAGTAGGTAGCTGATCATGAATGAATTTGCTCGCTTTATAGCAAATATTGCTGCAGAATTTCTGAAAATTGAGATAAATGAAACACATTATTTATATGGAAATAAAGACAGTACCGTACAATATATTTACATTGAAAATCGACATATTATGACTAGAGCTTGGGTTTTAAAAGCTATATCTAGCCTATTGGATTAAAGTTGGAAAATTAACATTTTCACCTATTTATTTCTGCACGGTATCCTTGTCCATTAACATTAGTCTTTCCCTAGTCAAGTTCGAAGAATTTCCTTATTGTGAAGAAAATTATTGGAAAAGTTCTTGAATAACTTCAAAGAGATCTCAACTACCGAGCTGCTTCAAATTTTACTGTCAATTGAACAATATCAATCTATACAAACAAAGTATGAAACTAAAAGTCCCAGGTATTAGATGTAAGATATTTTCAATAAACTTGAGGAGTCTTCAAAGAACCATCACACAACTAAAGGGAAAAATTCCCAGAAGCCTACCCTTCAGAGAGACATGAGATGCATAAAAGAGCATAAAGAGAATAGTCTTAGAAAACTGATTATGAGAGTGAAGTATTATACGATATCGTTGAATTAGACTGAAATATTGTGATAAATGATACAATCATTATAGCCTATGATTATAGATAAGCTGAAGAACTACAATTATCCTAGGATCATAAGAACTATTTTCAACTACTGCTTCCCAGTGACTTGAGATTAAACAAGAGCATAGAAGAGAAAACAATGCATTGCATTTTTTATGCTCTTATGAATGAAAGGGCAAATATGATAGGTGAAATGGTATTCTATAATTCAACTGTACTTGAATATAATTTAGAAATCGATGAAATCGACCAATCACTTCTAAAGGTGATCCTTACCTTCCTCTCTACTGTGTCAAATAATGTCAATTGTCCATTACATCGCACTATCGAATACTGTTTTTTAGGTATATTCTTTAGTTGAGATGAGCATAAAGGGTAACCACAGACATAGGTAATGGAACGCTCATCAACCACATCTTGGTAAGTACTCTGGTTGATGTACGGTAACTGAAATAGAAAAGTATTGTTACTAATCAAAAAATATAACAAATCAATTTTAAGTTATATTACAATACAAAATGAAAAATTAATTGGAACATACATTATAGGCAACATAGATAGCCTAGGCCTATTAGAAAAATTCAAATTGATAGAAAGTATTAATGCATTTTTATTGATAAGATAAATAAAATAAAAAAGTAAGGCACAGTTCCATTAAGCTTACTGGTAAAAATTGTTTTGAATTTGATAAAATTGAGATGAGAGTTGATTAATGCAGCTGAAAACTGAGGTATATCAGAGTTATAAGATAATGGCAATAAAAAAGATATAAGGATTAACATGCAACTGAAGCGAAACACATACAGCTTGCCTTTTCTTGCCGCTGTCTAAGTCCCAATGAAAGCCAAAATCTGCAGATCGAACATTACGGTACAAGTAATTATAAATTATAGTATATAAGTGTTGCCATGATCAAAGTCTTCAAGACGTTTGATACTACTGGAGGTTGTCATTGAATGGAAAATTTCATAAAATAAACTCATGTAGTCTATAGTTTGGAACAAGGTAAAGATGATACTTCTAAATAGTGGGCATATCAATACAACGTATAAAACCTGTTGTAGGAAGATATTGTTTAAATTGTACTTAGTTATTGTATTGAGAGATTTCCTCATAAACATTTGGAATAGCTTTCTGACGTTATATGAAAACTGAATATTGAAACTTGGTATATAAACTTATATGAAACTTGGTATTTTTATTCAATTTAATGGATACAAAATTTGAAGAAAATTTTGATGACTTACAGTTTGACGAAAAGTGTTTTCCAATACATTAAGCTCAATCAATGTTTCTACACACTCGAGAGCTTTGGTAGTGCATTGTTTCTTCTTCTCGAGCATCAACTCCAAGTTTTCCCTCCTGGAAAAAATAATACAAATAAAGTTTCATTATGAAAATCACCAACCCGTGATTCACAAGTTATTTCAATTTTTAATTAACAAATTATAGTTTCTTTTATTCAATATACTTCTACTTACAGTACAGTAAGATCTCAAACCATATATTCAACAAGTATTCTCACAAGATTTAGAATAAGGAGAACTGGCGATTTACGTAGGGAACGCGTTTCAAACAATGGTTTCCTTATCCGGCGCTTCAAGTTGGAAACTTCGATTTTAAAATCTTTAGTTCTGTGTAACTTACTATATCTGGATGAAAAAAAAATATTTCAGTTATCTAGACATGTCCCTCCAACAGAATTTTGGTAGCTTATCATTAAATTGATAATTAACTGATTAATAATTAGATTTAAGGTACATTTACAAGCAGTTATGAACAGAATAATGTAATCCTGTAGCTTTCATCCAAGCACGCATTCAGAAGTGGATGCTCGATTAATAGAGTTCTATTGGAATTGAACCGCAGGATCCTCTAAAAGCCGGCCTTCCCTTTACAAAATACTGAACATAAAATACGGTTTATGTGGAAGAGTCTTGAGATCTGTGGTGTCTTACAATGGAATGAGTAAACAAATGGTTCAACTAGGTAGCGCCTTTACAAGTCTAGAGTGTTTGTTTAAGTAGCATGGACATGAACAACCCAAAAATCACTTTTAGACCATCAGTTAAGCCGCGTTTTTACCGGAGTTAATTACTAATTAACACAATTATTGATAACTTTTGTGATTACATTATTATTATATAGACTTATATATTATATATATTATATAACTTATTATTTAAAAGTTATTAACAATTTTGTTATTAACACCGGTGTAAACGTGGCTTTGGTCATTCTCTCAAAATTATTACCGATAATTTAATAAGCAGTTAGTGTGCTTTACTCTTTACGGTTGAAATCACTCTGATCTACAGGGTTTCTCTATAAAACTAAGATTTAGTTTACCGACTCAAAGAGGAGGCGAAGCTGTGGTTTCAGCTAATAAGTTTCTTGGCTTCTGTTTAAATGGAAGACTGAGCTGAAATCACCGTGAAGCATACACCAAGGGTGCAGGAACTGTAAAGTGTGATCAGCATTATCACAAAATCAATTCACTTGGACGACTCGAGCAGTCTAGTATATGTCCAAAGCGTGTTGACTGGGACCTATGATAGCTACCCTAGATGGCAATTAGATTTTTCAATGCCTCAACTACAGAAAGTCAAATATCAAGTTATTGGAGACATGGAGAAGAAGCTTTTGCAAATACTACTGTACTCGCTCCAGAAGTAGAATGTGGTTGCAGTAGCTCCTAAAGCGCTCCAACCGCTGATGTTATAATTTAGCTAAGCCAGTATTTAAATCTGCATTGATATTCTAAGTTTATGTGGCTAAGCCTGGATGATGTTTTTGAAATCAGAAGAGACAATAGATGCGGCATAGTCTGTTAGTAGGTTACATCAGAACAAGAGACTGACGAATCCGTCTAATTTTTGTGCGTCAGCTATAATAGCTTTCAGCTACTGAGTTTTTCAAATTAAATTGAATAATCAGCTAATAATGGAAAATATTTCGCTATTGGATAATAAATTCGTGAGATATGACTGGATCTTTGAAGGTTAGTTATTTTTATATGATAGTAGAAAAATGTTCCCCAGGCGCCAGACCCCAGATATTGGACTGTGCCTCCCTAGATTTTGTCCTCTATGTCAACTTTTAATTACATATTATGAAGCTTAGAAAAAAGTAGCTCAAGAACTATTAATCTCACAAATTGGGACTGTCAATTTCTTAAAACTGGAACCACTAACTATGAAACTGAAACCTCTTGGTACGGTATTCCCTAGGTAAAAAATTATGATAAAACTCACCTTAATGATTTGGCTTCTTGACGAGACATTTCCAGAAGTTATAATTCACATTGGTTTATTAACTTTTGGAATAATAATTATCAGATTAATATTACGATATAATAAATTGTAAAATATGTAGGTTGCAGACACAGGGCGATCTAGGTTATGTTATGTCGAAACTCAAACATAAACATGATCGTCAGCTGTAATGCATGCGCTTGCGCATTATCGCTATTAAAATTGAAACAGCTGTTCATGGCGGATTGCGGATTGTTTTTCGGACTTCGGTACGTCTGCAAATTTGACTCGGAGTCGGCTTGGCGTTGATTCTGTTGTGCTGTGTTTATTTTTATTGGTTTAGGTTGTGATAATAGTAAGACAAATAGAGAATATTTTTGAAAAAATATATATATGCCGCTATGGCATAAAAATAAGTTAATGATTGTACTTTATTCGTGTAAATACAGATTTCTTTGACTTGATCAGTTGAACATTTTAGGCTACGTGGTTACAGCTCGTAGGATATTTTTGTAAACGCAACATTTTTATCTTAATTTACTTTATAATTGTCTGAGTTGATGCCGCTCCAATGAATTCATTTGATAAATTTGCCACACTTCTGAAAGTGTATTTCTTATGTTTCTCTGTTGCGCTAGTATTAGGGGATTTAAAAGGTTTTGATGATACAGTATTATTCAAATTAAACTGGCCCGGTCGAGATAGCTCCGAATTATTGGTAAGAAATTGTTTTCGATTTGTTAATTATCTAGAGCTGGTCTACTAATATAAGCTAAAACCTGTGAGCTCAAATAGCCTATTTGCTCATAGCAATTGCGTAGCCTTGTTGTTTATTATGTTGTTCTATGGCTTTAAAAGAGGCGGCCTCCCAGATGAAGGCGGCCATGCCTATTAATTATATCTGAATTGTTTAAAAAAGCTTTGACTTGACTGAGATGTCAAGGATTCTTGGAGCTCAAATGGCAACTAACCCGTTAAACAGATTCTGTTGCTCAGTATTTAGCCTACGCTCAAACCCGGGCCTGTTTCAAATTATCAACCTCAACAACCAGTCATCCCGACAAATCGTCTTTTTTTAAAACTACCTTGTTTCAAGGTAATGAGCTCAAGCAAGGCTTTTGATAGACGAAAGTCCATAGAAAGCCGTGATTCAAATTGTAGGTATCGTTCTACCATAACCTTTCTCATAGGTTTCCATATACTCATACGTTATCATAACTTACAATAGACAAGTTGACCTATTTATGCAGTCTAGAACTGGTTTCAATCAATTAACAAGTTAGTTAAGTCAACTTCAATCCACTTTTAAATTTTGAAAGCTCCTGTCTTGATTTTTCTCAGTATTTGTTCTATGTTTTCTTATTAATTTTTCAGGATGTTCCTGAAAATGGAGAATATATGCTTGTCACAACTCACAACAAGGAAAAGTATAGATGTTTGTTGCCAGATCTCCGTGAAAAAGAAAAGGTAATTCTGTAACTTAATAAGTATCTTAAATTAGTCTGCCATTCAGTGTAAAATTTTATCATTCGATTTTTATATTTATTAAAGCAGTCATCCACTTATAAGAAATCGTCGATAATGCTAAACATCACCTGGAATGTCATCCAAATTCTAGGAACTTAGAGACTATAGCAAGACTACTATTTTTCTCTCAGGCGCAATAAGCTATAGTGGTTAAAGTTGATGCTGCAGAGCTGCACAGGCACTTATAGCTACACATATTAATTTTGATAAAATACTTGATAACAAAAGCCAACCATTTCCTTTTCCAATTGCTGGTTTACTGACAACTCCTGCTAAAGTTAATTAAGCTATAGTTTTCTAGAAAATTTTTCTGATCAATGCATTTCAATATCTGTTCTCATATATGTTGTTAATATTTCTCGACAGGGTTCAGAAGAAATATACAGTGGTCCTAATCCTTTAGAACTACTTTCACCATTGTTTTCGCAATCCTCATGCTCCTATAGGGTAAGTAAATTAATATAAACTTATATTATAAATATACAGTATTAAAAATATAATTAATTGATTAGAAAAGTTTCTGGCATAATCTTGTTACTAAGTGCCACCTCGCCTATTGGAGGAAAGTACTTCTCCGTCATACAGAATTTACCGTGATTGATTTAATAACTGAATTAAAATCAGTGAATAAATCAATAGTTATTAAAAATATATCCGTATCAGGTAAAATTTTAGTCGAGTTATTTGAAAAGTAATGTATGTATTCTTATGCCTTATTCGGTGGGGAGTTCCAAAAGGAAATTCCACCGGCACCATAACCTTAATTTCCGACGATGGGAAATCATGGTAGTTCTTGATATGATACACTGAGTTTTACATTTTTAAAAGTTCTTCTTGAAAAGTAATAATTTCCTGTTGATCTAAAATCTTCCTATGTTCATCTTTCCTCGAATATGAAGGATGATTTAGCTCAGGGTCTACATCCACTGACAGTTCAGATTGTGACAGAAAAAAACTGTAAGTCGATGGGGAAACTGGCAGTCCAAAACAGCTGTAAACCGGCAGTCCAATCGTTTGACATCCAGTTGTAAACGAACAAACTGTCAGTGGTTGTGGATCCTAAGCCTCCTTAATATTTCCATCAAATAATATTTTATTCAATGATAATATAATTGTTATAATTAAATATTTATTGATTTGTCTATTTTGTTCTGCAGTTGGAGTCCTACTGGACATACGAAGTTTGTCACGGAAGGTATGTGAGACAATATCACGAAGAAAGAGATGGCAAGAAAGTAAAGCTCCAGGAATATTTTCTTGGTCGTTGGGATAAAACACTCCACAATAAACTAAGTAAGTTTTAAAAATTAGATGAGATTGATCATCCAATCATCCAAAAATTGATCTTATATTCATCTAATTAATTTCTTGTCTACAATATTTTCAATTCAAAAATAGTTCATACATCAACAAACCACAGATTTAAAAATGGAGATAAGTTAGCCTACCGGTTTCGGTTGCTACACCATAATCAATCTCTGGTAATCTAGAGGCTTGCTATTAAACTCTGGTAAACTAACTCTAGTTTATCAGATATTGATAATGGTTCAACAACTGAAACCGGTATCAAGATTTTGAATAAATCTTTGACTTGGGAGTATCATCTTGTATTTTCATTTAATATGTGAGTAACCACAATACAATATCACTATCACAACTACTCAACTATTCGAAAATAGTCAGTTTGACTGTTTAATCTCGTTATTAATTCCAATTTTTCATCAATGTTATGGATCGAATCTTACTGGATACACGTCTTTACTTCCAAGCATGTTCATACCAATAATCAATGTTTGTTCTTGCATTATTCATTTTCGATCTCTTATTATTTTGTCCATTTTTCAAACAGATGATGAACTGGAGGCGGAAAAAGAGGCGGGATTTCCGAATCCGCCCCCTACTAAAAAGTTGGACGGCTTGAATTTGCCTTACTTGCAACTCAACCTCACCGATGGCACCATTTGCGATTTGAACGGCAAGCCTCGACAAACTAAAATACTGTACGTGTGCTATAACCACGGCAAACACGAAATTTATACATTCAAGGAAACGTCCACCTGCGAATATGAACTGATCGTACTTTCGGCTCTTCTTTGTCATCATCCTAAGTATAGGTGAGTATCACATTTGAAATATACATCCATTTTTTAATCTTATTCAGTATTAAGTTATAAGATATTATTATATTCCAAGATTATTTTATAGTGGAATAAAACACACTGATGTTGTCAATGTAATGTTGAAATTTTGAACATTGGATAAACTGTATCTATAAAAGAATAGAAATTCAACTTGGTCGTTGTTGTAGGATCCTTACATTAAGAAATAAAGAACGTTGATGTTGTCAATTCTGTCGGTTTTTTTTTTGTACAGGACTATGGTCCTGTGGCACACAGGTCACATTCTTGGCACACATTTCGTGGCACACAGCTTGAGAGCTGACTGAAACTGGCCACGAAACCATTCAGTCAGCTTCAAAATGTGACCTGTGTAGCCACGAAACCATGATATTGTCAAAAATAAATAGTAGAATAATTGATAACATCAGTGTGTTTTATTTCATTATGGAACGATTCTACAACTTTGACGACGGACAAATTTTTATTATTTTATAGATATTATCCAATGTTCAAAGTTACCAGGTATAATAATACTTCACTCATGCTAAAAGTTAGCATCATTCTTCGGAAGAATTCATCAGATTTGATCTGAATCCAATTAATCAATAATTATTATTGTTTGAATTCCTTATAGTAGTTGCGGTTTGCAGTATTACGGAATTCGGAATTATCACCTATCATCATTCTGTTCCAGTATTTTCTCAAAATATGAGATTATTAATATTATTCTTATGAAAAAAATCCTTGATAATATAGTGTTAATTGTACAATATTTCAAACCGGCTATTACATTCAAGGCTTTATTTTCACAAATCGTTTTCAACTCTTAAGTAGGCCTACCTTTTATGCTAGAATATCTCATTATTGTTAAGTTTTGCAAATTCTTTGGAGATTTGGCATTGGAGGTATCTTCATTCGATTGGCAAATTTATCATTTATTACACTTCAATAAATGCTGATTAGAGGCAGTATGTTTATTCATATACGTTTCTTACAGTTCAAATGTGGTATGGGTATCATACCACAACATTCTCTAGAGTGTGATATAACATCATAGGTCAACGTATAATCTAAATTTGTCTTCAACTTATTACATTTCTAAATGTTTCATATAATTCAAACTTTTTGACAGGCCACAAGAATCAGGGGAGCATCCTATCAGTTGTATGCCAATGGAGGACTCTCCACGAAAACCAAAGAACCTAATTGCACTGGAGGCTGAAAGTATGAAGCTCAAACACCAAAGAATGATGGTTTGTCAAATTATCAGTTCTGCTTTAGGTTTATAGCTTCTTTGATATCTTTCTAGTATCTGATTTATAAAAATTCCTTATTTAATTCTTACTACATTCGGTTTCTAGTTACTTTTATATTCTTTCTTAATTTTTGTAGTCTTCTAAGTAAGTGGAAACAATCAAACTTTTGACAGTTTCCTTTGAAATTTCATAAGATTTCTAACCAACTTCCAGGAAATCCGTTATCCGTTACAAAATCATTGAGACAGTTTCTTGAATCAATTTTCTTCATTATTATTATTTGTTCACATTATTGGAAAGTTTGGCATGATCTGCTTTAGGTAATTTGGAAGTAGTTCAGTAAAATTAACATTATTATATATTTCTGCTCAAATTCCAAGAAAACTATTTATGGTTGTTGCGATTTTCTTATATGTTTCTCTCATAATCGCTTTAGGTTTTGAATTATTTTAGTTTTTCCCCCATTTGTGATACACCAACTTCAACTTATTAAGGGAGGTAAAACTTGGTAATCTTATAATCTATAAGTTGAATTTCTTTTCTTAGTAGTTTCTCGTTCTCTTCGGTTATCCCAAAAGTAAATTTGTTTGAAATGTTTCAAAATAAAATTTCAAGGTTGATATTTTATATCTCAATTAGGAGATAATTCATTATAATTGCTAGAAAAATTGACATGCTGAATTATAATTAATCAGTACAATACCCATATCATGGTAGAATTCAAATAAAATTTGCGTTTGCGATTTGCAGCTCAATTCATCAGAATTAATGTCTTACCGTCGGGATCGGGATGGAATTTGTTATATCCTCACTATTCTAGAATTAAAAAACTATAATCTGTAAAGAATCTAGCAAAGCTAAAAACGAAGTAATTGGGTTTTCCATTAACAGGAGAACGAGGAATTAAAGAAGCTGTTGGCAGTATTCACTGTGGACAAAATCCAGGGAGAGGTTCGTTTTTATTTTGGTTTTGTTTATTTTACTTCTATAATTCGCCTATAATTTTAACAGCACAACTTCACTTTTTTCGCCTTTGTTTTTGAATCATTACTTTTCTACAACAAATTGTATGCTTTCACTGAAAAAACACATTATCACCAAAAACTCCAATCAAGACTATGCTTCTCATCTAAAAAAACATACCATTCATCGTGTTCTATTTCAGGGCTTGGATTATCTTATAACCACAATTTTTAATTGATCAATTTGTAATTTAGGGCTTTAGTCTGTCGAAGCAAAGAAGACATTCTGGCGATATGGGTATATGACCCCAGCTCAGGCAATATTGGTCCAAAAAATATAAATTTGGTTTCAAATTGTAGATCAGAATGTTTCCTACAGTTTGAAACCAAATTTGTGAATAAATATTGACCGAGCTGGAGTTATTTCCAGAATGTCTTTGCCAGAATGTCTTCTTTGCTTGCACATACTATACCATTAATGCTCTTTTGATGAATTGAAAACCAGGTACTCTTTTCTATATTTCAACAAAGCATTATATCGTAAGTTAAATAGACTCAATTTTGTATTCTTAGTCTATGATTAAATATTCTTAAACTCTTGAAATTCATTATCAAATGCAACTGATTGGAAAGTTGATAGATATAGATGTAATTCTGAAATAAAAATGTACAAAAGGGTACCTGATTTTCAATTGATTGAAATAACGAAAATATAATTATATTTGCCTATCACATACTATGTTCTCCTCTATTCATAACATCATAGTAATCTACTCATTCTTGTTCTCAAAAAATCAATTTAAGCTATGTGAGTATTTGTGGAAAATTATAATATTTGGGAAAATCAGAATTGTGATACTTTGTTATTTTTCTGTCTATTGATTTCCACTTGCCTTTCTGTTTATGAAATCTTCACAGATTTATCCTCACTTGAGTTGTGTGTCCATGGTTGAATTCTTTAAAGAAGATACACAAGTTGATGGAATATAATACATACTCGTATTACCAAGAGACTCTATACGAAACGTTTCAATAATGATACAAAACCGTTTAGTTGGATTTTTAAATTGTTTACTCTGTGGTCTCGTGCACCTCATTGCAAAGTCTTGTATAGTCTGTCCAAGCAACGAAGACATTCTAGCAAGATGGAAAAATGACTCAAGCTCTGTCAATATTGCTTCAAAAATAATTAATTTGATCTCAAATTGTAGGAAACATTCTGATCTACGATTTGAGACCAAATTTATTATTTTTGAACTAATATTGACCGAGCTGGAGTCATTTTCCCATCTTGTCAGAATGTCTTCTTCGCTTGGACAGACTATTTCATACTTGTATCGTGTTGAGTCGTGGTATTTGTATTTTGTATCTTCTGTTCACTTTTGAAATAACTGTTGGACATGGGACGTCGAACAGTTTTGGGAGAAATGCTTTTGTACTCTCCAATGTGAATTTTTATACAGCTTTGAACAAAAATCAATCATTGTCTTGAGTAAACTTTTGGCGAAAAATTATAGTATTAGGGAAAGTCACGATTCATATGTAATTGATTTTCTGCCTGACTCAAATTCTGCTTTTAATTTCTGTTTATTTGCACTCCTAAATTTCAGTTAATTCTACCATATTTTATCCTACTTTACAGGATGGGGAGACACGAGTTCGAGTTGAGTTGCGTCAAGTGGATACGTCTGATTCGACTGCTAGCTCACTAAGCTCGCCAGTACCGGACAAAATGACGTCACCTGTAGACTCTCTTGACAAAATGGCGGCCGTCGACAGAATTCTATCGGGAGAAAACTGTTTACAAGGAGTAAGTCAACTCTTAATTAAATATATTTTGAATTAATCAATCTTTATACTGTGAATAATGCACTAGAACAGTTTTGGGAGAGATCCTGATGTACTCTGCAATGTGATTTTTTAAATTAATGATTATTATTCTCTCACGCTCCTGTATCTAGATACATTGATTATGTTCAACATTCAAAAATAACTGAATGGGATAGGAAAAGCTTATCGAAAGTTTAAACTAGACTATAGTATTAGGTATGCGCAAATGAAAAAGATTGTAGTACTAATTTTTATTTAAAATTTAATATTTATTTATTCAATAGTAAGAGTACTAATTTGTAGATCTAATATTATTTAGTGAGGTAATTTTTTAAATAGTAAGTTACAACTTGTCTATCCGAACTCTAATTTACAACTGTTATTCTTTTCTTGTTTTTGCCACCAACGAAACCAACAAAAAAATTGCACCGATTCTTCTTCTTCTTCTTGCTTGATCATATCAAATTAATTATCATGCGAATCACGTGTTTTCAACAATAGATTTTTCTTTACAAATGCCAAGCTAACGGGTGTTTCAAAAAGGACGCACACCCGTTAGTACTTGCTTGCTGTAGGATAAGTAATTTCCCACTAGCAATTGTATTATAAATAGAAAAATGAAATTTATTTGTGTGCAGGGTTCAGGCTGGTGGAAGTACGAGTTCTGCTACGGCAAGAGTGTCGAGCAGTATCACGTAGAGAAGGACGGCGCACGCATAGTGGTGCGACTGGGCACGTTCGACAAGGCGGCGCACATCGAATGGCTGCAGAAGCATCCACACAAGCGACCCAAGCCGCAAGCTAGTCGCACGCATGTGTCGCACTTCTACGGAGCCGGAAGCATTTGCGACAAGACCGGGCAGCCGCGTGAGACCGAAGTCAAACTGAAGTGTGTGACGGGTCAGTCGCTCAGTTCCGTCTCGCTGTATTTGCTCGAACCTCATACCTGTCAATACATCCTCGGAGTTGAGTCGCCTGTGATCTGTAGTCTGCTACCGTTGTTAGACGAGCATGGCCTGGTTCCGGCCGACACACAAATCTTGCCTGAAAAATCGGCTGATGAGGAGATTGTGATTAACGAAATCAAGGATGAACTGTGAAGAGGTTGCTTAAGGGGTTAGTAGTGACGACCAGTCGAATAACTGTAGCAAATCACAGCTTTTGTTGTTTAACTCAATTATAAGACAAATGCTGTGATTGACTACAGCTATTCGACTGGCCGCCACTACTAACTCCGTGTACAGGAGGCTTTACAAATCTAACTACAGTAGAAGAATTGGCCGATAAAGAAGTGTTATTTATGAAATAAAGTAGTATGAACTGTAATGAGGTTTCTCTCTAATTACGGATCTTATATGATGGATTAGCAAATGAAGGAGTGAAATTTATAAAATCAGGAATGAACTTTGAGAAGTCTTACATCTTACCCTATTCACTTCTCATGAACGTGAGACAAATGAACAACCTTCTTCTTGTAAAAAGTATGAGGTGCCTACCTAAGCCACGACAAACCATAACCATTAAACGACGTAGAATATACACGTCATAGGATTGGCAATGCGTGTTTGTCGGGACTTTGTCGTATCGTTGCAATGTTTTGTAATTGCAACAGTAGCCACCCTGGATAGGTTTGTTAACTTTGTCTCAAGTTATTGTAAATGAAATATAGATAAAAGTGATGGGTTGTGAAATCTGATCATGAACTTAAGCCTGATAAAAACCAAGATTCTCTTTCAAAATCTGCAAAATAAGAAATTGTGACGAGTGAAATCAAGGATGAATTTCCATAGTTTCCAACAGCGAAACAGGCTAAATAGTCAGTTGATTCGACAAACACTTTTTCGTTCCCCATCTTTCTCTCTGTCGATATTTATAAGCATCTCTTTCTTGTGTATCATCAATCTTTTATTGAAGAAAAAAACTCCTTCGACAGTCGCCAGTTTCTTTGTTGGGAACTAAACCAAACTACAGACATTATGGTTTGTCCAAGCAAAGAAGACATTCTGGCAAGTTGCGTAAATGACTCCAGCTCAGTTAAAAAATTATAATATTGGTTTAAAATTGTAGATTAGAATGTTTCCCACAATTAGAGACTAAAATGTTAATCTTTAAACCAATATTGAAGAAGCTGGAATCATTTTCCCATCTTGCAGGAAGGTCTTCTTTGTTTGGACAAACATAGATGAACTGATGGATAGTAGAATCCAATGATCTCAGAATCGAAGTTTACGAGAGTTCAAATGAGCTTATTTTGAAAAATCTCTACGTTTATATGCATAAACTCTCCATGATATTCTTCAAGAGTCGCGTGAAGAATACATCCGTTTCTCCTTATATTGGCTTTCATAATATCATTCTATATAAGTAATATCAAATACTATATTAGATAAAACCAATCTAAAAGACTGTACAGCGTGCAAAGCACATGTAGTGATTGAGGTGATTCAGAGACTTATTTTAATTGTGTCTTTTTTCAATAAGAGTGTCTAATTTAGAGAATAGGCCTACGCTACATCAACATGCTGTATATCTTGTCTTAGAAACCAAACTTGAAAATGATTCAAAGAATTTAAAATAAATATTAAAATACAATCAAAGTAGGCTAACAGTTTTAAATCTTTCATTAGCCAATAAACCTCATCGTAAGAATTTGAAGAGACAATTTTTCTTATGAGATTGCTGTTTAATATCTTTTTTGGTGTTGATAAAAATTTAATGACTAATCTCAGCATCATTTCTTTTAAATTGGTTCCATGTACTTTAATTTCAAATAACTTTTCCGGTTACTTGAAAATATTCTTGTTCACACTTTGTGGTTAACAATACAATTTTTCATGAATCACGCATTTGAGAAAAGAATTGCTTTCTTCAAATACTTTTTTTCAAAATCCAGTTGACTGAGAGAAACGAGTTCATTGTCTACTTGATCTATAAAAAAGATCATGAACACTTACAGATCTTGACTGACTACTGCTGGATGTGGTTTATTGCAAGTGGACGCCTACCAAGGAGTTTGATTTTGACCATCGAATAGACAACAATTATTAGACCACTATTCAGTGGTTTGCCACTCCTCTCTCACTCGAAATTAAGTGTGCACTGGTATTTCAAAGTCATAAATATAGTTTGATGTTTATTTTGTTTCACAACCTATTGTATTACATGAGATAATCTCAGTATTGTAAATTTCTAGTTCCAATCGTCTTTGTAGTCGAAGTTTAATATTCACTTTTTCAATTTTTGTGAATAATCTATATTTATTTGGTTATTGTTAATCCTTAAGAACATACAAGTAGCCCGAATTATAAGTATTTTCTTCTTTTGAAAAAGTTTTGATATTTATCTTTTCAAGTGCAATTTATGATAAATTATAGAAAAACTATGATTATACTAGTACTATTCCCTTCTTCTAGAAATAGTAGCCCATTTTGTATCAGACTGCAATTTTTGCAGACTTTTATGAATGTGATTCAATAATTATTCCATATTTCCGTGCTATCATGTAAAAAATGTATCAATTGGAATGCTTTCTTTCACAATTATAATAATTAGGTACTTTATAAATCTCAATTTTTATATATCTTAACAGAAAGCATTTTATGTTTTAAAATTCAAAGCATTCCCGATACTCATGAGATTCAGTGTTGATAATGATGAGCTTCATAATAAGTTTCGGAAGCTCTTCTTATTATCTTGCAATTACCGATCTCATGTTTTACAATGTGTTGTAAGTTATACATAATATTATATTAATAAAATTGTTGTTTTCGTTCTGAAACTCTTGTATTTCAATTTCACCAACAAAAACAACAATCTATAAATTATTCAATATAAGGCTAATAGCTAATTTTTTAGCTCATCTGGAATTGAATTTTTGAATTTGAATTTTTCTCATTTATCTGGTTTCTTCTAAATGAATGCAGAAAGTGAACTGTATATTTATGATAAATATTTTTCAATAATCTCGTTGAAAATAATATTTCTTGCTTATGGCGAGTACAACATTGTTGAATGAATTTAACAAAATTCTAAGAAAACCAAGGAGAATTAGACCTACTTGTGAATTTGTGGAAATGATTTTGTATATCAAAATATTTGACTGAATTTTCATTATCCTCTTGAAAGATGGGTACGAAATCCGAATTTATAAGTGATAGTAGGCCAAAGTGTATAGTGATACCAAAGTCCGAAATTTTACAGGAATAAAGCTTATTGATAGAAGATATTATTTGTAAAGTGAGCTTAGCTCATTCTACACTACCAAAAATTGAGAGAAAATAACTACAATAGCTTACTGGCTTTCAGAAAATTGTGTTTTTTATTCATTTTGAAAAATATTTTAATCCTCTGAGTCATTGAGAAATAGAATCAGCTTATCCAATATTATCTCCAATATGGTGGTGATTCATGAGCATTTCAAATAATGTCTTATATCAAAGGGTCCTGCATTTATCTTAGACTTTGTATCGCTACTGCGTATCAGAAATTATGTAATACATTAATGTAATCTAACAGTTCGGCCGCAGCTTCAGAGCGGAGCTCGGTCCCCGATATTTTAGTTGAAAGCGTTCGGGCCATTCTAGACGAGCGTCGAAAACGCGTGCTCGACAGAAACCATTGTGTTAAATGGGCGCGCGTTTATCATGCCCGTGTAGACAAGCCCATTCAACTTGATTCAACACAATTTGTTCTGTCTGTTCGCGTTCCCGACTCGACGTAAACCCCGCATTTCGACGCTCGTCCAGAATGGGCCTTCCTCACATTTATTTTATTTTATTCAATTCTTCACGTAAAAATCACAAAAGCAGAGCTAGGCTCTAGTGATGTGTGAAATGTCATTTAATTATTCAAAATGGGAAAAAGAAAGAAAAAAACCATGAATGTGGATCACTTATAAACCCACTGTCATACCCCAACCCAAGGCAAACCAACTATTACATAAATAGAACACTAGCAGTGACCATACTATATTGGCAAATCATGTAGAGGCTATCTTCTCAAAAAATTCCTCAACTTTATAGGGACACATACCTATGAGAATGGTTTTTAATTTTTTCTTAAATAAACCAGGAGTAGCACTTTCCTTGACGATCTGTGGTAGGACATTGTAAACCTTGATGCCCATGTAATAAGGGCCCTTCTCCAAGAGAGTCAGCCTGTGCTCTGGATACCTGAGTCCCCTGAATCGCGTGTTATATAAATGTGCCACTTGTCTCTCCTGGAAACGGTCCTTATTTCTAAAAACAAATAGAGCTAACTCCAAGACATAAACTGCCGGGGCTGTAAGGAGGGAGTGTTCTCTAAATATGGGTCTGCAAGAACATCTGTCTGTCAGGCCAAATATTCGCCTCAAAGCTTTTTTTTGAGTCCTGAAAATAGATTCAAATTCTGTTGTTCTGCCCCAAAAAATGATACCAAAGCGTAGATGGGATGCAAAATAAGCATGATACACAATTAACGCTGTACTTGTACCTGCAACCCTGGAGATCACACCCACCGCAAATGTTGCTCTACTCAGCTTCCTCAACAGTTCAGAAGAGTGAGACTTCCACTTCATATCACTATCCTAGAACAATCCCAGAAAAGTGGTTCCATCAGAGGGCTTCAAGGTGGTATCTGAGTCTAGTTTAACATGAAACGTTCCATGGGCATTTCGAGCATGAAAAGGCACCAATTTGGTTTTACTAGGGTTCAATGACAAACCATTATAGTTGAACCACTCATTAAGCTCATTCAAACAAGTTTTTGCTCCCTCAATCAAAGAATCAACATTTCCACCCTTAATGAGAGCTGTTGTATCATCAGCAAATAGAGTTAGATCATAATTAACAAACTTTGAGATGTCATTTACATATACCAGATAGAGCAATGGTCCCAAAATAGATCCCTGTGGAATACCCCGATTCATTGCCAACCAAGTAGAGTTGTAAACCATTCCATCAGCAACAACTGAAACCCTATGGTATCTACCCCGCAAGAATGATTGCAGCCACAAAAATTCAACTCCCCTCACACCATAGTGCCACAACTTGGACAAAAGCAGGCCATGATCCACGCAATCATAGGCCTTGGACAGATCGCAAAAGATACCAAGTACCTTCTGCGATCCATCCAAAGCACTAAGAGCCTCCTTATTCAGTCCAAACACAGCATTGTCAATACCTCTACCCCTCCTGAATCCAAACTGGGAATCACAGAAAAGATTATTTCTCTCAAAATAGGAATTCAACTGAATATGAACTGCTCTCTCAAATATTTTTGAAAATACCGTTCCCAGAGAAATTGGCCTGAAGTTTGACATTTCCCGTGAATCACCCTTCTTATACACTGGCTTTATGGATGAGAATTTTAGTAGATCTGGGAATTCCCCCCCTCTGAACGACAAATTGATAACATGTGTGAGAGGTTTTGAAATAAGCTGAGCAGTTCGTTTCAAAATAAATGTTGGAATTTCATCCCATCCTGATGATCTGCTATTTTTTAAACCATTGATAATATTGAGTACCTCATTACATGTTATTTCTTTGAATTGGAAAGCTGATTTAGGCTTATTAAGGCGCCTCCATACATGCGGTATTTGGGAAATACCGAACATTTGGTGTTTAGCGAACAGTTTTGCTTGCTATTTCCCAACTAACGAACACACATCTCCACACATGCGTGGTTTTCCGAGCACGTATTCGTACTGGGAATGGCGAATCGTCAACCGAATAGGTGACGTTTTCAAGGTCAATAGTGTCAAAATACTGTCGAAAATTTCAACTTTAAAAAATCTAACACTACGGTACTAATTTCAACTTTAATCTTGGCAATGATTGAATATTAATGTTTGAAGGAATTTTTAAAACATTTAAAGAATTAAGATTATAATTCAGTAACCTGAAATGGACTGGACATTCACTAGTTTTCAATATAATATTTGAATTGAATTTAATTGAATTTCATGGTATCAAAATTGATTGTATCACTTAAAAATCATCCACAGACTGTAATTTAATAATTATTTATCTTGTCTAAAAAAATTATATATTAAATTAACACGTAAGAAACTTTTCCTCAATTGACTTAACCTCAATCTACATGCAACAACAAACAACAAAATTAGCCGAACATGAAGGCGAATGTGTGGATGGGCAAACAGTTATCTATTTGCCGAACATTCGTCCACTTTGATGCGTCCAAAAGACCGACAATGGACGGAACACACAAACATTCGTGTTCGCTATTTCCCAAATAGCGAACACTCCGCTCCACACTAGTCGTGATTCGGCGACTAGGTGTTCGGTGTTTCCCGAATAGCGCATGTATGGAGCTGGCTTTATGGGGAGCAACAAAGGTCCTCTCATATCTCCTTCCACCAGCCGAATGAAGTTGAGGCGTTGAGGGATATTTTGTGGGAAATGTCACGGACAAATGAGGGATATTTGTTTACTGGACATGGGATATTATTTTCCGTCAAGTAGATTCTGGTAACACTGGTGCAGAAAGAAGTCGGAAGCCGCAGTTCGCAGTTGATGCGATGCATCCGATGATGTGCCGAACTGCGGATGTTGTCACTTGTCAGTTTCAGACATCGGACTTTTCTGACGATTGTGTTCGTGTTTACTTTTGTTGTTTGTAAGCTAGTTTCATAAAAGTAACTAAGTTATTTTTTATTGTGAGCTATATTTTTAAATGCCTTAATTATTTCTAAATTTTGTGATTCCAGTTTAGCAAAGCCTGATTTTCTATAAGATTTTAAAGCTGTAGCTCAAGCTACATCTTTGATCTTCGATTCGAAGGTAAGTGGAGGAGACTGGTGAAGTGGTGAGGCCTCATTTATGGAACATTAGGCTACATTATATATTTAGGTTATAATTAGGCCTATATGCTCTCTTTTATTTCTATCATAGAGAAGAAAAAAAGAGATTTAATTTGAAAGGTTCATTTTTAAATTGTTTCGCTTCTTTTTTGAAACTATTTTTAAAGTTAATGTTGACAAAAACACAGTTGAGGTAGGCTAGTATGCCGTACGGCTTCGGCATGATAGCTAGAACGCGAGAAGATCAGGTATATTATTCTAACAAACAATTCCAGAATAAGTTGGTAAGACATTTAAAAATTCTAAATTGTTAATTTCATTTTCCAGGCCATGTGCCGCAGGTGACTTAGAACAATGTAGGAAAGTTATAAAGTGAATATCGTCTTTCGGAGAAGACCATAAGCTATCGGTCCTTACAGCCTAAAAAGTAGTAAATCTCAGAAAGAACTGCTCTGTGTAGGAGATTTTCTAGAGTTTGAATTCTGCAAGTAAGTATCTAATCCATAGTAATACTAACCTCACATTATTCACTCCTAAGCTTATTTCGGTCTTCTTCAAGTTGATTGTTTTTTTTATAAATAATTGAATAAACTTACTATTCCTAATATTCATAGAAGACATTCATTTAGCCTATTCCAATATAAGTGGTTATAACTAAATGACTAACCCATCAGATGCTTCAGCGTTTGTCTTGTCTTCTATAATATTTCATTGATTAATATTTTTTAGCATATTCATTTGTATTCAGCACTGTACCACAATGTACTATAATGGCTTTATTATTGCTTTATTGCCTTTGTGTTGGAAGCATATAATCTAGTTTCCTGATGCTAGCAAAAATGAATATAGTTATAGAAATAGAATATAAGTATTGCCAAGTTTCATTATTGTGCAGTAATGATCTAGTCTGACTGCCGCAGTCAACCTACTCAAGTTTAGAGAAGCAATGAGCTTCTTATATTTACTGACTATGTTGCTTATTTATCAGATATCTTTCTCGAAAATCGTGCTTCTAATCATAAAAACATCAAGTTGAACAAATGCAAGCATTGCAGTGGGATATCGGCCTAGGCCTAATTGATTTTAAATAATTCGTCCTGTCTTGTAGATGATATCCACCCAGCAACTACAACTCGATGTTGTTGCTCAGGACTGGAGTTTCCAAATTGACAATTGAAAGAAGGTAGAGTTGTCTTGCATTTTTATCCTTTACTACTTGGCTTTGTTTAATATATTGTATGATTTCAATCAAATTATGCTGTTCCAGGTAGTTACTGCTCTTGAGATGAAAGTTTACAATACTGATGGCCAAATGGTTGCTACAAATGTAAAGGAACAAGCTACTAATGCCATGATTACCAATCGTCAGAATGGACCGGTGATGCTATTGAATACATCACCGCTACAGACTTCGATTTCTTCTCAAATGGTACGAAATACTGTTACTTTATAAAAGTATTTTTATTTAGAATATTCTAATGATGTGCTTACAGCATTTTGATAACCGTTTATAGTATTTACGTAATTATATATTATTATGTAACTATATATAATTAATATATATCTGACAATTTACCTATCAAACGGGAATATTCCCGGAAATTGATGCTATGTAATGATGATAAATAAATAAATATTTCCAAGAAAATTCACAATGATGAAAACCTTACCTCCAATCGCCGGACAAACGACAATATTCTTGTACAAACTACAACTCCAATTGTACAAACTACAAATATACACTTGTACAAACTACTATTTATCCTCGAATTGTATCCCAATTATCATCTTAATTCAATTTCAACCCGACGTTGCAAGGCATACCGGGGCAGAGATAAAGAAGAAGAAGAATTTGCTGATATTTCTTGATTCCTAACGTGAAAGACAAAGAGGTCTATTACAGATTACTGTGAATAGCAATGCCTACTTTGTGAGTATTTGTGACATTATAAGAATAAATGAGTTGGTGAGTGACATAGATTGATAAAAATCATACATTTACGTTGAAGCTCAAATTATTTTTATTTTCTTCATTTTTCAGAATCAAAGCATACTGATCAGTACCACTCCGCAAATGGCGAACATTTCAAGCTCAGGGAAAGGCCAGGAAAACATTCTTATTTCCAACGTGCATCTAGTTTCAGCTCTCCAATCTCCAATGATCTGGTCCGGGGATAGTATGATGAAAAAGGTAAAACATTTTTCAATTACTCACTTACTTCTTTGGTCCTCCCGGCGGTCTCGATGTCCGGGGAGTCGTCAAATTTCTTCCATTTGATTAGGGGTGATGTCCTGGAACTCAGTTCCTGTGTTGGTATGTATGGTCATGCACGTATTCTGCAACCGTGTAGTAGGGTCTTGCAACAAAATACTGCCTCAGCCTTGTTTTAAACATCCTCTGATTTGTGATTGTTTTGATTTCAGTCGGCATTTCAATATATTTAGCTTACTTAGATTTTCAATTGTGTTTTCTATTTTAGTAAACCAATTAATTTAAAAGTCTACATTCTAATCTATTCATTTTATTGTGTTTTTAATATTTAATGAACCAAACAAGTCATAGACTACACCCAAGACTCAACTTGAAATTTCGCATCCTTTTAATATTACAACTCACTAAGCTACTATTGTTTCCTTTTTCTATTTGCACAGACAACAACTGTCGCCACAGAAAAGACAGTGATAGACAGTGAGAGAGTAGTTAGAACTAATCCTCCAACCATTGTGGCCAGTGACATCACAACACATTCTACAGGCCCCACGTATCTCACAATAATGGCTCCTCATTCAAATACAATTTTCGACGCGCAAACACAACAGGTGAGCTTCACACTTTTTTCTTATTGATAGTCATGGGTGCATGGGTTTTCCTTATGATCTGTTCTTTTATTTGTGTTTTACTTTTAAACTCCGGTATGTGAAGTTGAATTCCAAATGCATCCGCTGAGAAAGGAAAATCTTGTCATTTCATATTTAGGCTTTGAAAAATTCGTTATTGAAACGGATTGTTGATACAAGAAAAAACATTTTATAATGCAGATGGGAATGAAGATGGTTTCAACCTTCCAATCATCATGCTATATAATATGGAAGAATATAATACGATATATTCCACTATATTTCCATGAAACATGAAGATTTTTGTTGGTAGCTATAGCAAAGAAGGCATTCTGGCAAGATTGGAAAATTACTTCAGCTCTGTCAATATTAGTTCAAAAATTATAAATATGATTTCAAATTGTAAGAAACTTTTTGATCTACAATTTGAGTAAACATTTATATTTTTGAACCAATATTGACCGAGTTGGAGTTATTTTCCTATCTTGCCAGAATGTATTATTTGCTTACCGACCTGAATTTTGGTTATGTTCAATAGTAAGGACCCTTCAAGGATCTCAATCTAAGGATACCTCTAACTATTGTTAAAGTCATCGGATCTCAACAATTCATAGCTCATTCTTCTCAGCTCATCAAGGCGGTCTAAATTCATATATCATATGTTCAATTCGGTCAACATTGTCAAAATTCATTACTGAGGCAAAATTGACTTTTTACACATATACAAAAAAATGGCTTTTTTGCTTACAAATGAGTATATCTTCTGAACCCTTTGAGATAAAAAATTGAAATTATCATTAAAATGTAGATAAATTCTTCCTCTACAATCTCCTATAAATAACTTTTCTGGCATCACGCATTTAAGATAGCTACATCGACTTGAAAAAATACTGATATTCTACACATAAATTTTTTAATGGCTTGTCAGGCGATAAATGAACTGTAGATAAATTTTGGAACAAGATGAAAACAAGTTTTTAGGCTCAAATTGTAGGCAATGATTTTTTCTACATGCTCAATTCTCTCATGAACCTTTTCAACACATACAAACTTGATTTGGAGACCATTGATTACCAGATAAACAATTGAAAAATGAATGTATAGAATATCAATATGTTAAGTCGATATAGCTATCTTAAATGCGTGATGCCAAAAAAGTTATTTACAGGAGATTGTAGAGGAAGAATTTATCTACATTTTCATGATAATTTCAATTTTTTATCTCAAAGGGTTAAGAAGATATACTCATTTGTAAGCAAAAAAGCCATTTTTGTATATGTTGAAAAAGTCAATTTTGCCTCAGTAATGAATTTTGACAATTTTGACCGAATTCAACTTATGATATATGAATTTAGACCGCCTTGATGAGCTGAGAAGAATAAACTATGAATTGTTAAGATCCTTAACAAGATCGATGACTTTAACAATAGTTAGAGGTATCCTTAGATTGAGATCCTTGAAGGGTCCTTACTATTGAACATAACCAAAATTCAGGTCGGTAAGAGGCTTATCTGCTGGAAATTTATCTAGAATACATTATTATTGAATAAAATCTCAATACAAGCACGTATAAATCTTTTTGGAGACCATTTTTCCCATAAATAGGGTTTTTTAAGATACAAGGATATCTTTTTACTGCCCTAGTTCGAAAACTATACAAGATAGAGAGGTCTACTTGGTCTCAAATTGTAGAGGACAAAATTATCCCCAGAGGGATTTTGATTTACACGATTCAAATGAATACGTCAGAAGATCTAAGCAAGCAAAATCTAAAAATACTCAAATTCTCATTTTTCTTGAAAATTAGCCTCTTTTTTGAAAAATCATAACTCCGTTCTTAATAAGGATAGAGACATGAATCTGATACCATTCTCTTGGAAATTTAATTTACTAAAAAAGAGATAACAATGATTTTTTCGTCCGACGCTTCGTTCTGACGGAAATCGTGGTAGACTAGAAATGGAACCGAAATTTTGGCCGCCATCTTTAATTACAAAAAATGCTCAACTTTTACAGCTTAGCATCACTCGGATTCGGAATCTACACATCAAAATCTATCATAATCGATCAAAAAATCAACTCACAAAAAAAGGTTACCCTCATACCCTCATTGGCAACCAAATAAAAGAGCGAGGGAGGGGAATGGATCAAAAGAAATAAGTAGAAACTGAAAGAAGCAAAAAAAATCGGAATACAAATAAACCTAAATCAAAATAAGCGGAGAAAAGAAGAGTCCTATGGCAGATTTTATTGCCTGTCCGCTATGGGGGTTTGTCCCTTTTAGTCGCCTTTAGTACGAAATCAAGCAGGGATTACTGAGGGTACCATTCTAAACACCTACCACCCTGGGGCATTGTCGATATAAATTTGATATATAAACGTGATATATTATCAAGTAGATCAATCATGATTGAATGTTTGTAATGGAATAATTGAATAGATAATACTCCTTTTTTCCAACATTTTTATTTGCAATGTGCTTTTGTTTTATAATTATTCATATGTGTTGATTGAATTACGTGAGCTTTGAATTGAATTTGTTTGTTGCAGTTGATAATGGTAGGTGAACTGGTTCCGAACCAAATAATATTGACAAGTGATGAGAATTCGGAAATTCTACAACAGTGCAAGCCAATAAACAATGCTGAGACGGGGCGGATGAAGGCTTCATCCAAAGTGATTTGTACCAATGAGAATAGGGGTAGTGGACAAGCAACTCAGTCGCAGCCATCTCTTCCTCTCGTCAATGTTGTTCAAGCTACTGGTTAGTTCTGGTTTTTGAATAGGATAAATGTGTTTGAGTATGTATTTGTTGTATTGGAGGCTCCCACTCTTGTATAATCTACTAAGAACTCCCAGTTACACAAATTAAGTTTACCTTAGTATCACCTTCTGTGATTTATTTGCTTCTGAATTGATTGATGCAAGATGAAAACTTATCTGTAGAAAGTGAACTCAATAAATTACTGTAGTAGTTGGAGCTTACAACATGATTTGTGCGTAGTTTGATTATTTTCATAATAGATTTGCTTGAATACATCTACTTCTCAAGAGCCAAGACTGACAAAACTTACCTAAATTGGGAAATGAGGAAGTATATTATTGTTATTCAATTTCGTGTTAGAACGTTACATAAAGAATTTATTGTTAATATTATTTTCTGCGTTTAATATTAGTTTGTGTTGAACGTTAACATCAAATATAGGTATTGAATGCTAACGAATTAAAGACTGTATATTGCAGCTGCATAGGTGACTTTTTCCAATAGCTGGAAGCTTAATTAACTGTTCTATTTGAATCACACTATAGTTGAGATGCATACCTCAACCATTGTGGCCTTGGCAGCCCTTTAAAGAGCGTCACCTTGGTACAGACTCATGACAACTTTGAAGGCAGCTCTGTGAAAAAAATTTCACAACCCATGCTTCTCATTTGATTTTTGTTACAATAGAACCACATCAATTACATTTATACCCAACTGCTTCAGTCTTAAATCTATATTTTCTGTATTTTTTTTTGTCAATGGTTCAACAGCCCATAAAAGGCCTAGGCCTACCAGCTGGTTGCCAGTTTCATATTCACTCCACTATTCAGTCCGTACAATCAAAGAAGACACCCTGGAAAGAGAAAACGACTACAGCCCGGCCAATACCGGCCCAAAAGCTATAAATTCTCAAACAAAACCCGCAGTCCCTGAACCAACACTTTTCTATGATATTCAGCTTTTTAATGAAACCAATCTTATTACTGCTTTTGGATGTAGTAGAATGGATGGAAGGAATGAATGACTGTGGATAGACTCTCATCTCCGATTCTGGATTCTGTAGACTGTTGAGAGACTTTCATCTCCGCTTCCGGATTCTGTAGACTGATGAGAGACTCTCATCTCCGCTTCCGGATTCTGTAGAATGTTGAGAGATTCTTATCTCTGCTTCCGGATTCTGTAGACTGTTGAGAGAATCTCATCTCTGCTTCCAGTAGAATAATGATAGAATATCAAAGTGCAAAATTTTTTTTAGATAAAATCATTATTGCAATGTTCATTCTTAACCTTGAAGATCAGAATTATTCTACTTGAGTAGAATAAGATTCAGTGGTTGATATTGAGTGGTAGGCTACTATTATTTACTCAATATAATGAGCTGCTTCATTCCCATAAGCTTTGAAGTTTATAATTCAATGTTCATTCATAATTTTTGTCTCGGTTTGCTCTGTTCTAGTTATTCATACTAAGTTATCTACTATTCATTATTGCTTCATTTCAAGTCTATACTTCAAGAAGAATGATTTCAAACAGTTATTCACGTGGTTCTTGAACTGCAAGCTCACCAGTCAAGTAATACATTTCAAATTTGATTTCACATTTGAGGTTTGATCACATTTTTTAATTTCTCTTTACAGGATTGAATGTAACAGATTTGCATGTTGGAGTAATTGAGGGAAGAGGGTCATCAAAAAAGCGAAACAGAAAAGTGAACAGTGTAAAACAGGCGACCCCTGATGTGCAATTTCATTCATCAACAAATACGCAAGTCACTATCGCCAGCGCCAAGCAACCGTCCACTGATCTACAAAATCAAATTGCATCTCAAACTCGTAACAACCAGTCATCAGGTATGTTTTTCCAAAGTAGCCTTATTAAGCATTAATAATAAGTAATTTCGTTACCTCTATCCTGGTTGATGATTATTTGCTTGCCGTATGGTCTGTCTGGCCGAGGGGGAATTCTGGCGGGCTGGAGGGAGCGGCTTCGGCTCGGCCAGTGTTGGTTCGGGGACTGTGAATTCTGATTGAGAATTTATGGCTTTTGGGCGGGTATTGGCCGGGCTGGGGCCGTTTTCCCGTCGTGCCGGGGTGTCTTCTTGGCTTGGACGGGCTGTATGGAAGAGTGAATTTGAAATTGGTAACCAGCTGGTAGGCCTAGGCCCTTCATGGGCTGTTGAGCCAGACATACAAAAATACAATTTCTATGCAGGTCTTGGAAGATTTAACAAAAATCAAGTAGGCGTATTACATTTAGCCAATTGGCTTTCAATCCAAGGGTGCGTTCATGTCGGGGCTTTCATCGTCGATGATTGCTCTGCTTATATCAACTGTACATGCGTTATACAATACAATACAGCTGATCCAACATGAACGCACCATCAAGCCCTGTTTCTACGGGTAGTAGTATCGAGTATTCGATAATCTTGTAATGCATATTCAATCATATTGAATAAATCTTGAAATTATGAAATTTTGTACCACATTTTAAAATTATTTTCCCAGTTTAAATGACAATTTTTTTATATACTGTAATTCAACATCATTATAGAGAGTCCCACAAATCAGATTCACTGATTTATCTTATTCTTATGTATGTCTGGCTCAACAGTCCATGAAGGGCCTAGGCCTACCAGCTGGTTGCCAGTTTTAAATTCACTCTACTATAAAGCCCGTCCGATCTTATTCATAATGAATTCAATTATCTTTGAAACTGTATGCAATAACAATGTGCGGCTCCCGGCATTCATTTAGTCTTGAAATTCTGCATTGAAATCATGTAGTCTACAACATTATCATCTTCCCATTGTAAACCTATATTGGATTCAATGTGGCAAATCAAATCTTTTTCATAGCTGAGTGACAATCAGCACCTTGCTGAACGATTCCAATTCCAGTAAGATTCCAATGCTATCAAAATTTCTTTTCTATGTGAAAAATTGAATCGTTTACGAACTCATCTACCCTGATTGAAAGGTATAATTTATTCTTTTTTCACAGCTGAGAAGAAATTCCAATTCCAGTAAGATTCCAATACCATCAAAATTTCTTTGTACAGGGTGTGGCAGCGAATCGGGCGGTTTTGAAATGAGTGTCAAAAATTGATGAAGCTGTTTACAAAAAAATTATTAATGCCACAATTATCTAAAGAGAAAAGCATTCATATTTGTTTCACCTGTTTGGCTATTTTTCTCAATTTTTTTATTCCTTTCCTGAACTTTTTATTGTGACTTCAATAGGCTATTTTGTTTTTCTAAATTCTATTCTTTAATTAAATTAAATTGATATTATATGGCACCATCACTAGTTGTGAAGGTTCTTTCCATTCTAATTTTTAAGTGTATTCAGCAACTCCTCCATGCGAACAGGAAATGTTTCCCTTGCATGAGAGTAATTATTGCCATTAGTTTGTAATTTTTATGCATATGTTATCAACTCATTTCATTAGAGTACCTAACAAGTGAGACTTAATCTTTGTTATAATAAGTTATTTCATTGTTTTTTTTTTTTTGTAAAATTTGTTTTTTGGCAATAAAAGAATTTATTATTTATTTATTTCATAAAATTCAATTTTTGAAAATAACGTCGACACAGTGACATGGATATTCTGAATGACGTTTTTCCTAATTGTATCAAAACGGAACGAATCCATGGCCCGCCAGTTCGCCCAATCTGTCGGCCTGTGATCTTTCCCACGCTTCACTCGTACACTTTACTCAAAAGCAAAGTCTACGAAAAACGGCCGATGACACTGGATGAACTGAAACAAAACATTTGTCGAGAGATTGCACGAATACCACAGCAAATGTTGAAACTGTTTTCATAGGCGGATCGACAAATTCCTGATGAGAGAAGGACGTCTCCTTGCCGACGTAATTTCAAAAAATAAATTTTATTAGTGAATAATAAATGCTTTTCTATGCAGATTACAGTGGCATCAATAAATTTTCTATAAACAACTTCATAAATTTTTGACACTTATTTCAAAATCGCCCGATTCGCTGCCGCAACCGGTATGTGAAAAATTGAATCGTTTACGAACTTCTCATCCACCTTGATGGAAAGATCATGCATAATTTGGCCACAATAAAAATTTACTTTGATTAGATTTGATATGGTGGACCAAGTTTTCATGTAATAGTTGAATACACTTTTCAGTACAATCCCCAACGTCACCCACAGCTGTGAATTACCTTCGGGTAGAAAATATCAAGCCGTTACCTAACTTCTCACTATGATGGTAGTTGAAATCAATTTTATTTTGGTGTATCTTGCATTAAGTACGAGTATTGCATAAAGATTTGTATGTATTAGTGTAAGTAAGTATGTTGAGGATATTATAAATTATGAGTTTTGTACATTTCCTCATTCATTTGAGTCTCTATTGTCATGTTTTTTTTCAGTTGGAACCAGTGAGATTGGCTACTCTGCTCAACTTCTATCACAGTTGAATGACACAGGAGCACTGCCAGCTATCAGCTGTTCGCAGGTATCTTCTGTGTTGTCGGCCCTAGAGCCTACTGGCACCAACGCACTCACCATTAAGCACACCCAAACCAATCAATCAATACGGGCTCCAGAAAACCCACAATTTAAAACTCCTGGCAAAACTGCTTCCTTAAAACCAACCAGAGAAACCAATACAAAGAGTGTGGACTCTGAAAAGATGAAATACTATCTCAGGTAATACTTATTTTCTCATAGGGCTACTGTATTCATTGAAACTTTAAATAATTAAAATCAAAGTATCCTTTTTTAAAATATTAAAATAAAATTATTTAAACAAAGGGTACTTTGATTTTAATTATTTAAAGTTTTATCTCAGGTAAAGTCACTTCCAGCTTGATTTTAATTTAAGCAGGCTTGAATTAGGCATAGGTTAGGTTATGCTTAAATTGAAGTAGCGAAAGCTACTTAGTCTTTTATTTCAAATTTTCAAAGCTCTGAACTAACATTGTTTCGAAATTATCTTAATCCTTTATAAAATTCAAAATTTGTCTAGTTTTTCCTTGTGAGTGAAAATTTGTTGAAGTCATGAAATGAACTAAAGTGGCATAACCTAAATATTTGGACTTATTATGAAAAATTGGTAAAGGGGCAGTTTTGGGAGTAATCATTCCATTAAGTATATGATAATCATTGATGAAAACAATAATCCATTATTGATGATAACATTGAATTGAAAAGTATTCGCCCTACTGAAATATATATACTAATCGTTTTTTTTTTACTTTTAGTCTAGGGCTATTATCAATGTATGTTAAAATCAAAATCACAGTACCCTTATAGTACTATTTTTAAAATACAACATATTTTGCTCTCCCAAGAGGCATTTTCAAGTGTGAATGAATAAATAGCACTTCATTCACACTTGAGAACGCCTCTTAGGAGAGCGAAATATGTTGTCTTTGAATAATTAATAGATTACTTGAAGGGTACTGTAATTTTTTTATTTATTTATTGACACAGTCATTCGATATAATGTGAACCTTTCAAATTAGTGCCAAGTCGGAGAATAGGAAAATTCGCCTGGATCAAGGTTATTACAAAAAGGTTGCTATGACTACCTGATATTGGGAAAAATGAAAAACAGGTGGAGAGAACAAAATTAGATTTAGTTCAAATAAGAAATTCCAGTACCGTGTGCATGCGCTAATCTTATCACCGTAAAATATCATAATAGGGTCTACATCCTCTGACAGTTGAACCAAATTCGTTAAACCAATCGTTCGCGATCTGATATTGGATGTGAGCCCTTATGTTGTTATTGCCAGTGTTGCCATGATTTCTGATCTGAACTACATTATTTTCAAGCTTTCCCTCACCATAATAATTATCTCAAATTTCAATAACCTTATTTCTAATATCCTTGGGTTCGAATACCTTTCCATCAAGTTTGATATGAAAATTGTACGTTATGCGGCTGGGAAACCTTTCTACAGTCTCTGAACGCCATGCTTTACTATATGCCATTTAGCTTTTATATATGATAGATCATAAGCTTTTAATGTTTAGATAGATCACATCGTTAGAATGCTTGAACATTGAGAATTATCATGACGGAGTCAGTATTATAACAAAGAAAGTATATAAATTCAACTGATTCACTGTTTTGTTTTTTTTTACAGAACTCAGTATTCAGTTTTGAAACAAGAAGATATAGCCAATAATCTGCCAGGAATTTATCAATGTTCCGAGTGCAATTACCTCAGCACAAATTCATTTGCGGTCGAGTCGCATTTCGAGCGTCATCATCACATTAAATCAACAGTTTCAAAATTGCCGAAAAAAAATGTTCTGAAATGCATCGGATGCAGTAATGTCTTCTACTCAAAACATTCACTGCAGGTACTGTGAACAATATTCATCCATCTTGACCAAATTTTGACTATCTTTCATCACTGGCGGCTCGTGCCCACGAAACAGGTGAAGTGCTGTATAGTAAAGGATACGACACTTCACCTGTTTCGTGGGTACGAGCCGCCAGTGTCTTTCATACTTGTGGGCGGCTTATTTCAATCTTTATATGACTAAAATTTGATGTTTCCTCTTTGTCCAGGGCTGGTCACAGTACCATATTGAGAAGTTCAAATGAAAAACTTTTTTAAAGGTACTATGATTTCATTTTTTTACTAACATTTTTTTAAAATTCAAATTGAAAAATAAATATTCTTATGGCTTTTAATGGTAGGGAAACCCTTACGGGTTCCACCACGCCAATGTGTACTTGGCCAGAACCGGTCACCCATCCAAGTGCAGTCCACAGTGTTCTTGACTTAACATCACGTTCACCGATAGATCACCCTCACCAAGAGACCAATTGCCAGTACTAATTCAAATTTATTTCCACAAACAAATATCGGTACAGAACCAAAATGACTTGCAAGTACACTTTGACAGTATACTAAAAACAAGATACAACCAAACAAAAAATTCAATGCAAGAACAGAACTTCCAAATTTCAAATATAGCAGCAAAATACATTACATACAAAAATTACAAAATACATTAAGTATACATAGATTAAGAATTAGTTCATTACATAAGGAGTGTGATGTTCTTTGATGAAGATTGCAAATCATCGTAGGTTATGGTAACATAATAACTAAGAATATATTGAAGTAGGAACTGCAAGAATAAATGCAATTTTTCATTATTGTTATGATATCAGTTTGATATGATTTTTCAAATAAAAAATTCAAAACTCTAATAACATTGATGTAGAAGTTCAACTTCTCTAGCTACTCCTAGTTTTCGCTCTTTAGAACAATTTTTTGTTCTTTATTTCTAGAAATCCTTTTCTAAAGCAGATATTATTGGAGTACTTGGATTAGGCTGAAAAAACTTACATTTATTTGGAGTTGAAATGTATTTTAGTTTGTATTTCTATCTTGATATTATTGATTTTCAGGTGCATCTTTTACAAGATCACGAAGCCTCTGGCTCTGAAGTGAGTGTCATGACGGATATCATTGTGAAATCACAAACACCTAAGGAACCAAGAAAAGAAGGTACCTACCGTACTCAAAATTGACTTACCGTAATTTGAAAATGACATATTCTCTACTTGTGTAAGTTAGTTGCATCTTCTTTTGATCAGTAGTGTAACTTTCACTTTTCACTTCCTATTTTTATTCATCAACTTTCCTCTTCTTTTTCAACTTCTACTGGTAAAAGTTGCGATATAAGCTTCAACAAGCCTTGTTTGTATTACTTACTTTTTTATTAATGTATTATGAAACTAGAGAAGTAATTCACAGTGAAAATGAGCTTCCAGCTATGTTTTTCTCTCTATTCCATGAATGGTAAAATATATAGCAATAAAATGTTGTATAACTAAATAAAATGTTCTGTAAAATATTATTCTGTATAATTTCAATTTCATTTTATTTAATTCCACTCTGTTGGCAGTCTGTATTTCTCGCGCCTTTTCAGAGCGCACTGCAATGTAACCTCAATTTGGGATTTGTTCCACGATTCGATTACTATGAATACAGATGTATTACTTGCTACTTTACTTTGGTCTTACATTAAATGAAATTCATTGTGATTAGTGTTCTTATCTCTTATGACTCTACCAGAACCGACGTGTTCTATGGTGATGATATGGGTTTGTTGAAAGAAAATAGATTATATTTACGAAAAAATATATTATATTGACATTCAATATCTTTTTATGCCCACTTGGTGAGACATTTGATTGGTAATGTGGCATTAAAACTACGGTACAAAGATATGAAATTATGTTAATTTTTGTATTGGGATACTATCAATGTGAGATGAGAATTAGATTAGTGTTTATTTATTTATTTATGTGGCATTAAAATTCACAAGCTACAAGATGACTGTTCGAATAAAGACTACTTAGAAGATTACTGTGATTTAAATATTTTACCTACTGATTGACTGAATCAAATGATTAATGTTTTAATTAAATTATTAACATATGAAATTATGTACCTACAATTTCAATTGAAATTTTTTATAAGGCATTTATAAAAAAAGCTAATTCAATGTCTTACTTAGCCTACGTGAGTAATGATTGTGATTATACAACTTCTTGTATCTCTTGCTGAAATTATTCGAATCTCAAGATGTGAACTAATAATTGAAATTCACAGATTGAAATATTTGCTGCGATTTTCAGATGAAACAAACACAAATAGCGCAGAGCAGGATGCGGAAAATGCTGTTCCAAAACCGACTGTTCCTAAAGCAGATTACTCATCGATTGCTGAAAGTCTTGTTAACGAATTCAGGAGACGGAGCGGGTCTGGAGCAGAACGAGCAGGAGATTTTGTGTCTTCAGAGACTCGCAAGTTGAATGAAGTTGAATTGCCTGCAATGGATTCTGCCGAGTTGCCGAATGCGCAATGCATGGTTGACCTGACTGCTCAGTTCTCAGCCGCCGCTCAAAAGCTGGCAGCAACGGTGGATCAAGGTAATTCTTATGAAAATGTGTTATTTTATTACTTTTTGTGTATAAAGCCGGCACAAAAAAATTGAGCGGTTGGCGAATGTCTGTTATTGAATTTCCATTTTGTCAGGACAGACTGGAGCTGTCATCGAGAGTGAATTATAATAGCTGGGGGCGCTCTCGTTCTGATGTACTCTTCAAGGCAGCTCGCGAACTGTTCTAACAGAGTTCAGATTAATAACACTTATAGAATACATCTTCTGTTGCTTAGAGTAATTCTTATGAAAGAATCTTATTTCTGTAACATTGTATCAATAATTATATAATAACTTTTAATAAGATCGTTAAAGTTGATACAGCTTGTTTCAACGAAAATTATGGTAGACGAATGACCGTTATTAATTCTCAGCTCTGCTAGGAATGGTGAATGGTGTGCTGAGTATACAGACTCAAAAGCTACCTCGGAAATTCTGTTTTCTCTTGCATACCGCTATCATACTTTCCTGACAGAGCCTAGCATTATTATAGTCTTGAAAATGTATTAATACGTGTGCACGGCACTTTAGTTAGCTTCTAAATTGTTCATTCATTCAAAGATACATCCACATAATCGAATTGGAATTATTAGGGTGATGAAAAACAGGCTTCGCCCTTACTATTTATCTCACAAATTTTGGTGAAAGTTTAATGTAGTCTGAAATAGGTTATGTATTGCTATCATATTTTATTCTATTCAATAAACTATGTATGTCTGTATTGAAATATGGTTCCTTATTTTTATTTGAGTTGTTGTCTATATCCAAAGCTATACAATATGGAGTATCCATGATTGAATCCAATTTTTTCAGAGAAAAATGGCAGTGATGCAATCACCAAGGATGAAGAAACCACTGAAGATATTGTTGACAAGAATGATGTTATAATGATTGACGATGAAGAAAAGCCAACAAATGATGATAAATCGTCAGAAGTTGAGATGAAGGAGCCTGCCGTTCCTGCTAGAAAGAAGCGAGGTCGACCGAGGGGCTCACGGCTCATTAGCTCTCAGAAAAAATCAGCAATCAATGGCGAAGATGGCGAATACTCACTCAGAAAGTAAGTTTGTTGATGGCAAATCTATTCTCTTAGGCTCTATTATTTATTAGGCTCTATGCCTTCTATGCTCGACAAGACTATTACTTCTCAAATAATATGAAACTATATGCTACTACTTCCAATTTTATTTTCCTCTTTTATTGTGATTGTGTATTTTACAATATTTGTTCGGAACTAGGTGGCTCGTTGGAGGATTGATAAAGCGCCGGTCTGATAAAGCGCAGATCTGATATCCAGATGGACTCAGGTTCGAGTCTTAAGCAGGGAAAAATCCTTTGACCACAGCCCAATCACATAACTACGGCCACTCCTTACGGTCCACCCTACGGTCTTTCGGAGGAGACGAAATCCGTCGGTCCCGACTACCTTAAACGTAGTCGTCTTCTATCATCCATCTCATTACCCACGCACAAGCCTATGAGCTCGTGTGGGCTTCACCCTCATCAAAACAAACTTATACAACAATCATACTTAACAGTCAAAATAAACCATGTATTGGCTACGTAATGTCTGTCGTCAACCTTAAATCAATAAATCAATTGTTAATCTATAAATGAATTAAAGAAATCGGTTACCGTTGCAGATGTGGTGTGGACGACTGCAAGCTGCTCTTCGGTTATGGCGCCAACCTGTTCTACCATCAGCAGTGTCATAATCGCAAGACGCAGGACACGTTCGAGTGTCCCGAGTGCCGGACCGAGAAGCCGCGCTGGAATTCCATGGCCATGCACCTGTGGAGGGCGCACAACATCGACTTGGAGCTCATCTCTTGTACGCAGTGCGACTACAAGTGCTATTTCAGCAAGTTTATGAACACGCATGCGCTAACGCACGGCGAGGATCGGCCTTTTCTGTGCGACACTTGTGGAAAAGGTTTCAAGACAAGGAAACAGATGAGGAATCATAAGGTAATAGCTTATATAGCTCATACCCTATTCATGATCACGAAATGCGCGCGTGTGTGTGTGTGTGTGTGTGTGTGTGTGTGTGCGTGTGTGTGTGTGTGTGTGTGTGTGTGTGCTTATAAAGGTAGGTTTTTCTTCATGGGAAACGGTCAGACGATCGGCCGCAATCGAACAGCTGTAACCAATCACAGCTTTTACAAATTAAAAACCTGATTACTGGCGTAAGTTGAAAAGGATTTTACACATCATTTCTTGATCTAATGTGAACCTATTTTTCAAATTTCTACATTTTCTTCCGTTTGGTTATCGTAAAATGTAAGAAAGCCCCGAAAAACTGTAGAAACCCTCAAATATTGGGTATAATAATAACCTGTATTTTTCTTCAAAATTGGAATCGAGATGGTGAAGGGCCTCTGCCTGTTTTCTATTTCCCTATCATGACTTATAATAATTATGATTGTAAGTATGTCTCACTGAATAGTCATTTGAAACTTTGAAAAATCCTTTCTTAGTGCGCGCCTAACGCGCTCGTCTTACGGTTGAGTGTTAATTAATTTATTTATTTCAAAATATACATTTTTGAGGGCATTAGGAATAAATCCCATTATTGCCCTCATAACACAAGTTTAAACATAAGATACAATTTATATTTAAAAATTACATCAACTTGAGAAGAAAAAAATGGATGAGAGCTCGTATAATAGAAGAATATATATATATAAAGATAATTTGATACTAACAAGAAAGCTCAAATTTAAAAATAGAAAATTAAACACTACCATGTATGGTATGTACACTACCATGACCATCTAGCCAATCGATCAACATCCTGCTGCAACGAAACATGGTCATTGAAACTAGAAATTTCCATGTACAGCTTCACATCATCAGCAAAAACCAGACATTTAGCTCTCCTCATCTGTAAAGGCAATTCATTGATCAATAATAGGAACAATGAAGGTCCAAGTACACTACCCTGAGGAACACCTGACGTACTAAAGAAGGGAGTTGACCTAAGACTCTTGACCACAACATAGTTACTACGATCAAACCGGTAGCTTCTGAAAAGATTCACAAGGTCCACACAAAAGCCCAAATCATTTAGTCTCCTCAGCAGTGCTCCTGATCAACACAATCAAATGCCTTTGAATAATCAGTGTAAATGGCATCACCTTCACCCCCAGAATCCAGAGCTCTTGAAATATTCATTGTGAATTCCATCAAATTTGTCATCACAGACCTCCCAGGAAGAAACCCATGCTGACAGTCAGATATCAAAGGCTGGGAGTACCATAAAATCTCACCATACAATACACGCTCAAATACTTGAGCAAAGACATACAGCAGGGAAATTGGGCGGTAATTCATAATTTGATTTTTTCTACCAGACTTGAAAATGGTTATCACCTTTGAAATCTTCCACCTAGCAGGAAACACACACCTTGCAAGTGATAGATCAAATAGTATATTTCGTACCTAGGGCCGAAAATGTGCGTTTTCCGGCTCGAAATCGGTTTTCAAGTCCGAGGCCGTAGGCCGAGGACTAGAAAAGATTGAGAGACGGAATATTACATTTTCGACCCGTGGTGTCGAACTTTATTTTTCGGCACACAACATCAATGAAAACAAAACAAAATTATCAGTTAATCATTTCCATGAACAGCTAGACCAGTAGCCTTATTATGCTATCTTCCCCTATGCTGAATTTGGAGTAGGTGCCATCTGCTTGCTATTGGAACTTTGCGTCAAAAGTTTATTGATTTAGTGACTGAATATTACTTTATAACTATCAGTGTATTCGATTTTATTAGTTCAGAAACGTTTAAGCCCAAGATAATTTTTGTACGATCATCCTAAATTGTACAATATCAATTCAAAGTTGTTGATTTTCGACAGATATTGGCTAACAGAGAAGCTTTGTCTAGTTGCATTATCAGCTGCTAGATGGCGCTGGCTTACCTGCTAGACAAAGTAACACAGAGTCTGACAACAATAATTTTGTTCAAACATGGATTTCACGTTCATCATTATTCAACAGTTAATCAATACAAACATTTTTAATCTTATCAAAGTTGAAGTGTTAGTTATTGAAGCAGTTTTCCTTTATTATTCAACTACTGATTAATTTGAAAACTTTCAACGTTCAGTTCTCTTGACATGGGATCTTGACAATCAAAATAACAGATGAGAGACTACCTTTACTTCGAAATACCAATAAGTCGACATTGACTCCCAAAACAGCTGACATTTAATGCAATCAAACCGGAATGCTACCTATTGATCGACTAACCCTTAAATCGACAACAACCTTCAGTCAGCTGACATTCAAGGTTATTTTACCGCCCTAGGGCCGAAAAACGCATTTTCCCGGCGAGTTGCTGGCGACCTCGCCTGAAAATGAGCGTTTTCGGCCTCCGTATAAAGCATGTAAAACAGTCCATTTCATACCAGTGTGGCGAAAAATGTATTTCAATGGCCCAACAAACAAGTCCCTGCAGCCCTTCACAATGAAGGCAGGAATCTCATCCTCCCCAGGAGTAGTAAGAGGTTTGAGCCTACCAATTGCTTTCTTTATGCTCTCAGCAGAGATGGAAGAGATAGCCAAAGAGTTCGAAGCAAAATCCCTCTAAATCTCATTAGTCGCATAGGCCTGGTTCACATCATCCTTAAATGTGCTGGTGATTGGGGTATAAACCGACTGGGGTATAAAGCAAACCCATCAGGTAATTCAGGCCCTACATAGGTCTGCTCCCCCAACTCCATCCTCTCACAGATCCCTCCAGCATCACGCTTACTGTTGACAAATCTCCAAAATTCTTTTGACTCAGCCTTGACATTTAACTGAACCTTATACATATACTCATCATTAGAACGAGATATGAGCAGCTTCAGTTCTCTCCTGATACTGATGAACTGATTCCTATGATAAGCAGAGAACTTTTTCTTTCTGGCAAGTTTGTCCTTCCTCTTTATCATATGTATGATATCCCTATTGAAGCAAGGAGGATACTTTGAATAAACCAATTTGACAGATCTTTTTGGAACAGTGATATCAAAGCATGACTAAATAGCTGAATAGAAGTAATCAACTGCTAAATCAACATCATTAATACAAAAAAGACGTTCCCAGTCATAATCCCTCAAGATTTGGTAGAGAGAGTGATAGTCTGCTTTCCTGTAATCATACTTCAGCTCTTCATTAGGTTGGTGCAGATGAATCCCTCGACACGTTTGAATACCCGTCAGTAATTCCATACTCAGTGCTGGGTGATGCTCAAAATCTCCATGGACCAACGGCATAGACTCACGAACAAGCCCCTCAATCTGCATACTGGACATGATCAAATCAAGAGTTCGACCATTGACATTTTTAACATGATTGAACGATTGAAGATAAAAAAACTCAAAAAATTCTTCAACATTTTCGCATAGATAGATCCATTCATAAAATCATAATTATTGTCAGTTATTTCAGGTAAGTTAAAGTCACCAGCAATAAATAGTTTATCATTAATTCTGTGAGAAAACGATTCAATGTGGAAAAAGTAAGATTCAAAATCATTAATGTGAGCATTATTATAAAAATAGACAATATCAATATAGATAGGACAAGAGGGCAACGTAATTCGTATCATCGAATTTTCAGAATTCTTGAGCCCATTCAATGAATCATTAATATCAACACATTCTTCTGAGGGTATGTTCCTTTTAACAGCAATCAGAACACCTCCACCACGACAAGAGTCACTTCCTGGTCGGTCTCTGCGATATACGTTGTATCTCTCATCAAAAAGTTCTGAATCAACAAATCCAGAATTGAGCCAAGTTTCAGTGATCATGATCAAATCATAATCACATGCCAGAACTGATTGAAGAAATATATGAGTCTTAATTCTTAGACCTCTCACATTTTGATAATATACCTTCAGAGAATCAATACGATAGTTCGTAATGAAAGAAGAAATAATTCAAATCTGAAATTAGTTAAAAGGAATAAAAAAGTAGTGTATGAAGGCTATTGTTTTGCAATGTCAACGTAGCGCATTTAGGCTAAATACATCAAGCAGGAAATTGGAAAAAGAGAAAAAACATTCAATTGCTCTGCAATTATTTGATAAAACAAATATATATGTATGTAAATAAAAATAGTAGATATTAGCACTAAGAAGCTTTTTAAGAGTATAGTAAATAAAATACTTGAAATGTGTAATGGGATGGATATTCTTGAATATTCCTCTCCAAGAATGGACATCTATGTCCAAACTCCGCCATTTCATGTAGATATATCACAATCGTAGTATTAATCAGTAAGAATATTGAATTCTATACCTTTGTAGTAGTAAGCAAGTTCATTCTGCCATATTTTTCTTTTTTCAATTCAATTGTGTAATTAATTTTATTTTAAATTGCTATTTAGGATTTAAGAATATAAATGCGGTAATCTACTTGAATAAAGTTGATCTAATCTAACTGTCCAACCGAACATGTCTGCCAAATTTGATCGCATTCGGTTCAGTCTATTTTTAGTTCTGCTGAAGAGTGAATGGATAAGTTTCGCTTTTATATAAATAGATTTTATATTGTAACTATTAATATCATATGTTTTTCTCTAATGAGTCAATATTTTTCAGGTAATTCATAGAAACAACAGTGAACAAGATGGTTCCGAGTCTGATGGTAGTAAAACAAGAAAATTTTCGTGCACTGTATGCGGCCGAACAATGAAAGATTCGCGTAATCTCAGGCTTCACATGGAGAATGTACATGACAAAAAGCGACTGTTCTCTTGTTCATTCTGCAGTTATGGGACCTATTCTCGAGGCTCGTTGCTCTCACACCAACGCACACATACAGGTAACATATTGGTTCATTTTTTTTCTCTACTAATTCTAGAATTATTACAAAATTAAAATAAAGCTATCTATATCCATGTATTGCTTGAATATGGACCCCATTATTATTGTTGTAACATATCACAAAATGGAAATTAAGTCCATCTATCTATTGCTTATGCTTATTGCTTTATTAAATAATGAAAATGGAGTTCATCCATCTCTTGCTTGAATGTGAACTCCAGCTACTAGCCCAAAACAACTAGTAGGTTATAGCTGTCCAAGTAGAGTAGACATTCTGGCATAATGGGAAAATGTCTCCAGCTCAGTCAATATTGGTCCAAAAATTATAATTTTGGTCTAAAATTGTAGATCAGAATGTTTCATACAATTGGAGACCAAATTTATAATTTTTTAACCAATATTGACCGGGCTGGAGTAATCTCTTCATCTTGCCAGAATGTCTTCTTCCCTTGGACAGACTTTAGAAAGGATAACTTGGTGAGATAAGAAGGACATTATTTCCACCAATTGGGCTAAGTATAATCATTGGGCCTCTAGTAAGGTTAAGTGTTAGAGAGGACCTGTAAGTCCTAACTTTGCTTTTGTAACAAGTCAATAAAAATATAACAATGTATTGCAATAGGTTTGTGCAAGCTGAGAAGACAAGTCATCACAACTTACTTGACCTTGTTGCAGCATGCCTTCTCAGCTTGAGCGAACTATATCTATTGATGGTCTTTGTTTGAATTTAATTTGATTTTTCGATTAGATTGATTGTTGGCACACAAAAATAAACTTTTCGTACTTTATTATTGTGTAATATTTTTACATTTAATTTGACATTTAATTTACATTATTGATTTGACTTTTCAAGCTTCACCTACAAACTTGAATCCATAGTGAAGGTCAATGCATAATATTGTTGAGCGCCTTAAATCCAGATTGTTTGATTTTTACGATTTAGTTGGTAAATTCCACATTTCTTTCATTTAATTCATTGAAAATTTACTTTTCAAATTTTTTTAAAATAATCTAACAATAAATATAGAATTCCCGCTACAACATTATCATGTGAAGGTATTTTTATCAAGTTGATCATGTGATAGGTATCAATTATTATTCATGTGACAAGTTTTTTTTTATCAATTAGTTAACTAATATATTGTATTGTAATCGTAGGTATACATTGTATTGTACTGTATATTGTATTGTGTTTACTGTAATTGTTAGGTGAGAAGCCGTTCAAATGCGATTCATGTGACTATGCCTCATCCGACCACAACTCGTTGCGGCGTCATAAGATGCAGCACTCGGGAAATAAGCCCTACAATTGTCCACATTGTACTTACGCATGCATCCAAGCGTCCACTTATAAGGTGCATCTCAAGAGCAAGCATCCAGGTATGCTCCACTTTTAAATTGAGTTTAATTGCAATTGAGTAGAAAACTGTACACTTGAATAGTTTGTAACAAAGTTGAGAAATAGAAAAATTGACAAAAAATATAAGTTATAGAAACATTGTTCAATTGAGATGGAATAGAAATTGTGTTTTTGAATGCTCTACAATAAATTGTCGAATTATTGTGAATATTTGAAAAGAAAATTGATAATTGAAGTCAAAGATGTAGCCACATTATTATTATTTTAATATGTTCTTTTTCCTTTTATAAAGCTATGTCCACGGCTCTATGATTTCAACTTGTTCCATTCAATGAGATAGATGAGTCAAAATGAAAATTGTATTGTATTGAGTTATATCTATATTGTTACTTGATGTATGAAATGTTATGAACTTTTATATATTTTTCAAATAGAATGAAATTTCTTCAAATTTGTTTTTCCATCAAATTGAATTTCAATACTCATGGAGTCATGGAGATACACCACAATATCACATCACAAACGAGATTTATCAAATTGAAAATTTATTACCATGATGTTTTTAAAATACACTTGTCATAACAGTCTTGGACTATATTTGGAGCAAAATTACATTGGATGACAACTTTATTCACGTAGATTTACTATCCTGGAGAAGAGTCAGGTGAAAGGTATTTTCTTACATATCCCATATTCTCAACTCGGAATATAATATCGACCTCTCAACGAGGAGTTGGTTGTAATCAGTAGATAATTTGGGAAATTTTTGAAATCACACAAGGTGTCAATTTATCTACCGATAAACTGAAAAACTTCAATAAATAACAACCAAACTTCGAGTTGGTTGTAATATGTGAAAAGTTGATTAGTTGAGAAAATCTTTAAACTCTAAAAATAGAATGGGATCAATATTAGTATTTGATAGTTGATGAACTATTTGTAATAATTTCTATCTACAAGTATAGTTCAACTATAACATAGTTGAACCTTCAACTATGAAAAGAACATTTCAACTAACTAAAAGTCATTTGATCAATAATAATGTATCATAAATTCAAATTATCTTTATTGAATTCCTTCTTCACAATAAAGCAAGAAATTAATTTGGGTGCATACGGAATATGAATGAATATGAAAGTAGTTGATAGTTGATAAATCATTCATTATACTTATCTGATTGGAAAGAACCTTACACGTAGCTAAAAGTAATTTGATGAATAATAACTAGGGAATAAATTCAAGTAAATAAATATTATAGTTTTAAAAATTTGGGAAGAATACGCATTGTCTGTTGTTTATCCAATACGTTTTTGTATACATAAATATAAATTTATGTATACATTAAATATAAATTATCTCGAATACATAAATATAAATTTGCGGAATACCTTTTCAAAGGCCATCAAATAAACATTTCCATATAAAAATAACTTCATTGTCAATGAATAATAATATATATAAGTCGACTAATGAGGAATAATGTTTCATTGTCATTAAATAATTAGGCCTATCATTTTCTTTGTCAATGAATAGTAATACATCAGTTGAGTAATGAGAAACAATGTTTTGAAACAGGTTTGGATTCGGGACTGATGTTTAGCTGTTCAGTGTGTTCGTATCGAACGTTGAGCAAAGCCAAGCTACTCTCACACACTGCCAGTCATACCAACGCAACCAACGAACCACCAATCCAACCACAGACTGCTGACAACTTCCTAGTTCCTGCTGCTGTTCACCAACAACCCACAACAGAACCCACTCCGGTTAGTACTGGCAGAAACTTTAAAATATTCTATAAATCAAGTATAGGGTGATTAAAAAAGATTGCCTGTTCTAATAAATCAAAATAGAAAGTTTATTCTAACTAAAAACTTGGAATAAATACATCACTATGTCAATTTTACTCCGATTTAATTTATGAAAAATGATTTATTTTTGTAGCTATTTAGCGTATGGCTTTCAGTAGTGGGGAGACCCAAGGGTTGTTCCACTTCGCCAGCATATAACCTAATTTTCACCAGATGGAAAACCATGTAGGTTATAGTTCTTTCAGTCATTTAAAATAACCGAGTTATCATTTTAATATCTATCACCATGAAAAATGATGTCGTAAAATATGTCCTTCTCTACTGCGCTGGCACGCATCAACTCTGTTCATGTGATCCACTATTGAAGTCTGGTCGAGCAAAGAATACGTACATTCTGGCAAGATTGGAAAATGTCTCCAGTTCAGTCAATATTGGCTCAAAAATCATGAATTTGGTCTCAAATTGTAGAAAACATTCTGCTCTATAAATTAACACCAAGTTTATTATTTTTGAACCGATATTGACTGAGCTGTAGTCACTTTCCCATCTTGCCAGCATGTATTTAGACCAGACTATAATAGTGAATCACATAAACATAATTGATGCGTACCAGTGCAGTAGAGATAGGACTTATGCATGACATGATTTTTCATACATTAAATCGGAAAGTCAAATGATCATTTTTATGTATTTACTTCCAATTTTTCGGTTAAATAACCCTCTCAATTTGATATATTGAAACTGGCGCTCTTTTTGACTCGCCCTATATTTTGATTATTTTTTCATACCAGTGGCAACTTGAATAAACAAGTATTTTAAGCTTAGATGATAATGATGCTCACAAGTATAAGTCAGGCATTGAATATGATTTTCTATAAGTTGGGCATAGGCTATAATTTGCTTTAAGTTGGGCAAAAAGTATAAGTTGGGAATTGAGTATGATTTGTTTGAGTTCGGCATTGATATTCCTTCTTTGCTATTGCTTCTTCTTGCTACTTGCTACTTGAATATTGCTTCTTCTCGTACGCATGTCGTGTCCAGAATTCGTGTCTCGTTAGTACGAATCCAGTCTGAGTACAAGAATAATTAAAGAGAAGGTTGCTACATTACTGCCTGATCTTCGACAAAATAAAAATCGGGCGGGTGAGACTAGAATGTGACTTAGTTCAAATCAGAACTTCTAGTACCGTGCGCACGCACTAATATTTTCAGCTTTGAGTATCATATTATGTTGTTGATCTGAACTGCATCGTTTTCGGGCTCCCCCACCACTACTAATTCCCTCAAATCGGAATAACCTACAGTGACAATAGTAGACAGTATGGTCATCTCATTTCTTGTTTTCTATTGTCTCCTTGCGCTCCAACAGCTGATGTTGTCATTTAGAGTTGTTTTTATAATCATAAGAGACAATAGATTCTTCACATCAACTGTTGTTGCATCACGTGTACAAGAGAGACGAAACCGCCTAACTTTGTGGCATCAGTTATAGCCTACTAATGATTAAACCATTTAACAGCACTATTCAATTTCTTTCAAGTGAAGTACGTCTTTGTTCTTGACCTTTTCAATTTTTTCAATGATTCAATTACGTATCCAACTGTCTATACTGTATAGCCCAAATTTCAAGATTTACCTTTACGTTTACTTTACCTTCGACATTGGTTTGCTTTTTATATTTTCAGGTCTCATTGGAAGTAGCTGAAATTGTTGATTCTACTTTGAAGCCGTCACCACTTCCCATCCTGGGCCTACCTCATGCTGAGATTATCATCTCAGATCATCTAGGATTCGAAGATTCGAGTGAAGTGAGTAGTTGCTATGATTAATATGAAATTCCAATTCAACTCCTCAATATTGATTTAATCCTCCGGTTTAGCCATATGCTGAACTGAAAGAGAACATTCAAATCGCATCTATTACTAGCCGGAGCGCCGACAACGGTCATTGCAAATTCCACTGTTGATAAAGTCTGTCCAAGCAAAGAAGACCCTCTGGCAAGATGGGAAAATGACACCAGCTTGGTCAATATTTGTTCAAGAATTATAAATGTGGTCTTAATCGTAGATCAAAAAGTTTCCTACAATTTGAGATCAAATTGATAATTTTTGAACCAATATTGGGCCAAGTGAATAAAAACGAGTAAATACTACATAGTACGGTCTGTCTAGTAAAGTCTTTACTACCTAGTAAACGCTCGCCCGGTTAGTAATCACTCGCTTCGATGTGAATAACCCTAGTTCGCTCTCTTCTAGTGTTTACTAGGAAAAACCCAAGTCTTTACTATAGAGTATACTCTCCAGCGCTTTTATTCACATAGAATCTCCCTAGTTCTTACTAAGCAGCTATTCATAGATGTGTTCACAACCGAATACAAAAAGTTCAAGTCTACCTGAATGAATTCTTTTTATTTCTAGTCCTACATTTGAATGAATAAAATTATTGATAGAATCAAGCTCTACACATGAGAATATTTCAAATCTCTCTCAAATAGAAGAAACTTTGATACTCTTGAGCATATTTGTTTGTGGATATCTAGAAACTGTTCTTAAAGTGGAAACGTCAGTTTGAAAAATAATTTTAAGATCAAATTATTTTGATTTACAGATAAAATAATTTATTGAATAATCAGGCTTCAGCCCATAGAATATTTTTGAAGAGGAAACTTTCCAGGATATCTGTTCTGTTTTAAAGTGAGACAGTTTAAAATTGAAATAAGTTTCAGATTAAGAGTTACCAGTTTCTATTTTCTATAGTTACTAATAATCTATTTTCATATAAAATTGATTAGGCTACTTATAATCTGTCTCAATAATAGTGATTTTCTTTAAATTTATATTCATTAATTTGAGTACAAATGTACAATACGGGTAGAAGAAAATAATCAATCCCCCAAAACTTCTTCTATTCCTAATTTAGTCATATAATATTCCTTGATAAAAAAGACAGGAAATTGAAACTAGCACTATCTTGCTTTTGGATATTACAATTTCATTTTCGAATTTCCAAATCCTTTCATGATGGATTCCAACCACCGCATTCAATGAATAGGCTGGACAAGAAAGCGAAATTAAAATAAAATAACATGAAACGAGTAGGCCAACTAATTTTTTTTGTACTCGGTTCGACCATTTTGGTATTCTTCAGGTGTGGCCCTATTCTAGATATTTCTCAGAAAATAAAATTAAGAATAGCCATGGATTCTAGTCACACTGGTAATTACAGTTAGGTGTAGTAGGCATAATGTGTAAGCCTACAGGTGTACTTCTTTTTATTATAATATTGGTCAACTGAAGACTGATCAATGAACAGTGGAGAGCTGCACAAGATATTTGTTACCTGCCATCAACCCAATTACGGTACTGCTTTCATTGATTCCTAGAAGAGGGACAAACATAATTATTATTCTCACGCAGTTTCTTCTATAGCCTTTGTATTTCTTCAATGCTCGTATAGAGGACATCTGCTATGACCTATTCACTACCTGCCATCCTACTAATTACAGAATCACGGTATCGTAGTCTAGGCCGTAGATAAAAAATCTTGGGAAGTTCTGGTCAAATACCAAAATATAACATTCCAATCTATTTTGCACCATAAACCGACACAAAACCATTGTAAGACTATCTATAGGCCTAATCTCAGTATATAACTATATCTTGTTCTATATGTATGAAAAAGTATATTTCTATACTAGCTAGTTGAATTGTTTTATCAGTTTTATCTTTATATAAGATATACTGAACCATATCATGATGACATTAATTTACATAAATGAATAATTGAATAGTTATTATTTAAATAAATAAATTTGGCTTGAAAATGAGCAAGAAATGTCCACAGTCCGATATTATATGGTAATATTCCAATAGTATAATAATATAATAAGAGATTTATATTAAATATAATTTTGTTTTTTCTCTCTTTTCACATGATTTCTCTTAATAATAGAAATATTACCGTTTAAGACCAGCCTGACAGAAATTAGCCGATTGAAAAATAATTTTTGTAAGCTCCTAAATATTTGTATAGTTAAATAATTTCAATAGATAGTAAAATAGCTCCATAGAATAGGCTAAATAATTAATTTTCGTTGATAAACTTGAATATGTTAGAGGGGAATTGCCTTAGTATTCTCTTGCAAGTCTGCTCCGACCCTACCTTGCAAAAAGGCTAGTAAATACTAGCCTAGTAAAGTCTTTACTAGCTTTTATTCACACGAAAGCTAGTAAACACTAGGAAAATTCAAGGTCGACTAGAGCTTACTAGGCCCCTTAGTAAACGCTCGAGTCGAGCCTCTACTAGACAGGTTTTTATTCACTCCAAAGCTAGTAAATACTCGAAAAACCCTTAGTAAAGTCTTTCTTATTCACCAGGCCCATTGACTGAGCTTGAGTCATTTTCCCATCTTGCCAGAGGGTCCTCTTTGCTTGGACAGACTATACCAGAAAAAGAGGAAGTAGAGCCTAATGCAATTTGCTCTCTGATGATTAGTTATAGATACTTCTGATAATGTATTAAGCAAATGACAAGGGAAGTTTAGTGAGTACGACACCAAATTTTTATCCATCATACATTTCATGCATTCCATATATTGTTTCATCATTTCTCTATATCTGTTTCGTAGAAAATTAATTCATTATTTTGTAGATTTTTTAGTAATGTAGAATTCCATGATAAATGAAAACACAATTTAAAGTTTTTCTAATGCTCTATTCTATTAGAACACTGGTTTCGTGGCTTCATCAGTTCAAACAATCTAAATGGAAATGAAATAGAAGCTAATCTATTTCTATTCTATCTCTTTTAATTTATTGAAATGATTTAGTAGAGTTTATATAGTTGAATTTAAAATGGTTTATATGTGTTGTTGAACATCTTGTTTATAAATGTTTTCTTCATATTTTTTGCAGTCTTGCGAGATGATCATTCCTGAATCACAGAGTAACAGAAGATGAGGATCTATTCCAATAAATAAGAATAGTTGAGGCAACAAACAATTCGGTACAACGGTTTTTGCAACAAACCCGTTCTTCATGTGAACATCTGGATACTGAAATGTGAGTATTTTCAATACTTTTCCAATAATTTTTTCTGGTAGAATGTAGCTCCTAGTAGTCGAAATATTCCGGTAGTTTTTTCTTCGTGATTACGCGTATTTAACGAGTTAGATCTATGCATGATCTGTTTCAAGACATAAATCACAAAGTTATCAATAACTGAATGTAATTGAAAATTTTGAATTTTAATTCTATTATAATTTTTAAAGAGAAGAATATAGAATGAGAGAGAATTATAATATAAGAAAAAATCCCTAGTTTACTTTGATACTCTTAAGTACCAAACTTCTAGTATAGTCTGTCCATGCAAAGAAGACATTCTTGCAAGATGAGAAAATAACTCCAGCTCGGCCAATATTTGTTCAAAAATCATATATTTGATTTAAAATTGTAGATCAAAATGTTTTCTACAATTTGAGACCTAATTTATAACTTTTTTGAACCAATATTGACTGAGCTGGTGCCATTTCCCCCTCTTGTCAGAATTACTTCTTTGTTTGCACAGACTATACTTTACTTGGTACTCTAAGGAGGAGAAATTTTAATAATTAAAATGATCTAGTTCAGAATTGACTCTTGTCTCGAATATTTCTTATTTCTTGTAAAATATTGAGGTAGGGTACTTGAAATATTAATGTGTAGAAAAGTTTTTAATGTATTGTTTTTCGTATTGGCAAGGCATGTCTTCTGATCTCTCACTCAACCTTAATATTAATTTCATCCATTCGTGAATCAACTGCATGTACTGTAGTTGATTAATAAGAATAAAATGAGATTCATAAGAGAATAATTTTTGGGAACAAAACCATTTTGTTCTTTTTTATATTTTTCAATGTTCATTTATAATTTTCCTTATTTTTTTACAGTTTGACGTGTTTTCTGCCACTACACATTTTCCTCCATCAGGCTGACACTAGAAACTGATATGTTCTTCTTTGACCACTACCTCGTCATCTCATCTGATGGAAACTCTTCAACATCCTCTCTTCTTGTCTTCATCTTCCATTTCCCTTCATGAGAAATTCAGTGGTGAGAGCTAATTAGAGATAACAGGTGAAACATAATGAGTAATGTATAAATGCATATTCTTGGAAATATGCAGTCAAAAATCGATTGAAATATTACCATGCATTATTTTCCATCCATATAAAAATGTAGGTAAACCATAATAAGTTATGTATGATTAAGCCCATTACACACACCACAATTTTTGGACGTCCGATTTTCAATTAATTTATAAGCTTATAAGTTTGACTAGATTGATCAGATCTTGGCAAATACATTTTGTGTATCATCAGCATAATCAAAAATCGTAGTGTGTGCATCGTGGGTGTCTTGGAAAGTTGAATTTATTATTAACTATAATTATTATTATTGTTAATTAATAACTATTGTTAACTATATAATATTTCAAAAAGTTAACTGTACCGTATCTATACAGTTTGAGAAAGAGCTTTTTGGATTTATAATCCTGATCACTTGTTCTTCTTCAGAAAAACAAGCTGTAAATGTTTATGAGACACGGCTCAGATGTAGAATATTAATCACATCTTTGAATGTAAGTCAAGGCAAAGAATATGTAGGGAGAGAAGGCCATCGCTTATGCAGTGATTGGAAACTTCCTCCACCTGACCCGCTTACCCCTCCGCTCTGTGCACGCTGTTCCTAATGCGTCCGCTAGGGTCCGCTAGGATGCGTTTTCATTCGCTGCTACCACAGATGCTTTAGCTAGTCATAGCACCATAGACTCACTCATAGATAGGGATGATTCGATACTCCTTTAGTATCGATACGGTATCGGAACAGAGGTATCGATACCGTTTCGATACTCAGAAAAAAGTATCGATACTCGTGGTATCGATACCATGTATTGGGTCCCTATTACCATATTGGCTCAGCAGATAGCACCAGGTGTATTGTGGTTCCAACCCCTCCCCCCCTCTCACAATTCAATATCAAACTTACTGCTTGAACTATTCATAGGGAAGGGGGTTTTATCTGATCTATGGTGTGCTGGTGCCAAACACAGAGGACAAAAAAATGAAAAATTTCTTCTCTGTGTGCAAAACTAAAATTGCTTATTGGAGGAAGGGGCAAACATGTACAATGTTTGTTTGTCAATGGCGCAACAGCCCTATGAAGGGCCTAGGCCTACCAGCTGGTTGCCAGTTTCATTTTCACCAAACTATACAGTCCGTCCAAGCAAAAAAAACACCCCGGCAAGACGGGAAGATGACCCCAGCCCGGCCAATACCGGCCCAAAAGTCATAAATTCTCGAAAGAACCCACAGCCCCCGAACCAACACCGACCGAGCTGAAGCCATCCCCACCCCACCAGAATGCCCACCCAGCCCGGACAGAAAATACAGCAGGTGAATAATCATCAACCAGGATAGAGGTAACGTGTGGTTAGCACGTCGATCCTCTCAACCATAAGCCAGTCTTCACAACCAAGTGAAGATGCAGAACACCTCTGAGTAACATGCAGTTAATCAGTTAGAGTGTAATGCAACAATTACTATCCCTCCAGAAACAGGAAACGACTGACTGTCTTTACTAACGACAGCCAATCTCCCAAAGGAGGTATGCAAACATGTACAATAATATCCTTATAATAAGTTCACACACCCGGGTTCGCCCCCCCCCCCAAACGGAAGTAAATCCTGGATCTGACACTGGTGACAATTATTGAAAATATAGATCACTATGGTATCTTTTGATATTCCAATGAGTCATGGAGTTGTGTAGAAAATGGGGAAAAAATATTCTACTACTGTACTTCAATATCAATCTTCTATTGAAAAAATAACAGTTGAAGAGTATAGCAGATGCTAACAACACTGGCTGTTGACCAATAACTATTATTAATTCTTAGCTCTGTCAGGATAGTCAGAAAGTTGTCTGATGGAGCTTATCAAATTGTCAATGACCAGTGAATGGCCTCAGTTAAATCATTTTGTTCTTGTAGACCGCTTCCACACTGTCCTCACAAAGCTGAGCATTAATATCAGATATATCAACTAACCACCACTTTTGTTGTTGTCTGCTATTCCAGAAAAAGTACTGATTCCATTTGATTACTTTGGAATTGATACAGTATTGGATAAAGTACTTGCATTGGTATCAATTTGCTATTAGAAAGTACTCAGAATCAAAAAAGTACTTGGTATCAAAAAAGTACCTGGTATTGAAAAAAGTACTTGGTATTGAAAAAAGTACTTGGTATCAAAAAAGTACTCGGTATTGTAAAAAGTACTTGGTATCAAAAAAGTACTCGGTATTGGAAAAAGTGCTCGTATCAAAAAAAGTACTCGGTATCGAAAAAAGTACTCGGTATCGAAAAAAGTACTCGGTATCGTATAAGTACTCGAATAAGTACTCGGTATCGAAAAAAGTACTCGGTATCGGTATCGAAAGCCAGGTATCGATACCAAAGTACTCGGTATCGAAAGAAAAGTATCGATACCAAGTAGTATCGGAAGTATCGAAACGTCCCTACTCATAGAATGCCACAACGGTTCATTGTTATCTTCTCTCACTCGTTTTCTGTTTCGCTCTTTTGTATTCTCCAGCATTGTCCAGCCCAACACAACACGTGCGGAAACAATAATTGTTTTTATACTATTAATAGACCAATTATAGTGGAAAGAGGAAGACGAGTAACATTTCTCGTTGATCGTAATTATTGTAAACAAACTATGCCAAAGAAAGGCATTCGAGTACATAAGAAATATCATTTCAATATTCTGAGCGCTTACGACGTTACGAGTACATGTAGCACTTGCACAAAACTATCATGAACTACTGTAAGTGAATGTTATAGGCCAGTGTTATAGTATCTTCGGCCTGATATGTTGAATAATTTTAATGAACCAAGGAATGTAAAATAATATTAAAATTAGTGAAATTGAAGATACTTTTCCAACATAAGCTTCCTACATTAGAAGCAATAGATTCATGCTATTTTAAGAACGTAAATTGTGAGCCAAATAAGTTTTTAGTTACTTGATTCATTAAAATCCATGAGTTCATTATCTATATCCTTGAACTAATTTTTTTTATTCATTTTTTGTATGATGAATTTTCATAAAGTATTGTATCAAATTGGGAATTCGAGTAGATATGAAACCTCCAACAATTTATAGCTCAACAATGCTTTTAGAATAGAAACCTAATGATGCGATTTCAAAGTTATTATAAAAAATTCTAATTGTAAATTGAATGAAGATGGTTACAGGATTTTTGGAGTAATTGAAGTGAAAATGAAATTTCATGATCATTTTTATGTTTTTGTTACCGTATAATAATAATAATACAGTAATAATAATAATAACATCTAGTATTATCCAGCACAGGAATTGTTCCAAAAACCCTTGAAGACGGTTCCAAACCCTTTGAAGATAAATAGCTCTATGCTTATGGTTGGAAGTGAAAGGTTGAAAAATAAATGAATAAATATTCATTCAATATAGGTTTATTGAAGAGTACATACTGATATTGTACATAACAATGATATTATTCTATTATATATCTATTGAGTAGCCTACATTGTAATTGATACATTCTACACTGTCAAATGACTTTTTTTTCTGGAGATGAATCACATCAGTGAATATTTTTAAATTCAGGTATACAAGTTCAGAGAATTAAAACTATATTTCTTTAGTAGAAATTCTTCCTAGAAGTAGTAGGAATACTACTTTCATTTAAAAACTAGGAAGAGTTTCAAATAAAGAACTTTTTACAAGTAAAATTCTTGAAAGAATATTATTTGATAGATCACAAACATCTCAGAAAAATGCCCAAATTAAAAACATGGGATGCAAAAGATATTTCTTACATAAAAATAATGAAAATCATAGAAAAACTTTAATCAATTTTCAGGAATTCTTATTTCTGTAGGTTAAGTGGAAGAGAGGGTTCTTGTGCCTAAACTTCGCTACGTCACTTACCGTATGTCATATGATATGATAGCCACCTTAATTTTTGAATTTACTTTTACAATTATTTCGAGGAACATTTTTTTCATATCTTTAAGAATGTTCTGAATGGTTCGTGCTGCTGGAAATAGCTCATTTATCTGGATTGAAATTAAATCGGCTCCTGCTGTTCAGACAATCAAAAAGCGAGTTCATCTTCTCCACAAATTCGGCTGTATTTTCCACAGTTGCTGTTGAAATCTGCTTCGTTGCGACTGCTGTTCGCAGTCCTGCTGCAACACTGTGGCTGAACACCTGCGTTGCCAAAGCAACACTCATTTTCTGAAAATTGTTTGGATTAACATGAGCAGGAGTTAGTTTAGGAACAGCTCGTGTGGATTTACTACTACTGTCAATCTCAAACAGCTTCCTGATGTCGTTGAATGATATAGTTTTATTCTTAAAAAGGAAATCACCATTCAAGAGATTGTTTCTGATTGATTTAATTTAATGTGGTGGGTAATACAGAGTGTGAACTTTATTTCCAAAGATATCAAAGACGAAGGGATGTTCAACAGTGACACCAAGTCTTGATGAGGCACTCCTGTTGGTGCTATTTTGCTCGCAGACAATAGCTTTGACTTTGAACCCAACTCCATTAAGATTTTTTAAGCTCTCTTGAATAAACTGAACCGTATCTTCTGCTTTGATCCCACTAGCCGATATGTAATATTTTATGGGAATCTTCCACTGCCTATATAATCCTCGTATCATAAAAACACATGCTTGCTTCCCAAAAAGCGGTTTCCTGCCCAATTCGCCCAGATCCTCAAATCCCTCAATTAAATCACGCTTGGTAGAATACTCTAAGCACTGCTTGATGGACATCTTATCAAACATCAGAACGCATGCTTTTGCAATTTCTTCCATTGTTGCTACTTTTATTTGTAGCTGATTCAATAGTTTCTTATTTATACCGGGCTTGAAACTTTTACTGTCAGCAATCCAAGTTTTGATTGTTGATACCCCAGGAAGAATAATTTTTTTCGAAAGACACGTAGTGTACATAGATGGGGATCGAAGGTAGAGAGAGATTGCCACACGTTTCTCATGTTTCTTCCATGGCTGCCTATTTCTATGATGCTGCATTTGTATTATTATTGCGAAATCTCTACTTTTAATGGCCTCATTTGAAATATAATAGAAAAAGAAGGGTTTGTGGTACAAAAATTATTTTGTAGACTTAACTTTAAAAAATCGCGAAAAATCTGAGGATTTAGAAAAACTTGAAAAATCACTATCTTTCAACTGCTGAAAAATACTGCTCAGTGATTGGCTTTAGCATGTGCAAGTGTAATACTGTACCTTGAATCAACGTGAAATCTTGTCCTCTTTTCAACGGTATCTTTATAATTCCATTTTGGCAAATGGTTCTTGAGATATTGACGATTTAATTAATGTAAGTAGGCCTACTTGAAAAGTATCGAAAGATCGATACAATTGTATTTCGAAAATGAAGGTCGATAGTAGAAAATTTTACTGAACATTTCTTGTTGGAAATTGCATGTTGAATCTACAGTTGCTGGCTTTTACACCTTTCGAGAGACACTCTATTGAGGTGTTCTAATTGATTGTAACTTTTATTAACTTTGAATAAGATGATCTAATAATCTAATATGTTTTCTGTTGAATAATAAATAGAATTAATTGGAGAATTATTGTACGTGAAAATGAACTTGCAAGGATATTCAGGTACAAGACTGAATAAGCCATTGTTGTACATTATTGAATTCTACAAAATGCACCAAACTAGAAACACACTTAATTTTAAAATAGTTATTTGTGCATCTAGGGACTAAAGGGCAACTTTTTCTCCCTGAGGGGAAACTGTTGTTGCCCGAGGCGTAGCCGAGGGCGACAATTTCCCTGAGGGAGAAAAAGTACTTTAGTCCCGTGATGCACACAACATTTTTCCTCCACCTACATTAATTAGCTATTGATAGGAATATATAGAGTGTCCCAAAATTAAAGTGCCAAACTCTGGGAATACATTCTATGGCTCAAAATAAAGAAAAAATCACGATTAATCTTCTTTAAAAAAGCGATTTGTTCACCAGATATCCGCCTTTCTGCATTTTTTACAAAAAAATTTCATCTTCAAATTCTTTTAACCGATCTTTATTAAACTCGGCAAGTATATTCATATAAAAGAAATCAGCTGTAAAATGAATCCAACTTGGTTCAATCTGAAATCTCAACACTAGGAAGTACGGTAGGTAGCTGCTACTTCCCAATTTATAATTTTTGTAACTACAAACTAAACAAAACTGGTGAAATAAAAGAATGATGAATGGACTGACTGGCAAGTTAACTTATATAGTAACAATAAAAGGGAAGCAAATAAGTTGATATTGCTTCCAGTTTTTAAGTAATGATACTGATAATAAAAAAGTTATGAGAAACTAGATTGAGCAATGAAACTTCTATTTCAATTTTTGATTAGGCTAATATGTAGAACTAAAACCTAATAAAAAGAAGAAGATATTCAAGCAATCAACTGAATCATTTCAAATTTACTATAATAGACTTCATTTTAATTAACGTTACATTAGACATGTATAAAAGTAGTGAAAACAATCTTTTAATCTATAAGCTACAAAAATAAAGAAAACAAAAGCATCAATAAAATTTATTTATTTCTAACAGATATCAGGCTACTAGCTTCCAGCAAGTACATACCGTATATTACAAATGTTTAATTGTAAATTCAACTTTCAGAGACAGTTACAATGTTTGAAGGCCTATTTCGTCCACAACACAACAGTAACCGATCGTGAAAACCTGTTCATTAGGACAATTAAAATCCACATAACATAATATTTCGTGTTGATACAACTCATACAACATAATAAAGGCTATCTAATGGAGGATATTTGTTTAAATTTATGTTGAAAAGTCCGGTTTCCAATTGAAAAACTTCAAAACTAACGATTTTACTGACCTCAACTACTATATAAGTTGAGGTTAACTATACTTCCAAACCTCAAAACCAAAAGTCTAATTCAACAAAGACATTCTTTTATCATTGTTCCAGTATAATATGACAGTGGACTATTGATAATTGGTCGAAATTAACACGATAAACACACTAATATAATAATAAACTTAAATTATAACACAAAGATCTCAAAGTACAATAAACCATTGTAGGAACGAATCATTGAATTCGATTCTAATTTTAATAATCGATTCGATAGTCGATATTCGATAGTGATCGAGAATTCTAGCTTTTAAATCATGAAGATTGTTTTTACTTTGGTACTATACTTCCATATGTATACATTTTTACATTTCTATAAATTTATGAATAATATACAAGTATTTAACTTTCTTCCATCATGATCCATTGTTTTATAAATATTCCTTCAAAATATCAGCGTAACCAACCTTTCTTCCAAACTGTGCACTCTATACTGTTTACTGTTCTACAGTTCACGCCTAAGTTCCAAATTTAGACACAAAATATCATAGAGATGCTTCCCATGTTATTTAAATGTGGCTACTTTATTCCCTAGGGAATTTTAATCTTCTTTTTCTCCCGAGGGAGAGAATGAAGCGCTTTAGTATTCGATTCCGGGGAGTGAAATGCGACTTTAGATAGTAGGTGGAGGAAAATATAATTTATATTGTGAGTTCTTCGAACTAAAATAGGAGCACCAACAGTAGAGTTGGAAGACCCCTTTTGTTTGAGGTACCTGTGTTTGGGAAAAATTAATTACACTACAGTGAATCGCCAGCTTTTGCCGTTTACAATGGCAACCCCGTTATGATGGATTGCTCAATATCAATTCTACAAATTGGCCACATAACTTTCAACAATATTTTGTTCAAAATTATGACTTTCCAGTTTAACCTAGTCAATTCAGTCAGTGATGGGTTTGACAAATTTTTCTGAATTTCTCATATGAAGTCTCCATTTCCATTATCAACTTTTTTCCTACTTCTGTTGATAGTTTTTTCACCTTTTCAACCTGATATTGTCTCTCTTAATAAAACTATAACTAAATAACCAAATATAAACTAATAAAATAACTGAATAACTGAACATAAACTAATAAAATAACTGAGTATCAAGTTATAAATCACTAAAACAGTGTGTAAAAGAATTATCGTAAGTGGCAAAATGATATGTGTACAAATGATAGACAGGCAACGTGAAGATACGGTGCAACTGACAGTGACTGAAGCCGAAGAGCGGGGGTGGGAGCAAGAAAAAGATGACTACCTGTCCTTGTCACCACCCGCGCATGCGCATTGGGTCTAGTTTCGGTTTTTTATGAGACACTTTGTGTTTCACGGCTAATAGCTCCCATATAACCCAATGCCCCACGACTGTTCTCGAACACTTTGATGCCCAGTTTATGTGTCCCGCTCGGGAGACAGGCGAGACACATTTTCTGTCGCCGAGAACCGTTTCTGATGGCTAATAGGGTTCCATCTAACTCAATGCTTTTTGGCTCCCGAACACAAAGTCGCCCGACAAAGTGCCCCATGGTTAATAGGGGCCTTAGGATTGGCTCCACCCCCAAGATGTTCTTCAATGCTGAATAATTCCATTGATTTTCAAAAACATAAACCCAGCGAATAAAATTGTTCTCAAGTCAATTTGACTCTCTTAACAGTCATTAGAAGTTCTCTGTTAAGTTATTCTCTAGTTGCAAGAAAATATTGTTTGGTTCAATTGGGCTGACAGAGAAAATACAGTATAATTTTATAGACAGAGAAGCCTTATTTGAGTAATTTATTGAGTAGTTGGGATTTTGAGTATTGAGATGTATACTGCATTGAAAGTTCACCCGAGATGGCAACAGCACCAGAACAGCACATCATCGTTCCATCGAATAGAAACGAAGTTTACGAAGAAGACAAAGAAGTGATGGCGAGGGTGCAGGGAATAATTGATGGAAAAAACTGAGAGCGGAGAAAGAAGGAGAATAACAGAGGTCCGTGAAGTTGGCCCTCCCCCCCCCCCCCATGAAAGCACTAACGATGAGAGTGGTATGGATGGTTAGAGCTTCGTTAGTGCCGGATAGTGCTTTTTGTCCCATCGTAGGTGCTCTAATGGTTCAGGAGTTATGATCGAAAAACCGTGGGGGGGGGGCTGACTTCACGTGAAGTTAGCCCCCCCCACTCATATCTCGACTCCCAGATGTGATGCAAGGTTTCAAGTGGTGTCATTCGCTAGTGCTTCGTTAGTGCTGAATAGTGCTTTTTGTCCCATCGTAGGTGCTTTAATGGTTCAGGAGTTATGATCGAAAAACTGTGGGGGGGGCTAACTTCACATGTGAAGTTAGACCCCCCCCCACTCTTAGCTCAACTCCCAGATGTGATACAAGGTTCAAAATGGTGTCATCGGGCGTCGGGTGTCATCATACGGCGTCAGTCGGGGTTACTTTGCTCCACTTTATTGACTAGAAAAATACATTTATATTTCTAAGATGATAAACGTTTTAAAAATCATCAAATTTTATTTTCTGTACAAAGTTAAATGATTTATTTGATAGTTAAGATGAAATAATAGGGGTTTTCAAGTTTATCTATGCCAATATAAATAAATTTTTCTTGGAGCAAAGTCTACCAATGGGACATGTATACTTTGCTCCATGACTTGAATCACATGAAAAATATACAGAGAATGAAGATATTGGGAAAAGTAAGACCATGACTGGGTATGGAATGATTCAAAATAAGTTATTTATAATAATTACATATTTATTTATAATAATTATAGTTTACATAGATTGGATGAATAGAAATAAAAATATTTTTTTCAAATCTAAGAATAAGTCAATAAAGAAATGTTGCTGAAAAGAAACCAAATTATGCCAACTCCCAAACACAATTCATTTCTGGAATTGTATAAAATCCTCTTTTGGAAATTTGTTTAGGAGGATTGATTTTACCGAGCACATCATCCCAACTGTATGTATGAATGTCCTCCTGTGTAGGCCACTTCCAGGATTTTATTGAACGTTGCATTGCTGTTATTTTCACATCTTCTCCAATTAATTCAATGATTCTTCCAGGAAAAACTTCTCTCTCATATGTGAATGCAACATACTCTCTTACATCTCTATCAGCTTCTTTTAAATTAAGAAGTCCTTTGAAACTTGTATTCCCCTCTGCATAGGACACAATAATTTCTTCTGTTTTCTTCTCAGCCTCCAAGGCTTCTTCATCCTTCAAAAAATCTTCAATATCTCCCTCTTCATCTTCACTAGACTTTTCTGAGCTTAGTGTTTTATTTCTAATTGAAATGAGCTTCTTCTTTTTTCTTCCAAAGCATTTAGCAGATAGCATTGATCGTTTTATTGGTCCAGGGGTTTCTAAGTCATCTTTAGGTTGTAAGCCTTTTGGTCCAATACTTTTTCCAGCAGGTACTTGCAGTGCTTTGCGTCAAGGTTTCTTAGTTTGAGTGTCAGTCCACTGTTTTTTTTTCTTCAAGGGATTGTAGGAAAGAATCTTCAATCAATCCTTGAGGGTCAGATGTTGTTTGGGGCAATTGTGTCAACACTTCCTCCAGGCTGAGAGGAAAAATTCCACATTTTCTGAATCCAGAAATTAGATTTTCTCTGGAATTAGGCTGTATTGCATCCATCAACTTCTTCAATAGACCTGGAAATTGAGACTTTTCAAGGTTGCCACTTTTTGACTCAGAACCTTCTCTCCATTCTGATAGAATTTTGTGCCAAGCTTTTTTCATAGGAGCAAAAAATGCAACGTCCAGTGGTTGGGTCAAGTGTGTGCTGTTGGGTGGAAGACACACAAATGATATATTGTTGCTAGAGCAAAGCTCCAACACATCACTAGTGATGTGAGATGACAGGTTGTCACCAATTACAACTTTTCTACCTTCCAGTTTTTTTAATTTTGGCAACAGTAGCATTTTAAACCAATCAGTGAACACATCAGAGTCAAACCAACCAGAGATTGTATTGTTATAGCGAGCTCCACATGGGCCATTTTCTGTCCATAAATCCCATAACTTCTGTGAATGGTACACAACATAAGGTGGTAGGAGGTCGCCAGCAGCACTTCCACACATCATCAATGATATGCTGGTTTTGCTGCTGTTACAAATTTGTTCTGGGTATTTGCAGCCTCTTTTGACTATGACTTTCTTCTTACCTGGGTCATCAGTCAAGTTAGATTTGTCATAATTCCATATATTGTCTGCTGGTACATCACCAATAACCTCTTTCAGGTTGCTGATGTATTCCTTCAAGACATCTTTATCTACTGCTGCTCGACTTCTTTTAATGTTGGAAGCCAAACGTGACCCATTCAAGTTTAGATGACGTTCAAGGAATGATAATGCCCATTCTTCACCTGGCACATTATTTTTAAATCTGGATACTCGTTCTGCCTATCTTGTTCAAGTATGCATAGACAATCATTCTCAAATCAAACGTAGTGAGAGGGAAACCAAAGTCACAAAATCCAATCACACATTTTTCAAAGCATTGTTCCTCTTGTTTGGAAAAGATTTGTTGATAACCTGGCTTTCTAACACTTTTTTCACTTGTAATTCTCAATTTGTTGATGATTGTTCATTGTGGTATGTTGTAGATTTCTTCTGCCTGTCTCTGTGTTATCTCCTTGTTTCTTACTGCATTCAAACAATGCTCCAGTTTTTCTTCACTGTAGTCACAGTATCTTCTGAAGCCAGGTTGCCTTTTGTAGACCCGTGGCATCCTGAAACAGAAAAAAACATAAATATTTTTAAAATTTCTTGTTTTAAACCAATTCTACCTCCTGCCTAAACTTATTTAATTACATATTTACTTATAGAAGCCAAAAATCTCATAGCAGGGTATGAGTGAAAAAACCAATTGGGATACTTTGCTGCATGAAAAACGTGGAGCAAAGTATCCCCAAAATAATGAATACTTAACCTCACTTTTTAAAACACTGATATGTAATGGTAAACTTTATATTATCAGTCTTATAAATAGATATGCATGGACACCATTAGTCAAAGATAGCAAAACAACATTACTCACCTCAATATGTGTGATGAGTCGATTTGCAGCAAGCAAATTTCCTCTCAGTAAATTTTATGTAAAACTTGACACAATTCTCACATACTGCCTAAGACACAAAATTGGCGGGAATGTATGAATGAAGCTCAGAAATTGAAGAAAGTATTGCCAACTCTTGATTCAAAATTTACCAACTTGAGAATAAATGCCTGTTGTTTCAATATAATATGAAAAAGATTACCCTGCATGGAGCAAAGTCTACCTGGAAGGAGCAATGTAACCTCAATCGACGTATATATATTTTTGTGGTGCAGGCCCCCATGTGGTGCGGGCCCCTAGGGGGCCCCTAGGCGTGCACCTACTTGGTCTACTGTAATTGGATTGCTGGTGATATTTTTTTCTCTTTGCTATGACTCTGTGAATTGGAGGTCCTGCCTGCCAGCAACACTAGCGGCACCTGGATATTGGAGGTCAACTACAACGAATTTGCATTTCCAGTTTTCAACACACAGTCAGCCTTCACTATACTTTATATTCACTGGTCAAGGGCAGGCCTTGCAACATGAATACATGTGCCCTTGTAGATTTTGTAAATCCAACAGTATATTTCCCTTCTTGAAACTTTGCTCTTTGTTTAGCACACACAAGCCTTTGGATAGGTCTCATCCTGTGGACTCACATTTTATGTTGTGGGAAATTGGGGTAAAACCGGATTCCTAACAAATTAGGGCTTCAAAAAAGCAAAATTATCTAGAATACAGTTAAATCAAGCTGCCACCTACACTGGTGACTAATTGCCATGGTAGCTGGCGGTGTAAATAGGTAGTTGGAGTTGGCTTATATAGCAACTCAAAAAGGTCTGGCTCTTCTCAACCTCACTTGAGAATAGTGTCTTTCATCTAATGTTACCTGCTTGCAAATGACTGATGAATGAAGTCACCTTGACATCTTTAGCATCATCCACTTTGCATGTGTCAAACTAATTAGGATAACCTACTCATGAAGATTGAGCAAACACACTCTGGTATATTTTATGTGTTCATTATTAATACTTTAATCAGGGTAAAGATTATCATAAAAATGCTTGAATGTATCTTCGAATATCAGCATTATTTTGTTCTTCTTGGAGAAAAACTTCAACAGTATGACCACAGCCTAATATGTGATTTTAGACTGCTGTATTGAAATCATGAATGAGGTTTCTATTTCAGTTCATGTTCAGATCATTTTCATCCCTTACTCATATTGTTTTATCATTTTTGGTGATTTTGATCAGCACACAACCGTTTTCTACCCACGCATATTCCATCATTCCACATTATTCCAGCTTACAAGCTTCCAAGAGCTAGAAATTGTTGTGGAAATTAATGTTTGTTTATGAATATTGGGCTCAACTTGAAACTCTTGTCCACCTCCTTTGTTGTCAAATTCACGTTCTTATTTCTCTGATGGTTTGTGAAAGAAGATAGCCACACTTCTAATTCTACTTATCTCATTCTAACCACTATCTAGATGAAACATCAGAGTTTGGTTCAAGGATGAAATACAACATTTCAGATACTGTACTAGGATCATAAATTGATGTAAAATTTTAGAGAGAACTGTAATTTGACAAAAACACTCTTCCAACACTTGAATGGCGGCTGTTGACATCTTCATCCAAGTCTTCAGTTGGAGATTCAACAAGAAGTCTGACAGGGCAGATTTCACCAAAGATATAGAACTATGTTTAGCTTAAAGTAACTGACAGTTAGCCTGAAACTGACAAAATCGGATTTCACAAAACACGTTTAAGGTCATGTGACTATGAAAACTCTGTTTCAAACTTACTCACCGATTTTGGCCAGTCAGCCAACCAAAACTAAGTTTTTAACCGGAAAATATAATAATATTCTTCTTGGCGACACCGTAATATGAAAGAGTGAAGTGTTTATAGGTTAAGTTATTGTTCATTTTAAATTCATATTGAGTTCAATCTGTCATTTATTTAAGTTGATTTAATGTAGTTATGCAGAAAGGAAACAACCCACAAAAATGAAAAAATTGGATTTTTCAATATTTGGGTGGTAAAACTCTTATTTATGTTGTTAAAAATGAAAAAATCACTGGAAACTACTTTAATGGCGATTATGTGGATTGGTTCCATTGTGCAGAACAAATATCCTACTATATGTGTTATTCAGAAAGGAACCAACTGACATAATTGTCATGAAATAGGAAATTTTAGTTCCTTTAAGAGAAAAATCATATAAGGCTAATTTTAGGTATTGGTCGAGATCAGGACGCCTTCTGCTTTTTTTAAAATTCTCCCAAAGCTTCCTGAGAGCAGGAGAATCTCTTCTTATATTTTCAGTAGCACTATTAAATTCTTCAGAAATCTTCAACCACTCTTGTTGTTTCAGTTTACTGGAAAGTGAGTCCATCTTTTTATTTTCTACTACATCAAAATGTTTTTCTACTAATTCAATGAGTAAAAACTTTTCACTTGCCGTGAATGTTGGCTCCCTATGTTTTTTCAATTTATCCATACTGAACTGGAAACCAACAACAACAATCAAAGAACAACAAGCTACAAACAACAAACAACCAAACAAAAATGTTTTGAGGTTAGAAAATTGGTGTTAGACCAGTACACAGCCTCTGCAATTGCTGAAAACTACATTTCCGGAACTTTGGTTCAGATTGTGCTGGTGAAATCCATCTGAGCTTAAAAGTTCCAGTCAACTGAGAACTCCAATTCCAAAAACTTCGTTTTGATTGATTTTGGTGAAATCGACCCTGAGCCATCATGTTTGACTAGCCTTATAGACAAGCGCGATCTTGATTGCAATGGATTTTGTGAACTTCTCTCCTTTCTATTGAGATAGACTCTTGCTTCTTTGTTCTTCCACTCTTCCAACTCTTGAATGGCAGCTTGAATCATTTGCTTCATCCAAGTCGTTGGGAAGATGCAGATTCAATGAAATGTCTGAATATTCTGAGCCATCATGTTTGTTATCACTTATGTTACCAGAGCTTACCATGGATTGACTGTTGCCATGTAAACAGGAATATACATGCTACCATAGCTTACCATGAATTTGCTGTTGAAATGTTAACAGGAATATAAGGAGATGTATCTCAGCAATAGCCTTGGCAAATTATAAATATCCCTTTACTCATCTGGGTCTCTATATATTATTTGCAATGTTGCGTTTTTTGTTGGAAGATTTTCTGTGGGCAAGTATGCTAGCTTCAAAATCAACATCGCAACTAATCCTGCAAACTCCAATTTCTTGGGAACATTGATATTAGGCCGGATCTACTTTGCACTTTTTGTTAACCTGGGAAAGCCTGAGTTTTCAAGGTTTTTCAATTTGAATAATATTTCATATTTTCAATACTACATCAACCCTAACCTAAAATTTGTGATCATTTTCCATTTTTACTTTATAGTTTTTTATATATAGCATGGTTCTATACAGTACCGCTAGGCTTTTATTTAAGCACTTCTTGGTAACTGATGTAGACTTGAATTTTTATGGTTTTGGTTGTTTCAAAGGATTTTAATCATTATTCTGGTTATGAATAAATCAATTTTATTGGCAAATACATTTAAATTACATCAATGTATACAACCTAAAGGTTCATACAGCCTGAAATGTTCATTTTTTTTTTTTTGTATGAAATGTAACAAAGCATTTACTGCAAAGGCCAACATTGCACTTAGTACACTCTGATCTGACCCATAATGTACAGTTTTCATAGGCACACCTCCTTCTTTGACTTGTTGGAGAAATGTAGTGTTTCATTGCATCAAACCTCAAAGCATCTGAGACCCTGGAACCTGTAGAACTGCATGGTGATGAGATAGGATGCCCACCTGTCTGTGGAGGTTTCTTATACAGTTCAAGGTATGTCTGAGCTATTTCTCTCCGGAACTGAAGCTGTCTCATATCATTCCCAGCCTTTTTATATGTTAGCCAAGCATTGTGAATAGTGGCATCAATCAGCCAAGTGAATATGGGCCACCACCATTTCTTTCCTCGAACTCCAATGCAATAAAGGGAGAGATTCTCATCCATTCTATCAGTGCCACCCATGTACTTGTTATATTCTCCAATGAGATGAGGGCAAGGTACATTTCTTTTCTTTTTTTCTTCTTGACAGTATCGTTGGACATTTTGTCTAGGGTTGATACCATAGCAAGTTGAAGCCATAGTGACTACAGCATTATCCACCCAACAAGCAACTAAAATACTTTCTTCTTCACTCTTAGCAAACTCAAGTGTTTCGCTTTTTTCTCTTCAAGTCTTTGGATGAGGGAATTGCACAATCTTTAGGTAGTCGATTTTCTCTTACAGTCCCTGTTGCCTCATAGCCTCTTTCCTTCAAATGAGATAACAAATTGAAACTTGTAAATAGGTTATCAAAATAGAACCTTAGTGGAAGACATTTCACATTATCAGGCAACTTGTCTATCATCATCACCAAAGGGGACGCTGCTTTTCCAAAGTCAGCTTCATACTGAGTGTTTGCTGACATTTGTTTGCCTTGATATATATCAAAAGATACTAGATAGCCATCTACAGTGTTCACACACCAAGCTTTATAGCCAAACCTGATGGGCTTTCCCCATATGAATTGTTTACAGGAGTGCTTTCCATAGTATGGTATCATACTCTCATCAAAATCTAAATGTTTTTCAGGCCTAAATTGCTCATGAAACTTTTCTTGCAGTAGATTCATAAAGGGCCTAAGCTTCCACATTTCGTCCTGAAGATTTGGAAAGTTGTTGTCAGCTAAATGCAAATATTTCATGATTTGAATAAATCTGTCTCTTCTCATTGAATTGTAAACAAGATTATTTCTAACATCAGCACCATTTTCCCAGTAATATCTTTTCCCAGGGAGGGTATTATAACCAGTCACAATTAGTATACCAATAAACACTTTGATTTCTTCTGGACTCAAAAGTGGTTCTGGCTCATTTTTGAACAAGGCATATTTTGTTGACTCAAGTATTATTGTTTCAATAATCTGTTCATTGAAGAATAATTCAAATGCTTCAACTGGGTTGAGGGTACGAAAAGCAGTATAGTCACTATTTGGGAAAAGCACATTTTCAGCAGTTAAATCATGTTTTACCCAAGTACATGGATTTCTTGATTTCTTTTTTATACTATTTTTTCACACTTTTTCTTTTTTGGTGGTGCATTTTCAGGAATGTCATCTCCCTCCTCTTCATTATTTTCCTGCAAATTACTTACAGAAGGATCCACATTCTCATTTCGAGAGAATATTTCAGCCCCAGATCTAAGTTGTCGTCCACTCAAGTTGTCAACAAGTCCGCTTTCATCTTCTTCAGCAGAGTCTTCATCCGTCAAAACTACAGCTTCAGGTGGTTCAATGAAGATTCCATCAAAATTTATATCTCCATCTTCTTCCAGAATGAGAAGAGCCTCCTCCAATGTGATATCTCTGCAAATAAAATATCATATATATAATATATAAAAGTGTCTGTTTCATATAATATATACATCATACATATTATCATGTTTGTGTTAGCTGGAGACATTTTTTGAGTTAGCTCTGTGTTGATTTCATTCTCAAATATAACTATATAAATGCACCACTAAGTCAGCACTAACTAGAAAAACATCTCCAATTATTATGACTGGAAATCTACATGAACATATTATATGATTGTGGTATACATAGGTACTCAAAATCATCAGCTCTAAATAGTTCTGAAATAGCCTACATAAATCTCTTTGTTCATACTTCTAAAATTATTTGTAGTCTCATCTATCATTTTGCATAAATATTATATCATCATCTTAGTTCAAATAATATAATATTATACATTTTACATTATATATATTATGAAATATTCGCCTGAATATTTGTGTATTCAAATAATAGCATTAAACACCAAATGATATGGTAAGAGCCTAGTGGTACCAAGCGGTACCACAAAAACAATAATTGAGGTTATGTTAGTTTTGATTTATGTAATATCACTAATTACAGTTTAACACAAGCACAATATACCTAGTAGTAAGGTCAATGAGTAATTCCCTAATTTATTACTATACTGTTGTATATTATAGTACTTACTTGAAAACACAATCCATCTCCATCAGAGAAATATCACATAGCCAAGACAAATAGTATCAATGTCAAACAAACTGTATCTGATCAGCTGGAAAGTATAGCCAGCTGTTGGGTACAGTATTGCCAACTGCTCCATCAACCTAAAACTGAATTTAGTTATGCCTTATGGATCAGAGAAATTGTTTTAGCATGGCATGTATTACGGTACCATACAGTACCGCTAGGATAACCTGGGTTCCTATACACTAATATTTATATGTCAAATTATGAACAACTTCAACCCTGAACTTCCTACATTATTCAAAGTCTCTCTTTTTGTACTGACAAGAAAATACAAGTTCTTCCATAATGTTGCATCACTTCGATTTCTCTTTGTTCAATAAAAAAGTGAGTCAGAGCATGACTTACCTTCCTGTTCTGCAATTTATGTTGTATTTTTCAGGTACCCTGCTTTTAGGTTGGAGAATGGCTGTTAGAGCTAGAGCACGGTACTTATAAGTTTCTTTGCTTGTACCAGTTACTGCCAAGGATATGGCTGTTTTGAAAAGGTTGTTTTCTGTGAGGTTGATGAAATTCCGTAAAGCTTCAATTTGAATGTAGCCATGTTCAATCGTGGTTGCAGTTGAATCAAATCCACAAGTGTTTCTCACACCATCTTTCCTTAAGGTGACCCGGAAAGCCCTATACACCATATGTTAATTCAACAAACTTGTGGAACACTTTTCTCAAAAACTATTTCAGTTACAGTGTGGAGATTTCTAGCATGTATCATTCACATCTTTATCCCCTTTTTAACAGGAGGAATTCTCATTTTGTTCATTTGTTTGAAAAATATATATTTTTTTTAAATACCATTTTTTTATCAAAATCTTTGGTAGAAAAGCCCTTGTAAAATAGTTCAAATTTGTCATAGGGCGAAATCCCTGTGTTGAAGGGTGTGTAATATACTGATAAACATTTGGTTAGGATTTAAACACCATATCCCTGATAGTTTCTGAGAAAAGTGATCCACAAGTTTCAAAAACACAATTTTTGGCAAATTGCGTACAAAGTTTTAGAAAAGTATAATTGTTGAAAAGTTTTCCTTCTACTCACATATCTTGTCTAAAACATGCCAGGGCCATAAGATGGATTGTCTGGGTCCTCTTCCTGGTCTTCCAATCTCCTTTTACCTTGCCTCTTTGCCTGCCTTTCCTTTTCTTCAGTTCTGCTGTGGTTTGCTCTGCATTCTGTAGTCTTCCCATATCCAATGCCTTCATTGCTGCAACAGTATTTCTCCCAACTTCCATACCCAAGCGCTTCAGGACTTTGCACTTTGTTATTTGTCCCATGTTGAATGTTAACACTGTCTCATCAACCCAAAAATGCAAAGTTTTTATCCCTACAAATCCCGTTTTAGGTAGACCCAAATAACACTATTCACACTTTCATTAGAGTTCTAATCCCTGGGTTTTCCTATGCAGACATTTCTTGAGGAGCTCAGTTTCTGACAAACTTTTAAAAACTGGCCTAATGAATTCCAAAGATTCCAGGAAGATTTGGTACCAACCTCCTTGTTCCTGATCTGGATCTACTGTTTTCTCTGGAGTTGTTAGCTCCCCTGGAGTTGCTACCATCCCTTGAAGTTCCACCTCCCCTGGTATTGCTACCACCCCTGGACCTTCTTCTCCCCCTTGGTCTCCCACGAGTTGACACTTGAAACTCAAGAAAACTCTTCCTGAAGAAAATTGATCCACCTCTAAAATTGTGTGATCTTGACATTTTTTTAGTTTGATCACCTTCTCCACAGTGGATGGCAATACAACAACCAAAAAAAAGCATCCTCTGTCAGGATTCTCGCAGAACATTAAATGTTCTGTAAATTTTTTTTGCAGCTCATTAGGTAGGTCATGGATTTTGGCCTCAACTTGATCATGATCATGACTTTCTGCTTCACATGAATAAAATCCCTGCTTTACAAATGAAGGGCTCAGAGAAATAATGCACATAGTCACAAAAAGTATTTTTTTCAGGAGAACGTAATAGCATCATACATATGTTGTGGAAATTTACTTCTGCCATTATCAGCATGCTTCATCCTCTTATCCATTTGAGGCATTCCTGTAGTTGCCAAAGCATGTTTAATTATGTGTAGGCGATGGGCAGTTACTTCAAAGAGAGACATGAATACTCCAAAACAAACATGTACTTCATCAACTTTACCATTCCTTACAACACTAATCAAGCCAGCCATAAACGAATTCTGTGCATCTCTACTTCCTAAACCATTGAATTATTTTATAAGTAACTGTTTCACTGTTGAATCAACTACTTCAAAGCATTTTAATCTCTTACATCTGCAGTCAGGTCCTATTTCATATGTTGTATTTCTAAGCCTTCTGTCAGCATTCTGAACAGAACCAAACTTTTATCGCTTTTTCAAAGAACATCCACTTCTTGCATGAGTTCCTTCATCTCACTCACGTTTTCAACAAACAAAATGGAAACAAAACATGAATAACCTTTCAAAAAATGTTTAACAGTTTTGTCTACCAAGCACCAACACTCTAATAAAGTCTTAACATATTAGGTGATTACTGTTCCAATGTATCAGACATAACAGCAGACACCAACTACTATAACCTTGTGAACAGCTGAGTGGACCTTGTCCATTATTACATGTGAAGCCATGGACTTTGTATGCTATTTCTCCTTTTGCTTATATCTAGGACTATGTTCAATATATCTCTGAATGATTTTGTATGGGAATATTACATTATGATATCCAACTGTTGCAATGAAAATCTCAATTTTGAAAATTTTGGACTATGTGCGGTTTTTTTCTGAGCCTTCAAATTGTACTTCTATATTAAAATTGTTGCCATTCAAATGAAGTGGTGAAGCCACTCCATCTACTGCCAGCAATGGCTCATTGTTGATTGTGGGTGAGATTAACCCTAGATCTGTGATAGTTAACATCCTGCTAAACAATAAGATTGTCAATCATATTTTTGAGGGGTAGTTCACATCAAAATTGTGCTGCATGTATGAGCAAGCTGTGACAAAAATGCCTCCCACAATTCCCTTGACAGTGGGAATTCCAGTGAAGTCTCCTGCTGTCTTAGAGAAGCTTCCAGATCAAGCTGGACTTTTCTGATGAAACTTCTAGGAACTCTTCCCTGATTAGGAGCATCCTCAATTTCTCAAATGTTCATAGTGAAATTACTGGTTGATTTCTGGTGACTTCTGAAGATGAGAAAAACATAATATAATAAACTATAAAAACAATGTTATGTGACAGTGTAGGAAAGGGGACCTAAAGTTGGTCAAGACATATTGTGAGTTTCATGCATAGCTCCATAGAGGATAATGAAATTCTGAACATTTTGATGGATAATAAGATATTATTGAGATTAAAATAACATACATCACATACTGTTCAACATGAATCTTAAAAAATGTATTTTTTGAGAAATTAATGTTTGAAGTTATTGAAATTTTGATCAGCTCAAATAGTACTGAACAGATTTAAGAGATGGTTTTACTTCTAAAAAATGCAGAATTTCCCACTCGAAATCAAATAAGTACATATATTTCTGAAATAAGTGTGATTCATTCACAAAATAAATTTTTACACAAAGTGCCTCTGGCTTTTTTTGCTCTGGTAGAAGTGCTAGGAGTTGACTTCTCTCTTTGCCTTCTCTTGTTTTCTTCTCCTTCTCCAGTAGCTTCAGCTGTGCGTTTTCTCCTGGAATATCCAGCTGGTTGAGGGCAAATTATATTTTCAGTCCCCTCCCTACAAAAACCCCTGATTTTTTCAAATAAATACACTTTTTCAAGAAAAAGGCCTAGAGGAATAATTTCCTTTGGGAAACCTTCTGGAATTTTTGTATTGATATGGTGTTTGCTAATCTCACCATCAATACACAGTTTAGTGAAAATTTCAGCAGAATCTTTGTTTAACTTGAAGTGGGAGCACTGAGTGATTTTTTTTTATCTGCTGGCACCCTATTGCAGAAAAAAAACTATTGCAAATCATATGTTTTGATGATGACATTGCCTTGTTCTTTACCTACAGAGAGAGCAGAATTCACCTGCAAAGTTCTTGTGCTGCTTTTGACCACTTCTTCCAACTCAATTATAGAGAAGAGACAAAACTTGTATGAAAAGATAAAATAGTACTGAACAGATTTAAGGGGGACTTGCATGGGCCTATACCTGCAATGTTATTTCCCCGATATTTAGGTACACTTATTGTCAAGAAAAAAATATATAAATTTTATTCAACATGGAAATTTTTCATTTTCCCACAATAATTATATTTTTTATAAATCCAGGTGATATTATCACTTTTCTTCAATGCTGATACATAATTGGGTCCTGGTTCTAGTCCAGTTTTCTCCAAAACTAAACACTTTGTAATATTGCCTAAATTGAATGAGCTTGCTGCTTCATATACACCAAATTCCAATGTGTTTCTATGAACAAATACATTTTTTGGTATCCTTATCCACATCAAGCTGTTCAAAGATTCATTTGCATTTTGCGTTCGAGTGGGTTGGACAAATCTTGGCATATTGGTTTTATTGCTCTATCACAACAGGAGGTAGATGAGAGTGCTTGCTGTGATCATAAGCCTGTTTATTAGCTTGTGCTTGTATATATTTGCAACAAGTATCACTTGTTTTTGGACTTGGACCATGAATCGGTTCCTCATTATTAGATGACAAGTGAAAGTACTCTGCCCATATTGCAGTTTTCATATCATGAACACTATTTACATTTCTCCTTATAGCTAATCTGTAATACAATTGAATCTCATTGATCATAGATTCTGTCAATTGTCCTTGGCCCCCATCAACGAATTTTTCTTTTTTTTTAGTTTTATCGGTCTTGAATGTAGCAACATGAATGTAATTGGTCTGGTTTCCTTCACCGATTGTGAAACACCGGACTTGTCTCTGTCTTCCTTCCTCAATCTCCTGCTTCCAGGGCCAACTGTGAAAATCATATCTGAGCAGAACCCTATGCAGTAACATCCAATATTTGGGTCAGCAAAGTTGGGCACACTGTTTTGAACTTGGCAAATAGTGCAGCCAAATCGAAAGCTGCACTGCTATGCTTTTTGAGGAATGCACTAGGACTCTTTGAGTCCACCGTGAACATCCTTCCAAGCAGATGATTCACCCAACTCTGCGGCATTTTCTTACTAACTTGCTTTTGCTTGACAATGTCAGTATCAACAGCTGCCCTAGGAGCAGATGTCTCAGGCATTCTAGCAGTTCTCTAAACAGCTAGACCAGTAATCTGAACTGCATGGCTGGATAACATTCAAATGGTTTCCAGTAATATTACTGTACAATCTTAGACAAATGGCAATCATGTCAACTGCTGGCCTTGATGCTGACAATGCCAATGAAACTATACCAACTAGTTCACTGAAACCTTTGTTAGTGTTTGAAACACTTATGTTGTTGAGTTCCACTTCCTTCTCAGCCCCTAAAAGGGCTGATTGGTAGTTATCAAAGTTCTTTTTGATAACTGTTGGATAGGTCACACCATAATCACAGCCTACCAAATCAACTTTGAACTTCTGGCTTAAGGTTGTCCTTATGCTAACCACAACTTAAGAATTGTGTAGCTGATGATATATACAATAGTTTTATTGTAAATATCAACAGTGAATAGAGTTGTGATGGCTTGTGCAAAGTGGCTACCTTTAATTATCCAAATTATGAGATGAAATTGATAAACCTCGAAGTGATAAATTATATTTATGAATCAATTCTGGCTTCACTGCCCGTGCCCCATTCTTACTCTTCATCAATTTGTCTTCAGCATGGTAGCCAGCTGTCAGAAGGTAAACTGGATTGCACGTTTTCTTTTGCTTGTATCCAACTAAAATCACTGGTACACTCCAGTATAATATATACTATCCTGCACTCCTAATTTATAGTTCACAACCGACTCTGAAATTTCTCAAGAATTCTTATTTATTTGAGCAAAGTTCTTATTTTATTGTGCCTGTAACAAAAGTATTGCGGCTATAGAGATGTCAAGTGAGTGGCAATTTTATATAATAATTATCAATTTATAAATGGTAGCCTTTGTCCAACACATTTGATCTTGTAAAGAAATCCATCACCACCTTCTGTGTGAATGGCCATTCTACTCACAACATAAAGTCCTTTCCATTAGAAGTCATTATCTTTGTCAGAATCAGTTGTAATATTATTGTCTATGTCACTTCCACTACCGTATATTGTAGTCATCTTCATCATCTTCCAATGGATCACTCATCTCAAAAAATGCTGCTATCTTCCTTGGAGAAAGATTTTTGTTCATCTTGAGCTAGAAAAATATCTATAATATTGCTAAACAATAAATAAAAGATGCTGTTCTTTAATTATTGTTTTGTGATATAAATTTTATCTGCAAGACAAACCTAACCTAACATCTGTAAAAATTATGCTAGTATAATAACTAACATTTGAAGACATGAGTGGATGAAGGTGTTATGTTACAAATCATACTTTTTGAGAAAATCGAGTTCAAAGTTTTTTTATGGCTACTTTTTCATGGTTATTACAATACTCCTATAATTTTGATATTATGTTATCACTTACAAATAAATTTTTTTGACATGATTTTCCAATTTTTTTATCCATTGCATATATGTTTTTTTTCATAAAAATGTGTACATAACACCTTCATTCATGAAAGGTTTGTAAAAAAACTGAACTATTTGAAAAGTGAAAAAGGTGTTTATTATGTCAAAAATTATATTCACACACTGTTTATAATGAAATAAAATGTTTTTTGCCTTTCAATCCCAAAGTCTCTGTGTTCTAGGACTTGCTTCTGGGTAATTTTGTTCAAAATTTTAGAATTTGGTAATATTTTCAATGAAAAGTGAAAAAAAAGATGAGAATAAAGTTAAGGATAAAATAAGTTGAAAACTTTATCTCAGACAGTGGTTAATTACCATTTAAACATTTTCTTCCATTATAAAGATCTCTACAAAGAGTCGTAATGATCAAGGAAGAGAGATCTTCATAATAAAAGAAAATGTTTGAATGGTGATCAACTACTGTCTCAGATAGAGTTTTTATTGAAAGTTTTCAGTAATCTCCTCATAGAAGTACCGGTACTCAGGCCTCACAAACTTAATCTGTTCTTGGAGATTTCTTCTTTTCTCTTCTGAAATTGTTCCATACTTCTCACGAATTCTCTGGATATGAATGTCTTCAGCAGCAGGTGGTACAGAGTTTTTCTTTTTAAGTAGATTGACTTCTATAAATGGTGTTGCTTCATCGTATGACTCTTTGTAGAGATAAGAACCGAATTTATTGACCCTTACCCATTTTATACCATCCCGGAATCTGATCTTTTTATTCAATGAGTCTTTCTTCCTGTTCAGTATATGAAGCTTTTCTGGCAGCTCCTCGAGTTTTTTGAAATGGTTTGTCATGTCAATTACCTGATTAATTTTAGATGCTGAAGAAATTATTTCTCTATATTTTTCTGGCACATAAATAACTTCATGTTTTTGCAATTTTTTTTCAATTCTTCCAAAGTCACGATCAGAATCAAGGTAACTATGAACAACTTCAGGAAATTTATGGTCTATGCAGTCAAAGTATCCTTTCAGCACAAGGTACTGATAGAGGCAAATCATAGTGAAATTCTTGTTTTGGCCAGCGCATGAATCTGACCAGATGATTAAATGCTTTTTGTCTGTTATACTCTCATCTACTTCAATATACCTCAAAAGGGAGCTGTAAATTTCTGAGCTTCCTCTGTTCGCGATATCTTCTGTCCAAGTACAGAAACATGCTCTTTCTGAGCTGTTATCAATGATGTGTATGCCAAAATTATAAAACCACATCTGCCGCAAATAGAAGGCATTTGATGTAGATAGCTTGGGAAGGGGCATTGTTTGTTGCAAATCAATAGTTAAAAATACAATATTCTTATCAGACTTTGCTCTATTTCTATTGTATCTCATTGCTTCAAATGCACTTTTCACGTTTTCTTTGTGTTCCTGGTTGTCTTCACCAGCATCACAGGTTGCACAAGTATCACTCCTAGGGGATCCAAAAGATAAATTAAATTCTGTGACAAATACTTTGTTGTAAGAACTCTTTTTTATCTTGAATTTGTCTTGTAGATTAGCTTGATTACACTCTTCAATGTATAGCTCATACATCTTACTTAAATTCAGTAAGGGAGACAGATATGTTTTATGTGGGTTTTTGTTTCTGGAATAGTGAGATTCTTCTACTGGAAATCTGTTTATATGTTCCACGATGTGCTGTTTGGTACAATCATCCATCCGGTGAGGTCTGTTCATATGCTTTCCTCTGCAATCAGGTGGAGGAGCTGATACACCACTCTGAACACGACTTTTCATTATATCAATTTTTTTCCACCCTACTTGATACAATGAACATAGAGCTTCTTTGCATACTTGTTCTGCTTCACCCTGTTTGTTCACAGTATAAATAAAGGTTGCTGTTTTATGCTTCTTTGCATCCTTACGCTCTCGTGAGACAGCCTTTTTTGTTATACTTTTGAATAACAGTGCATTTTTGGCGTTCACATCAAGTTTATAGAACTCTTCAAGAAACTTAACTCTGTCTTGTAAATTGAAACGGGAACTACACTTGAGTCTACATTTTTCACGACACAGAACACCATCATTTGGTTTCTTTTCAGGAACTTTTATATTCTTGTAAGATACATATTCAGCACCTCTTTGTCTTGCCAAAGCAGAAGCCTTTCTTTTCCATGTATTTGGATCACATTTACGTTTCTTAGATATGTTATGATTATCAGATTTCTTTCAATATAATTAATTTTTAACTAAATTAAATTCTATTTTGAAAATTAATTCAAGTTGTTTTGGTAGCTTTCTCAAGCAAGATTAGATATCAAAGTCTTCTCTAGCGTATAAAGCCTTCTCTAATGTATAACTATTTTTATTGAAAATATAGTCTGTTATGAATTGTCAGACAGAGACAGAAGCTTTTTCATCCCATTCTAATTATCGATTGTGAATTATTAGTCGGACAGACGATTCATTCTGCTTCTAGTCCTGGTCACGTCAACATCTTTCTTGTTGCATTGTTGCAAAAGTCTCTTTAAATTTGAATTTCCTTTCAGGATGTAATTCCCTTAGTTTTATTTGGTAAAATGTAAATAGTTGAAATTTAAATCTTATTTTAGTAGTCGAGTTTTCCTTTTTTCAAATGATATTATAAGAGACCTTAGCAGTTTATTTTATTTTTGGAAATGTGCAAATCTGCTTCAAAAGGTAACTCAATTTCACTACTTTTATTATTTGCTTGGTAAAATCTCAATGATTATTCTTGAATTATTTATACAGTTTCTTTTGAGATCAGAAATTCATATTTGGTATTTTATGAATGATGTAAACTAAACTTTGGAGTATTGAAACTTACGGTATCTATTACCTGATTTTTAATAAGTAAAGCTATTGTTCCAGTTATTTGAAGATTTGTATTAACTTAAATTTCTTACAAGTATTAATAACGTTTTGATAGTATTCTGTATTGTTTGTTATTCTATTGTATTTGACAGGATAGGTGAATTAAGAATAGAGTAATATCCTAGTTCATATTTTTTCCTAACAGTGGTCCTTGAAATTGGTTCCTTGAAATTGGTTCCTTGAGATTGGTTCCTTGAAATTGGATTCTTGAAATTGGATCATTGACGTGATTTCGGATGTTTTCATCTTTGTGGAGAAATTGTTGGACACAACGGTCCATCATCACGTGGTCATCCAAATTACATCTTCATGGGGAAGGTGCACCCCCGGGTCTTTCAATCAAATTCATCGTATCATCGCAAACTGGTATAAATAAATATTAAAAAGTGTTGGGCCCACACTAGCTACGTACAAGGTATTTTCTGAATATATTTTTGTAAAGATTTTTATTTGATTTTGTTTTAATACATGAATCTCGACTACTAATTATGGATTTCATTGTTTTCCTCCTGCTCCTTTTTAATTAGATGAGAGTTCAAAATTAATTCATTACTTTAAAATTTAACTTTCCTTTCTTTTCTTGAGCAAACCTCCGGTGTGTTTCAAAATGTCTCTTTTTATCTTTTCGTTTCACACAAAGTGTTTCACTGCGCCACTCTGCTCTACTGGGAGAACCGCACCTTCCCCAACCTGGCCCTCAGCGGCCTCCCGAGCCTCAATCTGAGCCCTGATGTTGTCCAGGTACTGACGAGCGACTCTGAGCCTGTTTGGCTCGAAACTCAAGCTGTGAGCCGTCCCTTGTGCTGAGTAGACTCTGAACGACATATTGAGGTCGTTGGTGAGCGTGACGATACCCATCGCGTTGTCCAGCATCTGCACAGGGATATCCGGGTGCAGATAGATCCTCTCGACAATAGGCGGCACCTCCCACAGATGACGGATCAAATCCTTCACAATCACAGCCCTGTCCACCTCCCCCTCTGCATCGTAGGATATATTGCCATTCGTTGCATGCATAAACTGGTTATGCGCCTTTGCAACAACTGCAAGGTAGCCTCCGATGTTCTTGTTTGTAATGTAGGACCTTAGCAGAGTAACTGCCTCGGTCCTGGGGATGGTCGTGCCACCGTACTTCTCGCAAAGTAATTTCTCCAACACCTCCTTGTGCTCATCCTCCCTCAGCCGCGCAGAAATAACACAATATATACAAGTCTTTGACCTCATGCAGCCCAGGGCGAGGTACTCATTTCCAGCCATCAAATAGCATGTCCGTCAAACCTCATTGTCTCTTACCTTTGCCTTGGGCAACTCTCCCGCATCGTCCAGGTCCTCATATTCCCTACAATCCTCCTCGGCCGGCGGTTGGTCCTTGAACAACCCACTCGCATGCACGTTAATAGTATCCACTAGCGCGACCTTTACCTTAGCAGCATACTCATTGCTGCACCTCTGAAGGCCCATAGCCTTTTTGTCCCAGCCTTTCGTCTTTGGCCTCACAGCAGCACCGTCCTGTACCATAAACAGCTTCTTATACTGCCTAGCTACAGCAGCTGCCCAAGCCGGCTGCAAGTGGGACGCTTCCATGAACAACCTGAGACGTCGTCCGTCGCCGTCTAGCGAAGCAGCAAACCTCCTCACTCTGACCTCCATAGGGACAACTCTCTTGACCTTCACTGCACCCGGCGCCGTCCCCTTGTCCCCCTTGCTTGCCACATTCTTCGACGTGATGATCCTGTTGCCAGGCGCTCTATCCTTGTTCTTGTAATCCTGCGCTGCCACCTTGTCGACCATCCATCCGTTACTACTATTAAGGGGTACAGGAAAGAACCCAACTAGCTGTGACCTATACTGGACCAGTAACGGGTCATACTCCTGATCCGCGTCAATGGTCTGGAATGTCTTTACCCTAGCATCGTCTAGGTCTCCATCGAGGTAATCCGCTACCTCCTCATCAACACCCCTCTTCTCGTCGACCACAGACTGCGGCACTATCATTGGTAGCACAGACGACGCCGAAGGCATCTGTGAGCAACTGACAGCCATCCCCAACACATTGTCTCTTGAAGTGGCAGCCTGCACCGCCAATGCCTGCCCCGCAAAAAATCTCGCAAACGCATTGGGGGGCGCCACTCTCTTTACGACGGGCGCTACCTTTTTAGTCCCTTTGGCTCTCTCCCTTGCCTCTCTCTGCTTCTCAGCTGCTGCAAAAATGGAGCAAGGAAACCCGCCAACGATGGGCCAATGATCAGCGTGCTGTCTCGCCCTCGCCACGTTCTTCCGTCGTATCAGATCGTGCATCCTTGCAAAGCTCTCATCATTCAATCCGGCCAATGTGTTCTCTACCGTCATCCAAAAAACACCTTTGTCGAGCTCGTCATCATCGGGGAATTTGTCAAGCAGAGTGGCGCAGTGAAACGCTTTGTGTGAAACAAAAAGATAAAAAGAGACATTTTGAAACACACCAAAGGTTTGCTCAAGAAAAGAAAGGAAAGTAAAATTTTAAAGTAATGAATTAATTTTGAACTCTCATCTAATTGGAAAGTAGCAGGAGGAAAACAATGAAATCAATAATTAGTGGTTGAGATTCATGTATTAAAACAAAATCAAATAAAAATCTTTACAAAAATATATTCAGAAAATACCTTGTACCTTGTACCTAGTGTGGGCCCAACACTTTTTAATATTTATTTATACCAGTTTGCAATGATACGATGAATTTGATTGAAAGACCTGGGGGTGCACCTTCCCCATGAAGATGTAATTTGGATGACCACGTGATGATGGACCGTTGTGTCCAACAAACTCTCCACAAAGATGAAAACATCCGAAATCACGTCAATGATCCAATTTCAAGAATCCAATTTCAAGGAACCAATTTCAAGGACCGCTGTTAGGAAAAAATATGAACTAGGATATTACTCTATTCTTAATTCACCTATCCTGTCAAATACAATAGAATAACAAACAATACAGAATACTATCAAAACGTTATTAATACTTGTAAGAAATTTAAGTTAATACAAATCTTCAAATAACTGGAACAATAGCTTTACTTATTAAAAATCAGGTAATAGATACCGTAAGTTTCAATACTCCAAAGTTTAGTTTACATCATTCATAAAATACCAAATATGAATTTCTGATCTCAAAAGAAACTGTATAAATAATTCAAGAATAATCATTGAGATTTTACCAAGCAAATAATAAAAGTAGTGAAATTGAGTTACCTTTTGAAGCGGATTTGCACATTTCCAAAAATAAAATAAACTGCTAAGGTCTCTTATAATATCATTTGAAAAAAGGAAAACTCGACTACTAAAATAAAATTTAAATTTCAACTATTTACATTTTACCAAATAAAACTAAGGGAATTACATCCTGAAAGGAAATTCAAATTTAAAGAGACTTTTGCAACAATGCAACAAGAAAGATGTTGACGAGACCAGGACTAGAAGCAGAATGAATCGTCTGTCCGACTAATAATTCACAATCGATAATTAGAATGGGATGAAAAAGCTTCTGTCTCTGTCTGACAATTCATAACAGACTATATTTTCAATAAAAATAGTTATACATTAGAGAAGGCTTTATACGCTAGAGAAGACTTTGATATCTAATCTTGCTCGAGAAAGCTACCAAAACAACTTGAATTAATTTTCAAAATAGAATTTAATTTAGTTGAAAATTAATTATATTGAAAGAAATCTGATAATCATAACATACTCCCCCTCTTTACTGAGTGAAACGATATGTGATTACTAAAGAAACGAATCAAGATAAAAAAAATATATATATATACATATACCATGAAACTACTTAATAACACCACCTCGTATTATCATTTCATAACTATGTCAACTATTTCGCATAATAAACTCACAATTATGCATACAAGTACTCAATATCAAACAAAACTAAAACTTGTAAACCCTACTCATAACTTTTGCTAATTTGAGAAGAAGTCCAAAATTGCAGTTTCAGAAATTCAATCAATTATTGTTGTCAACAATGAAGTTAGTCCATTGAATACCAAAGATAGAGAAAAGAAAAAAATTATCCATCAATCATGAATATAAGATTGATAGTGCATCCAATCATGGAAGGAGTGGCCATCTCCCATCACAATCAGAAACCATTAACATAAAATTAAAAAAAAGTCATATCGTACACTTATCCCATGCGTCCATGATCAAGGTGTACAATACGAATTGAACTTTAAAGAAAGACAATATTAATTAACGAAAATGACTACAATACCTCAAGGTTGACTACAATAAATTGATATTTCAAAATTATTCTCATCTTTTTTTTTTAAGATAAAACCCTATTCACTTTTTATACTAGTACTTTTACCTTAGTACCTTTGTACTTAGTTTGATACAATTATATAGATCTTAGTTAGATAAACATACCTTGAATATATAATTCTTAAAGACTAGCATTCTATGTACATATTAATCATTCATCACTTATTACTAATCTTAAGAACCAATATTCTCATAGCCTACAATACCTTTTTTTTACAATTTTCAATGCATCTAATGAATCATAATACCAATATTTACAAGTTTACATCACCATACCCATTATCTCAAAAAACATTATTTCAAAGAGACAATACACCAGCAAGGGAAACAGTAAAATAGCAAAGACCAACTTTCAAACTGTGGCGCGCTACACAAGGAAAAAAGATGACTGAAAACCGAAACAAAACCACCGATCAACTGACCGATATAAGCAGCAAAACAAATTACGAGGTGTATTCCTATCCATAAGTAAGACAGGATCAAAACTCTACTCAATGCCACAGAGCAAAAGAACTATCTAATTGAATACATCATTCATCATCATCATCATTATCATAATTTACATTATCATCTACATTCCTTGAATAAAATTTCTTCAATTGCAAGACATGTGCTTTTTGAATGAATCTATTGCTCACAGGATCACACAACTTTACAGTTACTTCAGTTAACCAGGACTGAATTTCATAAGGACCTTTCCAACGATAACTGAGCTTTTGGGAAATTTGTTTTGCTTTATTGCTTAATATATGCGTTTTAACCCAAACTAGATCTCCAGTTTGAAAAGGAATTGGATGCCTATTTTTATCGTAGATCTGTTTTGCTTTATTATGAGTTTTCAATAAATGTTCTCTAGCCTTTTTCCAAATCTCAACTGAATCCTCACTACACTTGTCTGGAAGAATCTCACTAATATTCCACATATTTAACAAAGGGTGATTGGGCTTGAAACGATACATTAGTGAGAAAGGAGAGCAATTGATGCTATCATGTTTGGCTAGATTGAAAGCTAGAGGTAACCAACTTAAGCTTTCATCCCAACGATTCTGACTAGTTGCATGGAAAGCAATCAAAGGACTGCGTAAATTTCGGTGCAATCTTTCAGCTTGATTTGAATTTGGGTAAAAAGGGCTTGTGAAACTATGCCTAATACCTAATTGAAAACAGAAATTTTTAAATTTTGTTGAAGTAAAAATTGAGGCATTGTCTGATATGATGTTTTTTGGGGTAGAAAAATTAACAAATATCGATCTCAGAGCCTTTATAACAGATTCAGAAGTAGCTTTTCTAAGAGGAATACACCACGAAAATTTAGAAAATACATCAATACATGTGAAAATATACATATTCCCCTGAGTTGTACGGATTAAAGGACCTACAGTGTCAATATGAAACATTGCTAATGGCTCTTTTTCAATTTTTGAAGATAAAAAACCAAAATTCGTTTTCTGAGCTGGTTTACTCTGACCACAAATCTCACAAGATTTAACTAGATATTGAATACCTTTTCTCATATTGGGCCAGTAGAAATTCTCTGAAATCTTTTCAATCGATTTAGCAATACCTTGATGTGCTCCTAATAGACTTTGATGAAAATAATTGAAAACAAGTGGCACCAAAAGTTTTGGAATAACAATCTTGAGTTTATCATGATTCCTAATTTTAATTACTACAACTCCATTAGAAATACTATACGGGAATTGATCTTCATTATTTGAAATTTTATTTTTTATATTAGAAATGAAAGGATCATTTTCTTGATGACTTTTTATATCTGTAAAAGCAAGTGGAAAATCGGTAATTTTTAAGGTATAAACAGAGAATAATATAAAAACAGAGAAATAATTTATTTATTCATTTATTGAATACAAAGGCTCACAGAAATTCCATTAAAAGCCTTATTTACACAGGTAACTTGAATCAACTTATTGCTATTTTGATAAAAAAGTAATCGTAAACTTGAACATAATAGAAATAATCAGATTGATTACATAATATAAATATAGAGAAAATTATTCAAATTGATAAATATAAATTGAATCGATTGAAAAACTACTCAAGAATAAATACAATATGAATATTTAATATGAAGGGTTTTAAGTAAGTAACTTAATAATAGTTTGAACGAAATAAAAAACCCTGGAGACAAAACAAAATAGAAAAAAAAGACAAGAAAAAAGAGAGAAAACTAGGAGAGTTCCAGTCAGATAACACATAAAACTTGGATCAAAATCGAGCGTTATGATAAATGTAGTAAACATTTTTTCTTATATACATTGAATGGGTTCGAAAAAGGATCAATATGTTCATTTAAGCTGTTGAATAGGCGCAAAGTTCTATAGAGGAATGAATTATAGTGATGACTTGTTCTGACAAAAGGAATACTGAATAATATATTTCTTCTAGGTCTAGCATATGGTACACTGAGGGAAATTAGTCTGATAAAATATGGTAAATGGACGCTATGATTCAAAATATTGTAGAACAATAATAGGGAATTTAATGATCTCCGTGATTGCAAAGACTGAACTTTAAATATGGATCTCAATTCACTAGTTGAAAAATTGAATGGACAAAAGTTATTAAATTTTTTAAAGAAAAGGTGTCTTAAAAATCAATTTTCAATCTTCTCAATTTCGTGACAGTCAACTACGTTTGAAGGACTCCACACCACAGCAGCATACTCAAGTTTACTTCATACAAGTGCGTTAAACAATTTTATACTTGCATTACAACTGGTGAAAGGTTTAGAATTGCAAAGTACAAAACCGAGTAACCTATTAGCACTGCTCAGAACATCATTAAAATGGTTTTTTAAAATCAAGATTTGAGTCCATCAAAACTCCAAGATCTCGAATGCTATTTACAGAGTCCAGATTGATGCCTCCACATGAGTAAGCATAATGATCATAATTCCTCTGTCTTGTGTAAACCATATATTTGGTTTTTGTGATATTCAATTTAAGTTTATTTTTACGACACCATAGATGAACTCTATAAAGATCCTGTTGTAATAGGTCACAATCTTCAACACTTCTTATTGTTTTATATAATTTTACGTCATCAGCAAACACTAAGATCTCAGATCCAATAATGCAATCAGGTAATAATAATCTTTATTGCATGAAATTTGTACATTACAAATTAAGGCAATCGTCAAAGAATACAAGCATATGTTTACACATATAGGTCAGTTATAAATCACAGTCAAAGTTACATAAAAACAATTAGAAATCACTATTATTTGTCCATATATTCCTTAATTGAATAGAAACCACCAGTTATCAAAAATTTTTTAAGTTGAACTCTAAATTGATTCTTATTGGCTTTTAAAGTTTTTATTTGGTTTGGAAGCTTATTATAGAATGTTATGCCCTGATAAAACGGATTTTTCTTTGATATATTCAAATTAACAACGGGCAAATAATAGTTACTAGCCGCTCTTGTAGAATAGTTATGGGTGTTATTGTTGGTTGGTAGAAGATTATTATCAACGGTACAAAGGATAGTCTTATAGATAAACAAACAAGGAAACTTAAGGATACTATTGATTTTAAAATAGTCTTGGCAGGACTGATATCTTGTCAGTTTATTCATGCATCTAATAGGTAGATCATTTATTAAGAGCAGAAACAAAAGAGGCCCAAGATTCGATCCCTGTGGGACCACTGATGTATTTGCATAGTCAGCGGATTTGTAATTATTGAAATCTATGTGTGAAAGTCTATCATACATGTGAGTACGGAAAAATTATCAAATCAGTTGAAAACCCATAAGTAACTAACTTTCTATAATCAATAAATTTGTAAACTAAAACTATTTCATAATTCTACAATACTCTTACTTCAATTTGAGTCTAAGAACCAATCCAAAACCTCTTTTGTACACCACAAAGAAAGTTATGAAGTTATGTTCCCAAAAAGGGATTAAACTGATGAATAATAATTGAATTTATTGTATTGATTGCAGTGTATTGAGCTCATTCTCTGAAAGACCCAGCCTAGACAAACAGCTAATTAAAATTATGAACTTGACTACTATGGTGCTCAAGCTCAACTGATCATCAATAACAGTTATTTGTTTATTTATGGAGTTTCCGTATTGGTAAAAGTTGAATGAATCTGTCAAGAATAGTGAAGTTCAAGAAGAAAAAAATGAATTGTTTTACTCAAATTTTACCCACATTTCTGATGTCACATTCCCTGATGAATATTTTATACAATAAACATCAGATCTCCTTCCATTGTACAAATTTTCACTTGACACCAATGAAGTTCGCAATGACTTCTTAATGGTAAATACAATGAATTTTTATTTTCACCAACTCGGAAGCGTCCTACCAACTGCGTTGGTTTTAACTGCATTAGTGGTTTTCAAATAAACATGATTGTCACTTTTTAAAGATACTGTTACCACTACCCATGTTCAGACTACTACCGTAAGTGGGTGTTACTTTGTGTCACGCGGGGTAACTTTGGGACAGTGGTCTTTTATCTAATTTTTTCAATTACAACCCCATTTACTATTGATAGATACTTCCTACAATATAAAAGTATAAAACATTAAATATTGATATATTCATTACTAACTTAAGTACTATACTCCTAATCACATAGTTTTCATTGGTAAATAAGGCACATGTAATCTTGATATAAAATAACATATATTGGGTAAATATACTTTACTTGAGTGTTCCATTATAGGGTACAAACCCATTGTTGGTCAACAATACATATTTAAGTTACTATTTTCAGGCTACTAAAATATTTACAGGAGCTCTCCTAGGTTGATAGCTTCTCTTGCCACACCTACATAATCTTTAGCATCTTTCAAGTTCTTGCATTTGTTTGATATCTTGATATAATGTACCAATGCACCAACTATCAGAGCTAAAATACACGTCAACCCTATAAATGCCATAGTGATCAGATCTACTTTCCCTGGTGAGGGTAAATACGCACTCCGGTAATATTCTATACTCTTCTCTTTCATCTTCTCAATTTTCGCTTCAATGTGTCGCATGGTATCCTCCGCAAATTCTGATCCTAACATACCGAAGTCTATCTCTTTCTTCTTGTGGTATAACGGAGAACTAGATACAATATGGATATCCTCCGCATTTGCCTTCTCCTTGTAATAAGTGTTGTCGATCTTCAAAAAGTGCCCGGATTTGTACTTGTAAAAAATCACATCAGAATCTTTTTGTCTCTTCTTGCTCTGGATATTAGGATGGCCTTTAATCAAGATACCTTCTTCAACTGTTTTCCGTCCATACACTAACACACCTGACCTAATAGGGATCACTTGATCAATTATCTCAATTTTGGATACCAGAAGTTCGCATCCATTACTCTCAGTATTGTTTTCTAGTATGTTTTGCATACAGGCTGATCTATGAGAGTGTATGTAACTTCCTGTGTCACATAAATCTAATGTTCCAACTGTCCTGCAGAGTGCTTTGCTTGCTTCAACAACAAGACTGTTTGTATCATCCTTGATAGTGAAATATTCCTCTGGTGTCGAATACCTGTATCTTATCTCATCTTGCATCCAACCATAGTTGTATACCTTATACATCATCGAGACATCATCACTTTCAATCTGTGGGACGGTTAAGGTAAGGTGTAATGTACTTTTATTAGAATTGTAATGAGAGATAAAAACATTAGAAAGGACATAGAAGAGATGGGGGTTAGATTTATAGATTGTATTTCTCAATTCCGGTTTAGCTCTTAGAGTATTGAACATATCCTTTACAGATAACAAATCTCTTGATACTTGATTGTTTAGTGCCATAACTATCAAATCTCTCATTCGAGTGTAGTAGCTCTGAATTTGAAATAAGTATTCAGTTAGGGAGAATCTCAACTGATTTCTGCAAGTCTCATTCCTTAAAGCTTCATTTGTTATTCCAGCATACTTCTTGAGCTCGTTGAATGTGGTTTGTGAATCTCTCCTCCAGGCTAGGTCCGAAGCAGTATTCGCATTTACACTGTCCCTAAGCTTATCAATCTTAGAAGTAAGATCTCTGTTAGAAACAAATGTGAAGAAGGCACTACTAAGTCCAACAACTAAGTTGTCTCCCCATGATCTCTTACTTCTAGAACCCCTAATGATTTCCTGGACACATTCTTCTGGATTTGATTGGCATTTATCAGTGGTGGAGATTCCAGCATCTGAAGGTAATGTGCTTAGCAATTCATCAAAATCCTTTCCCTCTGTAATGATCAGCCTAACCATGTCCACACTGGAATTCTCATAACACGGATGTCCCTTAAATGTTTTTTCCACCAGCTTCATGTTTTGTACTTGGAAATGGAGGTTGTAAAAAATGTATTTTTTTTGGTGTCAACACAATCCTATCCGCCTCAGTGATAATACCTACTCCTGGCATACCAATGGAGTCTTTCAGACCCAATACGTTGACAGCCACTATGAGTAACCATATTATCAATGTCATTGATTTCATGATTGATATTTTCTTTCTCCGCGGTCTTGATTTTTATGCTTTCTACGAGTCTGAAAACGGTGAGAACAGTTGCTCTAGGTGTACTGCTATCTATTGACAACTTCTCAGAAGTCTTCGTGTAGAGTCTATCCATTATCTAGGTATGATGAAAAGTCTTGAAATAATAGAAGGGCGGATTAGAGGAAAACTAAGGAGAATTCGATGTTTAGCCAATGATATGTTCTGTTTTCTTTCGGCTCGAAGAACACTGTGATAGTACTTGAGTTAGTTCTTTTTGGAACACTATGTAGAGTCATACTGATTGCCTCTTTTTCTAAACTCAACAGAATTTATAAATTATTTAGTGTATCAGATTGAGAACAAACATTGTAGAGATTTGTTCAAGAATGGAATTTTTATCGTATTACTTATTAAAGCATGGAAATCAAATGGAACAACAAACTTCCTTCAACAAGAATACTTGAAAAATAACCAATGGTGAAATAATTCAAATTTACCGCCTATTGTCAGCGGTAAAATAAATAGACTCCTTCCTATCACATGTTTAAACTTTGAAATTAATATTAACATAATATGTTAATATTATGACTTCACGTCAAAAAATGTATTGATTTGAGAACATTATTATTTCTCATGATAATATTTTCAAATTTGCTGCTAATATTCAATCAGCAGCTGTTCCACTGTAATCAGAGTGATTCTCAAAAAAAAATGGTACACTTGATGGAAAATAGCAAGTTTTGATCTCCTACTTTTTTTCCTGGGCGCAATGAAGTTAAAGTTGCTGTTGGTTCATAGTTTTTGAAAAATGTGTAATCCACAACATCAATGTTGTATGGCTGTTTTGGCCTTGCCAGCCTCATTTGTGCAATGTAATCACTTGGAGAGTTCAATGGTGGAACAAAAAGATCTTCTAAGGTAGCGTGCACACTGTTGCATTCCATCATGGTATGCCCTTTCTCTAAATATAACTGCTCCAATATAATTGAATTTTTTATTGCAAAATCACTGAGTGCACTGGCCAGAACTCGATTCCTGTTTTGATAGCAGCATCCATCTGATATCATTGTAACTTTTTTTGTAGCAATTTGTCATTTTTTTGGATAAGAAATCAATTATGCATGAAGTGAATTCATTCATAGAAACTCCCCCATCAACATCATGCCAAATGTACAATGACACAGATTTATCATTTAGCACATAAATTGAAAAATTGTGTAATTGAAGTTTTTGCTTATAATACATGCAAGAGGCTTCAGCTCTTGGGCACAGTAAAACACTTTGAAGGTCCATGGTAAAAACTAGATGAGAGTCATCTGCTGAATCTTTTGCTGTATTTTTCGCTTTTCTAGCCTCATCTTTCATCAAAATGTGTTTATCATAAACTTCTTGAGTAATGGTTTTTACATTGAAGCCACAGCAAGTATCACATTGGTCTTTTCTGGGTTTGTGAATTTTTATCTTTTCTTTTTTCAAAACATTTGTGAAGAATGTTCGTTCCACTGGCTTCATACCCTGTTCATCACACCATATTTTATAAACCTCATGCATGTGACAAATTGATCTGAAAGTTGATTCTACATAAGTTTGATTGGAGGAACTTTGGCAATAATGGCTTGGAACTTTGGGCAATAGCTCTAACCATTTTTCAACACTCTTTGTCATTTCTTCATTCTTTTTCTTTTTTGCATTGATTGCACAACCATTCTCTGAGATATTTTTCTTCTTCACTGGTTTTTCTTCTTCAGAATCATCACTATGATCATCTTGACATAGGTTGTTATGATCTCGTTTTGTCCATCTTTTGAAAGTATCTTCTCCCAGACATAAAGTGTTAATAAAAAACTTCCTGCACACACGTATCCTATCCCCATTTGATCTTGGCATAAAGATGTCGTGCCCTTCACCTTTCAGCAACTTTTCTTTGTGATTATCAGGGACCTTTCTCCTGCGTCGTACATCTCTTGTGACTACTAATCCCATAATGTATGCTTTTTTCTCAGGCCATGATGGAATTTTCCAAAACTTCATAAATGCAATTTCACGTTCCTCATCAGAAATTAAACCACACATAAATGACCGTTCAGACTTCTTCTCTACAGTTGTATGATCACAACAAGATCTTATCTTTCTAGCCTCTTTTAATTCATTTTGCACTATCTTATTTTCTGTCTTCTTGAAACCTATGTATGAAAGTCCAGAAAGTCTTTTTTCAATCGACATTTTGATGTACCATTTTTTGATTTGAAATTGACCCTATATAGTTCAATCAACATATCTGCCAGGTCAACGCCCCCCATGTGTTTGTTGTATAGAGATACAACATGAGGCCTGGGTATGTTGATGAACTGTTTGTCGGAAGAATTAAATCTTCTAGACTCCCCCACTGGCTCAATAGAGGCATACGATGAAACAAAATTAATACTTTTTCTATCATACCATCTAGTGATAACCGTGTGAGAATTTGTTTCAACCCTCCAGTCTGAAGAGCCTCAACCAGTTCTCTTCAGATCTGGTTCAGAGCTCAGGGGACAATGCCCGATTCTATCATTTCTTGCTGTCCCAATGAATAAAATCCCATCATCTTTCAAGGCTGCAGAAAGAGGCAGCGATGAAAACCAATTATCTGTGAAAAGTTTGAAATTTTTATTCTTGGGCAAGGTTTCAGTAAGAGCTAAAACAATGTCCCCACTGAAACCCAACCCTTTAGGCTCACAAGTATTCTTCCCAATGTAGACTTCGAAATCGTACATTATTCCACTAGCTCCTGCCCTAGTGAACACTTTGTAGCCCCACTTGTGAGGTTTATTCCTCACATACTGCTTCAGAGAGCTTCTTCCTTTGAAGGGAATAATTTGCTCATCAACTGCATGATATTCCTCTGGAGGAATATCATGCATTGCACTACACAAACTATTTAGCAAAGGCCTTACTTTATACAACTTGTCAAATTTTTCATCACGAGGAGGCATTTCTTGATTATTTGCAATATAGAAAAATTTTAAGAGAGTTGTGAACCTATTTCTACTGATGGTATCAGCTACAGGTGGGGACTGGCATTCATTTGACCAGTACAGGTGCATGGATGGCATTTTGACAATTCCCATTTGTAACAGAATGCTAAGAAATTGTTCCATTTCATTCTTGTTTGTCTTTAAGGACCCTCCCTGCTGGATAGCATACAAATTTGATTGATAAACTAACAAATCAATGAGATCATCATCCCAAAATATTTTGAAATAATGGAATGGTGAATGTTCTTCCTCAGGTGGATCAGGGATACATCCCAGCCACTGAGTCTCTGGAGGCTGAAATTGAACTTTTTTAAACTTATAGTTTGCCCTAGTCTTCTTTTTCTGAACGTGTTCCATGCTAGTGTCTCTTTCCCCTTCTGATCCCTGCTGTCTGCCTGACGTTGTGGGCCTGCCTTCTGGAGTTTGCTGGTCTGTTCCAGGATCAATAACATCTTGTACCTGTAACAAAAGAGAAGAAAACTTTTATTATCCATCCAAGTAAAAAAACCCTTGTATAAGCAAAGGAACATGTTGACACTAGATTCAGCTACAGTTACTGATAGATACAATGATCTATCAGGTTTGATAGATCTTCAACGGTTCATAACAATATTCCAGTTGTGTGTCAACAAAGCAAACTCACCTATATTCATTTATATGAACAATAGTCTTTCTAGTAGCCTATAGCTGATTTTCTGATTTCTTTCAAAATATAAAAAAAATTATTTGTTATAGAATTTTCTATATGGCCCTCAGTATGAATAAACAAAATGTATTTCTCATTTGAAACATCATTCCAATTTCCATGAATGAATTTTGTAAAGCAATTTGTATCAAATCACGTTTTCTAATTATAATGTATAAAATGATAATCTTGGCTTTTTTCTATTGATCAGATGAATATAAATAGAAGTTGATCCTTACCTCTTCTCTCAAAATTGCAGCTTGTTCACATTGCTCCAGGAGATTCACAAGTCCCATTTCAGTATTCTGTTGTTTATTTGATGAGGTATCTACCTCATCACCCTCCTTGTTCTCATCACAATCATCAATATCTGATTCGGCTCCGTTGGGTATATTACAATATAAATTGAATTCATTATCAGATAAAGATAACAAAAAATCAAGCTCTGACTCATCTACTACTTCATCCATGGTAAAAGAAATATTCTAATTTACAAGTTAAATCCTAAAATAAGTTTATTTAATGTTAATCATACTTCTTGAATTTGATAAATCTAACACTTTTTACTCTAAAAACTATTTAAAACTTCAAAAATAAAACTTTGTTGCGATGAGAAGAAACGAAAACAAACTTTTGAAGACATAACCTCACTTCAGTATTCACTTCCATCATCTACCAGTGTTGCTTTGAAGCAACATCACATAAAAGTTATTTTTCTCATATAAAACATACTTATATCATGTCAATCTCTATTCCACAATTGAATCAGATGATAAAGAATAACGGAATATTTTTATAATAGAAAAATTTTAATTTTATGTAATAATATAATTCATGGAACATTCGGGAATTTAGTGGCTGTGGTAGAGGCAGACATGAACATCCATTTTGCGTATTATTCAAAGTGATTGTGGGAAATGCTGGTCTCTAGTGAGTGAAACGTGAACTAAACATGTTTCTTTAAAGAAACTATGGTAGATAGAGGATATGGAAGCATGCTAAACGTAGTAATCATGATTGTAAGTTGCAATGCTTTAAAGCAACGTTGGTAGTGAAAGGGTAGGTTTTACCAAAACAATTATTTCCTCTAACACATAGAAGAAAATGGTTTTTGTTTAATTGATTAACAACTATAAAATCATCACATAGGAGCTTTTGCCAGTTGATAGAGCATCTAATAGGGCTTTAAACTAGCAGAATAACTCATTTTCAAAAAAAGGTGCACATAGGAGGTTTTACCATGGCAGCAACAATATGACTTCACGTCAAAAAATGTATTGATTTGAGAACATTATTATTTCTCATGATAATATTTTCAAATTTGCCGCTAATATTCAATCAGCAGCTGTTCCACTGTAATCAGAGTGATTCTCAAAAAAAATGGTACACTTGATGGAAAATAGCAAGTTTCAATCTACTTGACAAGCTTTGAAAGCTTTTATTTTCCACCCTAGTGCGGAATAAACGGCTGATATTTGAGCCTTATAGCCGTACAAATTAGGAAAAATCAGCTGTCAACAAAATTTTCCGTTGACTTAGCAGCGCATTTCATGCAAATTGATTGCCTGAACAGGTAGGTCGACTATTTTGAACATTTTCCAGCGAATTGCATCAGTCGATTTAGCAGATGATTTTCTTAAAGCAATAATTTTTGTTTGGTATTGATTCACACCTAACCTTTTGTTTTGATTGGGAATTGATTTTAGCGACTGATAACCTACGTGGAAATTGTAAATTAGATTCCTGAATCTATTTTAAAACAAAAAACAGAAATTACCAATATGGAATTCAGCAAGTTGAATTTGTATATTGTATTTATAAAAAACTTTTCAATTGATTCTAATCAGCCTTTCTATAAAGTGTACCAAAAACACAAATACACAACATGTTTCAAAAACCCATAACCATCTATCAATTCTCAGACCTTAATGTACAAAACAAGATGGCGGCAGTATGGGCCCAGCCAAGCGTAATTGCAATACCTAAGTCAAAAGTTGCAATTCTTCAAATGTAATCAGACTCTGAAATAACACATTTTTCAAATGATGAACATTTTAATATTACAAAATAATATATTCTCAATACAAAATGAAAATTATTACAATATAAGGCAGAAGCATCAGTATTTGCCATGTTCAAGGTATTTGTTAGTGTGTTCCATCATTTATCTTGTCTTTTCTTGAGTGACTTGATCCTTAAAATGGCTAAAATTTCAATTTTCATCTGCTATCACTTTTCCCTGACATTCTTGTACTTTACTTGCTGCTCAGTTTAACTATCTTTCGTCTCTGTACCTTCTCCCCTATATTTCCAGTAGTTTTTGTTGTTTTCCTCTTCTTGTTTGCAAGCTTTTTTGCCAAGTTTTTTGCTTCATTTCTTTCATTGAGTAGCTTGGTATAGTTGTTGAGGAAAATATTGGCTAATGTTTTTATACATTTTTTCACTAGCTTCAACAAAGGCATTCCACATTCACACACATCATTCAAATCATCCATCATATTTTTTGTCATTTGAATTCCTAAAATCACAATAGCATCTCGCTGGTTCTTCAATTTCAAAAACTCAAGCTCGTAGTGACTGCTTATCATCACTTCCATCAATTTGTAAATGTTGACACTCAAATTCATCAAAAACGAGGAAGGACATTTCAGTCCACCTCTGTTCAGCTCATTAAAATAGCACAGAAGTTCTTTCTTTTCGCAGTCAACATCCATGTCATCATTGGACTGTAACGTTTCCTTGCAATCATTGCAGACTATTCCTCTTTTGACTATTCTCTTCAATACTTTCATTCCAGTGTAACTAGCCAAACAAATTATCACTTGGAGGGTTTGTGGAGCAACAGTGATATAAGGAGCTTCATCAAGAACAGGCTCAAATTGGGTTAAATTCTCAACAACCTTTTCTTGGGTGAATGCTACTGTCAAATCCCTTAAGGAAAACTCTCCCAACTTTGAAGATCTCAATTTTAGTAAGCTTATCACTTTGAGCTTTCTTTCTGACTCCAATATCTGCTCTACAGAAACATTGTAAGTGCGTCCACTCAATCTTCGGTAACTTCCAAATCTACTTTCCAAATTATCTGTCTGCAGTTTACCTGTTAATATATAGGTCCAGTGATATTTTTCGAAAATATATTTGCAAAGCTGTACCATTGCCGTCAAAGTATGAGAGAGAGCCAAATATGTTTCGTTGCTTAGTTTCCCAGTGGAATTTGAAGAGTGCCACATGTCAATATATGTTCTTAGATTTTCCAAAAAAATTAGTTTTTCATCATCACAGCCTGATATGGTATTTGAATTTTCAGTCCTTGTATACTTTCCTTTCATAGGGTGCCGCACATTCACTATACTCCACCACTTTGAAATAAGTTTTAAAAACTGTATTGTTCCATTAGAGATGGAAACTCCTTCTTTTTTCAATAATTCCAAGGCAACAATATTTTTTGAATCAAATATGTTAACCGCTAATGCAACATTCTGTCTTTCAATACTATTTGGATAGATGGCTTTCCTGGATAACTTTGGAGCAAGTTTCAATAGCATCTTCTTTTCGGAATGGAATAAATCCTTCAAATCTTGAAATTTTGCTTCCACACACTCTAACTCAAACGACATTTCACTGTCAAATGGACTACTAGCTCTTTCAATAGATGAAAATGTTTGTTCACAGTCTGGTATCACAAAAACTTCTTCTGGTCTGTTCAGCCAATTGTTTCTTATACATTTTAAAATATGAACGGTGTCAAATAGGATGAATAGAGAGCTTGCTGGGTCAGCTGGGTTTGGAATGCAAGATTTCAGGACACCACCACCCAAGAGCTCAAACATTTTCCGGTTTGTACTGTGGTTATCTGATATGATACAAACTACTTGAAACTCTAACTCAACCATCAATTTCAAAATCTCAGTCATCAAATCAAGCAATGTTTGAGCATTCATATTTTTGACTGGAAATAGACTTATAATTTCCTTGTGGTGAGAATGAATAGAAGAATACATGAAAGCTTGAATTGTGGTAGCAGAATCTGTAGAAGAACAGTTATTGGCAACTCCAGTTATTCTTCCCGCTTTGTAGGATAATTTCGAATCAACATATATCTCATCAAGTTGAATAGCAACAATTTTTTCTTCATTTGTCAAGAGTTTTGACTGCTCTTTTAGATACTTTTTTTGAAGAGGATATATTCCTGAAGTGCTAGGACCAATCTTTGCCATGAACTGTCTCAAGTAAATGGAATGTGGGAGAGTCATCATGCAAGATTTTCTCAATAATTCATATGCTCCTGGATGAGAATAGGAAAATTTTGCAGCCCAAATAAGAAGTTCTGATGAATATTTTTTTTGTTTCGAAAATGCAAGCTTAAGCTGTTCCAGAGCAAATTTGATTTGATTCGTTTTTTCTAAGTCTGAATTTATCAATAAATCTTCTTCCAAAATAGTGATTAGGTGAGTTGCTTTTTGAATGAAGGGCACATCACATTGATAATTTGTCAGAGTACTCAGGAGATTATCAAATTTACTCCACTTATCACATTTCAAGATCTTCTTGTCTTCTTCACATTCAAGTATCCATCTGAAATTTTCTATTGGCAGGCAGAGATCGTTAGAAAATACATTCACATCCAAATTATTTGATATTTTAAAGGTAATTGGTACACAGGGAAGATCACTAAAATCATTGTCTTTCACTCTAATAAAAAGCACATAGTCATTTTTAACAATGGCTAAAAACGGATTCAAATTCCTTTGGGCAACGCTATTTGAAAATGTTTTAAAATCAGAAATAGTATCATTGTTGCACCAATTTATGAAATTCTCTTCATCTCTTTGCAAACACTTCTGGATGCGCAGATTTGGATCTTTCCTTTTTTTGGGAAGAGGCTTGTTGTGGTACTTTGGCTTGTTGGGAAAAATTGAGGGAAATGCATCACTCCTTAATTTTGGTTTTTTTCGTAGAACTTTAATTGGTTCACCGTCCCTGACTGGAAAAACGTCTTCTTTAATTAGAAACAGGTCTTCAAAATGGTTTATACACACTACCGAATTGTCATTCACTTCACAATTTTGATGAAAAATCTTCCTAACCCATATGTCCCTTAAGAGTTTGTTTTTAGGAAACTTGAAAATTGAAATATAACTTGAATTACCGTAGTTGGATCTACAATCAGGAACACAACACGGACGACCCATTTTGTAATATATTACCGGTACTCGTCAATATTCAATAAATTATTCCACAATATTTCAAAACAAGACGAAAGATGAGTGAAATCCATTGTCGACTTAGTAGACATTCAGTAGGCCTACCTATGAAATGTACCAGAAATTATTTTTATAATAAAACATATGATATTATTTTGTCAACATAACCAAAACGCTTTGAAATCGTAAATTTGAAGTAGGGCAATTACTTCCGCCATTTTTCATACAATCGATAGTTACATTAAGGTCTGAGAATTGATAGATGGTTATGAAAAACCTTTGCGACGTTGCAAATACTCACCTTTCCTTTCAGCTGATTGCTTTGACTGTAAAGCTCCATATTCTTGATGTTGCAAAACAATGTTTTTAAAACTAGTGGTGTAATTTACTAATTCAAGTTCCAACATTTTCCAGCCGTGATTATTGTGTTGAAATTGAATAGTTGCTGGAGTATATATAGATATATTGTTGCTGAGAGCTTATCCTTTTTTTGCCTGAAAAAGGATGAAGGAGTTGGTTGATTTCATTGTCCAACAAACTTGACCTGTATAAAAGTATGAAGAATATATGTTCTGAATTTGAATTTGATTAATTGAGGCATTCAAAAGTTATTGTCGAACATACAAACAAACAGATGGATAACAACTTTGGCCTTGAGTCAAAAGTAAGAACTCACTATCGCTTGTTCAAGAATTGGTTTTCCCTCATAAATATAAACACCATCCTGAGTAAAAAATGGTTTATCAATCTTTCTAGAACAAACTTCCAGGTTTTTGTGCATGAAATTTTGTAAAAAATTCACTTTTTCTAATAAATTCATTGAAAAAATGGGATATTTAGTGTACTGTTATGTTTTTTCAACTGTAGGCCCCTCCCGCAGGGGGGCAGAATTTATTCTGTCCGGGGTGTGGCAATCATCTGGGTTCCTGATGCAAGTGGTAGATGTAGGCTGGTTGGCAACTAACACCGTTGGGTCCCAGCTTAAGTAGGGTGTTCAAGTAGAAACACCTGAAGCATCAACTGCGCAATCCAAGCCAACATATGGTGGAACAGCATACGCCGACGGCTGCATGGTCAGGGGAGTGCTTGACATCAAGTATGCGAACTCTGGATACCAGGCGCCCTCCAGTTTCAAGAAGCCTTCCCTGGGTGAATGCGGAGCTCTGCCCAGGGTGACTGAATAAGTCTCCAGCTACTTGTGGGAATCTTATGGATACCAATTCAAAAGTACGAAAAGAGGCTGAGCAGCCTCAAACATCTAATGAGGATGGGGGATATCCCCCAAACTCTACCAACCTGGAACAGGTTTCAGAGTTATTGCTGACTCAAACCTGCCGGGAAATGGTACATGTGGAGGAAGGCACTACAACTAAAGATTTTGCAATAGAATCTGACAATTGTGTGGACCCATCCCTGATAGAAGTTAAACAGCTTTGGAAGGGTGGGTCCATAGCCAATGGTATGGATGAAGAAGTCTCAAAGCAGCTTCGGTTGAGCTCCAGACTAGGAGGTGCAAGGAGGAAAAGGATGAAGTTCTGGTTGAAGCAGGGTCTCTCTGTTGAGGAGGCACGGAAGCGCAGTCTTCAGCCTATGACAAATATGCACCAGGAGGGGACCAGTGAAAAGAGAAATCAATCCAATGGCTCCACTCCAGACAACAAGGCATCCAAGAGGTCTAAACAGACTCAAGAAGTCTCAACGTCAAGGGTAGCAGGTAATGCCAGTTATCACCCTCCCCCTGGCAAGAGCTTTGTGCAGGCGCTGGCAGGGGTAAGGGTGGGCATCATCCACCAAAATTACCCAGATGAGCTCCTAATGGTAGAGCAGATGAACGCTGTGGAAGAAGCTGTGATTGCTCAAATCACGGAGGTGGAAGGTGCTGAACAGCCCACATTCAGTGGAATGAGCAGGAAGCCAGGGTACATGATCATCACTTGTGATGATCAACCAACATCAACCTGGTTGACAGAGGCAGTAAAGAGAATAATGCCTTGGGAGGGAGCTAAACTGAGGGCGGTGCTAGAGGGAGAAATTCCTCGATCACATGTTGTAATGGCTTACCTTCCAAACAGCAGTTTGGACTCAAGTGAGAACATTCTTAAATGCTTGAGAGTCCAAAATAGAGACTTGTGGGTGGCTGATTGGAGGCTCCTCAGAAGAAGTGAAGAGGGTAAGGTCACTCTAGTCACCCTCTCTATTGATGGTGCATCAGCTGACAAACTTCAAGAGAAAGGATCATTTGTATCCTACAAGTTTGGCAAGGTGCAACTTCGGCTAAAACAGGGAGCAAAAAAGCCTGCAGCCAGAAAGACTGGAAAGCCAGTGGCAAGTAGTGCTGAAGGGAGGGTGGGAGCTGACGAGCGGCCTAGGGCTGAACTGCCCCCTGCTGCGGCTCCTACTTTCCTGAATCCTACAGGCTACTTCAAGGATAGAAGAGAGATGAAGGCTCCATCCAAGGAGTTCTTCAAAAAGGGGAAAGGGGACACCAAAGGCCCCTCCACGACAACCAGGAAGGTGAAAGGTTTTTTGCAGCCTGCACAAACTGGCAGAGTGGAAGATACCCAATTCACTAATTTTTCAAGTAGATAACAATAAATTGAAGTTGAAATTATCAATTTAATAGGCTACATTGTTGTTGTCATTAATCGACATGCATTTTAAGAAGAAAAATAAGTTTGTCCCAAAGTTACCCCGCATTGCTTTTGTGTCCAAGCAAAGAAGACATTCTGGTGAGATGGGAAAATGACTCTACTTCAATCAATATAGTTTCAAATATTGAAAATTCAATCTTGATTTTTTTTTTTTTTTTGTGAGGGTGATGCCCACATGGGCTCTTGGGCCTGTGCGTAGGTAATGGGAAGGATGATGATGAGAGATGAATGGACCTACTGCTTTAGGAGGGTTCCGAACCACCGGGAAGCGATTTTTGAGGCTCATGAATAGAATTCAGAGGAACCGGTCACCGTTACAACAGTGGTGGTAGAGGCACGTCGCTTATCTAATCTCACCGATAAGACGCTCTCTACCACTGGGACAAACCGCTTCCCCAAACATTCTTTTCTACAATTTGATACCAAATTTATAATTTTTGATCAAATACTCTATTGACCGAGCTGCAGTCCCATCTTGCCAGAATGTCTTCTTTGTTCAGACAGACTATACTTCAACTATTGTTGTAAGTTTCTAGAAAGTGAATTTGAGCCTGTTTCATGAACTTTAGAAGTCCTGAATACGGGTGAAAGACTAGCACACTGTAGACTTTTGATTATTCAATAGTACCTTGTATTATTGGTCACAAGTTTTGTTTTACCTGTATTGAAAGAACTTTAAAATTTTCTATAGAACTGTTAATTAATTTCAAATGGATTCCAATTCTATTTCAATCACTGAGAAATCTACCAAAGAAGTGTAACAGCCCAGCTTCTCATTATTTGTATTGTGTAAGTTATTATTTATTGTAGTGGTTATTATATGCGCTGAATGATTCAAGATTTTTATTTGCCATAGAATAAAACAAAGTTCACAATATGCATTGTCAGTTTACAAATAAAATTCATAATATATAATGATGACTATCAAATTTCAAAAATTCAATTTTTATGATTCAATTTTTATGATTGATTGTATTTCTATGATATGATTGATTGTAATGCTGATCTAGATATCTGTGGAATATTTTGTTGAGATTTCTAGATGCCTACTTATTGTTGGAATTTTCAATGATATAATATATTTTTGTATGTACTCATTCCTATTCTATTGAATCTATTTCTTAGTTTCTGATTCATTTATCAACTTGAAAATGAACAAAAACCTCCATTTATTTGAAATCCGATCTCATCTATACTTTGTTGACCAAATATTGAAGCACATTATCAATCTTTTAGGTGTTATAATTTTTTCAACCCTTTCTGAATTCCGTTCTCCAATATTTGTAGTAACGACTTGGTCTCTAATAAAATATTAAAAAAGGAATCCAAGCAATATACAAAGAAAAATAACACTTTGAAGATTGTATTTTCTCCATTTTTCACTATGAACAAATATCCGTTAGTTTATATTATCTGCATTCAATAAATAAATATTTATCACATCGTGAATAGTGTTGTAAAAATTATTTCTATCAAAATTATATCTTGTATTGTTACTTCCATGTTTGTGGGCTAAAATTGAGTGAGATTATAAGAAATTATGATTTATTGTATATCTATCATATTGATAGAATTATAAATTATATATTTCCTCCTTCATTGTAATTATATCAACTGGTTTCTATCTAGTAGTAAATGCATTGTTGAATTGTTGCCAATATTTGAATTTTTGTGAATAATTAGAAAATACATTTTTTAATTTTGTACATAGTGTATTGTTTATTTAATCAGCCTTATCATTATCCATGCATTCTCAGTAGGTCATGCTTGTTCTATTCATAATATTCATTATTTTGCTTGTGAATGGTATAATGATAAAATTATACTTATTGATATTAACTTTTGTTTTCTGGCTTACCGGCTGATTTGAATCCAAAGCCATTCGTTTTTGTTTTATCCATGAGTTGAAATATTTTCAAATTTTTCTGAGGGTGATGCCCACTTGGGCTCAAAGGCCTGTGCGAGGTAAATTGTATTCGGTTGCGTGTTCCATGAATTGGCTGCATTAACCAATTCCAACTTGTTACATAAATTGATAGTAGCCTACATCATATTTTACAGAGTAAAAGAAACTCGAAAAGTTGTCGCAATTCCAATCTTATTCCCAATAAAATTGAAAATTAATTTACAGCAAAATTATGAAAAGTTTCCGCAACATCATTATTCACTCAACAAATTTCATTTTACATAGTTTTTTCAGCGGAATTCGTCATACTTTTTTAACTGAATCCTTACTCCAAATAATTATGAAAAATGTTTCTGAAATTGCCACTAGAACTGCTCTCTTGCTAAGTTAACTATATAGTAGCTGATAATTATACGGAAGATTGTACTTTCTTCATCAAATCTATTGCGGTATTTTATAATTCCTAGGGGCATCTTTCGATAAACAATCTCCAAGTATTACAGGATATGGTTCCTTAGAATTTAATTTCCAATGTAAAACTAGCTGAAAAATGCTTAGGAACCAGGTAGAAGTTTGAAACTTTAATCTACAACTAGTTGAAAAATTCAATGGAAACCACTTAGGAAGTTAAGAGCTTGAAAAGACTTGAAAGGCTTGGAAAAGTAAGACACTTGAAAAGCGTTAAAACTGAATATTAAATTTTGTTGTTGAATAAAATTTAGCCTCGACTTGATTGAAGAACCATTACAGAAAAAAAACAAATAAATTTCTGTGATATTCAATTGGTGAAAAGTGATAGAATACTGTCTACTGTTTAATATTTTATATTATCATTGAAATGAATAGACTTGAAAAAATGTTACGGAATTTAGTTAGAAAGCAATAATTAACAAACGTGAAATAGCTTAGCAATGGAATGAAGATCTACAACTACCATTGACTTTAAACTATCTGGAAAATCCCATTTTAAAAGTCAAGGCTTCAGTCATCCACGTCTATGATCTATTGTGAGTAAATTCATCGCTTCATTACAACATCGCCTAGTAGCACTTCCCTCAATAATAATTTTATTACTAAAATGGGCGTAAACTATCTACACTGTGCAAGACTACAGAACTATCATTGTATGTATTCATATATGAACTATTTTATTTGTATGAGTCTGGTAGAGTCACTGTTAGGAGTTATAATTCAAAATAGTTGATTCCCTTTTAGAAAGAATATTGAAATTCCTACAAATCCCTACTGATTATTATTTGTTGTAGTCGTTGAATTGATTTCTTTGATGAAAATCAATAGAATACTAATTTTCGTAGACTTCTACTTTTGCGTAGACAGTGGGGCGTAGGCTTAATAAAAGAATTGCTCAGTCTGATGGCCAGATCAAAACGATAGTCACTGAAAAATATAAGAATAAATTCTTCAACGAAAGTTTTTTTTAATAATAAGTTATAGCAAATTATGAACTTTTCTGGTGTTATGGCACAGCACAGTATGATATAAAAAAAGTTTATGCTACTTTGAACTATATTTTATATCTTTTGAATAGAGTAATAAATTTCGTTGAATAGATTATGATTTCTTTCTGCAGAAAAATGGCCAAACAAATACCGTATCAAGTATTTCAATCAGTAAAAATTCCTGTGAGTAGGAAATAAACATTCTTATTATTTCTTTACTACTTTTGACAATAGAAAAATTTATCATCTATTTGGACGACGATGACTTGTGTCAGTCACTCATGATCAATCAAAGTAATTAGTATTTAGATTACAATATTTTAATTCAATTACCTAGTGATCAACAATCTTGTGTTGATTTTCCTGTGGTCCTCTACTTCATGAACTCCAGAAGCCTCTTCCATGAAAATTCGAAAGGTATTAAAAAATTGGGACACACACTAGTAATGAACAGAACGGTCTAGTATGCGAATACCTTTAGCTGTATGACTATAGGATATTATTTAAATGACATTTTTATCAAACAGGGTCATTGTCTCATTGAGCCGACAGTTTGCTCTTCAAAATTCCCCGCCACTGGAGAAAGTTCGAGAAGTCGACCGACGAACATCTCATCGGGAAGGCCGGAATTTCGCATTTCGTACTTTCCTGCGGAAGGAATCGATCCTAGGAATTCGCTGTTGTTTGCTTGTTGTTGGTGTTCGATGCCATGTAGTTTGAATGCTCACTGCAATAGTCCATCCAAGCAAAAAAGACCCTCTGGCAAGATGAGAAAATGACTCCAGCTCGGTCATTATTGGTTCAAAAATTATGAATTTGCACTCAAATTGTAGAGCAGAATGTTTCCTACAATTTGAGACCAAATTTTCCATTTTTTAATCAATATTGACCGAACTGGAGGCAATCCTGCCAGAATGTCTTCTTTGCTTGGACAGACTATACCTACCCAACTAAAACTAGTATAATTTGGGTATTTTGCGACCGTGAATTCTATGAACTCAGATGAAATTCTTTTTCTTGTTACTCGAATAGAAACTGTTGAACGAGTTATGTTCGTGAATGGCCTACTCTTCAACTACAGAAAATAGTAACGTAAAAACCGGCAGAATGTTATTTCACTCTCACCACAATAGCGCGTAGGATAATTGCATCTCTTCCTCTATAATTTTTTTCAATTAATGGCATGAGCTCACTGAACAGGTGTGCTTCAGAAGCACTATAATAGTTTCCCGTTTATAGTTTATACTATACGTTTATAGTTTCCCGTTTTCCTTTATCTTATTACAAGCTTCCCTTCTTTCTCTGATCTATTGGAACAAAATGTGTGACCCGGAAAAGTGATAGAACCATCAACTTGTTCTAATTGTACTCGAATACATTCGTGTAACGTGTTTCCCCAATTTATATTGCTCAGATAATATAAGTATGTTCACGTAGGTAAAACTATCTATTACAAAAAGCTGATGATGTCAGAAGTAGAACTGAACGTTTTCTTCCAATTCTCTTTTTACTATTAGTGGAAATCGATTAATATTATGTTTTTCTTGGAAAAAGTCTATAATGTTATCTTGCTTCTGGTAAGTGAAACCCAGAGTCGTTTCAAAATTTTACTCTCTATATAGAAATAGAAGAACTGGGGTGTATGGACCTGATATGGATTTGATAAGATTCATTATATTTATAGAACTGTCTGTAATACTTTTCAGTTATTTTTTTCCTTTGAAATTTCCCCTGTGATAATTTCGTTCAATTTTTTCCCTTTAGTTTTCCGCTTCATCATATCACATCTATGGGAAAGGTCTTGAATGACAGCTAATATATGTCATACACAATAAATCCTTGTTTTATTGTGAAAACCCGACAAGCAATTCTTGTTTCGAAAGTATGCAATTGTTGGCAACTCCTCGCCTGATTACATTTTGTAATTCAAATCTATTATGTATATAAGTTAATTCCATATTTAGAAAATTATTCAGTTTCTTAAGCGAAGAGTTGCCATGAAGAAATATCTTCCTAGACAATAGACGAATATCTCAGGAAGACATTCTTGATTCCAAAACTTATTCCGGACTTGATGTCTTCGTTGGGATTTTAATTAGCCTATTAGAGTCTATAATCTGTCTAGAGATTTGGGTAGAGATGAAAACTCAATATTTCAATATTCAGTTGATTATTTATATTTTTGAAGGGATATTCCCGATTCAATCGGGGAAAAATATTAAATCTCGATTGAACAAAATGAAAAATTCAGAAGAACGATTCGATTATGTACGCACTGTTCGATTAATTTTTTTCAAACTTCGAATTACTACATACAGTTACCGAGCATTCAACAATCTGCATCTGTCTGTATTGGATAATGGTCACTCAATGAGAGAGGTCAACCTGTGATCGTGATGTTAAGTCACGAAAACTGTGGATTGCTCTTGGATGGGTGACCATTATTTTGCCACATAGTCATTGGCGAGGTGGATCCCCACCTTCAAAAACCATTAGAATATTTTATTGTTTTTCTGTCTGTATGTTAGTATTATAATGCTTCCACAATAACAGTATTGTAACTATCTTCATTAAATTATTAAATTACACAGCAGCTTACACGAGTTTCTAATAAATGATCACGTGTGACAAATAAAAATGATGGGGTGTTACGAAAAACATAATCTTGAAATTGGTGAATGCGCGGGAGTTTGATCAGCAGCTCAATCGAAGAATTTATTACTATGTGGTCGTCGAGCTTATTCAACAATGAGAAAATGACAGGTGGGGCTGGGGGAGGTGAAGAGTAATAACTTGTCGAGATGGTATCGGTGATTGGCTACAATAATATGGTAAGGGAAAGGATGAGATGAAATTGTTTGTTCTTGGATTCTTCAGTTGTTGACAGGCGCGCACTCGCGTGTGAGCGAGCTGCTCGTGCTCGTGACAGGTGGTTGTGTGTGTATGTAGTGGTAACATCGATCTGGGATTTCCCAGCGTTCGGGAAAGCCCGCTAAGGTTGATGGCTGGAGAAAGAGTCGCCAGTCGCCAGTTGCTATGTTGCTGTTGTGGCAGTTGAACGGGTCCATGCGACGTCCGCAAGGTAAGATGACCCTCACACTGACCTTTCTCAGCTTGATCTAGACCTCTAGATTGACGACAATGTCACTGACCAGCTCTCTTCCTGCCCTTCATCACTCCAACTCCCTTTCAACTTCAACCACCTCCTTTCCTCTCGCTTCTACACCTCCAGAAATCATCCCCACCTCCCCAGTACGTCTGTATATCCTAATCCTATCCCCACCACCTTTCTCCATTACAGTCCCGCCCCTGGAAAGCCATAAAAAATGAAGATAAGAAATACTGTAGCGGATAAGATGTCAGTTCATTTATGTGTCAGTGCTCAGAGGGTAGTTGAATAGGATTAATACGTTTATATTATCAGTTGGTTAATAAGGATTGATACTCATTATTATTCTGGTTGGTTATCAGTTGGCATCAAACATCTATTGATCAGGACTGATTATTTAATTATTCACTTCATCGAATGAATTAATTCAAATCCTAATGCTCTTTTAAACATAGCTTGCGTGATCATTATTTAGTTGAGTTACCTTTTTTACCTACTTGATCCTTGGAGAATCTAGTGTCATCTATATAGTGTGATACAACGAAACATCACCGACTGTAGTGCATATTGTGAGTAATATTTATTAAGATCAAATTTTGTTATGATATTTTTGGATTCCTGGTGCTTTCATTATCGAAAACGTAGGTGATTAGCTTACGTCAATCACATTGACGGAAGATGGATGAAGTATTATTCTATAATTGAATAAATCAATTTATCTTGATTATTCCATCCATGATGAAATTTCAGAGTGATTGTGGAGTGTAACCAATACATTGCAGCAATACAATGGTATAGTCTGTCCAAACAAAGAAAACCCTCTGGCAAGATGAGAAAATGACTCCAGTTCGGTCAATATTGATGCAAAATATTGATTTGTTCTCAAATCGTAGATCAGAATGTTTCCTACGATTAAGACCAAATCAATAATTTTTTAACCAATATTGAGCGAGCTGGAATTATTTTCTCATCTTGTCAGAGGGTCTTCTTTGCTTGGACAGACTATAGCAGATTAATAACATTTTCCTTGATAAATTGCTCCGATCTGTTAAAATTCAAGTGCTCTCACCTCTCAGCTTTATAAAGGTGTTATAATAATTTATGAAATTTTCCCAACAAAAAAATTAGTAATAGTTTTAGTAGAATTGATTCAAGCTTTTAAGCTGTTCTGGCTTTTTTCTACGCTGCTTTGGTTTCCTTTTGAAATGAATAATAATAATTTATAAATTATTTCGTTGAATCATACAGATCAAATCTACACTTGCATTTGTTACCAAAATGACATTCATTTGACAAATCTTCTCCAATTCTCGTTGCTTACCTTGACAGGTTCTTAAACGGCTTAAACCCCAATGAAGATTTATTATCAAATTCTCAGATTTTTAAACGGAAGTAATACATGCGTATAATACAGAAAAGTTAATATATTTGATAATTTCCTCAACAAAAAAAGGCTTCAGATGAGGATATCGCAAATAAAATGCAAATCGTCAATCCAGTATTCAAATTCCATGACGTCAAGTCAAAAAATTATTGGATTTTAAACTCGTTTTTCCGACCTGGAATATTTGTTGGACTTTCTTGATATCTTCAGCCCCAAAGCTCAATCGTTCGAAGAAGTAAAAAGGTGTTAATATTTAGAAAATGAATACAGTAGTTATAAAGATGGTAATTTACGTTTATAAGGTGAATAATTTCCATAATCGAGGGTGATAACAGAGAAATCGTTGAACCATTATCGAATCGATTAGCGTGATCATGAGATCAATGAAATAGAATACTAATCAAAATAAATCAGTGACTTGGAACACATCCTACACTGATTTTCAACGGATTTAATCTACTCGTAAGTCGTAAAGGTTGATTGCTGCATTAGGCACTGCACTGGAATATCCATTTGAAGGTAAATTAGATTAATTAAATTCAATACATTAATGCCAGTTAATTCTCAACAAAGTTGAGGAAGCTGGAACTAATAACATTGAACATTAAAAAAAGAGGAAGTGGGGATATTGTTGCAGTAATATTCACACCTCAACAATCTGGTTCAACAATAATCTTGTAACTTGTTCATCAACAATCAGGTTTATTGAAAAATATGGGTTCAACAATTTCCATTTCAACCAATAGGAATCTATTTATATCTAATGAAAATAATATTGTCTGCAAAATATAAGTGATTCATCTCCTTGGATTCGCAAACAATTCTATCCTAATCGAGATTGTTGGAGAATTATTGCTGAAATGCATTGAAGAGACAGCGTGAATGTGTCATCCTGTCTACACCTTTCTGCACCCTGAACTTTTCTCCTTGGAAAGAAGCAAGGAATGCTAAGGGGTAATGGGTATTAACTATCATCCGATTAGTGGAAACTTTCTCAATCGTGATTGGCTGGATCGACGGCTGAGCTCATGAAATGGCTGATTCGATGTTCTAATGGAGGAAGCGAGCACTGTATTACGACACGCCCACGCCCTGCTCGCTTCTCATTGGTCGATAGTTCTGACGCGTTCTAACACCGAATTCAGTCGGTAGATGGCAGCAGCTGCTGGGACATTTCTCGCCAAGTTCACAGTAGACCGAAAAAAGCGAACTACGAGTGCGAACTCTGCAATTTAAATTTAATGTGAAATTTGCATTCGTTAAAACTTACTGCTTGGTTAGAATAATGAATAATTCATTTGTTAGGATGAATATTAAGAATCATCCGTTAGAACTAATATTGTTTTAGAGAGAAAAAGTAATACTTTAGTATTCGATTCCAGTATGTAAAATGCAACTTTGGTTGATAGGTGGAGAAAAAATGTATTATTAATTGCTTCACTTATACATAAAATCTTGATGTATAATTTAATACTAGGGAAGCGCATGCGGAGGCAGCCGCAAATTGAGCGGAGCGAGCTTTCTTTTTGTCCAAAAGTTTTTGAAGCATGTGGACTCGAAAATTTGATCCCGGTATTTTAAGCCTAGCTAAACCTAGCTGATGGTGAAAGTGGCTCATTCTATTACCATGTAATGTTATGAAATGAGAATATAAAATATGAGCAACGACCTTTAAGTGAATGTTTTCTCAAGTGAGTGTTTATTTTGATAAAATAAGGCAAGATGAGAAACTGACTCCAGCTTGGTCAATATTGGTTAAAAAAATATTGATTGGGCTCAAATTGAAGGTCAGAATGTTTCCTACGATTGAGACAAAATCAATAATTTTCAAACAATATTGACCGAGCTGGAGTCATTTCCTCTATGAGTGGTTCAACTTTGTAAATACAGCATTTGACGTACCTTTTTTGGTCTCAAATGTGCTCTGATTGTTTAAAATAATTATTCAGTAGCAAATTATAAAGGAAAATCAATATAAACTTGAAAAATTGCGAAAAAAATAAGCCTATTGGATGAAATTTGGGCAAAATTTTGGTGTATTTCCACAACAAGCTTCCATTGTTTGTTAGCATGTTGAGAAATATTGAATGAATGCAAATAAATAAATAGTTTTATTAATAAAGACATCAGGTAAAAAACCCATTTTGCCTCCTCCAAACAGTACAATATAGTTATTTATGTATCAAGAGAAACACTTACGCACGAGCCGCAGGCCGTATTACACATCAAGTTTTTCCAAACTACCATATTGAATGTGAAAGGTTGAAATTAGAATTAAAATAGTCATCTCAGTTATTTATCATTGAATCCTGACAAATCAGGCACCATTTTATTCAGAACTAGCCGGCAGGCTCGCTTCGCTCGCCTTCTCCGCCTAGCCAGGGGGCTTCGCCCCCTGGACCCCCGACAGTATAGGCAGTGTAAGTGAGACAAACAGGCTCGCTTCGCTCGCCTGCAAAACCTCTATCAGTGTCAGCTGAGACAAACAGGCTTGCTTCGCTCGCTTGCAAATTCCGTTCAGAAGGGATTAGAAATTTATTGAACACAGCATTTCTAGACCTAATTTGGACCTGTTTACTTGATTTCAACATTTTCTGCCAATTGGTTCTCAAAAAATCTAAGAAAAACTCCGAAAATTCTGAAAAATGGTAAAACGCTAATATGAAGTGTAACCTTTGGAAAGTATATTGGACATAGATTAAAACTTAATTCAATATCTTCCGAATTAGTTCATCTATAATCTTGCTGAACCATTGAACTTACAATTTGGATTTGTCGTATCAAGGTGGAAGATATGCAACTTGCAATACATCTACAATTTTTTAAAACTTATTACTTGCTTAATCTTGAACGGATTTCAAAAATATTCTAACACAACATTTCTAGTCTCATCTGAACCTGCCCACCAAATATCAAAATTTTTTACCGATTTTTTTCTATTTTTAATTTTTAATTTTTAATTTTTAATTTTTAATTTTTAATTTTTAATTTTTAATTTTTAATTTTTAATTTTTAATTTTTAATTTTTAATTTTTAATTTTTAATTTTTAATTTTTAATTTTTAATTTTTAATTTTTAATTTTTAATTTTTAATTTTTAATTTTTAATTTTTAATTTTTAATTTTTAATTTTTAATTTTTAATTTTTAATTTTTAATTTTTAATTTTTAATTTTTAATTTTTAATTTTTAATTTTTAATTTTTAATTTTTAATTTTTAATTTTTAATTTTTAATTTTTAATTTTTAATTTTTAATTTTTAATTTTTAATTTTCAATTTTCAATTTTCAATTCCTAATTTTTAATTTGATTTTCTCTTAACCAAATCTTAAAAGGTCGTTTATTTCTTTTATTTCTATGTAAAATAATATTAAAAGTTGTTCTAAGTTGAAAATAATCGGCAAAAAAAATGTTCTACTCAGGTTTCGAACCCCCTGATTGGTAAGCAGTGAAATACTAGTCCACGTCGCTAACCACTGAGCTATGAGGCTTCGATGAGGAGCCGATTCTGCCAGTGATACCAACATGATTTCAAGAGCATAATAGACATTTCTGACGAGGAACGTTTCTTAAAACTGATGTTAGGTTGCAATCCTGCAGTGCAGAGAGCATGAATGAATATAGCATGAATAATGTGTATAGTAATAGTGTGTAAGCAATCCTTTTTTTCCTTTTTTCGTCCTTAATATGCAAATTTTCAAAATGCTCTATAGCCTATAACCTGGTCGTCCATGTCTACTATCACCATGGCAAGTTTGAATCAAATCGGTCGAGCGGTTCCGGAGGAGTAGTTATACAAAGAGTGACTTTCCTAATCCATTAGAGCTTCGCTTCGCTCCGCTCAATTAAATGTATTTTCAAATATTGGAACTGGTTATGGAGAAATAATTAATATCTTGAAAAATCCATTCTATAATCTACTCAAATTATTTATCGATTCAACTTTATAAGTTAATAAATTAATAGTGATTGCATCAATGCAATCAGGTGAATTGCCAAAATTCTTATTAATTTCACAATTTTCCGTAAAACTATTAGCTACACCCTACACTACAGAAACGAATCATTGTTAATGGTTTGAGCTGACAGATAAACAAAAACAATAGTTTGCGCCAATGAATAGTGTTGTTTACAAATTTCATGAAGTGTTCTCCAGCATAAACAAAGTAATGAATGAAATGTACGGATTTTCCCCATTCTAAAAAACGTTTGTTGTCATTATGTCAATAGAAATAACACTTTACTAGTACTACATTCACTAGTATAACATTCTTTGAAACTGGCATGAATAATGTAATTTACAAAAATGAAACCTACTACAAACTACTCATCATTATGTAACTTGTCAGAGATAGTTCCTTACTAGACACCTACAGAACGTTAGTTCATAATATTTCAACTGTTGAGAGCGATTCCTCCAAGGCTTGAAATGACTATGACTAATAGGTTCTATAGCAGTAACTGAAAACTATTTTGTCAAAAATATTTTATAAATATTTTTCTCAGCAGAAAATCACAAGTATCTTATAAGTTTGATTGCTGTAATATCTGGTAAGGTCGAATTAAACTTCCTCGATTGATCGCGTGTAACTTTCTGGTCTTTCCAAAACCTTGGAAACAGTTAACTTGAATCAGAATTTAAAATCAGTCAATTTCGTTCTGATCTTTCACTTGAAGGAATTGAAGTGTATTGCAGTGTAGAATCCTGTTTAATAAAATTGAATACATTTCTAATGTAGAAGGATGTAATCATAGAATAATAGACCTCTCTCTATACTAAGATCCTCTTTGGTTTAGCCTAACGTTGAATTTTAATTTTTCAATAACTTTACTTACCTACAGAGATAAATTAAATATAATAATCACTTTCAGAACTTTGATAGTCAATCTCTGTATAATCAGTTCTGATGAATATTAAACAGTCTCTGTAACTCTACCATTGGTATTCTTCTCGTCTCTATCTCGTACGTTGAAAAGATAAAAAATGATTACACTGAACATTCATAATAGAAAATAATTATTTCCTTTTATTGTAGGCCAACCTATTATTGTCATAAAGTAAATACGGTAAAGAAATTTGATATAATATTCAGTAGCAGCAGTAATTGAAGGTTTTAATAGGCACAGTCGCAATTACCCCTGAAAAATTTCTTCATTCACTTTCTCATTCAGTATGGGACTTCAATATGCAGAAAACGTCCTTGAGCTTCAATCATTTGCATATCGAATGGTTTGCGGTGAGTATAGCTAAGATATTGAAGGAGGAGCTAAGAAAAGTCTCCTCTGCTCTAGTAATAAAAATGTGGATTGTTAAATTGTACATAATAGTCACTCCGACTATTCCGACATAAGAATTTGTTGTTTCAAGGGATTGAAAATGTTACTATGCTACGGGGTACAAACTTGAACCGAACATCATTGGCTACATAATTTCCACGAGCTATCTCGACATCTTAAGAACATAAAAATCTCAAGAATAAGTAGGTCTTTTCAAACTTTTAATACTGGTACCTTATCATTTTATTCTACTACTGTATATTTAACTTATAATCTATGCCTAAACATATTTCTTCTTAAAGATCGGTTAAAATAGTTTGAATTCTATTAGGCAGCTTATATTTTGATTAGAGTCTTTCCTAAAAAAAAAATTATGATGGGCCTAAAAGAATTATCACACCTCAAAAGATTGAGTTCTTTTTTTTTGAGTGGTTGTAAAGGTGATATCAAGGTAGTTATCCATATTAATTGAAAAGACAAGATGTTGTCAAAACATTAATTTATTAAAAATTCGAGATACCGGTTTCGGCTGTTTCACCATCTCTGGTAAACTAAAACTCAACGTACAGAGAGAGCAACAGTATTTACACTAACGGTAGAGCACCGCTATTGGTGGACGCTTGAACTAATGACAGGGAACGTCTGCCATAGGCCTAGACATTGGACAAGCCTAGTCTAGGCCAATGGAAGAAGTTCACTGTCATTGGTTTAAGTGTCTACCAATAGCGTCCACCAACAACGGTGTTTTACCGTTGGTATAAATACTGCTGCTCTCTACGTGAAGTTTTAGTTTACTAGAGATTGATAATGGGGTAACAACCGAAACCGGTATCTCGAATTTTTAATAAATTAGTGGTTCAACAACATCTTGTCTTTTCATTTAATTAAGATTGAGGTCTTCGAACTCTCGTTGATTTCAGAAGACAACCTTGAACGAGTGGCCTTGACATTTGGTGATAGTGCCTAGGCTTGCATGATAACTGGGTGATTGAGAGATTGACAAGTCGTTACCCTCAAGTGAAATCTCATTCAACATTACAACATCCTAACTATTTTGAACTTGATTTATCCTCATTGCTGAGCTTCATTGTTGTATGATTGGAAGCATAACAAGTTTGAATTTTTTCATCAGTTATTGATACCTTTTGTTCAAATGGGCAAAATTCTTCGACCACAGCACACTCACATAGACTTCGTCTTTCGGAGAAGACGATAAACCGTCGGCCCGTCGGTCCTGACTACCTAGGAAGTATAGTCGTCATCTCCTATCATCATCCCACTCATTATCCACGCACAAGCCTAAGAGCTCATGTGGGCATCTGAGAAAAATGGAAATGCTACTTATTTATAAAAAAAATTAAAATCAAAACCAAACATTTTTGTGTAAATAACGTGCTTTGTCATTTGTCAATCACATTAAAACCTTGTGAGTGAAGAGTCCATATCAATTGTACAGTATATTAAATATTAATGCATTGCTCATATCTCCCACGTGCGAGCCTTATAATGTAGCAGCATCATCATAGGGATTCCCATCTTTCAAGTGTTGTAAGCTGACAAGCCTAGAAACATTATTAGGCACATTGATGACACAATAAATAGACGGAAGATTGCTTTCATATTTCTCCATTGTTCTTATCACCGGGGCACAAGCTCTTGATTTACAATCATTTTGTAACAAGAGATTTGTCATTCGGGTTTTTTATTGTTTGAATTGCCTTCTCACTGGAAACTACTTCAAATAACGCAATTTATGTTGAAGTCAAATATTCTGATAAAGCTGACGCCAAAAAGTTGGGTGGTTTTGTCTACTCCTTTTGCGCTCCAACAGCTGATGTCAATTAGAGTTATCATTTAGCTACGCCAGAATGATGTTTTTAGCATCAAAATAAGGCAATTGTTGCTTTACTTCAGTTGTTAATAAGTTGCATCACGTACTACAAGAAACAGACGAAAACGCATAACGTTTTGGCGTCAGCTACAGGAGCTGAAAATAGATTTGAAATAGATTTTTCTTGGTAAATCAATTGAATTAATTGTAGCAATAAAACGCAAAGATTGATAAACGTAGTATTATTCATGTATTTCTCCTGGCCTTTGACCCTTATGGAAAGTTACGAAGAGATGAATTAATGTTAGAAGAGACCACACGAATTGTTGAACTTTTAAACTTTTGATAAACCAGCGAGTTTATCAGTTATTCAAAATACGCTATTCACATATATTGCCAAAGTTTTTTCTAGTAATTGTGTAGCTCCATAAAATTAGAATATGAAGGTTGTTAGTTTTTTTTATTTGAACACAACATGTTTCTCACTCTTCAGAGGCATTCTCAAGTGTAATTGAACAATAAACAACATGATATTTAAGAATTAAACAAGATTAATGAATGTAGAATTGAAACAATAATTCAATTTAGAATTGATTCAATGTTGTCTATTTGTTCACTTGCACTTTAGAATGTCTGTAAAGAGTGAGAAACATGTTTCAAGACTCAAGATCAAGATCTTTAGGGGGAAGCAAATTATTTTTGTACTATTTGATACAAAATTAAAAATAGAATAGATGGAGTTGTATATTCTATCAAAATGTATACGGTATTCTATCGAATTGGATCAAGAGGCTATAAAAAATTGGGGTTTTGAGTACCAATTCACCGCACATACATAGTATGAGGTGCTTGTTTATAAAAATGCTCAAAAACTACTATTTTAAGGTCGTTTTGTAGCAAAGTGGCTTTGCTCATAGCTTTGGGGTTATGACTCGAATATAAAAGTACAGTATACGCAAACTTATAAGAATCATATTTTATTATATATCATGATCTGTGAATTTCTAATAAGGATAAAATCACCGATATTACAGATACTGATACAGATATGACAGATACTCAATTTAATAAGAATCATAATCATATTATATTATGATCTGTGATATTTTGTTCAAGATAATATTACCTCCCAAAGTCGAACCGACCAGGTTGGCGCAGTGGGCTGGGGCGTCACAATCTTTAGTTCACTACCGCTGCGGGTCTGGGTTCGAGTCTCAGTGAGCATGGGTATTTTTCACCTCATCAATCACCTTCGCACTCAATATCCATAACCCACGCACAAGCTAAATGCTGTTGTGGGCATCATCCGCAATTAGAAAAAAGAACAAGAAACTTGCTCATGCATGACCCTGAAACCACCCTTGAATTTCTTGGTGTAAAGATTCTTGGAGAATACTTGGAGATAGATGATCAAATTAATTAGCCTCGTTCTACGTGATCATTATACGCAAGCCATTATTTACTATACGTAGAATAGCATCTAGGTCATTCAGTTTATTTAGAAATCGGTAATAGGCAACTCACACTGCTGTTGCGTACTGCATTGTTTCAAACGCCTCTTCGCGGCATGCGATTGAAAATACCTAACGAAAAGTGCATTGATGCTATTATGTCAGACGTATGCACGCGAAAAGCTGCGGGCTTGGGCATTCCCGATCAATTTAAATCTGCTGCAATAAGTATTCGAAATTGCCACTTTAAATTCGCCGTAATGCGGGTGATGTATAACCTCTATACCCGTTTTCTAGCGGAAGTGGATAATTGGTCCGATGCTATCAGAAATCATAAATGATCTTGAACAAGCTGCAATAGAGCTAGTAAAGAGCGGAAAATGTTAAAATTATTTAGTGGAGTTCCAATACGTGGATGAATCCACGAATGTTTTCTATTCGGGAATTCCTTCACTCATAACTAACTTATTAATATAATATTCTAAGAGGGGAAATACGAGCACTTTCCATTCAAAATGTACGTAATCCTAAATAGATATCCAAGAAGCAATAAAACTTCAATTAAGATGATAATTCCAGGAGTCGAAAGTTTAAATTCATGATCCATCTTAGTAATTAAGTCAAAATAAAATACGTTTTGATTTAATTATAAATGAAACGTATAAATAAAACGTGACAATAAAAGTAGCAAGGATATTTTCAGGATATTTTTTCGAATCATATTCAAATCGCAAATACCTGCAATACTCAGAAAGTGTTCAAGTGAAGGATTTACCACTGATAATGGATTTATCACTTGATTATGATCTAATCAAGGAGCATGGAACACAGCAATGTGTTTTGTACGAACACTCGTATAAAACTTGAGATGAAGTATACAGGCTTAACTAATTGATTATTTAAAATACATTTAGTTTAAAAATTTCATGAAAATCCAAGGACTGTACCTAAAATATGATAGTGTAGATACAAGGAACTTGTTTATTCATAAACAATTGATCATTTTTATAAATTATAGCTATGTAAGCTGAACAAAAGGAGGGAGATACATAACAAAACTAGTTCATTTATGTATTCAATGTACAAAATATTACTAAATTGAATGGCCAACAGGCTTACGCACAAAACTGTCTTTTTTCAATTTTTCTTAAGTAAGCATATTTTATAATGCAACTTTCAATACACGGTACACGTAACATTTTTATCCTTTCAATATAATCTAGTACTTATAATAAAAATGTATTAGAAGAATAATCTGAATAAAAATCAGTAGAAATTATTCCCACCACAAGTACATTAATGTGTTGAATGAAACCAATTTTTTACTTTTAGCTGTGTGTTATGTCCCACGATTTTTTAGGTAGTGACTTCACTTGGAAAATTCCATACATCAATTCAAAATCTTGGAAATGTTTCACTATATTGCGAAAATAGAGTCGAGAGTGCTTATTTGATCTAGTTTTTGCGTTTCACAAGAAAATTTTACTAACGTATTTCCCCTTTGTCATTCATAGCATTGCAAATCACGTCATAAAATTGACGTTATATTTCCATCTATTTTATGAACATATTTTTATCCAAGTTTATTCAATGTAATAGGAAGCGTTTGATTCCCAAATCTGAATACAGTATATTGGGAAATATAAACACGTCAACGCCAAACAATGTACGTGTATATCTTTCGTACAATAGTATCTTTTGTAATTAATTGTCTAATTGAGATTATCATATTTTTATGAGGCCTATTGAAAATTAGAGATAAGTTCAGAGGAAAACTTAATTAATAATGGGAGGAAATATAAAAAACCGAAAATCCCCAGAAAAACATTATTTGGATTTGTTTAACAGAAGTCAGTTTTTATTTGAAAAAACGTTAAGATAACGCTTATTCATTCTTATTAATTCGATTCATAAAATTGCGTTATGAAATTGATTGCTAGCCAATAAAGTAACTGACTTGAGCATAATGCTTAGCTTGTATTAGGAACATATTTTTAGATTTTAAAGATTAATTGAACTCGACACAATTCATTGAACTCATTTTGTATGTCATTCCTAAGTCAAATATATTGTATTTGGGATTTCCTGTCAGCATTTACGCAATAACTTTCGTTTATATTTTTACAACTCAGTATTCAACAACACTTCAACTCTTATTAGATAACTTTCTCCCACGGTTACTTGTTGTATCGGTATCAATTATTATCATTTGGGATTTCTAGGGTTCATGGGATCATGCTGATCTGAATATAAAAGGTGTCTGCACACATTGCATTGATTTACTTTTCTGAGAGTTATATATTTCTTTTCTAAGTGTTGATGTTGACATGAGTCTTGGACTCATGAGTTATTATATGTGTTATGTGTCAAGACTCATGTGTAGGTTATGAGTGCAATAATGATTCTTCAGATTATCTTTATGATTTACTTAAGAGTTTTGAAGTACATTGTTGGTGATTGTTATCACCTAAATGCATTTCCTGCATTAATTCAACAATGTTGATGCTACCTACTATTGACTGCACTGGCGGCTCGTACCCACGAAACAGGTGAAGTGCCCGTCTATTTTACAGTACAACACTTCACCTGTTTCGTGGGCACGAGCCGCCAGTGCTATAGAGAAAAGCAAGCAGTTACCTCCTTTTCAAATCAATTTTGTAATATTTCCTAGCCTTCAATTTTTCTATCAACTATTTCTCCAAAAGGAATAGAATGATAAACATATAAATTAATAATAAAGTATGTATTTCAAATAAGTTAATAATAGAATGCTGTGTATTTCATTAATAAAATATGGATGAATTATCCAAAATTTATAAGGGCCTGATTTAAATAAACATATTATTCACATCTAACAGCGATTTATATTCACATCCAACATTTATAATAGCCTGATTTAAATAAACATATTATTCACATCTAACAGCGATTGAGCATTCACCAACAGTCATGCAATTACGGTACCTATGTCTACTGTAAAGATGACTATCAGTACAAAAATCCTATTTAATTTAACCTCCGTGAAATAAAGTTATTGTATTTGATTCATTTTTTATTATCATTATTTACTATGGTTTTTAATAGTTGGGACAGACAAGGGTTGTTCCACTTCGCCATATAACTTCATTTTCCACACATGGGAAGATGGTGAACCAGCTTGTAGGTTATAGTTCTTTTAAAATTGAATTTTTTATTTCAAAATATTATTAACTAATAAAATTAAAACCCTTAAAAAATCATTAGAGATTAGACCATAGTCGAAAATACTAAATTTTGACAAGAAACTTGAGCACAGTACTGTACGTAAGACGTTGGCTTTGCATTGGTTCCGTTAGAGTTAGATGATATCGTTGTGTAAGATGATAAAATTCAATACTCTTTATTAAAATTCAATGCTCTTTAACCTTCTGTAGATAAAAAAGGAGAGAAGAACAAGGGAAAAACGATCTACGATGTAGGCTACAGTGTAAAGTCTTTTGCCAATTATTATTCATGATGGTCAATGGTCATAGCATATATAGTGAAGATTGAATGGCACCGGACTTCTATAAACTATTCTGAGTCGTGATAGGGATGGTTCAATGGCCTTGCTTTGTTTTCTTTGCATTGCTCTCGTTAGATTAAAAATACGATCAACGATGGCGGACTGTAAAAAATCTGACAGTGAAAATTATTATAGTAAACGATTAAATAGCAATGGGTTTCTCTGAACTATTCTGAGAAGTGATAAGGATGGCTCATTTTATTATTTTTATTATCTGAGGGTGAAACCCACATGAGCTCATAGGCTTGCGTGGGTAATGAGATTGATGATGAGATATGACGACTACTCTTTAGGTAGTCAGGACCGACGGCTTATCATATCATCTCCTCCAAAAGACGGGGTGGCCGTAGTGATTGTGCTGTGTTTGAAGAATTTTTTCCTGGTTGAGACTCGAACCCGGGTCCATCTGTCAAAATTGATCAAAATACAAAATGAATCGCAATAAAAAGTATTGAAGGTTGCATTGTCATCAGGTTTTGATCTATCCTGAAAGTCTCTAGCACGTCGGGAAGTGGATGAAAATTAATTTACAAAATTCCAACCTGACAGACAACACCCAAAGTAAGTTAAGTAAAACGTTGTAAAAATATAGAATTTTCGGAATTTAGATTTTTTTTCAACTAAAATTTTTATTTCATGATAACTTTGCTTGTACAAAAATCATTCGTGATCGTGATCACTTCTTTATAATGATGTTATCATTAAATGATTCACCCCAAAAAATCACTTGAAACCCAACGCACTCCAGAATTTTGTGGGGTGTTCCCATAGAATTCCACGTTCTCCCTTTTCGTTATCCTATCCTCCTATAGTAAGCTGAAAGTAATTATATTATTGAGTGATTATATTAATTAATAACTATTATATTCAGTATTCATACAAGTATAAGTAAGCTGAAACTCTACTTTATACAGTATTTTATAGCTCCCTCTCCATTTTATTTTTCCCATTCTTTCTTCAGTGTTCAGTTTCTTTTCTCTTTCTTGAATCCTTCTCTTATTTCTTCCCATTTTTCCTCCTTATACATCTCTTCTTGATTTCTGCTCAATTTATTTTCTATCTTCTACATCATTCTCTTTACTCCCTCTTCAATCTCCTATAAATAACTTCAATCACATTACGCATTTAATACAGTTACATCAACTTAAATAAATACTGAAGCTCCATTCATTCATTTTTTAATAGTTGGTACGGTAATCAATAGACTCTGAATCAAATTTGGAGTAAGATAAAAACACGTTTTTGATCTCAAATTGTTGGCAATGATTAGTTCTACATTGTTAATTCTCTCATGAAGCAATTCAACGTAAACCAAACTTGTTTTAGATCATTGATTGCCTTACCAACCATTAAAAAAATTAATGAATGGAATTTCAGTATTCATTTAAGTTGATGTAACCATGTAACTATATTAAATGCGTGATGTCATTGAAGTTATTTATAGGAGATTAAAGAGGTACAATTGACCTACATTTCCATGGTAATTTCGAGTTTTTATCTAAAAGGACTTGGAAGATATACTCATTTGTAAGCAAAAATGTCCTTTTTTGTAAATGATGGAACAGTCGATATTCTCTCAGAAATTGTTTATTCCAAATTTGACATATGAAACATAAATTTAGACCGCCTTGAAGAGCTGAAAAGAATGAGCTAGTGGTAACTGGGGGTTACTTTGGGACAGGTTTACTAGTTTTCAAAGATAATGTGAGAAACATCCAATCTCATATACAGTATAATGGTCACAAGAGATAGCTACACTTTTTGGCTATCTGATACGATGCCACTATAGACCAAGTATGGAGATGTTGTCTAATTGTAAAAAATAATATATGTCAAAGTCACAAAAAGCAATGCGGGGTAACTTTGGGACAAACTGATTTTTCTTCTTAGAAATTATGTCGATTAATAACAACAACAATGTAGCCCATAAAATTGATAATTTGAACCTCAATTTATCGTTATCCACCCAAAAATTATAAAAAGTTGGAAAATAAGAGGATTGATTACATTATGAAACAATTACGAAATTTGAGAATCGACTGATTGGTTTCAAGCATGTTACAAAAGGAAAATTGACTTTCTACGCCTAAGGGTACTTTCATACGTCCCTAAAGGCACTAAAAAGATCAAAACTGCATAGTTTTAAGTCACGTTTACACCGGAATGTTAATAACTTTCATATGATAAGTTATGTAATATATAAGTCTATATAATAATACGTTATTCAAAAAAGTTATCAACATTCCGGTGTATTCCATGGCATTATACATTGAAGGTTTACAGTTGAAGAAAAAAAAATGTGACAATAAACAATATTTCCCATTTTCTCAATGAATTTATTAGAAAAAGTGAGTATTTTACCGTTCATACAAAATTTCATGCACAAAAACCTGGTAATTTGTTCAAGAAAGATTGATGAACTATTTTGTACTCAGAATGGTGTCTATATTTTGAGGGAAAACCAATTATGAATGTGGGTGACCCTTTAGGGTTGACTTTCTGACGGTCCGCAGTTCCCAAAGTTACCCCGCAACCTGCTGAAATCTTGGTTATATCTTTATGAAATGAGAATAAATTTTTTTTTCAAGTTTTTCTAATGCTAGATTGAAGTCAACAAATACATGAGAAGGTCATAATAGCCTTAGAAGTATATACCATGAAATGATCGATGAGCAATAGAAAGTTTCCAGATTTTCCACGACATTGAAAATATGAGTATTTCAAAGAATAGCTGAAACCGCTATTTTTTCACCCATAACTTCTGAGAAGTTGTCAATCGATTGCAGTAGGCCTACACCTAGAGCAACTGTTCTGACCGTTTTCAGACTAGAAGAAAGCATAAAAATGGGGTAGTAATTGAAAAAATAGTCCACTGTCCCAAAGTTATCCCGCGTGTCACAAAGTAACCCCACGTACGGTATGGTTTTGTTGAGATCCGATGAATTTTAAAATAGTTAGAGGTATCCTTAGATTGAGATCTTTGAAGGGTCCTTACTATTGAACATAATCTAAATTCAGGTCGGTAAGTGGCTTTACTGCTAGAAATAGATCTACAAAACGTTATTACCAGAGCAATTTCAATACAAGCACGTATAAATTTCTTTTAGACCATGTTCCCCATAAATAGGGTTTTTTGAAATACAAGGATATCTTTTCACTGCCCTAGTTTAAAACTAAACAAGAAAGGAAGGTCTACTACTTGGTCTCAAATTGTAGAGGACAAAATTAACCTCAGAGGGTTTCTGAGTCACACGATTCAAGTGGATACATCAGAAGATCTAGATAAATAAAAATTAAAATACTCAAATTTTCGGTTTTATCGAAAATTAACTTTTTTTTGAAAATTCATAACTCGGTTTCTAATGAGGATAGAGACATGAATCTTTTACCATTCTTTTCCGTGAATTAAATTTACTAGAAAAGAGATGACAATTTTTTTCGTCCGACGGTTTGTTTGAAAGAAATCGTGGTAGACTAGAAATGTAACAGAAATTTTGGCCGGCATCTGTAATTACAAAATGATCAACTTTCACAGCTTGGCATCACTCGGATTCGGAATCTACAAATCACAATCGATCATAAAATTAACGACATACCACAAAAAATAGTTACCCCCTTATTTCGTATTTGGCACCTAGGTATACTATCGAAGAATCCGTTGTTTCTAACAAGAATAAAAAACTATAGTCGTAAATAATTATATAAATCGCTTTCTAATAATATTTAATGCTTAAAATTCCACATGACTGAAAAATATGTTTAAAAAAATGATGGAGCGTGCAGTAAGAAGTATCACATTGATCAACAATTTTTCAAACATAGGGATGAAAATAAGAAATAATGGACTACCAGTATTTTAACACTAGGGCTACACCATAATTATAATCACAAAGACAATATTATTATCATTATCACATCACTCGCTTGTTTATCGTGTGATTGTGAAAAACAGTAGCTGTTATCAGCAGAGTAACAATGATGGGGCGACACAATAGCAGAGTTCGCGCATACTACAAAGACACGCCGTCACGATGCAAAGCGTATATATTGCGCCCGCGGTTCTTCTCAGCCTATGCAACTGAGCGCGAGTGCGCGTGAGTGATCGTGCGGGTGTGGGTGGTTATGTGGACGGAGGGGTGGTTACGGGTTATGAGGGGGGCGGGAGAGGTATCTGTAGTACGGGGGGCGGGGGATTCAAGTGTTCCGTGGTGCGGGGAAGGAGGGTACGAGAGGAATATGTCTGTAACGGACGTCATGATAGTACGTCATAGCTATGACGTCAGCCGTAGGGAATACAAATACAGGGTGCGGCAGAGAAGATGGACGTTTTTGAGAAGGGCATTACTCATTTCCTTCGTCACCGAGAGTGGTGAGGATGGTGACGTTAGACTCGTGTAATCTTACCATTTTTTGTATTCTTGTTCCAGTAGTCGCCATAGAGCGTTGGACGATGGAAAAACGCGTTTTCTAAATAATGAGTCAGTTACCGTCGTAAAGCTTAAATTTCGACACCATTCATCGAAATCCATCAACATTCACTTCAACATTCATATCGAGTAGGGGGCTGTTCCTTCTCAAAACAACATCCAATACGATACAAGCCCCGAACTCTGAACAAAATTAAGGACGAAGTCGCCCAAGTTGAGAGAGCGATGTTTTAAAAATTGAAAAAAGATGTCTTGTTGATGGAAAATGATGTTTCAGCCCTAAATATGTAAGAAAAAACTAGTAAAAATTGAAATTCCAAACAAATCCCGTTTACTTGAAGTTTTTATCACTGATGTTTCCCGTTCTTTGAACGCTTCTATGGAATGCGGCATCCACCATTTTGAATCTGCCATTACGTGACCCAGTCGTGAATCCAGAGTAGCATCAAGTGGTTATGATATCCTTAGATACCCTATATAACGAAATATTTGGTTCTGCTGCTTTCTTCACGAACCTTCTCACGGAAATAAACAAGGAACCCTACTATTGAAGAGTCTACAAAAAGGGCAAGAATGCAAGGACGCACTGTATCAACGATTTTGGCCACCACATGCCTGATGTGATTTTCCATTCTCGATTTTCTCAAATGGTATTCCCATGCGAGCATTTTGACACCAATAAATATGTTTTTGAATGGAAACTAACAAATTCACGATATTTTTAAAATCGTTCATCTTTACTGCCGCACCCGGTATGACGGAATAAAGATAAATCGTTACATTAAAGATAAATTTTCGAAGCCGACACTATCAATAATCAATAATTGACTCTGACATGACCATACTCGGATACTCCATATCCACAAATCGCTAATGTACGCTTGGTCGCTGCACGGAGAAGGAAAGGAGAAAAACAGTCTTTTCCCTTCTCTGTGGTTGGTGTAATCGACCTCTGCTGTAATGCAGCAGTAATCGACCTCTGTTTGACTCATTGTCAAACTGTCTGATTCATTACTCATATCAAAGTTCTGAATGAGTACGGCCTTGGGCTTATCATTACGGCTTTGGGCTATCCTCATCATTTACGCATACATAGTGATCACTAAGGTGCATAGATCTCAGGAGCCTAAGTTGAATTGTTACTCTAGCTTTTTTTGTAATTGCGTCCCTAGACCCTAAGTGATAAGTTACAACCATTCCTCAGACCCTGAAAGAGTAGGGAATTGAGAAAACGTCTTTGAGAGATATTTGAAAAGTTTTTGCGTTATTTTTAAGCTTAGGAAGTTCAGTAATTTCATATTGAACTACGTTATATGACAGGGGGGGGGGAATTTATAATCACTTTACCTCACACACAAGACACCATTTTATGTAACGGGAGATAATATTATCTAATATTCTGAGGTAATTTATTTTGTAAAATACTGAAACTAAATCTTTTTCGAACCCTTAAGTGGTTGGGAGCATTACGTGGATTTGTTCATCCAAATGCCAGATTATTTATAATCAATTTTGAACTCCTTTAATTTTATTTAGCAACTAGAAGTACAACGGTTTGTCCAAGTACAAGCGGTTTGTCCCAGTGGTAGAGAGCGTCTAATCGGTGAGATTAGATAAGCGACGTGCCTCTACCACCACCGTTGTAATGGTGACCGGTTCCTCTGAATTCAATTTATGAGCCTCAAAAATCGCAAAAATCGCTTCGTGGGTTCGGAACCCACCTAAAGCAGTAGGTCCATTCATCTCTCATCATCATCCTTCCCATTACCCACGCACAGGCCCAAGAGCCCATGTGGGCATCACCCTCACAAAAAAAAAACTACGAGTCAGGAAAATATTTCGTGATAATCTATACTTTATTAAACGCTTTCCTTCAAATTTAAAAATAAAACTACTACCTACATCAAATCATGTTACATTAAAATTTCGCCAAAACAAAGTTATTTTATCAATTAATGTTTTATTAATTGTTAATAATTAAAATGGAAACTATTAATTCAATTGGAAACTAGATGAAGGCCTCGATTAAAAATATTCCTACTGATATTATATTGTGCACTTTTCCAAATTTGAGCTAGATAACGAAACAAAAATGCTGACACTCACCATAATTCAAAACACAAAATAAGACCGCAAATATCCACATAAGCTTTCACTCAGTGCCGGTCTGGAGAGGTTGGGGCCCCACATGGGGGGGTAATTCCCCCCCAGTCAAGAGGAGGGTTTAGGGGCCCTCAACGAGAATTTTTAAAATTGTTTTTCAGAAACCCCATTTTCTGAAGGTTTTTAAATGTATGGGCTTTTATTTGCATTACGGTATCTTCGTACTCTTTATTCATTTTTATTCTATTACTAGATCAACAGAAAAAACTTGGGCTATAATTGTTTCGAAACTTTCTTCTCATTGATAATTCAGGGTGTGCATTTTGACCAAAAAATGATTACTGTAATACCTAATAACAGCTGAACTGAAATACTGGAATAGGTACCCAGGTGAAAGGGGGTCCAGGGGCTCACCCCCGGAATATTTTCAAATATATTATGGTCGAAAAGTGCGTTAAATGGTTTCTTGGTCAAACAACTCACAATATTTAGATCAGCCTCTTAGACTGTATAGAACTTTCATAAGTAAAGTAGCTATGTTAAAGTAATATTCTTCGTTTTGTGCGTCTAGTAATTCCTAAAATGTCAACAGACACAAGGTAGCAACAAAAACGTTCATTGGAAAAACTTAGGGGGCCCCTCCGCGATCGTGGACAAATTGGCCAGTCCAACCCTGAACACAGGTTAAATATGTACACAAAATATTATTGATACATTGTTTAGTTATCAAGGATTTTTGTTACATACTAACACAAAACAACTATCAGTTTTACCTTTAACAAAACTCCCAATAAAATTATTTGAGTTGTTTTAAGTACTTCATCTTCCATTGTCAACACTTAATCGTCTGTCGTCTGTGTTACTTTATAAGAAGATAATACCGCATATCTCGATTTCCGCGCTGATTGCGGCTAGTAGGAAGATCTCTTGCACTTGATACTGTATAGCTTTTTTAATAAATAAAAATAATATATTTGAAACAACGTCTACTGTAAAATACAAATCGTAGGTTTGAATAAAAACATGAATACCAAATTATTCAACAAGTAGTTTTCTATCCACCCAGTTTGGGGGCCCCCTAGCTCGGGGGCCCCTGGCGATCGCCAGGTTGCCACCCCTGCCAGACCGGGCCTGCTTTCACTATACTTCACGATCTCACACATTAGCAATAAATTTCTGATTTTACATTACTATTAACTCATTACGTAAAACGATAATTTGCTCCTTTGAATGGAAAACATTTCCATCCAGAGAGCCGAGGCCTGTTCACAAATTACATCCTTTTTCTACAGTGTCTGAACTAAGACTCTTGCTTTCTCCAATGAAAATTTCCCCTTCCAACTTCCAACGACACCCGGCCGGCTCCGCAAGCAAAATTTTCATTTCCAACGAAATTCTCAGGAGTTTGTGCAATTTCGAGTACAGTATAGCTTTTTAACATTAAATCGAAACAGATAAGGTACTCGAAAAAACACGAAAATTGCACTATTTCAGACACATGGAATGAGCAGTGAGTTGGCAATTTAAATAGGACCGTAGATATAATATTCTAGATATAACTGTATAGTTAGTCTATGATAGAACATAATCAACTCTCAAAGTACAATATAACTTCAAAAATCAAAGTTCATATTCATAATTTCTTAATAATTTTGAACAGTTCAATAATCTGAAAAAGACAGAAGACACAAAAACTACAATAATATATCTAAATTTTCACACTATTACAGTTATTTCATATAATTAATAAAACCCTAAATCTAAATCATTTACGATTTTTATTTAAAGAAGTTCCTGATTTGCTATTGCAGTTGTTAAAACAGGCTTTGACAAACAAATAATCATTATGATCTGGACATTTGAATGAACGAATAACCAAGATGTCAACCACGGGAAAATTAAAAAAATCTATTTACAGTTTAATTTAGATAAAATTACAATACAGATGTTGCGAAAATCGGCCGAATTCATTGAATGTCAGTAACCGAATGCCAACGAAATTTGGTGCAATAGACTGAAATCTGCAATAATGTCTATTGGACTATTGAACAAAAATAATATGCTCAATTGCAGCGTATTTTCCCTTTAGGTTACTCATGTTGCTCCAATGAACTGAACAAAACAAAAAAAGGACAACAAAAAGAATATCTAATTCAATGCAAACGAAATTAAGACAAAATTCTCTCCACCCAATATAGCTATACGCTACACAAGGCGGCAATTCACAGTTATATGAAATATAACCAAAGTAATAGAACCCTATGAGTATAATACACAATGGAATTTTCCTAGTGAAGTGTCAATCCCTTTTCACTGTATATTTCATTGAATTTTACAGATTTCTCGAAACTGTTGAAAAGTCTTTTATCCATAATAAATAAATTGCCCCTAGACAATAGTTGAAAACTCTCCTGTCTACAATACAAAAAAGGTTTGGTCTTTCAAAAATTCTGTAGACGCTATTCGTCTAGACTCTACACGAAAAAGAAACAATTGAACAGACCTATTAAATATAAACATTTATGTATATTTTTCGACTCACATCTTGGCATTCTTTGTTCTTCGAGAAGAGAGATTTCAAGCCTTCAAGAGTTTTAAACAATGACACCTTTTCGCAAAACTTCCAGGTACCTTCCCAAAATAGATTTCGTAGCCTATCGGACACTCGTATTGTGAGTGTCAGCCTCACATGAATATAATATGAATATATTCAGTGCTGTTCGCCATGTGGAAGAGTTGGATGACCAAGTCCTCCACCTTCTAAAATGTATGAAGAATCAATTGGAAATTGGAGATTTCTTACTACCCAAATCAATAATTGATCAGCTAAACATGTTCCCTGAAGTAAAACACCAAAAACTAAGATATCACACATCTCAGATAATCACTGGTATTCAATGCAGCAGTGAAATGGGAAGGGAAGAAATCAAGCATTTATAGAAATGGGGAAAATATAGTAGCTGAAACTTGACAGTTAATGGGTTTTCATTGTGTGATTAACCATGAAAATTGGATAAATATATATAGCTCAGATGTACATTTTCCTTGACATACAATTCTAATTGGAGTATGGAGCAACCCTTGAGCCATGGGATTCCCAGTATTCCTTATCAATAAAATACGCTATTAATAAGAAAATTTCATCAAGATTAATGTTCAACATTGAACAATTATTATTCTATATCAGTATAAAACGAGCATTTAATGTTCAGTCAACTTAGTTTTCGTTTCATCAAATTACTGTAATCTATGAAATCAGTTTGAGTTCGGTGATTTTCATCCTTTCATTTAAAAAGGTTAAGTGGATAAAAGCATTAGTAGATGAATATAATAATTAAGTTTGAAATATTGATCAACTTCTAGTGAGCTTTTATGCCTGAATAATTATTATAATCTGTCTTGAATAACTTTTTCTTAGTTCGAGTTCAGAAATTTGTTTCTTATTTAAAGGATAAATTCACGGAATATATATCATAATTGAATTGGAGGTGAGTGGTTCACACATATGGTATTACAGGAAAATAGCTTAGATAACCCATTTTATGACACATTCCCATCATTCATTCAATTTTAAAGATTACCGTTCAAGCTGCTAGTTTGCATATTCGCTTTTATTTCACATTTCAGTGCCTGTTTCTGATTTTAAACGTCCTTTCGAATAGAAAAGAAGAAGTCCTGGTTCAAAATCAGCCAATCGTCGTAGTTGAGTAGCTAAACCTTTGGCCTGCTCTTAGTAATAATAACTTTTTAATGTGGGTAACAGTTGCTAATACATAATTTGTTGATCCTATTCTAGCCACTTTAGATGCTAAAAGACCTATGAGTCAGTGTTTAAAAAAATGCAATAGATATTTATTTTTCTCTTGTATGCTCGTCATTTCTGTACTAGAAACTATTATTATTTTCAGATAATTCACATAATTATTTACAGATTTTTTTGTCAATTAGCCTACATTGTACAACGTCTTCGGGCCAATTTAGTACAGTTTTGCCCAGCAACAAAACTGGCGTTTAAATCATCTGACTAGACGAACAATTTCTTGTTCCATATAGATATTTATCTTTTTCAAACAAGATCACTCTAATCTCTTAGTATCTTAGGAATTTACTTATAATAAATTAGGTAGTATTATAATAATCTTAGGTATTTAGGAATTCTTATTTTATTTTAAATTTATGAAATTAACTGACGACCTAAACTGAAGGCTTAGGCTAGAATGCTACTCGTAAGCTAGAATTTCTATAAATTCTAGTGATGCAAGAAGTGTATATTAGAATAGAATATGAAAGATTCTCTTCATTAATAATTATTAGTCTAACTCGCACTTGAAATAGGCATAATGAAAAGGTGGGCGTAGAAAAAACCTATGAACAAGGTTATTTATAAGATGATAGATAAATAAATTCAAGTTGATTGAAAGAATGGTTCATTTATCAAAATATCAAAAGAATGAGGAACTGGTTTCATTGCAAAAGATAACATGAATGGAAGCTTAGTTATCTGTTATTACTCTTATCATGCCAACACCTTCAAAAGATTTCTCTTCCTGGCTTTTGCGCTGCATTTGAACTCAGCGCTCCTAAATAGGAGAACGGTAGAATGGCGGGATTCCCTGAGCCAGGGCGCATGCGCAACGTTCCCCCTCTCTCGTGCAGACAACATTTCATTCCATTTCATCTTCAACGAGAACGAAGTGAGTGAACCAAAGTGACGTTTCGTCGCGTCTGAAACAGTCGATCAGTTTTATCGTTTATTACGTAGTCCAGGGCTATGCTTATGAAGGTCGTTAAATGAATTGATTAAATTTCGAGTTGTAAAATCCCTGTTCTGGATTAGTGTTTGTCTTGTTCTACTAAAATTCACTAGTTTAGTGTCTGAAAAATAAAAGTGTCGTTGAAAATACGCTACTATTAGTTTTTGTCGTGATGAGTGGGAAAGGGAAAGATCCTAAGGATCAACGTGAGTACTATACTATTTTAATTCCAACATAAATTTAAAACTACTTCGCATTGTTCTCAAATATTAGTTGGGTTTTCTGTTGATGTCAATCATATCTGGGTTTTCTAACCTAATCTTCGTGCTGAAACATGGCAATGTGGTAACTACACTCAACGTGAATGTTGCAAATAACCTGCAATTTGACAAAACCAATGCTTTATTTATTGTAACCAAAGCTAATTTGATATTCTATGCTATGTAATCATAATTGGAACTTATAATAACTCGTTGCCTCACAGACATCGCTTGAATGATTTGGATCCTTATAGCAACTATGCATGTTCTCTCTTCACAGTTGGATTTCCCCAAGTCCTAATCGAGGTATTATCTCATTGTTCAACTCTACATCGCTTGCAGGACCTGAAGGTAGTTTCTAACCTTGAATTATCAAGAAGAGTAGGCAATTGAATATCTAACATCCGCATATTTCAATTTTTCACCTGCGTAAAAATTATGAATCTCTGATCACGTCAGAGTTGAATTACAGTAATCTAGAAAAAACCTGGCCAATTACCAGACAAACTACGAATTTCTAACTTTGCTGTTAAGCACTCGTTCTGAAACATTTCGTAATTATTATACTTTCTATTAGACCTACATGTTGATTAATGAGTTAGGAATTTTACAAATTTTAGGTTATGTTATTGTAAAACCTACTTGAAGTAGATAAAGCCATAGTTCAGCTTGATTTTCGATTTTCAAACAACTTGAATGATTTACTAGTGTGGACTCACATCCACATATTATATTACTTCTTCTTGGTATTAAGTGAAAATGCCGTATTGGAAATGTATTTTTCAATATGATCTGTATTAAGCTGAGACGCTGAGTATCTCAGCGATTTGCCAGTTATCACAGAAAATGTATCTTACATAAATACACTGTTCTCGTGCTGTTATGTTGATACAGTATCAAGTAATCCACTCACTTTTATATAGTTTATTAAGTTCTTGTGTTTTGATTTTACTAATTCGATAATTTTTCTGTTAACAGCTCGCTTGAAAGGGCACGAACGCTCAGCATCGGCCTATGATGGCAGCACAGCGATCAGTGGCATGAGTTTACCGTCGCCGGGAGCGGTGAGCTTCGATAGTTCGTTTTGCGATTCGGGTCGAATGGACTCTGGATTCCAATCAGAACAGTTCTTGTCTGGAGAAATAACCTCTCCATCATACTCCTCTCAAATATCCCAAGATTTGGACTCGTGTGACAGTATACACAGTGATTCAAAGAGCTATTCAGTGCTCGATAGTGGTGTTGACATTGCCCTTAGTGGAGACCTGAGTAGCCTCAATATCCACGATAAAAGTGTTGGTGATTGGAACGACTTGAATGCCCCCCACAAATATACGGAAGGAGCATCACTGATTTCCAACACGAGGTCCTCGGATGTTTCTAAAGATACCATATTCAACCCTCTTCCTCTGCCTGTTGATATCTACTACGAACAAGACGAGGACGGTGATACGTGAGTATTGATTGGTTTACTACAGTATAAACCTAGTTGCTAAGAATCAATAATTGTGTGCATAAAGCAATAATGAAGCTCACTGAACAAAAATACTGAATCAACTATTATTTTTATAGAATATGTTTATTCTACTGTAGTCTATTGAGTATCAATATGAATATGAGGACAGAGACACTTGGAGGCGACTGACAAGAAATAGCGACCCCGCATAGAAACAGGAATAAGCTGAGGAAGAAGAAGTCTATTGAATATCAGAATTCTGTCTAATCCCTGTTATAGTGTTATTAGAGGGAGACGATAGTAAAAATTACGGTTTCTTGGCAAGAACTCTCCGAGGTCATTGAACCAATTGATTAGCTTTTGAAAAATACCACTATCTTTAGTAGGGTAGATAGCCTTGATGTCAACTCTCAATCTGCGGCCTACAATATAACAGTAAAGGATTTGATAATATTCACATGATTGACATGTACTGTATTAGAAAAAATACATAACATATAAAGCAACTTACAGGTCAAATGAATGTTTGTCAACCGTAGTTATTGTTATCAGTTCTTCTCTTTAGCTCTCGATGAGTATTTATCGTATAAAATGGATTTCCCAGTAATAACTGGAATGCTCTAGTATTTTAAAAGATATTTAGCCAATATAATGTGAGAAGCTATCAAGGGTTTCGGGGCTAATTATAAATTTTTTTCAACAGAAATAATCAATTGTTGATATTCTTTTTGAATATCACACAAACCGACTTTTATATTCCATGACTATAACAGATTTATATTGGAGCGCAGAAACAAACTTTATCAATTTGTTAAACAATGTCCATTTCGAGATGAGTGCGCTCTATTTGTGTTCAGCTTTCAATTAACCACACTCCAACTATTTGCAATGCATTTGATGAACAGGAGATAGTTGGTGCGAGTATAGAATTATTACAAATACGTGTGTGTTTGTGAGCGAGAGAGTTTGGATAGTACGAGATCCGCTAATGGCAGGAAAATCCCAATAGTTTAACGTTGACGGCTTCCATTTTCATTTTATACTCACGGCTACCTATTTATCATAGGTGCGATTGCTTACAAAAACAGAAAATGGAAAGGAACTGCATTCCTCATGGAAATTATCTTTGAATTAAGTTAAATCCTTATGAATGCATGCGAGTTGATCACAAGGAAGTTTGTGACAGTTTGGTTCCTGCTAGACTGCTACTGAATAATAACTGTTATTATTCTGAGACGTTATTCCAACACCTCGTGTAATTCCACTCTCCACGTGTTTAATGTTTCAAATTATTCCATTGAATCGCATTTCATTGAAAAAATTCATGAAAAATTAAGAACTCGTAGTTTGGTGGCAATGTTTGTCAAGTTCAAACTTGGGTACAGTTTCATTGAAAAGATCAATTTTCAAAGTGTACAACACTATAGAAATATTGTCTTTTTCTAAGGTTAAGTCGTTCTGAAGTATAGACCACTCTGACAGATTATTACACGCGTTCCAGTACCATTGGTGATGAGGGTTGTCCAAATGCATTATTATTATTATGGAAATCTGTTATTGGAAAATACTATAAGAAGAATTATTCAAACATTGTTTAATGGAATTGAACGCAATCTATTGGGAATCTTGTCATTTGATTCATTACATTAGCCAAGTATCATGATTTGTCAAGGAATTATTTCAAAGAGGAATATAGAGTATTAAATGAAATTGGTTACGGGCTGCGGCAAAGAAATTACAGAATACAGAGGTATAATAATATTTATGGGAAAAGCTTACCTTATAACAGAATTCCTGGTCTATTGAACTCTCTCCCCTCATAGAATTGAGAAATTTGGAAAGGAAAGGTGAAGCTAGAAGGAAACTAAAGGCATACTTTATGAGAATTAATAACGAATAGGAAAAATGGCTAGCCTAAAATTAGATTATTCTAAATGAAATTGTTAAATGACTTACCTGTTTTGAATGTTAGTGAGGTTGATTAAATGTTTTAGTAAGTTAGTTATGGTTCAAAACTCATTTGAAGCCAGTAGTTTTACTTTCAAGATGTTATACTAATTATAAACACTGAATTAAGCCTTGTGTAAGTGGATTTATTTTCTTTTTCGTAACAGATTATTCATGTTATTCAACAACATTAATTCAAAACACATAAAACATGATAGACACTTGAACATGATTTGAGCTGTTAAGGTTTTAAAATTTTAAATAGAGAAACAAATTAAATGTTGATTTTATTTCTTGTAATATTTGATTTCTAATTATATTGTGTTTGTTAAAATCTGATGAAAATAAGGTTATGATTATAAAACAGTTGAACAGTTGAAATCAGAATGAGTTGTTTGTGTAAGTTATATGTGTGGTTAGACGATGAAAATCAAGTTAGCAACAAACGCCTTCAGAATAGACTATCTGTGTATCAAAATAAGTGGATGCTACAAAAGTGTAATACCGACAATCTGGACTGAACTGAAATTCGTGAAAAAAATCTAAATGTAATTTATGTGAAAATAACTTTTGAATGCTCCTCAATTAGCTTTAAGCTAGAGGAGTTACTAAAGCACTGATTGTAATGTAATTTGAAGAATAAATAATAAAATATATATATATATATATATTATTAATGTCCAGTGGGGTGAGTCCCCAAAATAACACTTGAATTCGCGTTTTTCCACATCAAACACAAGAAAAGCTGACGTATTTTTGCGGGATTATTGTGCCTCATCTCCCAGATCCAAACTTTGTGATTATCACTTGAAATTATGCTCAATTCATATATGCTCACTATGCTCATTCACAGTAATTTACTGTGATTATACTCAAAATTGAAGAAACACTTGAAGAAAAATTGAAATTCAAAATTGAAGAAACACTTGAGTGTCCTTCTGGATCCCTCCAGTAAACAATAATAAAGTCAAGGAAGCAGACAGCTACATACTATATTATTTTCATCAAGTGTTAATACATCATACAAAACTTGAAACTTCCAAAATTAATTTCATAAAAAATCGTCGTTTCTGTTCCAAGATTTTTTCAAATAATGCTCCTAGTTTTCAATCCTTATGTTGTAGCACTCTGTCAACGCGGTAGATTGATTAAAAAGTACACTGAAACCTTATTTTTCAGATGAGCATAGTAAAATATGAATGATGACTGTAACTCACTGTCATTCCAGGGCCTTAGCAAAGTGAAAGCACTGTCGATTTTTTTATATTTATCAAGCCAAGTAGTTGCAGAATAGGGGCTTTCCTCGCTCAAGTAGCCTAGTCTTTTAAAAAACTGAGTTTATAATTATTGTTGAAGTCTAAAACGTTGAAACAGGCTAAACTAAAGCACTTACAAGCTCTTGCCCTTGAGAGTCAGATGTTTTCAATAAGTAAACTCCTCTATTCACAAACAGGTTAGTGATTAATTAATTGAAAATATTATCAATGGAATGTTATGCAGATTTGATGTTCTCCCACAAATGATTGTGAGGCAATCTTTATCAAGTAGATACGGATTTATTGTTGCTTTTCAATTAGAGTTGAACCAGGAAAAAAATTACTGTCTTCTAACTTAGAAAAAACTATGTAGGCTATAAGTTAATTGGTATTTTCTTTTCAATTGAATCACATACGCTTTTCAGACTTACTCAATTATTTCAACTTACAAGCATTTAAAGTATAAGTTCATTCTATTATAATTGAACTAAAGCATGAAAATTTAATTTGAACTTTTAAAAATTAATTTGTACATGAAAATTAATTTGAAAATTTAATAAATGAACTAAAATATATTTTTTTTATGAAAGTGTCAATTTATTTAATAAATTCAATGGATGTACTTTTTGCCCACTAAATTTAAATCCAAGTATCAACATCACAATTACTATGTACAAGTATAATTGGTGTCACTTACAATATCTATGAAATACCAAGCACTGCAATTCAATCTTATCAATTACCAATTCATTTTATAATAATGTAAATGTAGACAAGTGCACCATCTCTATCGTGATGAAAAGAGCATTCCTGGAACTTTGAACAAAAATTTAGGCTAATTGACCTGTTTATGGGAACCGTACAGTAATTTCAGTATCTGAACGTATCCTTAGAATTATGACATAAAACGAGAATTATTATGACAGTAGAAAGATATAAATAAACCAGTTATTTATATTATTTGGAATAACAGCTATTTGTATTTATGCCTCTGAATATTTATTCTCATAATTTGAAACTAGCATTCAACTTTAAATAATGAAGAAGTGATCAATTGAATTAAAGTACAAAAGATCCTGTAAACTACAAAAATGTATTCTGTTATGACTCCATTCAAATGCATTTGCCAAGTAATTATAGCATACCTTTGTGTTGAAACATGCTTATGTTTGAGTCATGGAGTTCCCCATTTTGATCAGTCAACAAATAGTCATAACAGAGTATTTTCCATTGCTTTATTTTTTAATGATTCAGAGTGCTTGTTTTCTTCAGCCGTTACTGAGAACTCTCTGATCTGCTAGATCTATATCCGAATCGAAATTCTAAATTTGAGTTGAAGCTCGACATAAAAATAGAGCGTGTTTGAATTTAGTTGGCAAGCAGTGTGGACTCCCTTTGAATCATGCAGCTGCTGGTGCTGGTTCTAGCAAAGAGCATCCTTTAATTTTATTGGCCGCAAGATATTTTTACCACTAGGTTATTTTTGGTTGGAGTTGAACGATTCAGGATAAAAAATGGTCGTTTCTCAGACTGATGCCTTATTTGGTGATTCTTTCTGCATTCCTTCATGTTGCCCTATGTGTCATCGCAGTTGATTTATTCTGGAATGAACTTTTTAATCACTCTAAACGTTTAAATTTATTTTAATAATTCTTCAAAAATAGCTCAACTGATGAGTGAATAATGACTAATAGCCTTGAATAGATTAATTTACTGCTATTTTTTCAATTGCAAAACTCATCAATACAAAAATATCCAATTAACTCATTGGTATTTGACAACTTATCCCGTTAATTGGGTGTATTTTTAGACCTCCAATTTTAGGGGCCAATTTTACAAACGCCATCACTGATATAACGTAGACTTCAGCTTAGTACGGTATCTATTCACATTGGCAAAATTGAAGTAATATCTTATTTTAGAACTGTCACGATTGATTATAAAAAGTTGATAAAACTATACGAGTTGTAGCTAGCCATTTCTATAAACAATACAAACAATATCACAAATTTGGGCGGGAAAATTGATTTTTAAGAACACTTTTTTGGAGGAAATCTGAATTAATGATAATAATTCGAGTCTCAGCTTCTTGACCTCTATTCTGATAACCGTCATAATCTAGGCGAAAAGCGTTGGATAAAAAACATACAATTGTTTGTTTTGTCTACACATTTTTATATTTTGACTGATGGGTAGTATTGTTTATTTACTGTAAACTATTATTTATAATGTTGTTCTCAACTTCATCAATGATTCGTATCAATATTTACTACTAATATCTACTTATTATTAGTAATTAAAATTGCTAACAACATCCATTCATTGACATATTGCTCCTTGACATAGTATTTATAATTTTATTCAATGTTTTGTGCATTACGTTTTTGTACAGAATACTACAATTTTAATAATTAACTTACCTGCCCCACCATCACATGAAATGAAAATAATCTCTGAATGAAATAATAAGAAATTTGCCCTTATTATCGTACTTCGATTCACTCGAAGAAATTATACTTAGGCTATTATCAAATATAACACTTGAGCAATACAATTCAAAAGAAACAAGTTTTATAAGAACATGTAAGTATACATCATAAAAAAGGTTTATCAATAATGTTTCATATACAGAAATGCTAAAAGCTAAAAATGTCAAAATAAAAAATACTACTTGCTAAATTATAAAATTTGCTCGCAAGTAGGAGTAAGTTATACATGGAAAAAACTTTTTTGATGCTGAAAACATTTACTCACAGTTTCACACACCATTCACACACTTGAATAATACATGTGTCTATAAAATTATTAGTGATGAAAGTTAGCTGATGAAAGTGAACAACCTCTCAATATATTCAGGTGGAGAAAAAATAAGCTATGTGATGATAAGTTTTTTGAAAATAAAAATTCTATTGACTCTTTTTATATGATCAGGTATATTATTGAAAAATTTAGGAACAAGAAGTACAAAGAATTTTTGGAAAAGAGTTCTGTATGCTTTAGGTGGCCTTAAAAGACTGTTTGCGGCACTTCTAGTACTATATAAGTGATTGCCCTTGTACAGTTAAATATTAAGAGTGGGTGGTAGTGGACGGCAAACTGCCGAACGGCAAAATCAAGTCCCATAAGAACAATGTAATTTTTATCAATCTCTTGGAGCAGATAGAGCCTCTATTTATGGACGGAATTCCACGTTCTTTATGTCATTGGAAAGAGAATTTAATTCTCCAGGGGCGTTACTTTTTACTTTTTCGATTTTTAGTTTATTTTAATAATTATCGCATAATTAATTACCTAAAAAGTATTGAATTGTAATTATTGAAATGAACTAAAAATCAAAAAAGGAAAAAGTAACGCCCCTGGAGAATAAAATTCTCTTTCCAATGACATAAAGAACGTGGAATTCTGTCCATAAATAGAGGCAATATCTGCTCCAAGAGATTGATAAAAATTACATTGTTCTTATGGGGCTTGATTTTGCCGTTCGGCAGCTTGCCGTCCACTACCACCCACTCTTAAGATGAAAATTTCTGAAATTCAGAGATTATTTTATTTTTTCTTCACAAAAATAAATGGTTCTATGGTTAATGAAAAATCTTATTTTCAAATGTTAATTTTAAGATTTATTAAGCCCATATTTAAATATATATGGTGTAATTCCATAAATCTACTTATTTTTTACTTTTTGAGTGATGTTAATGAGTTTTACCTTTTTTCTGTTACAGGCAACTCCACATAGCAATTTACTGTAAATTTATCGAAGTTGTTTACTGCCTAATCACAATGGTTCCCGATTCGAGATATTTGGACATTCGCAATGATGCCTGGCAGGTAAATGAGAATTTAGTAACTAAAGAACTTGATGCTGTTGGAAATTGTATTAGAAATAAAGTGGATTTGTGACAACATCAACTTCTTTCATTATGGTAAAACTCCACAAAATCAACATTCACTCAACAAACTTAATTAAGAATTTAATGGAATAATTTTATTACGAATAATTCTATCCATCATTCGTTATATATGATTGGGATTAGGAATATTAGAATTCAATTTTCAAACGAGTGGGAAATACTCCTGTATGCATTTCAAGGAGTTTGTAAAAACTCATAAAAATCTCTAAAAATATAACTCATATAACTCAGTTACTATAACTTTTGGTAATAATTATTGGTTTGCAAACGAAGCCTCAAACCGCATTTACTTGGTTATTAGTTGATTGTTTAATAATCTGATAACCGCTAAGCTCTCCAATAAAGATATTGTGGAATCTTATTTGCATAATACAGTAATTTATTTACGTTGGCATTGAGCTGCCCTTGTGTCAACTTTACTTTCAACTTGTGGAATGTTTTGATTGGCATCGTGTAATCTGTAATGTATCGGAGAATGGAATTCTTCCAGTCAACAGTATTCGAATTATAAAATTATTTCAATATTTTTCAACTCATACACTTGAATGAATTATTGGAAAACTGTAAGGCTGATTGCCTCAAAACCAAATAAATATCACCTCTGTTAAATGACATCATTTTACGGAGGTTGAATCTAACTCTCTCTTTATTCAATCGACCGTGAAGTCTATTACTGTTAAGAACCCAGCTAAATAGTCATGACTCATGGACATTCATTTTTATCGAATTCTCACTCCACTTGTCTTTCAAAGTTTCAAATTCAATCATAGACAGGGAAACCTTAATCATCGTGCTTTGATTAATATATTCTCGTTCATTCCCATTATCTTTTTCTCAGTTTATGATTAGGATATGAACTACGATTCAGTTGAGATTTATTGGAGTTTCACTCGCATTCATCTATTCTAATTCATTTTTACAATTTTTAAATAGAAATTGGTGATTCACTCAAAATTCAATTGAGACTAATTCTACTTAATCATCGGGTTTTTTCGTTTAGTGATCTATTGCGAATCTATTTTAATGTCTCCTCAAATATGAAATCAAAACTCAATTAAGGGTCTCATTTCATTGGGTTTTCACACTTACATTACTCACTCTTTCATTTAATTCATTTGCACCATCTCTTTCTCATTTATTGTTCAAATATGAGTCTTAGGTTTTTAATTTTTGATAAAATGTTGGAAAATCCTATTTCCCAATTTACGGTTTCGAATGTTACTTAATCTTATACTACATTTTTTACTTCTTCTTCACCACTGTCTTCCAACTTTTCAAGTTTCAATCTATGAAATCATAAAAATCTGATTAATTTTTTGCATTGAAAAATGTTTAGAAATCTGTTCTTTTCTCTCTAATTTACTTTCTTAATCTTTTAATTCCTTATTTATACCATATTTTTTCAAAAACTGATAAAGGGTTCTCTCTTTACATCTGTGGTTTTCTCTTCTCAATAACTGATTGGGGGTTTCTCTCTTATAGTGTGATTCAAAAAAAGCGAAAAGATCTTGACATCTTGGGGTTTTTCTTCTCAAAAGCTGATTTGGTGTTTTTCTTTTATAGTGTGATCCAAAAACATATTCAACATATCAAATAAAGGGTTTATTTAAAAGGTCAAACTCAAATAAATACATCAAAAAGTTCATCTCCCTTTTTGATTTCATGTATGAAAAGTGATGATCTATCTATCTAATTAATTTATTCATTTTAATGTATTTTAGACACCGTTGCACTTTGCCGTTCTAACCGGACAGCCTCGTATCGTGCGTCGGCTGGTGTGCGCGGGTGCGTCAGTCGACATTCTCGACATGCAGGGCAACACAGCGTTGCATCTGGCCGTCGACCAAATCGACTACCAATCGGCGGCCGCCATCCTTCAACCAATCACAAAGGCCGAGACGGACGCCGCCCAGCTCAAGTACGCGCCAACCAGACAGGCCAACAACAGTGTGGCCTACATCAATCGCCATAACTATGATGGTGAGTAGAAAAATGTTTTAATTTGGTATTTTTCTTATTCCTATTTGTTATGGCCTATTTTTATTTCTTCATTTTCATATTCTTCTTAAAAGTAATTTTCATATTTCCTTACTCATAAAAGTAATTTATCATTCATATTTTCATATTCAGGTATTCAAATATTTTCCTTTTCGTATGCCTTTTTCGTTTTATATAAACAGAAAGGATTGAGATATTTTTTCTATTCTTAATCATGCCTTGATTTTTGTGTGTATATCAATGAATACAGGTAATTACTAGAATTGAATAAAAATACCAGAAATGGTTAAACGAGCATTTCAATAGTAGACTAAGGATTGAGTCTTTTTTACTCTCCAAAATCATATCATGATTTACTCATGAATACATTTTGAATAAAATATTGAAAGTTATCATAACCACAAATTTATTAAAATACCAGTCTGAAGGTTTCGCTTGTTCATCATTACCAACGTGTTTATTGGTCAACATTAGGCTGTCACAATTAACTTTAGTTTTGTAGTTTTAAAAGCTTCATAAAATATAAAAGAACCCTCTACTTCATTTTCTAGTTCTTTTTCTTTAACGCTATAATAATACAGTAACTATAATGGAATCAGTGTAACTTTACAAAACTTGACAATTGTATGCATAAATCTTATTTCATAAAATTCAACTACCAATACAATTGTATCAATATAATTATTGAATAGGCTTCGAATTCTCGATGTGTTCATACAGAAAAATGTGATATCTTTCCATTCGTGATACCAGAATTCGCATGTAACAAACTGAAACTCTTTTGAATTAAAAATAGTTTGAAGGTTAGGGAGAGTCTTGTATAATTATCTGGATGCCTTGACTCCTTTTCATGCTGTAATGTGACAGCAGATCTCGCAGATCTGCGTTGTATCCTTTGAATACACCCAAGGATACGTGCAACGTTCGTCATCTAGCAGGAGACAACTTTCAAATACGAACTATTGCACAGCTCAGTCAGTAGAGTTTCTCTCCGCATGAAGAGAGCGAAAGAATAAAAGAGAAAGTATTTTCGGTATTTCCAGCGGAAGCATCATCTTCCGCTGTAGAAAGTTCCTCTCTTATGTTACGCAGCTTTTTAAACATGCCTGTTCACAATTTTTAATTTCATAACACTCATATCATTTATGTGACATAATTTAATTCATATAATTTCATGTCACTTATGTCATTCTACAGGAGTATTGAACTTGATGATACAGTATTCTTGAATATTTATGAATGAATGGAAAGTTTGAAAACCATTTGCCAATTTTATTGTAACGATTGACTACAAATATCTTCTGATGATTTTATTGCTGTGTGGGTCCAATACTACATCACCATAAAAGATGCACTGCAATAATGTAATAGAAATTATTATTACTTGAATATATAGTTGAAAATAGTAGTTTTGAAATGTTTTAATTGTTACTATTAAACGACTCTTGAACAGTTTTTGTATCTAATGTGTGTTACATAATACTGTATAATGTATTGAGAGCAAATAAAAATAATAAACGACTCGACAATCCTTCTGAAATTCTATTATAGATTTATAGTGAAATAGTGCATTCAATTCATGAATAAATTCAACAGAGATGTATCAGTGTAATATATTACTATTACATAATTAATGAGTAATTGATCTATTAATTTTGAAATATTATCTCGATATTTTATAAATGTTGAATTTTAATTTAATTGTTTTTTTTCAGGCCAAGCATGCATTCATATTGCAGTTATGAAACGCTCTATTGAACTTGTGAAACTTCTACTCTGGAATGGAGCTGATATCAATTTGAGGGTAAGTCATTGTTTACTTGGATAAATTTCATGCTTTACTTTAAAATTTCACGACTAATAATATTAAAAAGATTCAATTTACACGTTTTATTATGTTTTATGTAGTGGGTATTAGTCTCTTGGTAAAGGTTATCTATTGGTGAACGTGATGTTAAGTCAGGAACACTGTGGACTGCTCTTGGATGGGTGACCAGCATTTGGCCAAGTACACATTGGCGACGTGGAACTACCCGTAAGGGTCTCCCCATCATTGAAAGCAATAAGAATATTTATCTACGGGCGTATTGAAAAATTCCTATTTCAGTTTTAGAATTGAAATCAAAATGGAATCTCAGAACCGTGTTGTAATGAACGTTTTTTGATACAGGAGGAACTTTTCAATACAGTCCAAATTCCGTTTTTTGATAAATTCCTCGTTTTGAAACCAGCTGTTGAAAAGTAAACAGTATTCAAATTTTTTAACCTAGAACTGCGACTGGAATCAAGTACCAGTATTTATTTGTCAATATTTTAATTTGCGTATTTGAATAATTAGTAAATTTGAATAGTCTGATGTTTAATATACTCATAACTTGGTAAATATGTTGATAACTTTCACTTTTAAATAGTACACACGATTTTGTTGATTGTCAAATGCAGCACTTTTTTAACATATTTACTAAGTTATAAGTTAATTATCATTAACAGTTCAAGTAGGATGAAGACAAAAGAAGAAGTTTAATATACAGTATGTTTATTTATAGTACCTACACTTACAGACAACTTGATACTGGTGGTCTATAGCTATATAGCCTACTGTTCTGATACTGATAACTTCACTGGTAGTCATAGATAAAATAGTGTATGCAACGGTTGTATTAGGCCTTTAAAGCACTCGTGAGATATTTAGAGCACTCGCTACGCTCGCTGCTCGTGGCTCTAACTCATATCTCACCTCATGCTTTAAAGGCTCCCATTATACAACCGTTGCATAAACTACTATTATATTATTATGTTTTAGATTTTCGATTTACACATTTCATCATAATTGAAACTGTACAGGCTAAATTAAAATTAGTGCTCTGGGTGATTGAACATTTAGGAGAGTTTTATTATCGCCAACGGTATTGTCAAACGTTTTTGAAACATTCTTTATAATGTATATGTTTGTTGTGATATCCTAAGTATACTCGTTTTCATGTGGAGAAACGTTCATGTTTTGAACTAAATAGTATTATCTTGGGTCAATTCATATGGATTGCCAATGATAAGTGATTCATTGGGATAATGCCAGTTTATGTTCTTATTTTCTAACCTATTACTCTAATTATCTTTGAACTCCGAAGATGGCCTAGTTGCGCAATCACAAGAGGTGATTGGCGTTGTAAAAGGTCATTTGTGGCTGTCTTTTTGACTTGATAGCTCAGTTTCTATTTGAAAACTGTAGTCTGTCCAAGCAAAGAAAGCAAAGTGACTCCAACTCGATAAATATTTGTACAAAAATTATAAAGTTGATTTCAAACTGTAAATAAATCAGAATATTTCCTACAATTTAAGACCGAATTCATAATTGTTGAACCAATATTGACCAAGCTGGAGTCGTTTCCTCATCTTGCCAGAATGTCTTCTTCGCTTGGACAGACTATACTTATTAGATACAAAACTGTAGAGTATCATCTCCTTTACATACTTGATATAGAACACAGAAACGACCTCGTTTGGTTGCGTCATGAATAATAAATAATGTACGCCGCGCATAATCCGTGCTTATTTTGCTAATTCAACTGATAACAGTAACTGATAGAGTAATAACACTAAGTAAAAAATGTATATTACAACATCACTGCATCGCTGGATTTCAATTTTTACTATGCTCATATCTATCTGCTCTGTTTATTGAACTGCGATAACTCTTATTGGAAAAAATATTACTCGATAATATATGTATTCATGATAATCAATGTCAAGGTTTAACCTCAAAATTTCCGTCGACGTAGAATTTTGTTTCAAAATTTCACTCAAATATGCATAGTTTTTGGAGTGAACAGAGCAAATTGATGATAGAACCGAATCACGTGTTGGTGAACAAAACTTTTGATAACCTACTTGTGTATTTTTCTTCGTCTTCTTGTAGCCTACATTCATTTTGACCCATATCTCTTTGCTAAGGTCATATCCCTCATTTGCTAAGGTCATTTCCCTTGGAACGTCAATTCACTGTGTCCTTGAGAACACAAATCGATTTCAATAATAATTATTGTAGTCTGTCCATGCAAAGAAGACATTCTGGTGAAATGACTCCAGCTCGGGCAATATTGGTTCAAAAATTATGAATTTGGTCTCAAATTGTAGGAAACATTCTGATCTACAATTTAAAACCAACTTTATAATTTTTAAACCAATATTAACCGAGCTGGAGTCATGTTTCCATCTTCCCAGAGTGTCTTCTTTGCAAGCACAGACTATATCTCTAGCTTACGAGTTTCAATGACCTTTGCATACTCTAAATTTTCAATCTCACTTGAAAATTTCAATAGAAAAATCCCAGTCTGATGATGCTTACAACCTTCCAAAAAATAATGATAACCTTCCTGCGTCTTTCTAAAATTTTCAATGAGATCAGCTACGGTATTGTACTTTGAATTAGATTTTTTATAATGATTTCTTTATGACGCAATACGTTCAATTTAATAGTGATAAATAGTTTAAAACAATAGATAGTGCACTGAGAAATATTAAAATAGTATGGCTTTGATGGTGGGAATGAATACCCTTACGGGTAGATTCCCCCTCACCAATGTGTACTTGACCAAATACTGGTCACCCATCCAAGAGCAGTTCTGAGTGTTCGTGACTTAACTTCACGTCTCTGATTCGATGATCTCTTATCGCCACCTTCACTGAGTGGCCAATCCTCAGAGAATAATTTAAAAAATTATCAAAATAATAATAAAAAAAAAATTACATAAATACTCATTGTAAATGGGAGTACACAGTATTTGTCTGAACTTTTGAAATTCAAAGTTTTAGCTGACGCCAAAAAGACGGTTTCGTCTGCTCGTTGTGCGCTTTAAAACTGAGGTTATCAGTTAAAGTTGTCATTCAGCTATGCTTTGTGAAATCAGAAGAGATAAAATTTTGAAATCTGTTTTTGAAAAAAAAGAGAAAACAGATGCTTCACATCATCTGTTAGTAGGTTACACAATCTAGTAAACCGCCTTAATGCTTGGCGAGTTTAACCATAGCGACGTTAAAGTAAAACCTGGAAGTAAAAAATGTTGCAACTATGCAGAATAGGAAAATTGGTCAATTTAAAAACATTGACAACATTTTTAAATCAGCTTTTTCAACGAATGCCTTTCTTGTGTGCGTTCTCAGATCAGACTTTCTACAAATTAGACATGTTTGTCTTTTTTCAATCTTTTCTGCTAACTTTTATTACAACCTAGAACAGGAAGCACAAATATAGTTCTATAAGAGAAGTTTCATGATCAAATCTCATGAATATAATGCCTAAAAGAGTTATGTGTCAATATGTATACGTTCTCAATGCTTTCATACGGGTGAACTGTACCTACGGTGCGATGTTATCAGGCCTTGTACTGAAGGAAGCTATAACTAATAAGGAAGCTAGGTTTAACTAATAATTGCACTTATGTATGTTTCAGGAATGGAAATCGGGTATGACGCCGTTGCACCTGGCCGTGCAGTTGAAAGACCAGAAGATGCTGGACTTCATTCTGTCGTCCTGTCTGGACGTGGACATGGAGGTGCCCACCTATGCGGGGCTCACCGCCTTCCAGTTGGCCGCGCACCAGCAGTCCAGCCTCGCGCCCTATCTGCTGGAAAAGGGCGCCGACAAGTGCCCCGTAGAAGACAGCGATGAGGAGGATGATGATGATGACGTTTCCGATGATGTAAGTCAGAATTATCATTTATTCATAATAATCATTTCACACAATCATAATAATGATTGGGATATTACATACTGAGATATGAGATATTACATACTAAGTAAAAATACTATAAATTTTCATAACAACTGATTTATCAACTATTATGAAGAAAGAACTTTGTCACAAATCCACTCTATTTCTATTAGCATCGAAATTATTTTTTGATGATTATAAAAAAATATTCACTACATCAACATTCAATCAACAAATTCTGTTATCAACTATTAATAATTATTTTTATCTATCCATACTGGGTAAAAATACTCTTACCTTCTTCACGATCACCTGAGATGAAATACATGTAAACCTTTTGCGTGTGTGTGCGCTTGTAAGTATGGGGTCGCTACTTGGGCCACGGCAAACCATAACCAATAAACAACGTAGCGTAAATACATCATAGCATTGGAAATGCGTATGTGTGTCGTTTTTCGTCAGGACTGTGTCAGATCGTTGCTATCTATGGTTTGCCATCGCAACAGTATCCACTCTGGATGGGTTTGTTTACTTTGTATCAAGTTATCGTGAATGAGGTATGGTGTAGAAATTTCCTTTAACCATAGATTTATCAATTATTATCAATCTCTACAGAGCTTACCAGAGATTGATGGTGTTGCAACCGAGACCAGTATCTCTATAGTTTTGGGGAGCAATATTAGGGGGTTTCCTGTATGCTACTATATTTTACGAATAAACAAATAAAGATACAATCTTGAATATCTGGTCTTGGCAATTGCTAGTATTTTTATTCAAAAATATTATTTCAATTATTTAGTATTGTCAAATGAATTTTAGTATCTGGTTTCGAGAAATTGAAGCTGCATGTCCGCGGGTCAATTGCTTTTTATTGCTTTTTATATTGCTTTTAGCCTATCAAAACCAGACACTAAAATTCATTTCAAAATACTGAATAATTGTAAAAATATTATTGAATAAAAATACTAGCGATTGCCATGACCTCTAGGTATTCAAGATTGTATCTGAGTAAAATAAAAATATTGTAAAAAATAGAAAATACTAGTTATACCGATTGGGAGTTACCTATCTAATGTGAAAGATTTTCTTTAAACTGATACTTATCAATCTTCATTTATTTCATAGGCTTTATTTTGGTGGAACTCCTCATTGTATAATCTTCCTCATGTTTCTGTGACATGTTTTATTATCTGCCTCTCTTAAAAGATTCGTAAATTCTTCGATTAATTCTGAGTTTTCGTTTTTCAGGAGGAAGTTAAGGGCAGCTATCACCACGTCTTCTCCAAATCAAATATAAACGGTGCTATAAATGTGGGTTCGTAGAAGCGAACCGTTCTTCTCTGACAAGAAAGCGATGATTGATTGTAAATATTGTAGATTAGGAATATTCAAACTTTCAATTGATGTAGATCTCAATACCCTTTTAAAATAATCTTTAAAGGGTACTAAGGTCTAAATTATTTAAAAGTTTTAATAAGTACATTAGTCGTAAAAAAAATGAATATTAGGAATATTGTTAGGCGATTATTGTTTTGTATTGAATCGAGCGAATATTGTAAGGTTCGAAGATAGGAATGTACTGATTGTGACAAAGACTGAATAATCAATCAATGTGATACGGCAAGTTATGTGTTGTAGACTGATGGGTTTACGAAAATATTTTCATGTATTGGAAGGAGCCATGCGAGAATTGTTGGTTATCAAAGCTTTTCGAATGTATATACCATAAATTAATACAGAATATTGTATGTATACCATGTATATTTTAAGTTTTGTTGCATTTTGTTGTAGTTGAGAGATATTTTCACTGCAATGCCCTGAATTGATTAGTTTTGTATATTTCTAGGAATTAGGCCAGTCAATTTTCATATTTTACTTTCATCTATCCACAAAACCTCCAGCCTGAAATCTTGACAGGCCTATTGCCTTATTGAATTGATAATCTGGTAACTTCTTTATAGACTTTATTGGACACTGGCAAATAAGTAGAAGTTTATTTTAAACTACTTCAGTTTGCTACTATTTACTTGTTCACTATTGACTACTGAATTTACTATAACTGCCTCAGTAACATCCAGCCAAAGTTTTTGTTAATGTACTTTGTTTATACTATTCATCTTGTTATTGAAACATAAGTTGAGTCAAGGAAATTAACAAAATTAAATTTGAATAAGTGATGTTACAGTTAAGAGTCTTTGAAAGTTACTATTGTAACTAAAGTTGGTATACTTGATAATTGAACATTGTCTAATAGAGGGAAATAATTGGGATATGCAACATGATAATGTTTTATTCTCCATAATCAATTCCAATTTTGGGATTCAGTCCCACTAGGAAGACACCTAGAAGATCTGAGACCCCTGGTTTGACACCATGATATGATAATGATTAGAGACTTGAGAAATATAATAATTTCTTTCAAGTATTTGAAATTGGTCTTATATCATAATTATAGAATTTTATATTTTTGAAAATTACCAAATACAAATTTTTCAACGTATTTTCAGGTTTGAGCTCTTATACAGCCTCTTAATCGCCTGATTTTAAAACTAGCCGTACTATCTGGCATATAATCGTTTTTCAGTTTCTAATTTATTTTTATTTTCTTTACTTTAATTTCTCATTACTCGTACAAAATACAGTATTACATTTTCAATAAAATGTTATTTACTGTATTTTTCCGAGAACTATGGTTTATAATATTATTATTAACTTATGTTCATATTAAATTCTTCTATGTATTCATACATTTTCTGTAAAAATATCAACTAACTTTATTCTTCTATTGTTTTTTTGAAAATTGAATTCCGTATATATTATTGCACGGTTTACAATAGGGATGCCAGTTAACTGCCAAAATAAATATCAATGTTGGTAATATTGAATGAGTTGAAAAGATTGGAAGTCAGTTTTTAATTATCATTCTTGTAATAAGTTAAGTTTGAAACATCATCTATTCTTCACTTGTTTTAGTGTAGTACCATTATATTATGATTTATTATATTTCTTCCTACCGTATCTAATAATAATTGTTGCGTAGAAAAATTAAGACAATTACAAAATCAGCCTGTTTACTTGATAGTTATCACTTGAATAAAAGGTTTAGCAGCAGAAAACTTGAAAGAGCTTATATACAAATGATATTACCTGTTCCTAAGTATCTTAAATTTAAAGAACTGTGGTTGTTACGTATTCAGATTTCTAATTGATCACAGTAAGATAAGTATTGAGTATAAATTCAATTTAATTTGAATTAGATTGCCTTTCATGAAATAAATCTCCAACTCAGTTTACTAGATTACTATATAAATATGTAACAAATATTTACTTTTTTTAAAGTGAACGTAATTCTAACGTAGACGTAAGGAGAGTATTTCTTGGAGTGAGTTGATTGGGAAACTAGTATTTTACATTTCAGTAGGCCTCCTGCTGTATTTGTTTTGCAAAAGTATTACAATTTTTTCTTATTAATTTGTACTTTATGCCGAAATATAAAGGGCTTTAATGAATTTATTCGAATGATTTATCGAATAAGGGGTTTCATCAACTCGATTGTTCTGAATTATATAGACAGTCAACTGTTGAGGGTCTGGTTAATTTGTCATTGATGATGCAGACTATTTATGATAATATTACTAAAAATGCTTTACCATTAATACTAGAAAGTAGAAATGATGAAATAGAGTAACTTTAGAATGTAAGCCTTTTTCGAGCTGAAACTGCAATTCTTACAGTTCTTGCATCATTAGTATTCTGATTATTTCAATTTCAGACTATGAACTCTTTGTTGTTTATTATAACAAAAAAAGTGGAAAGTTTGCTGAAAATTTTGATATCAATGTACATGAGTGTCAGAACCTTTGATCTGAACACCTAATATCCATTACAAAAGTGTATATCTCATCATTAGTATTAAAGATGAAATGATGGTGAAATGTTATATTGCAAATATGTTTTTTTTAATCCTAGAGCTTTGCCTCATATTTTTAATTGAATTCAGCTCAAACATGTCACTCCCACAGTTACTATCTTCTATAGTCCCATTTAATTTTACTATTGATTGATTAATAAAATTTCACTTTAAATATTATTCTACTCCAGTAGAGTTGAGGACTCAAACTTACAAATTTTCTGTACAGTAGGTATGTTAAGTTTGTGTATAAATGTATGTATATATCAATCAATAAATTGTCCATATATTTTGTATGAGTTGTTTCAAAAATTCAATAATTTTTTAAACCCTATCCTTATTCGTCAGAAGTTGTTTGCAAAACTTTTTCATCATTGAGGAGAAACATTATTAAAATTACAGTAGTCAAATCAAGGTTATTTAATAAAATTTAGCCTTTAGTAATTACACTTGAAAGACGGTTCAAAGTTTGTGAAGTTCTAATTTTGTACTAAGGATATTGTATGAAAATGCAAGTTTACATGCCCTTTTTATCAGTAGCTTTGGTTCAATTGAAGACTCTAGGTTGAATTTAATAGACTAATTCTAGGGCCTAAGCCAGACCCTGATTCTAGACCTATCCTAATAGGTTCTAAGCCTTAGTTTGATATAACTTTCATACAACGATTCTACATTTAGTAATGCTGAGGCAAATATTGTAAAATTATGGCTAAATTGTTACAATCCAATTGCTTCCAATAATATTAATATTGACATCGCAATATTATTGCTTTCGAATGAATCAATTTAAAGTAATCATTGCAGTAATCTGTAAAACATGCAAACATCAATGATTTCAGTTGAAATTGTTGAGTGTTGGTATAGTCTGGAAAGTGAAAGAGTGCTCATACATGCTTCGCTCTTGGGAAGCATGTGTTGCTTCGAAATTTCCCAAGCCACATTAAAATTAGACTTGGACTACAAACTGGGCAGATGTGCCAGGAATAGAGCGCTATTCTGTGCGGAATGCACAAACACAGACAAAATACTGGCTGAACGAGCGCTTCGCCTCATATCCTCATATGGCCTGATACGGAATTAGACTCGTGACTAAATGCTCCCCTCCCGTCCCGTCTCCCAATCACAACCACCACCACCACTCCTTCACAATCACAGCTAATCTGAGGCAGCTGTAATTTGTGAGCATCTTCACTTCTCAGTTCTGGTGTTTCGTGCTCGCTAGAACCCAACCCAGACGACCGTTGCAGTAGAGACAGAGAGAACACGTATCTTCACACTTCGTGCGGCCAATCTTCAAGCATGACTGTGTAGTATCATTGACTATGGATATGACTTATATCCATAGTCAATGGTAGTATGCAAAAATCGACCTAATTTGGCTAGTTTTTCTATACTGCACGACATGTAGAATGCTTATATGCAGCGTTTTGTTCTTTTTCAACGATAGATTTCTTTATCTAGCATAGGCTTAGCCTCCTTTTATAGAAGGCACATGCCTAATAGAATGGCAGCATCAGTGCCGCATTTAGAAAATTCAGCGCCCCTAGGCCTACAGACCAAAAAGCGCCCCCTCACCCTACACCTGTACTCCTCCCCCTCACCAAGGACTATGACGACACCCCCATCCCCCATACACATACATTATTTTTCTCATAACTGTTTCAGATTAAAGAAATATATTTAGGCTAACAACTCAGTAAAACATACTAATTATTATTCTTATGATGGAATTATTATTAGGATGGTGTGTAGAATAACTTAAAAGATGTGCGTTTTTCAGCACCTAACTATTTTATTTAAACCCTAAAATACTAGCCTACAACTCATGTTTCTGATGGACAACATTCACAAAGTATGAAAATAAGAAATAATTACATCAAGTTGAGATTTATAATGTAAATCTATGCTTAATAAACAATCCTATTTTGTAGCTTCATTAGAAAGCTCGGCCTAACAAAGTCCAACTTTTCTGCAAAATATATTTAAGGTAAAAAAACACGTGTGATAATTATAAACCATATTTCATAACACTGTGAATGTACACTACATTATTATTGTTGGATATTTAAAATTTAGTTTATTTTCTTTTGAAGATAAATAAATATTTGCTGCTAGCTGCACAAAAAATTTTCAATCGCTTGTCCGATCATATCTTATCCAAGATTTTGTGTGCGCTTCTTAAACTTTTGCGCCCTAGGCCTGGGCCTAGTGGGAAATACGATACTGGGCAGCATTGCATCTTAGGTAAAATCTATCCATTTGATAGCATTTAGTTCAGTTACAAAAAATAAAGGATGTTGACTAGGTTTTTTCTCTTCAAGTTTTTCTCTAATTTTTATAAAATATCATTAAACTTTCCTTATGATAGAAGAAGAAACTTTTCCTCTCAATTTCTCTGTACCAATTATTATGATAAAAATTAGCATAATATATTAAAAATAGACAATAATATTATGTCTTGCAATAGATGATTATTTGTAACAAGGCAAATGAGAGAACGCACACAAGAAACGCATCCGTTGAAACAGATAATTTAAAAATGATTTTAAATGAACCGATGTTCAAACTCTACATCCTACATGTCATAGTTGCCACTTTCAAGGCCATGACCTTCTATTGACCTTACTCTTGTGACTAATGAGTTACTTTTTTCTGACCTGAACTACTACTAATCACTTCATACTAGGGCTCTGTAAAAACCAGTCTCTAGTGCCTTACTTCATACAAGAGAATCCTCTTTCCGAAAGCAGCGCTAAGGCGCACAGCGTACAAATACTAAGCTATAATATAGGCAACAGCTGACAGCGTGTTAGTGCTGCTATCTATTGGCACTGATACAAAAGGAGCCAGTTCCCACTTACAGTAGTAGCTCAATTCTTTGTATGCTGCGCACCTATGCGCGGCGTAGTTTTAGAAAGCACACTTTAGGGTACGGTAACGTATCTTATTCACATTGCTCAAGACTGTAGCCTACTATACAGGTGGGTTTCACTCATTTCTACTGCTCTGCTTTTTCACTAGACACAAGATACTTGAATCGGTACGATACTAAACCAGTTATTTAAATGGCTTCTCCCTCACCAATCCTTCAATCACTAGCAGCTAGATTGCCTCAATCGCTGTTTCTATGTATATGTACCAATAAATAAATAAAATGTTGTCGTGGTGGTGGACTAGGGCCATATAGTTCTCTACATACGGTATCTCTGGATTTTGGGGAATACTAGGTCGACTTGCAGGCCTCTGTGAAGATCGCTGTTTCCGACGTACATCCAAGGAAGAATGAACGATGTTTCTAAACAACTTATTTTGGAAGCATAGAACTACTTTGATGTCAGTGTCTTTGTTACACTCCCAAATTTTAGCACTTTATAGCCTAGGGTGTGTACACAGTAGCTACGTCCACATTAGAATCTGTACAGGAGTTCTATTTACTATCCTGTGTACCTGATCAATAATATTGTTGAATGCTTTTTTCTAAAACCAAATAGATGATCTGGCAATTTTTTCTCTTAATAATAGGTGTCAGACTTTTATATATTATGCAGCAATTTGTTTTTGAATTAAATTGAATAGCTCATTTAATGTTTCCTTGAAGGGCGTAGTTGAGGCGCATCTGGCCCCCTCTTACATCCTTTTGTTAGTGAGAAGCTTGGAAATTCTAAAATTTACCATATCAAAGCTTCTCTGGAAAGATAAATTTTGCTCATAAAAAACAATTGCTCTAACCCATAGCCAAGGAGTTCAACCTTTTAAAATCAACCAAAACTAATTTCGAATCTACAATCTTAGTACAGATATATAGATAGATGAATGTCTTTATTTCCCACTTTGTAAATTACATAAAATGTTGTGGGCGAAGTTGAGGCACAAGATCCCCCTCTTCCACTTAACCCACAGAGCAGGGATAAAAGATGAAAAAAAATAGGTCTCATCTAGTGAAGAATGAATAATATTGTTTTGTTTGTTTTAAGAGGTCGATGCCCACATGAGCTTGTGCGTGGGTAATGAGATGGATGATGGATGACGACTACTTTTTAGGTAGTTGGGACCGACGGCTTATAATCTCCTCCGAAAGACGGGGTGGCCGTATTTATGTGATTGTGCTGCGGTCGAAAATTGTTCCCCACCTGGTTATCAGACCGGCGCTTTATCACTCCTCCAACGAGCCACCCAATTGATTTGTTACACGAATTCATCAGGGTATGCTTAAACTAACAAATTCAATTAAATAAACACTGAATATGTAACGAAGTATTGTATTTATTTCCAACTACAGAGAGTAATAGGTTCTAATCAATTAAAAGGAGAAACTATCAATCAGTCTCAAAATAAAATATAAAGGTGGATGTCATTTAATTAGAACGAAACATAATATTGAAAATACAATAAAAATGTTTAAAATTGACAATGTTTTGACAAGCGAGCGGTACTTTCTTGTAGTTGGAAAAACATGAATGCAACAGTTTGTCAGTAATTAGATTCAATATTCTCGTACTCTATTTTTTTAAAATAATGTTAAATCAGAATCAACTTATTTATTACAGATATAGTTCATAACTTTTCAATCGATGTTATCAGGCAAAAAACTTTTCACAATTGAAAATACAATAATGAAATTGAACAGGCTAATGATAAATATGACAGTTAGACCATCCATTTGAAATTAAACAAATTATATTACAATCAACTTATATAATAGGCTTTAGCAGCTTTCTTATTAGGCTTATCTTATTGCTTTTAGCAAAATATCAATATCCAGTATTGCATAGTTACTACAAACTATCAAATAAATAAGATACATAAAAATTGTTTTGTTCGTTACTTTTTATCTTGTCAGTAATTTAAAACGGTACACTACACTTTCAATACCTAAATGCTCTACATTATCGGTACAAAATATACAATAGGTAGTACATTTCTTAATTTTGTCGAAACTCATCGCTGTAATTTCAAGTAAATTATCATATTAATATTATATTATTTGATAGAGTAAATAAATGTGATGGTTTGAGATGGAACAATAGTCAATTGAACTATTGATAAAATAAATTATTGTACTTTTGAGATAGCTCTCAAAGATTTGCAAAGAAAAAATAAATAGTTTACCTAATAATAATTATACTTACATCACTATTTACAAAACTCTAGTATAAATCACATAACTTATATAATGCTAGTTATGATTTTTTTCAACTTGGGTGCATATTCAAGTTTGTATATAGAATACTGTGGTTAAGTCCATACAATTATGGGCCAGGCCTACCATTATCGGCACAATGCCGAATATTGTTAAAATTCAACCCTCTACCTATTGACAAGTATTCTTTAATTGTATTCCTTCATGAATGATTCATGGAACTCCTTGAATTTCAGAAGCATACTTTTCAGTTTCTCTGGTTGAGGCAGAATTGTTGTTCTGGAAAAGAAGCACAAACATTAGGATACTCCATGAAGACTAAAAACGTTATTACAAATGAATACAATTCAGTAACCAAATTTATTACTAATAAAATGGAATAAAACAGACTTGAACTAAATCTATTGAATTACGAGGAGCGTTCATAAAGTAAGGGCCGTTTGCCTATATTTAAATATTGGCGCTTCGAAGCAAAGTTTTACTACTGCAGCACCATCTGTTTGTTTTGATTCTGAAGTCGTATTGTTGTCAATGAATGCAAAGAACAATGACCGCGAAAATCGTTGATCCCGCCAACTGTGAAGTGCCTTCCATGATTCGTTTCTTATGTGCAAAAGGATCGTCAAAAGGAACAACAATTACAGTTGATGTGTACTGCGAAACGCTCAAAAAATTAAGACATGCGATCCAAAACAAACGCCGCGGGAAACTGTCATCTGGCATAATTCTCCTCCAGGATAACGCACATCCTCACACTGCTGCCAAAACCATGAAGAAAATTCAAGATTTTCGTTGAGAATTTTTGACCACCCACTACAGTCCCGACCTTGCACCAAGCGACTATACTTCCTCTTCTTGCATTTTTAGCAGGGGCTCGGTGGACAACGTTTTGAAACCGAAGAGGGACTCAAAAACGCCGTTGTCAACTGGCTCCACTCTCAGGCGGCGAGCTTCTATGAACAGGGGTTAAAGAAGCTGGCGCAGGCAGGGCCGGCGCATGGTACAAGCGGGCCATGCGGCCGCATGTGGCGCCGCCGTCAGGCGGCGCCGAGTGCTTTGCAAAGCTTCAATTTACCAGAAATTTGAAAAAGCTGCTATTTGGCGCCACAATCAGGTGACGCCCTGACAAAATGAGAACAAAATTTCCAATTTATTGACGGATATTTTCTAAATTATCTACTATTCAGCGCCATTGGCTCACGGTGCGCGCCAAGTTTCGAGAATGAAATCTAAAATTTGTCAGAGATTTTAAAATGAAGAGACAGTTTTTAGGGCCTTTGTGGGCTTTGCTGCGCAAAAATTTGTAAAAATTTCTTAATTAATCAACAATTTGGCGCCACTGGAATGCAGCTTTACGCCAGGATAGGTATAAAATTCCCAATTTCTAGAAAATTTTTAAATAGAGTGGCGAATCTTTGTATTGTTGTAGGTGGCGCCGTGCAAATATAAGAATAAAATTTGCTATTTGGTGGAAATTCTCTAATTCATCAACAATGTTGTCTGATGGACAACATTCACAAAGTATGAAAATAAGAAATAATTACATCAAGTTGAGATTTATAATGTAAATCTATGCTTAATAAACAATCCTATTTTGTAGCTTCATTAGAAAGCTCGGCCTAACAAAGTCCAACTTTTCTGCAAAATATATTTAAGGTAAAAAAACACGTGTGATAATTATAAACCATATTTCATAACACTGTGAATGTACACTACATTATTATTGTTGGATATTTAAAATTTAGTTTATTTTCTTTTGAAGATAAATAAATATTTGCTGCTAGCTGCACAAAAAATTTTCAATCGCTTGTCCGATCATATCTTATCCAAGATTTTGTGTGCGCTTCTTAAACTTTTGCGCCCTAGGCCTGGGCCTAGTGGGAAATACGATACTGGGCAGCATTGCATCTTAGGTAAAATCTATCCATTTGATAGCATTTAGTTCAGTTACAAAAAATAAAGGATGTTGACTAGGTTTTTTCTCTTCAAGTTTTTCTCTAATTTTTATAAAATATCATTAAACTTTCCTTATGATAGAAGAAGAAACTTTTCCTCTCAATTTCTCTGTACCAATTATTATGATAAAAATTAGCATAATATATTAAAAATAGACAATAATATTATGTCTTGCAATAGATGATTATTTGTAACAAGGCAAATGAGAGAACGCACACAAGAAACGCATCCGTTGAAACAGATAATTTAAAAATGATTTTAAATGAACCGATGTTCAAACTCTACATCCTACATGTCATAGTTGCCACTTTCAAGGCCATGACCTTCTATTGACCTTACTCTTGTGACTAATGAGTTACTTTTTTCTGACCTGAACTACTACTAATCACTTCATACTAGGGCTCTGTAAAAACCAGTCTCTAGTGCCTTACTTCATACAAGAGAATCCTCTTTCCGAAAGCAGCGCTAAGGCGCACAGCGTACAAATACTAAGCTATAATATAGGCAACAGCTGACAGCGTGTTAGTGCTGCTATCTATTGGCACTGATACAAAAGGAGCCAGTTCCCACTTACAGTAGTAGCTCAATTCTTTGTATGCTGCGCACCTATGCGCGGCGTAGTTTTAGAAAGCACACTTTAGGGTACGGTAACGTATCTTATTCACATTGCTCAAGACTGTAGCCTACTATACAGGTGGGTTTCACTCATTTCTACTGCTCTGCTTTTTCACTAGACACAAGATACTTGAATCGGTACGATACTAAACCAGTTATTTAAATGGCTTCTCCCTCACCAATCCTTCAATCACTAGCAGCTAGATTGCCTCAATCGCTGTTTCTATGTATATGTACCAATAAATAAATAAAATGTTGTCGTGGTGGTGGACTAGGGCCATATAGTTCTCTACATACGGTATCTCTGGATTTTGGGGAATACTAGGTCGACTTGCAGGCCTCTGTGAAGATCGCTGTTTCCGACGTACATCCAAGGAAGAATGAACGATGTTTCTAAACAACTTATTTTGGAAGCATAGAACTACTTTGATGTCAGTGTCTTTGTTACACTCCCAAATTTTAGCACTTTATAGCCTAGGGTGTGTACACAGTAGCTACGTCCACATTAGAATCTGTACAGGAGTTCTATTTACTATCCTGTGTACCTGATCAATAATATTGTTGAATGCTTTTTTCTAAAACCAAATAGATGATCTGGCAATTTTTTCTCTTAATAATAGGTGTCAGACTTTTATATATTATGCAGCAATTTGTTTTTGAATTAAATTGAATAGCTCATTTAATGTTTCCTTGAAGGGCGTAGTTGAGGCGCATCTGGCCCCCTCTTACATCCTTTTGTTAGTGAGAAGCTTGGAAATTCTAAAATTTACCATATCAAAGCTTCTCTGGAAAGATAAATTTTGCTCATAAAAAACAATTGCTCTAACCCATAGCCAAGGAGTTCAACCTTTTAAAATCAACCAAAACTAATTTCGAATCTACAATCTTAGTACAGATATATAGATAGATGAATGTCTTTATTTCCCACTTTGTAAATTACATAAAATGTTGTGGGCGAAGTTGAGGCACAAGATCCCCCTCTTCCACTTAACCCACAGAGCAGAGATAAAAGATGAAAAAAATAGGTCTCATCTAGTGAAGAATGAATAATATTGTTTTGTTTGTTTTAAGAGGTCGATGCCCACATGAGCTTGTGCGTGGGTAATGAGATGGATGATGGATGACGACTACTTTTTAGGTAGTCGGGACCGACGGCTTATAATCTCCTCCGAAAGACGGGGTGGCCGTATTTATGTGATTGTGCTGCGGTCGAAAATTGTTCCCCACCTGGTTATCAGACCGGCGCTTTATCACTCCTCCAACGAGCCACCCAATTGATTTGTTACACGAATTCATCAGGGTATGCTTAAACTAACAAATTCAATTAAATAAACACTGAATATGTAACGAAGTATTGTATTTATTTCCAACTACAGAGAGTAATAGGTTCTAATCAATTAAAAGGAGAAACTATCAATCAGTCTCAAAATAAAATATAAAGGTGGATGTCATTTAATTAGAACGAAACATAATATTGAAAATACAATAAAAATGTTTAAAATTGACAATGTTTTGACAAGCGAGCGGTACTTTCTTGTAGTTGGAAAAACATGAATGCAACAGTTTGTCAGTAATTAGATTCAATATTCTCGTACTCTATTTTTTTAAAATAATGTTAAATCAGAATCAACTTATTTATTACAGATATAGTTCATAACTTTTCAATCGATGTTATCAGGCAAAAAACTTTTCACAATTGAAAATACAATAATGAAATTGAACAGGCTAATGATAAATATGACAGTTAGACCATCCATTTGAAATTAAACAAATTATATTACAATCAACTTATATAATAGGCTTTAGCAGCTTTCTTATTAGGCTTATCTTATTGCTTTTAGCAAAATATCAATATCCAGTATTGCATAGTTACTACAAACTATCAAATAAATAAGATACATAAAAATTGTTTTGTTCGTTACTTTTTATCTTGTCAGTAATTTAAAACGGTACACTACACTTTCAATACCTAAATGCTCTACATTATCGGTACAAAATATACAATAGGTAGTACATTTCTTAATTTTGTCGAAACTCATCGCTGTAATTTCAAGTAAATTATCATATTAATATTATATTATTTGATAGAGTAAATAAATGTGATGGTTTGAGATGGAACAATAGTCAATTGAACTATTGATAAAATAAATTATTGTACTTTTGAGATAGCTCTCAAAGATTTGCAAAGAAAAATAAATAGTTTACCTAATAATAATTATACTTACATCACTATTTACAAAACTCTAGTATAAATCACATAACTTATATAATGCTAGTTATGATTTTTTTCAACTTGGGTGCATATTCAAGTTTGTATATAGAATACTGTGGTTAAGTCCATACAATTATGGGCCAGGCCTACCATTATCGGCACAATGCCGAATATTGTTAAAATTCAACCCTCTACCTATTGACAAGTATTCTTTAATTGTATTCCTTCATGAATGATTCATGGAACTCCTTGAATTTCAGAAGCATACTTTTCAGTTTCTCTGGTTGAGGCAGAATTGTTGTTCTGGAAAAGAAGCACAAACATTAGGATATTCCATGAAGACTAAAAACGTTATTACAAATGAATACAATTCAGTAACCAAATTTATTACTAATAAAATGGAATAAAACAGACTTGAACTAAATCTATTGAATTACGAGGAGCGTTCATAAAGTAAGGGCCGTTTGCCTATATTTAAATATTGGCGCTTCGAAGCAAAGTTTTACTACTGCAGCACCATCTGTTTGTTTTGATTCTGAAGTCGTATTGTTGTCAATGAATGCAAAGAACAATGACCGCGAAAATCGTTGATCCCGCCAACTGTGAAGTGCCTTCCATGATTCGTTTCTTATGTGCAAAAGGATCGTCAAAAGGAACAACAATTACAGTTGATGTGTACTGCGAAACGCTCAAAAAATTAAGACATGCGATCCAAAACAAACGCCGCGGGAAACTGTCATCTGGCATAATTCTCCTCCAGGATAACGCACATCCTCACACTGCTGCCAAAACCATGAAGAAAATTCAAGATTTTCGTTGAGAATTTTTTGACCACCCACTACAGTCCCGACCTTGCACCAAGCGACTATACTTCCTCTTCTTGCATTTTTAGCAGGGGCTCGGTGGACAACGTTTTGAAACCGAAGAGGGACTCAAAAACGCCGTTGTCAACTGGCTCCACTCTCAGGCGGCGAGCTTCTATGAACAGGGGTTAAAGAAGCTGGCGCAGGCAGGGCCGGCGCATGGTACAAGCGGGCCATGCGGCCGCATGTGGCGCCGCCGTCAGGCGGCGCCGAGCTAGCTTTGCAAAGCTTCAATTTACCAGAAATTTGAAAAAGCTGCTATTTGGCGCCACAATCAGGTGACGCCCTGACAAAATGAGAACAAAATTTCCAATTTATTGACGGATATTTTCTAAATTATCTACTATTCAGCGCCATTGGCTCACGGCGCGCGCCAAGTTTCGAGAATGAAATCTAAAATTTGTCAGAGATTTTAAAATGAAGAGACAGTTTTTAGGGCCTTTGTGGGCTTTTCTGCGCAAAAATTTGTAAAAATTTCTTAATTAATCAACAATTTGGCGCCACTGGAATGCAGCTTTACGCCAGGATAGGTATAAAATTCCCAATTTCTAGAAAATTTTTAAATAGAGTGGCGAATCTTTGTATTGTTGTAGGTGGCGCCGTGCAAATATAAGAATAAAATTTGCTATTTGGTGGAAATTCTCTAATTCATCAACAATTTGGCGCCACTGGAATGCGGCTTCACGCCAGCATAGGAAAAAAAAATCCAAATTGTAGAAAATTTTGAGTGGCAATTTTTTGTACCGTTGTAGGTGGCGCCGTGCAAATATAAGAATAAGATTTCCTATTTGGTGGAAGTTTTCAATTCATCCCAAATATTTGGCGCCACTGGAATTAATGCGGTGCCATGCCAGGATAAGAATAAAATTTTCCAATTTTTAGGGTATTCTGAAATAGAGTGGCAATTTTTTGTGTCATTGTTGGTGGTACTGTGGAAAGATGAGGATAAAATTTCCTATTTGGTGGATATTATCAAACTCATAAACAATTTGGCGCCTCAAGAATGCGGCGCCACGCCATGATAAGAATAAAATTCCCATTCAAATAGTCATTTTTATACAGAATGTTTGCCGAGATTTGAGTAAGATTTACACACTAATCGTCACTTAACTTTTCATTCAGATAGTTTTACTCTACAACTTCCTTCCATGAATTAAAAATACAAATTTATGGTTTAATATCCAGTTAAAACTCTTAATAATTTATTTTAAAAGAATAATAGCATATTCTCCTGTGTCTCAGAAACCGTTTAAGCTACAGACTTCTGAATTTCTGTTAAGGAATTGACGATTTTTGAAACTGAACCTAAGGATTGAACCTTGGAACCTTGCTTAGGATACCAGACCGGCGAGTTATCATTCACTCAAACGAGCCTCCCATCAATACAGCCTCAATTTTTCACAATAAAATACCGTATATTTTATGCCGTACCGTATTTATATAAATACCTTATAACACGGTTGGCCGAGTGGACTGGGGTGCTATCCGGTCGTGGGTTCGAATCTCACCTGAGGCATGATCGTTTAATCACCTCATGAATCATCCTCGCACTTTCCATTACCTTACCCACGCACAAGTGAAATTAAATACTTATGTGGGCATCTTCCGCAAAAAATTTATGTGTATAATATTATACTATTCAATTCCATAAATTTCAGTGTATGTAATAAATGATAGAAGACAGTAAAATCTGAGGTTCGCATGTACCAAAAAATCTCCTAGAACCGGCCCTGGGCGCAGGGGTAAAAAATGCTTACCAAGTGAACGGCGATGATGCAGAGACGTAAAGAAAGACCATACGTAACTAAACATGAAATTTGATTCTTATGAATACATTTTTTTCTGTGATCAAACGGCCCTTACTTTATGAACGCCCCTCGTATTTAGGGCACAATATTGCCCCAGTACAATCGTCCTTGTATAGTTATGTTTTCGCATAATATCTGTTCTGAAAAATATATATATATATTTAAATCTGTATATATTTATATCTGTTCTGATTATATCATATCTGTTCTTGATATCCGAATATCTCAAGATGTTCAACGAACGGAAGAATGGTTGAAGCGAGTGGTTCACAATCTAAATATATACCCTGTTTAAAATTTGACTGGCGGCTAAATATTTTTCCAACTTTTTTAAACCTACCATGATGCGTCCTTAGATACTCCTTTGTATCTGTTTATTAATCTGAGAGGTTCAATCCTGTGTTCATCGAGACTTGCTTTTTTAGAAAAATGCCAATACTATTCCATACAATAGTGGAATAAAGATTTTCAACCATCTTTCCTCAACGTTAAATTTTTTCAGAATTTAAAAAAAATTGCCCAGAAAATAAAAATTTACCAAGAAGGTCACCCTACTCTGTTGAAAAATGTATTGTTAATGAATTGTTTCAAATACGACTGGCGGCAAAATGTTTTTCCAACTTTTTTAAAGCTATCATGTCGGGTTCTTAGATACTAGTTTGTATCGGTTTATTAATTTGGAAATATGAACTTTTATATTTCTTTGATGCTATGTGAGTAATTTTATCAAGTTGGACTTTTTGAAGTACATTTTTGATGAACAACACAAATCAAAATGACTGAGAACCTGGAATGACTTTGGTGCATAATTCTATTATAATTTATTTAGTCAAACAAAAATGATCAGGCCAACATTAAATATGTAAAAAACATCGAATCGGTTGGAATAATTTACCTGAAATGGTATGTGCCTGGCTTCTGGCCGAATCCGGCTCCTGGTACAATGCAAATTCCGGTATTTTCAAGAAGTTGAAATGCGTAGAAGACAGACGGGCATTGCTTCAATGACTTCGCCTTTTCAATGGCCTTTTGAGGTAGTTTAATCTGTAAATAACAATATTCATGAGATATAATGGTAATTGAGAATGTTGCTTTGCTTCATACTTTGCTTTCCTATTTTAAATACTCTCCAAGACATCAACACTAATTCAAATTCTGATAGAAGATAACGGTGTATAAAATCATATAAGCAGCTTTATTCAATGTCTACTCTCGCTGTTTTAATACTCAAGCAAGTACTCTTTGTGCGGCATTAACAAATTGAAGTACAATATATTTACAACTATTTTCTTATCAATTAGCCTAAAGCCTGTTGTACACAGGGTAATAATGGCACAGTAATAATGTACACAGGGTAATGTCAGCAAGTAAGACGTGCGGTACTTACGTGCTTACGGTATGCTGATCTGAAAAATTCTCTTGAAAGTTTATTTTGAAGGTATTGTTATTGTTGTTATTCAATATTTGTAATGAATGGAATTAGCTATAAGACTGTATGATTTCAATCGACTATTTGACGTAAAATTCAAGAAAATCTTGAAATAAGCATACCGTGCGGCGAGCACACAACAGTACTAGGCTTAATTAATGGCTAGGTATTACTTGCCGATACTACTTACACCGTTTACAGCATGCCTTAAATTAATAAAAGTAAATTACCATGAATAAGCAAATAACATAATGATATCAACCTTTAAAAATTGGTCATTAATTACTTCCATTTCTTAAAGCAAAAAACAATTGGCAGAAATAGAAATTTTCTCAACCTGAAATTTTAATGAAAATTGTGATAGAAATACAAAGGGCTTTGCCTGCAATTTCTTTAAATAATGTATGTCATCAGGTAAATAATAAAATGAATAAACATGAAGATAACAACGCAATGTAATTAGATTTTTTTAAACCAAGATTCATACAATATTGATAAATATTTTCAAATATCCATTATTCATTAGGTACGTTTCAACCTTTTCAGATTCAGGTAGATCGATAATGTAAGTTATAGCTGACGCCAAAAAGTTGGGCGGTTTCGTCTGTCTCTTGTAGGTGATGTAACCTACTAATACTAACAACTCATGTGAAGCATTTATTGTTTCTTTAGATTTTTAAAACCACCGCCCATGTTCTATGCATCTAGGATCTATGCTGGAGCGCAAAAGAAGCAGATGAAATTGCCTAACTATTATCTTTTCATTATATATTTTATTTTGTAGTACTAATGTAGAATTACCTGGGGAAATGCATACATAGCTCCTTGCACTGGGTTACACGAAAATCCGTCGAAACTGTTGAATGTGTCAGCTACCATTTTTGCTCTGACTGCCAACGAGTCAAGCACAGCCTGCTTCTCCTTCTTAAAGAGGTCGTAGGATGGCTCGCCTGGCTGAGGGGGGTTCACAACACAGTCCATCACAGTCTGAAAAATTCATTCATTTATTTAAAAGCCTGAAAATCCATTTATTTTTTGCATATAAATGTCAGGTAAAATTCAATATTTTGAATAATATTACTCGTATTTTTGGTTATTTTTCAACAACCTTCCAAATTCTGAATATGGTCGAAAGTTGTACATAATTGAAATATAAAGTTGAACATAACCTTTATTTTTAATATCAACTATTCAAAATTGTGAAGAAGAAACGTTTTGGACTTTGTCCGTGTTTCAAATACTTTGGATTATCTCTCCTGGAGTATAAACTTTGGAAAAAAATGAAATTTTACATAACCTGAAAGTTTTGGTTGGGGGGCAGATGAGAATACGGCCACAGAATCCCCTGCTTTATCGTAAGAGGTGGAACTCCTGAAGTTGCCTTGCCTTCAAACCCATCAAGATCTGCCCAATCACGGGAGAACATATTATACTGGATTGTGAGAGTCTAGCGGAAAGGAGAAGGTTTGGCTCAAAGCAACCATTTGATGAATGGGACGCTACTAGTATGGGGAAAAACTCTTCTATCTTGTAAAGGACAGTTATTGGTTTGCCCAAATAGCGTACTTGGGACACAAAATAAGCTTCGGATGACGTGTGAGGATCTTTAAATCTTTGGATCCTTGAATCCGTCCCTTCAGTAACATAACATAAGGAAAGTGTTTAGTGAAATCACATTCAACTGAGGTAAAACACTATAACAGAAAGTGCAAGAATATTGGGAGATTCATACCTGGCCTAAGACTGTGGGACATAACATAGCTGAAATAGCTTTTAGAAGCATAGCCTTGACTTCAGGGTCCATATTTATTACTTCGGTATAACCTCCTCTCAAGCCGCACTCTCCCATGTAGCCTGAAAATAAAAAAAATCAACAATGATTTGAATAACGAAATGATAAGAAAAACTTATATGCACAGTATTTTATTTAGAGCGATAAACAAAATTTGTATTGTTCTACAGAATAATGCTTCAAAAACAAGTTTCAGATCACTTTATCAACTAAACCTTTTTCTAACCAAACTACAAACGGTCCAATAAGTTCGATTATATTCACTTGTGAGTCTAAATGATAATGCTAACACAAAATATTGTTTGATGTAATCTAACTTTGGACTTTCTCATCTGCTCAAGTTTTTGGTAAACGTTTTAGATTGATGTTTATTTTTCAATGATACTGGATAGCTTGATCAAAAAATAAATAGAAGACGGACTGTACATGTAAATTGAAGTAGAATTTACTTCAAAAAATTGTAATATGTTTCCAGAGAAGTATAGATATTGCCAGAATATTTAGATTATAGAAATAGAGATACGATTAGGTACACCCAATGAAAAGGATACAAAATTGAAAAAAAAACAAAAATATATTGAATAAAGTTTACCTTTCGAGCATGACATGAATGAAGCCAATTCCATAGAGGCATATGGCTCGCCCATTTCTACAAGGACCTTCTTGAATGAGAAGAACTTGCTACCTTCGGCATACACATTGTCTTGATATACCTGCAGATTAAATTTAAATACTAAATAAATTTCAAAATATTACTTGGGTAAGTTCAAACCAGTCAATTTGAACGCAGAAGAATTTTTTACATTAAAATATGAAATTGTTATGATGAAGTGTAATAATAAATAGACTTCTTGAAATTTATCCCTATTTACAAAATGGGTAGGTTATTAATTTAACCTATTAATTCACAAATTAATAGGTTTTATAATTTATTATCAAGTAAATACGTTAAAAATTAATACTTTTTATAATTTATTATTGATAAGTTTTATAATTTATCATTAATACGTTTTCAAATTTATTATAAATACGATTTATAAATATGTGCTTGTTCAACGTTCGTATCATCCAAGTGATGATTGTAGCAAATCAAGCACAATAAATGTATCAAACAGAAAACAATAATTTTTATCATTGATTAGAATTTATTTAAAAAAATCATTTCAATTCTCCTGTATAAAACTCATCCCACTAGCAGAATATGAATTATTTAATTGAAAAAATCTACTATTCTTACCTCATCAGCAAAGATGAAAAGTTTGTGCTTGTTGGCAAACTTGATGATGTCTTCAATATTTTGTCTGGCCAAGACTTGTCCTGAAATTAATGGTTGACATTGTTATTGTAAGTTTAATATTTTTAATGAAATTAGGTACATTCGGAAAAATTGAGATAAAAAAGTTATGAGGTTTGCAACTCACTACCTGTCAATATTCGAGATTACTCAAAGGAAGATATCTACCATTTTTTATAAGGAATAATTTTCAAATAGCCCTATGATATTGCACTATTAAGATTAAATAATATTTTCTGATAAAAAATTGAATTGAAGTGAAAAAAATGAAACTTAATACAATTATTTTGTATCCCTCAAAAGTTAATTGAAAATGAGGCAATACTTTTTGGAATGACGAATTTAGAGATAACAATTCGATTTTTTGAGATAAAACTGTCATACCAGTTGGATTTCCGGGGTTGATGACTACAATCGCTCTCGGGTTGCACGTTTTCTTCGCTTCAGCTATCGATCTTTCGAGTTCTGACACGTCCAGGGACCAATTCTTCTCCTCGTTCAAGTAGTAACCAACCTGTTTAAAATACGTGAAACTCATATAAAATGTGCTTTTATTGGTGAGAAGACCCTTACAGGTGAGTTTAACCTTCAAGTTTTATATGTATTTTGGTTGGATACTGGTCACCCATCCAAAAGCACTTCACTGTGTTCGTGACTCAACTCCAGAATCACCCAGCAACCACTCTCACTGAGTGAACAACCAATACACAACACATCTCATCTGATGGATGGAAACAACTACGTAGAAGTTTGAATCCATTACAATATAAAATTGAAACATTTTTCATTTTATATCAAGTTCATATTAATGTAGGTGTACAACTCACTAATAATGTATTTCAGTATATAAGTGATGAAATGTTATTGTGTTTGTACTTGAAGTGTCTGTCATAGAAAATAACATATAGAAGTGATCAGTTTTAGGTTCATTCAATCATTTACGGAGAAACACTACAACATTAATTCTAACAGAACATCTTAAAGATTTAAGACTCAATACAAACTAAAGATTTCATTAGAAGTATGTTGACTTAACTTGTGAAGTCTGTAAAACAGGCAAAGGCAAGCATACACTAGATATGAGTAAGATGGTGTACTATGACATAGAAAAATTATTTAATGATTTAATTTTTCCAAGAATAATAATTTATAGACTAGGGAGAGCCTGTCACATGTTTATAAGATTATACGATTCATAATCCTTTAATTAATAAACTATGTCATAGTCTAGAGTGAACAATATTAGCTCCGTCACTTACCTGTTCCATACCGAATTCGGCCAAAGATGCAGAATACAGAGGATATTGGGGAATCGGAATCATAACACCAGGTTGTTTGCCATTCACCTTCTCAATCAATAACTTCAGCACTGACTAGAAACAAAAAAAAATTCTTATCACTCTTTATAAATGAAATAGTTTTAGAATCATAAGTTTGATCCACCATTCAAATTCGGTGGATCTCAATTCATTGGAAATGTGATATTCCATTCTATTTGGGATAGGAGGTGTCGAATTGTTTAGTCTGAATGATATTATTTTTTAAATATCACCAGTGATCAACTCTCCCTTGAAGAACAATAACTTCGATTCAATCAAATTTGGTGGATTTCAATTCATTGAAAACGTGATATTCCATTTTATTTGGGATAGAATCCTAGTGATTGATCAGCACATAACGTTCTTAATCATTCATCAATCAATGATTACAATAATAATCTGATCAATTAGGGTTTAATAGTGTTAATGGGTAGATTTTCACTATTTCACTACTTAACATCTCACGCTTCTTGCAAAATGGGACGCCATCTGATTTGGTGGACACTGTGATTAATGGAATGATCATTTATAAAATTAAAATTTAATTCATTTAAATGATCATTTATTTGAATAGAAATACTTTAAAGAGACTGTTCAGATAACTAATTTCAAATAAAAATCAAATACTATACGTTTAAATTTTTTATTGATAAGTATAATTGATGATGATGATTTCAAGTACACAAAAAAAGCAGTTGGAACTCGATTGCCATGGTTAGCCAGGGTCAATATTTTGAAAAATTCAAATGAATTCAATTTTCGTATTATCCAATTAGTTACTAACACTGGCAGGCAATTACTTGGTTCAAATGCTTAATTAACTAAAGAACTGGTGACAACGAAACTGGCAAATGAATCATGGAAATAGACTAAAAGTTTCTCGTTATTTCATCATCTTTCTCCAACACCTTCACAATTCTCTTCACCATGTCATCGCATGTCAATTCGCATCAGCTGTTCATTAAAAAAAACATCATTCGCCAAACGCCAGTTTCTTTGTCATCAGCTATATTATTTCAAGAATGAGAATCAACGCGATTTAATTGATAATATCGGCATTATAAAAATGAATTATGAAAAAAATATCAAAAATTTTCCATTGAATTACCTTGATTCCATCAGAAGCTCCTGCGCATAGAAGAACATTTTGATAATCACAGGGAATGTTATCTCTTCGTTGAATATATTCGGCAACATGTTTTCTTATTACTTCGATTCCGGCTGAATCCGTGTACGAACCTGGAACAACAGAGATAAAGCATCTAAAATATTCAACAATTTTCACTGAAGTTTCCTCTACAAGTACTGTATTACCTCTGAATTATTAATAGTTTATTAATGGAAATAGTTGATGACATGTGTGGTGATGACATTACGAGCTCAAATTATTTTAATTTTTAAAATCAAATTTGCCGACCCGGTTGGCACAGTTGGCTGGGGCGTCACAGCCTTCAGTCCGCTAGCACTGCCTGGTCAGGGTTCGAGACCCAATAGGCATGGCTGTTCTCACCTCATCAATCACCTTCGCACTCATTATCTATTACCCATGCATAAGCTAAAATGCTTATGTGGGCATCATCCACAATAAATAAAAAATTGATTATTTATACGTTTTAATGAATAAATAAATAAACCATTATAATCAGATTTGAAAAACACCTTTTCGAAAAAGAACTACAGTATACTTGATGCTAAAAAGTTACGCGGTTTCATTTGCTGCTTGTGCGCTACAACAGCTGAAGTTGTTAATCAGAGTTGTAATTTAGCTATGCCTAGATGATGTTTTAAATATCAAAAGACACAATAGATGCTTTACATTGGCTGTTAGTAGGTTACTTCACATACAAGGGACAGGCGAAACCGCCCAACCTTTTGGCTTCAGCTATACTTGAATCGAACATTTTCTGTTTTTGTTTCTTCTTGGAACACACTTGCACGATTTCTGTTACATAACAAATAGTGATAAGAGATAAATTTAGACAATTCAGCGACCATGGAAAAATATATCAATATTTCGTTTGCCATTTCGCATAAAAAGTTAATTGCATAGTCATCAATCATAATTGGGAAATAATTAACCAGCTAAAGTTCAAAGATTAATTACAAGTGTGGATTTTCAATGCCTTATCAAATTGAGCTAAATCTGTTATGTTTTGAAAGTCATTTAAATCGAATTGAGTAACTCAGGAATTTGTCAATTCAGGAAATGATCTAGTGAACATATTGCGCAAAATCAATAAATGGACATTTATAGGCATATATTGAGCACATAGTTCACCCTTCATTCGGAAACTGAAATTACAATAACTTCTGTTATCTGCCTTATCATTCTTCACGCAGTAGTTCGAAATCATGTCAAGTAGTAGGCTCAAACTAGAAGTAGTATTTTAACGGAAGTTAATAATTTTATACAGTTTACTAGCATACAGTTTATAGTATATTATAAAAATCTAGATGGACATTTAGGTAGATCTATGAACTTCCGTATATAGTTCGAGAAGACACGCCGTCACAATGTAAAGTATATTGTTCCAGCGTGTCTTATCAGCTTGCTCAAACTACAACTACTAAGCAATATAGCTATGCTTTAAAGCTAGAACGGGTCCAAATGAAAACACCCTGTTATTATATTGGAATCGTAAATCCAAACATGAATTATCATTTGAATATTATAGAGTACCAAATTATTCAACTAAATAAGTTTTCGATGAAATAGAGCGATAAGAATACCATTAGGCCTATCAAAATAAACATGAATTAACGGAAGTCATAAAACATTTTATTGCTGTACCAATATAGCTATAAAGTTATACAGCTAGCAAACTATTATTTTTTGTTGTTATTAAGATTAAATTTGTTGACATGACATAAGTATGGGAAATACGCGTTAATTTTTATATTGGAATGAATACTGCGATCTCGTATTACTTTATAACATAACTGGGTGATCAATTACATAATCAAGTGATCAATTACAATGGAATACTGAAAAACCATGGATGGTTTGTAGAAGTTTGGAAAAATCATATGAGAATTTCATCACTAGGGGGTTAGAAGAAAAGAGGTACGGTATCCTAAAAACATTAAAAGTATTTTGGTTCATTGAATGATGAAATTTGTTTATATAGTAGCAAATATTAGATACACTGTGGCGAAGCCATTAATACGAAGTTTCAGTATGGAATACTACGGAGACCATACTATGTAAGACCTAGGGAGCTGATAGAGTCAAATAATTTTTTCAATGAAGTATGCCACTATGAACAATTTTGTTGATTTTTAATAATCATCCATAAAGTTGCTCAAACGTCACAAGTTGCTTTTATAGTTGATCAACTGTAATTTGTATTTTTTTCTCTAAATAATAGAGAATAAAGTATAAAACGAAGACTATGCTTACCAACACTCTGTCCCCTGCATCCAGCGAGGATTGCTTTTGCTCTTGACTTCACGTCGGATGGGAATCTTGGATCGTCCAGCAGTTCAGGAAGTGATACTAGAGCCAACACCTGTAAATAGGCCAACAAAGTTGTAAAGTTTATAGAATAAATTGAGAAATTTGAAAGATCCAAAAGAAAGTTTTTGAGAGAAGAAAATTTGAAAGAAATACTGTATTTTTCACGGGCGATCCAATTACTACAGTACTTTTTATAGTGAATCTAATGTATCTATTATAGTGTAGTAAGGATTCTAAATGTTTAATGTACTAGAGTATTAGTGAAGTTGTGTTATTCCATCAAAATATATTTCATGATTGACCGCTTAATCAATAAGGTTTTTTACCGAAAAATATTTATATACTTTTTTTTGCTAAAAAACCTTATGTCTACATAGGACGAACAGTAGCCTCATATTTTCTCAATTTTATTGACGAGTAATTCTATTCTCAAAAAATACCTGACTTGGTAAAATTAATGTCAATGGCTTGTCAGGCTGACTTATGCAAGTTTTCTTTTGAAATCAGATTACATGCCAGAGAGAAATTCATTCAAATTTGATTTAATGAGTGTAAAATTTGTGAAAATTGTTTTGTGAATTTCCACTGAAGATGATGCCATTGAAACTCGAGTATAGTTGAAGAAACTATTTTTTGTGGAATTGATACCATTTGTGCTAATTCAATCAAACTTCTCGATATTATAAATTTGAATTATAATTTAAAGATTAAATGAATTAAATTTTTAGATTCAGTAACTTGACAAATATTCAATGGCTCACTTTATTGTCTCAAGTAATTAATGTTTTTCAGTCATGAGGTAAGTTACTTTTAGAAATATCTCACCTGTCTTATGAACGTAATAGGGACTTGTCCCATAGCATGGCAATCTCCAATATTCGCCTTGATAACTTCATTGAAAGGTTTTTTCACGCCCTGAAAAAGAAAAGAATATTTCAAACAAATGTTTTGCCAATATTTCCACTCATCATTCTAGACTGTCCAAGCAAAGAAGACAAAAAGGGAAAATGACTCACGCTCGGTCAATATTGGTTCATAATTATAATCTGATCAAAATGGTTCCTACAATTTGAGACCAAATTTATAATTCTTGAGCAAATATTGAACGAGCTGAAGTCATTCTCCCATCTTGCCAGAATGTCTTCTTTGCTTGGAAAGGCTATACTGCTTGGAAAGATTAACTACTGAGAATGCTTCATTATTCATAACATAACTACTTAATCAGAAACAATAAAAAAAATATATTTCAAACCTTTTTTGATTAGTATGCTGTAAACTTCAACATAACACTCAATTTCCTTTGCAGGGTGACAAAATTGCAAAGTGAGATAGCTGTTGGATAATCAATGGCAGGAAGAAATTCATTTAGTGAATCATCTACTAAAATGATGCAGGGATACAGGAGATATAATAGGGAACGTCTGTTTTTTCAATTCCTTGATATTGTAATTCTAATTGAACAACCTCTATCCTGGTTGGTAATGAATTATTCACTACTGTATAGTGGAGTGAATGTGCAACCAGCTGGTAGGCCTAAGTCCTTCATGAGCTGCTGAGCCATTGAACATACATAATAAAATAAATAGATGAATAAATATTTTCAAGTAAATGAGTATTTCTATTACTTACGTGACAGCAAATGTTTTATTTCACTTACGTAATGATTAAAACCTTTATGATACTAATAGGAGCTCATAACTTATAGAACACTCCCTCTCAATTATTTCAGATATTTTTGTTCAAGGTTGTTAAGTCGTTACCTAAATAATTTCACATAATACACTAAGTTTTAAACGGGTTTTCATTGTTGAGATACAATCAAGAGGAAATTTGAATGAAAATAGTTGGAGTGATGATGAATAAGTAGCCGGTTTCTAATTATTAGCTATCAAATATTCAAGGGACTTCCACCATTTATCTTGGAACAGTTATCTCTAATTTGACAGTTACTGACTATCTTTGGAATAATACAACATTCCACATCTTCATATTATCATGATGAAAATTGTGTTTTAAAACAATTCGACTACATGAATATATAGATGATGCTCAAATTCCAATAGATACTGTATTCAAGTTGAGTTCTATTCAGTATCATCAATTTTCATACTAATTATAATATTGCATTGAAAAAGTTTCCATTGAAAAGTATTATACATCATGTAATTGTTTGATTTACCAATAAACTACTATGGATGTGTTATCGAGCATCCAAAGAAATTATTATTCCTTGTCATACTACTCAAAATAAAAAATACTATTCAAATTGTTTCGACTGGTAGAAAACCTTGATAAACTAAAGTACATTCTTATTTCGTTAATTGTAAAATTATTTGAAACTAATTCATTACAGTCTACAGCATCTATCGATTCATCTTCCAATGTTTTCAAACATGTGATTATGTAATTATGTGATAGGCTTATCATCATAGAAACACGCTTGACTACGATAAAAGGCTTTTAGTGCATTTCATTTGAAAAAATGCACTATTGGTCTTGCCCTGACAATCGAAAATTTATGATGTGATATATTTTTTACACGTTTTCGAGTCCCTAGAACACGAATCTGATGTCCGTTCAAATTCATATATCTCTATATACATATTTATATATGTACAGTTTCTTGTTAACACGATAACTCCCGAAGGGCTTGTCGGAGAGCGACCAAATTATGCACAAAAATCATTAGTGTTAATATCTCGGTCAAGTTCGTTAACCAGCCAAATTGGTCCAAGGGTAGGGGGTGAAATTAGGGGATGAAATTTTTGAAAAATCACTACAAATCGACCAATAACGTGATCGTTTTGAAAATTGGTGGGTATAATACCCTTATTATTCCCTACAATTTGAGCCATAAACGAAAAAAATCCAATCAAAAATGGCAGAGAAAATGGCGAATAACACAATGCCAAAAATTGTGTTTTTCGAAAACGGCGCCTTTGAATTCATACCCTGAATAGCTCATTATAAGTCATATGATTTGAGCCATCATAGAATTGCATTTGAAATGCACTCTTTCCGACCGCCAGCTGCCGGAGCGAATTTTTTTTCTCTCTTTAATTTTCTCTCAAAGGCTTTTCTCTCAAATAATTTTGCTCTCTCACATATGGAATAGTAATTCAAATCAAGTGTCAAAATGAGATATAGTCAAACACAACATGATAACCCTAGTGATTCGATACATTGTATAGAATGACAGATTCTATTATATAATACAACAAATATTTGAAGTGGTATATTCAATACCTAGTATGCCAATTATGACAATAGGTGTACTGCAGCAAGAACAATTTTTTTAACAATAGGTGTAAAATAAATCAACACGGTTCAAGGTCTCTTTGTAAGTTAGGCCATAAAGAAAAATGTTGCTAATTATTGCATACGGCCTACTGAAGAAATATGAGTAGTACCACTATTATGCTTGCTTCAAAAGAAATAAAATATTTTCAGCACAAACCACAAAATATTCTGCTTGATTTCAAGACAAAAACTGGTACATTCAAGTGATAACTATTCTCTACATTACTCTGATAATTTTATAAAATTTATCAGTGACCAAATAAAATTATTTATTTTTATGCTTGTCCATTATGTCCATGTTGGATCTACGGTATTTAATACTCAACTCCTCTCAATTGCACATACAGTTTGCCGAATTCAGTTCCAATACGAAAAGGAGGCCATTCTGTCTTGGAAAAAAGCTTTGAAATTTTTTTTGCTAATACTACTGATACACATAACTATCACCAACAATCACGTACTGTACGGTACTTCGAATCAAGTTTCCCCCATCTCCTTTGATTCATGAATAATATTTTCTATATGGTCACGAATTTGAGACAAGTTTGTCACGAATCACGCTTGAAGTACACGCTCATTAAACTTTTATAAGGGAGAAACTTATCCCAGCTTCAAATTTAATCACAATTCAACTCTCAAGGATTGAAAACATGAAGTTACTTTATAAAAATTGGAAGTTTTACCCACAGTCGTAATATGCTGTTTGTACTATATGAACGTATACTGTATAAATGTTTAGAGTAAAAGATGCCGAATAAATGTAATGCTGAATACTGTATTTATAATACATTTATAGCCTAGGTAGAGAAATATAAGAATTTATAGGATATAAATAGGAGACAGTGAACACAGTTATTCACTTTCATCGAGTGAGTATATATTTTTAAGTAAAAATGCGTCCTACAATGGGCCATTGTGTTCTGAGTAGGTTCACTGTCAACAACTCCATACTTTTTTCGACATCTCTGTAGAAATAATCTTATCATCACAAATAATTTGCCACCTTGAAATCCATCTTTCTACTCTCTCACATCTACCTGCTTTCTCAGTCGAGAGTAATTCTCGATCATCCATCATCCTCACCTCTTCCAGCTCTTTCTCGATCTCAGTTCCGCGCAACACTAGCGGCCCGCGCACTGCATACTCCATCACCTTAATTTCCGGATTCATGGTTTCCAGTGTGAGCACCTTGGGGGCGGCTGTTGAGAGGTGGTATCGCGGGGGCGGCGGTTGGGAAGCCGGGGCCAGCAGTTCGGAGGCGGCGACCGCATCGCGTTTTGGCAGTACGCCTCCCAGGAGGGATCGCGACCGACGACAGACCACTCGCACGCTCATGTTCGCAACTAAATCAACCAACGCGAATCACAACTCACACTGATCGACTATCGACTAATCGACCATTGAACTAGTGGCGGCCAACTGAACCGAAGCCTACTATCTTCAACGCCGACGTCAAACCTCTGAACTTCGTAACTCAGACCCTTTTTCATAATTAGTGTGTCAATGTCGATTTGATCCTTGAACTGAACGACTGATAAGCGTGTTCCAACTACTTTTTTCAGCTGTTTACTGAAATTTCAGTACAAGGTATGAAGCGAATAGACAGTGTTATTGAAATTTATGGACTTTAATTACACGGTCGCTCTACAATATTATTGGCTTGCACTTATTTGATAATAACTGCATGTGAACTGTTGCCTTATTTTATTATTATGATAGCTGTAGGCCTGTTGTAATACTACCAATTTCAGTTCTTCTACAACATTATTGACTTATTTGATAACTACATGTGAAATATTTATTATCTCACGTCATAATTATGATAACTGTAGGCCTACTAATATATGTTCTTCTTCAATATTATTGACTTACTCGATAAGTGCATGTGAAATATGTTACAGTCTAATTTTGGGAATTTTATGAATTATTGAGTAAGTATGCGTTACTATAAGTGTATAATATATGATATAATTCTGTGAGTTTTTAAATTGAATAAGATTGTATAAGTGTTTACTGATTATGTTGTAGTGACGTGAGTTTTATCAGATATTCAACCGATTAGAGACATACACCTCTTCACAATGATTTGACTTCAGAAGATGACTTCTACACTGTAAATAAAACAATTTTACTTATTTTTTGCGGAGTTAATTTTCAATACCTGAATGTTTTCCCTATTATTATACTAATCATTATGGGATATTTCAGTTTACTAAGGCATTAGTTCCAAATCCAAATATTTTATATTAAACCCAATATTTGTTCAAGAATTATAAATGTGGTCTCAATATTAGATAAAATTGTTTCCTACGAATTGATAATTTTTGAACTAATATTGACCAAGCTAGTCTTTGTTAGCTCAGTAAATCAGTTAATGAATGCATCTCCAGGATCTGTGGAAATGCAGTTGACAGAGTTCCTATTCATGACTGTAGGCTTTCTAATTGGAAACAAATTACAAGTTTGGAGTTAATCAAGATTGTAAAAAGTTACAAAAACTCAAGTAGTCCTGATGTTTATGGCATATCAACAGCTCTTATAAAGTCTGCAATAACATCAGTAGCTCCACCAGCTATTTTGATTAATGACTGTATGAGACATGGAGTTTTTCCAGACCTACTCAAGATATCAAGGACAGTGCCAATTTTCAAAAAAGGTGATCCTGAGGAACTGATGAACTACAGGCCAATATCCATTATACCAGTGTTTGCCAAGATCTTTGAGTCGGTGATGTTCACTCAGCTTTATGCCTATTTTGAGGAGAACTCGTTGTTTACAGAACACCAAGTTGGATTTTGCAAAGATAGATCTACCACAGATGCCGTTCAGTCCCTGATTGAGTCTATAATTGGGGCAATGGAGACCAGGCACTCAGTTGCCATGACCCTCTGCGACCTAACCAAAGCCTTTGACTGCGTTTCTCATGACATATTGCTGGACAAACTTGAAAGGTATGGCATTCATGGAGTTGTCTTGAAAACAATGAAAGACTATCTGTACAAGCGCAGCCAAGTGGTTACAGTAAATGGAGCTAAATCAGAGCCACTACAAGTAGACTATGGAGTTCCACAGGGATCAGTTCTTGGTCCCCTGCTTTTTCTTGTCTTTATAAATGACCTCAGCATGGAGGGGAAGGCCCTGCTTTTCGCAGATGACACCACGTTAGTTGCCCAGGATGAAGATCCCCGATTAGCCATACTCAGGTCCACCCAACTGCTAGAGGAGGCCAGCTCATGGTTTAAAGGTAACAGATTGTGCATGAACCAAGCTAAGACACAAAGTATGTTATGCACTCTGAGGCATGGCCCACCTTCTTTTGGTGAGCCTGAAGTAAAGCTTCTTGGTTTTATGGTAGATGCCTCACTATCATGGGATCAGCACATTAACATGGTCTGTAATCGTCTCTCCAAGGTGACTTACCTGATGTGAAAGTTGAGGAGCATTGTGCCAAAGGACTACCTAGTGACTGCGTACCATGCATTGTGCTTACCATGTGCGTACCATGCATTGGAATTGTGCTTTGGGGCCATGCAAGTGGTTGTGAGAGGATCCTGCTTCTCCAAAAGAAGGTAGTGCGCATTATTACATTTTTGCCATATCTGGAACACTGCCGACCACTGTTTAAAAAGCTGGGAATTCTGACAGTCTTCAGCCAGTATGTACTCAACTCGTTGGTGCTTCTGAGAAGTCGGCTTCACACATTTCAAACAAGGGGCCAAATCCATGACCACTTCACCACTAGAGGCGAGAAAATGTTGACTTACCACAGTCACGACTGACTAGATCACATAGCAGCTACCCAATTCGCACCCTAAAAATATTCAACAGGCTTCCGTTGTGCGTTCGTGAATTGGATGAAAAACGTTTTAAAAAAGTGCTTCGAGATAAGCTACTCAATCTTCCTCTCTATTCCTTGTGTGAGGCAGAGATTGACAGTTTCATTTGTCTATTTGATACGCCATCTCGATAGTTGTATATATTATGAACTTTTGTGTTTTTAACTAAATTGACAAAATCTATCCAGTAGTAACTGGTCATGGATTGCAAATTAATTGAATTGAATTTTCCCATCTTGCCAGAGGGTCTTATTTGCTTTGACAGACTATAATATAGTTACTGATGCTCTGATTATGAATGCTCACCCCTCCACTTTATTTTATAGATGCTTCCAGTGAACTGATTTATTCGTCTCTTCCGTAGATTTCATTATGTTATGAATAGCCTAAATTGTAGTTACTTTTGAAATCCGAATTACAATTTAATAATAAATCATTCTCAAGAGATAGCTTCAGTTAATAGTATTTACTCAGTGATTTTCCAATAAACAATCCGTACTACTCAGTTATCTATAACAGTTTTTGAGAGGAAGTATAAGTTACAGTAAATTGTGATCATTCCACTACTGATTCATCTTGACCTTTAGTCACACAGTAGGCTACGGCCAAAGTTGATTATTTTATTCGCAATAAATTATAATTTACAAAAACTGTTATAGTTTTGCTGTTTTGAAATGGAATGTGAACAAATAAATGGATTTCAAAGACTCCCTGCAAATGTCCTGGTGGCTTTATAGAACAATATAATAAAGCATTTCCTACTATACGGTAACAAGAATTTGAAAGATATTCTGTGAGAATGATATAAAGGCACAGTGAGAATAATTCAGATAAGATATCATTGGTCATAACTTATAGTATTGAAGAAAATGTACCCAATTGAATTTCTCCAAGAAAGAATTTCAAAATTTCCAACAATCGTCCATGACAAGGTTCACTTTTTGAAAATTTTATTTCATCCACTAGAGAACACAAAAATGCAAATTATGCCTTTCCAAAAAATAACAACCTTATCCTTGGACTGGAAAACTCAGTCACAATATTTTACAGACTTGCTGATCTATTTATAGCCGATAAACATTTGGCACTGAAGAATGAATGTCAACTGATAGAAAAAATTAGGGCAAAATCCCAACTTCAAACAAAAGATACTGTTTTATGAAATTAGGGCGACTTTCTATGAGTAAAACATAAAAATCTTTAAAATTCCCTTAATGAGATCGAAACTATGAATAATAAGAGTTGGAACTGTTGATACTATTTTACCAGTGAATATATAAAGAGATATTACATAACACTTTGAATCAGCACAATTTAAAATAGCCAAGTGAGACTATCAACTCTCTAGTGTTAGTCTCAAGAGGCCACATTCGATGGGCAAGTGACCTTGAAGAATTTAACATTATTAAATTCAATTTAGAATTTTGATTGGACTTTTTCTAATTTTTACTGTATGTAGTGGAATAATCAAAAACTGACTATTATAGTGTAGGCTACCTAGGTCTATGTAGAATAGGCTAAATCAATGTTTAAAAAATAACTCATTTTTCCACAGTTCTATTTATAAAAAATATAGCTTAACATTAGATCCATAGTAAAAACTGCTACAATTTCTGACAACAATAGGTCTACCAACTTACAGTTACAGTATGAAACAAAATTATTCTATATGTTCAGCTAAGTACAGATTGGCTCAATAGTGGCTAAAGTATACAGAGTGGTTGAGAAGGAATAAGTAGGTAACACTTCTCGAGCTGATTCCTTCCACTAAGTAAGCTTAGAAAAAAGTTCAATAGGACATACCCCTAGAAATGCTTTGTTACCGAGTTAACAAATAATGGTACGGTAAGAAATTGGCATTTTTCAAATCTGTAATTAAGCGAGTAGAATCATTACCTGTGTAAAATTAGCTGAGAAATTCAATAAAACCAGTTAGTAATTTGTAACTTGAACGGTTATTGAGATAATAATGAAAATTTGTTTAAACCCACATTCTTTAACAATACAGTGTCGAGTTATAACTGGATATGAAATTATAATCATAATTAATTTACACAATCATGGTCATTAAGCCTTTTCTTCAATTTAATTCTTTACCGAAGACATCTAGGCTATTAGGCCTAATTGAAAACACAAGTCGATGAAGTTTGTATAACTTGACAGAATTAGCATGACCTGTTATATGTATTGCATAGAGTTATACAAACTTCATCGAATAGACATAATAAAAGTGCATCTCACAGGCCGACAGGCCATGCTAATTCTGCCGAGTTATACGGTTAAGTTACACCTCATCGTTCCCTTGAACTTGAAATAGTTAGAATGAAATTTACTTTACATGTGGAAGCTGTCGGCTATGATAATTAGTCAACTTACATAATGAGCACTGATGTCTAACCCTTGCCTATAGTAAAATTGAATTTCGACTAACTTATATAACTTAACATTATTATCAATAGGTAAACTTGAATCGAATCTTGAATGATCGAATCCGTGATTACTGGCTCAATGTCTACATTTTATCTACTGGACCATAAATTAAATATAACTCAACTGAATAAGCGAGATACTTAGCCCAGATATAGGCTAGAAATACTTGAATAGCTTGATATTGAATCTGTCTAGTAATTTTATGCATAATAATTATAAATAAATTGATGTCATTTTGATATGGCTAATTATATATTCAATTGGTAAGCAAAAACTACACTGGACAACCAAAAACAATCTAGATAAGCTTATCTGATTCAAGATACGCCTTCATTGAATAGGTTAGAACGTATACAAAAGAATTTAGCTTCAATATGTATTTGAATGCTTCATTTGATTTTGATAACTCATCAGTCTAGTACTTATTGATCGTAAAAAATATATGAGTATCCACATGAAAAGCTATTATCAGTAGGAAATAGAATATCTACGTGATGATCTGACACATCTTCAAGGTTATTCTGAAGCAATGTTTATGTCTGTGTCTTACCTTTTCGAGCTCTTTTTCTATTTCACCAGCGCGAGTAACCAGAGGTCCTCTGACAGCATATTCCATGATTTTCACATTCGGATTCATATTGCCCAGCGATAAACATTTTGGATGTAATTCTGCAGCGGCAGCGTTCGTTTTCGTCGTAGCCATTTTTCGGGTTATTACTTCTGTACTCGGGAAGGCTTGCTCATAAACTAGATTTCTCTTATTTAAACACCGGTTTCTGTTGAAAACACCTCTTGAGTTGGCGATTAAGTCCTTAGCTGCCGAGCAGCTGATAAGGCGCGTAGTCGACATATTTGATAAGATATAACTTATTTCTTGAAGATCTAGAAAAATACAATTGGAGTATAAAGAGGGCAAATCTATTTTGAAAATTGGTGAAATTCAAGCACAGCAGCAGAACCAACTTGGCAGTGGGATTTGCAGTCAGCTGATGTGACTTGAAACCCCGCAGATGACGGAGACTTGCGCCTCAGCGCCACAGCTGTGGGCGGGATGCCAAAGATGGTCAATGGGTCAACTTGAAATACCAAGAAATTTTACTCAAGAAAATTAAAAAAGTATATGGGATTAGAACCCTCGGAAAGGATCGCTGGATAGGGCTGGAAAAACCTCAAGCTCAGAGATATAGAAACGTGGAAAATGCTCAAATATGTTTAAATGACGGAAATTTTAGTCCAAAATAAAAATAGATTTCATATTCAACCATGGGCTTTACACCAAACTATACAGTAACTGAAGACAGAAGATAAAAATGATAGAATATCTTTGCTTTTATTATATACATTTTATCTATATTCCATGATTTTATCTATTGATGAGAATTGAGATATTACTCCTTCATCCAAATGTGGGTAGAAAAATTGCCACTTCTATGAATATCTTACTTGTGTTTTCATTCAAATTTTTTTTACCATCAAATATTATTTGCATTATTCGACATAGAAGTAGTAGTTGTGTCAAGAAGAGAAGAGCCTCTTGCAAGATGGGAAATTGACTCCAGCTCGGTCAATATTGGTTCAAAATGTATTGATTTGGTCCCAATTGTAGCAAAAATTCTGATCTACAATTTGAAACCAAATCAATAATTTTTGAACCAATATTAACCAAGCTGGAGTCAATTTCTCGTATTGCCAGAGGCTCTTCTCTTCTTGACACAACTATAACTAATTACGGGCATTATATCTCATGAAAAAATATTTCAAATGGCGAAATAACTAATGGCAAAATTTTATAGAATCAAATAGTTTTTTATCAGTTCAGCCTATTCGAATCGTATCAGAGTTTTGTCGTGTAAACGTATCGTGATAAGAATCGTACGACGCGACTACGACAAGAGATCGAAACTTGGAAAGTCGTACTGTCGTATGGCAGCTACACACTACCACACAGTGAATCCTGGTAGGACTATAAATTATTCTTCAAATAATAATTTTAAATAATCAGATCAAATATATTCAATATTCAATTCAATCAATAAACACTGAAATTTTTCTTCAGTATGAATTATTTAAAGTAGCAGGCTGTGTCATACATCACAAAATGAAATCAAGATCAAGAGTGCAGCTGGTTTGGCTTTGGGCCTTTGGGGTTATGGTCAATTTTCTAAAGTCAGTTCAATTTCAGTAGCATTTTGTATAGTTGTCTAAAAATTTATGAGATTACTGATGAATTATTAATATTTGATTGAAGTATTATACATAATGGCTGTCAGCAGATGTAAGATCCTATTAAGCGTAATTCATCAACGTACCGTTCTTACTGGTGAGTGGTAATGTTATGCAACAATTCTAGTGTAGCTGTAGCTAAAAAAGGTTTAAATTTATATTTTATAAAATCAATAATCTAAAATCTTTTAAATTGTATAGAACACATCATTATGTAGCAAATTCATTCTTATTTGTAAAATGTTAGGGCTTACGATTGTTTGATAACTTAACTCATTCATTCAGGCCTACTTTGAATAAAACTTTGGCAGGTGAATGTTGTCGGCTGCTGATCGATAAACGCAATTCACTACTAACAATTCGCGACTACCAAAAATATATAACACCAATCATATTATGTTTCAAGCCTAGATATTCTATATCGGGCTACGGTATCAATTTTTTCACTTTTCTTATATAGTAGTGGAATGCGGTTATCGAACTGAAACCCTTCGGTCTTTTTAGAAAGAAAAAGGCCCAAGAAAACCCCAAAGAAGAAGGCCCTCAAGACTTGGTTACCGTATAGCCTAGTTAAAGAGCTTCAAGGTGGTCTCAAGTTGAATAGGCATCTGGGAGATCTGATATCGCCTGCTCTTTTCGCCTTGAGAAAAATATCAAGTATATCTTATTCAATCAGAAGATGGTAGCCTAGGTCCATCATGGATTTTTTGTCTCGCTACATGATTCGCTACATTGTTTTTTTGGGTGGCAACGCGTCAGGATTTTAGGTGATCTTCCCCCTACAAATAAATAGTAATTCGTGTTCTTGGTGGTGAATCCTTGTAGTCTAAGCTACGAAAGTTTCAGACCCGGACCTTTATTATTTAGAAGCAAAACTGTATGTTCAAGTATGAAGAATAGACATAAAATTCAATTGAACAGATCCCAACATTCGTAAAGCACCCTAAATAAGTACTGCCTAGTTCTGTATTACAACTAGAAAATAACTTTTCTTGAGACAGGACCAAATTATTCTGGATTAAGGTTTTTTCCACCAACACAGCACATCTTTGAGAAATTTGCCTATAAGGATTCAAAATCTTTAACCCAAAGGCTATTAGGAAGAGGACCCTACACATTAGATAAATGCTTATAGCTATCAGGGAATAGGAGCAATTCCTGCATAGTATAATACTGGACCTTGAAGTCTTGCATGCTGCATGAGCTCTGCTATATAGCACTTGAGCGCTGAAAGCAACAAATTAATAATAATTTGAGAATGTTAATATTCGTGTCAGTAGTATCTTCCTAAAAACAATAACATAAGTTTGATTATAAACGTAGCTTAGCTCTCACGCTTTTGTGATTATACAAGAATTAGCGCAAATGATGATGTACTAAGAATTGGCGCAAAATATTTTTCCAAATCCGACATATAAACCCACTAGCTGGAGCATACTATTTCATTTCAACTCAAAAAATGAAAAAAGAGGGGAAATGAAACAACTAAAAAGAGGGCAGAATACTGCTGTTTAATATTTTTCCTGAGTTACTAGCCTAGTGTTTGGACTTTTCGTCATAAATAATAATGAGCTGGTCTGGTCTATCTAGTTCTTCTCAGGTTTACAAATCTTCCATATTCTTCTTCATATTCATTTCGACGTTAATCGACAAATGAGGGGAATTTTGTGTGTAACAGTTTTATTTTGAACCAAATGTGTATTTTTGTTTTATTTTTCCAACAATAATTACTAGGGAAGTGATTGTGGTTGTATTGTTGCAGGATGGAACAATGATGGTGTGTGTGCAATGTGGTCTGGCTGTGTGTTGTGAATGTAGGTGATGAAAAACGAATGTGAAGTTTCTGATTTATAATTTTCTGTGAAGTGAACTCATGATAGATCCAAACATGGAGGTGAAAAAATTCAATTCGTCTGCCGAAAAGATTGCTTTTCTCGAAGAGTGTCTTTCCAAGTCAGAAACCGAAACAGCTTTGGCTTTGTGTAAAGATGAATGTTTTAAGGAATGCTTGGAAACTTGTAGTTGGGATGTAATACCAATTGTGACGAAATACTTCAGCGACGATGCTCTGAGGAATAAACGGAACTTGTTCAATTGCTGCGAAGAGATTCTTGATATGATTGCTGATAAATCGCCACCAGAAGAATTGCTCCTGGTACTGATTGATGAGGCGGAACAGCTGGTGGATGTCAAACTTATAACACTGTTAAAACCCATACAAAAAACTCTGATTTCTCTCAAATCACGGTTAGACACATCAGTCGAGTGGTGTTTCAATTCAATTTACAGACACCTTCTCTCCCTGCCAATACCTGAGGACCGCAATTTAGAAGGTGACGAAAGGAAACTGTTGGATTGTGATCCGTCTGTGCAAAGAGTTCGAAATATATATTCAGCAGTCATGCCGTTCTACGATCCATTCGTCGAATTAGTTGTGGATAAGGATTCAAGATTGGATGAAAAACAAAAGTTGTGCCTTCGAACTGCTATCTTGAGATCCTGTTTCAGACTTCTCGGGAAGCCGCTGATATTCATGTACTTAGAGAGTAGTGAGGAGTTCAAGAGTCAATTTTATTTCATCTGTGAGAAACTGATGACGCACATCGGTCTGCTTTCAAAAAACTTACTCCAACATCTAGAAGATTTAGACTCTGATAATCTCAACAACGAAGGTGTAGCAGAAGCTTTGGAACAACTCAGAATGTCTGTCAAGTCGAGTGATTCATTTTCCACCGATGAGCAAGTCTCTCCTCTATCATTGGGATTACTTTACTATCTAATTTTTTCTGAAAAAATCAACTTGCATTCAATTCCTATGGTTTATTCGCCTTTGTATCTATTAGAAAAATGCGTTTATCTCTCTTCCATACTTTTAAAGTCATCTATTTCTCTAGTGCAAAGAAAAGGTTTACTATTATCGAACAGTGTATTGGATAGAGTCTATGATGGAAGTGCACCGAGATATATTCTCGAATCAAACATCTACACACATTTCATTGAAGGATTATTTCTAACTGCTGTCTATTGCTGCGATAAGGACAGCAGAACATTGGCTGTATCTACGATTAAAAAATTCCTCGACAAGTTTGGTCATAAGGGTCAATATGTTTTGTTGGTGAAAATGGTGGAAAATTCAAATCATGCGGGGTTGGTTGGGTACCTTGCTACCTTGTACAAAAACCTTTTGAATAATATCCTCAACATGACTGAAAATGACGATGAGGATTTTTTCAATGTGAGGAATGTAAAGTATCTGTTGAATAAATTTTGCGACATGCCCCATAAAGCAGCTACTGATTTAGTTGAGAGCTCGGACCAGATAATATCAAGTTTGAATTTGATCAGATTCCTGTTGTTGAGAGATACTGCTAATAAATTTGGGATATGGGGCTACATAAATAAACTCAGTGATAATTTTCTAGTTCCTTTGAGAGATGGCATTAATTTATCTCGCGCTCATTATCGATTGAAACTTGATGATATAAATCAGGAGATTCTTAAAAGTAAATCAAATAAAGGTAAATCTGAAAAGTCAATAGTGTCCATCACGATTGGTAATGAAACTCTACCCGATTTGCCACCTGAAGGCAAGCTGTCTTTCATTCAATCAGCTCTTAACTCATTCGACTTGATGGAAAGTATCCTTTCACGTGTCAATGAAATCATCAATCATCATTCATAATATTTTGTTCATATTACGTTCTTATTATGGCAATAAATGTGTGAATTTAATATTTTATGTCTAAATTTTTCCATATCCGTCACCCTTTAGATATTTTAGAAAATTGATCGAATGTAAAAATGTTATTGGAGTGGGTGAACCTTCCTGGTTTAGTTATGATTTTTAAAATTTTCCAATCTCTAAAGTTGTGTTCCCTCAGTTTCTTTCTAGAAGGTATCCAAATCAAATCAAAAATTATTTATTGTAAGCAATTACAAACAATTAAATTGCATTGACAAAAGTCACTTAACAAAATAGTTACAATATTAATACTCAACTCGAGTACAGGTCAATACATTTTTAAAATTATAATTAAAACTAATATGAGACTTATATTAAAACTTATGGATGAGAGGTGAAGCTTAACATTTCTTCAACTGAATAAAACGCTCTCTCTTTTAACCATTTTGTTATGATATATTTAAATTTTCCACATTCATAGTTTCTAACTCTAGGTCCTAAAACATTGAACATTTTTACTCCAACATAGATGTACATTTTTTGAGTCTTAGCAAGCCTAACTCGACCTGGATCAATTTGAGTTACAGCTCTTGTATTATGATGATGGATATTTCCTCTTAAATTGAATAAACCAAGGTTATTTTTTACATACATTAAACAGTCCAACATAAAAATACAGGGAAGAGTCAGCACACCATTGGCTGAAAACGGCCTACAAGATTCTCTCATACCTAGATTAAATACTGTGCGTAGAGCTCTTTTCTGACAAATGAAGACATATTTTGCACAGTTTGAGTTACCCCATAAGAGAGTTCCATATTGAAGGTGTGAATGGAAGAAAGCAAAATATGCAGTTAGAGTTATATTTGTGCTAGTACAAGGTTTTAATTTTTTCAATAAAAATATTACTCTCGATAGTCTACTGCACAGTGAATCGGTATGGCTGGCCAAGTTAGCTTGGAATCGAGATGTATTCCTAGTAGTTTAACTGACTTCTGTGGACAATTCACATTTGAGCTAAAAGTAATAAACTCAGTTTTTCTCTCATTCACAATTAATTTATTAGCAGAGAACCAGAGGTCAGCTCTTTCCCTCATATAATTTGAAATTATTGAATTTATTATTGAAGACTTATTTGAGCACAAAAGAGTTGTGTCATCCGCATACAAGACAGATTTATTTGGAACAGATTTAGGAAGTTCATTTATAAAAACAATAAATAAGAAGGGTACAAGGTAAATGAAGATGGTATCCACTGTATATAGTGATTCAATTGAATTGAAAGGTCTACTATGATTCAAGATAAGATATCTTTTATAGTATTGTGTCGTATTTATCATGGTATCACATCAGTCATAATTATAAATCTAATGGAATTTTGTATCTTCTTAAAAGGAAATTGAATCGTGAGACACAGCTTTATACAAAATGATAATTCAATTTAGCGCATTTAAAGAGCAATTTATTCAACCACTGTTTGCAATCAAATGTGATGCGATTTTTGAATTAAATTGAACTCTATTCAATCAAGGCTAGAACCTCTTCATTAAATTAACGCAGTTACGTGACTTGAGTAATAAATTTTGAAGGTTGCATAAGCTCTAAATATAAAGTTGATTATCTATTAATTTTTCGACTTTGAAAATATTCAAATAATTGAAGGAGAGTTTATCAATGTTTTACAGGACATAATGGTCTCCTCAGGACCCAATAAGACGTGGAAAATGAAAAACTTCTATTCAAACAGAAATATGACTGCAAAAAGACAATCTCGATAACTATATGCTATCTTCGATAAAAATTCAACTTTAGTTCAATATCCAAATTGTATCCATTGCTCTACGAATGTAACCAGTGGTGTGAGATCATATTTTCATGTCCTATGTCCACACATGGTCGATTTCGTGTTCTACACTGCATAATAGCCTACTAATATTCATTGAGATTGAGCATATATGTTGCATGCTGTTCAGAACAAAAATTAATCGAGTGTGGACATAGAGATTTGGTGCCACGTTTTAATACTCGTATTAAAAAGGTAAACTTAGTACTGTATTTTCATCATGAATCCTAGATGATTTGAAATGAAGTTACGTGAAAAACTAATTATAAATAATGAGGAATGTTCAGTTGGATTTAATCATGAAACTGCCAATTGTTATTGAATATGGTATATCCTTGGAACAGGATATTTCAGCTCCGTGAACTTCATCCTTCAATGAGAGGTTGCAACTAATTGAGTAAAAATACGATTCAGTAAATAAATATTTTATCTTGGTGAAGATGCTAGTGAACTCAATAATTAGAAAACGAAGATTCTCAGCTCAAACTTAGAATCAATGAATATCTGTTTGCCATTCATCTTCCAGGGACGACAGTCATGTGTTTAATAATGATATTTTCAAACTAAATTTTTTTCTTGACACTCGAGAAAGTCAAACTATCAAGTAAATCTATACAGTAAAAAAAATAATCAATAGAATTTATAGTTCATGATCATCACTAATAATAGTTCAAACATGAAGGTAGCATAGTTCATAAATACAGTCATTAGATATAACATTGGATCCTAGCATAGATGAAATGTGAAAACATACCAAACAATTATGGTCGGTCGAAATTAAACATGCAATACTAAGTAATAGAACTGACCTTGTTAATTAAGTAGTAATCTTAAATATTACTTGGAGCTCTCTCTGTTGAATATTTATTTAATTGTGATTAAATAAATAGACAATACATACAGAATAGGCTATACATTAGAATTTGACTCTTGTTGTAAAATTTGGCTCCGATATAGATCCAAAATCTTCTAAAAGTAATGGAAACTACTATTAAAACTTTGATTCAGGCATACAATTAAATTATTAATACAGGGGCTTCTTCATGAAGATCTAGAAGTCTTGTAGGCTCTATTGAACTATGGGTGCCGTACTAAGAAAGTATAGCCTTCCCAAAAAGTTAGGTGGTTTCCTAGCTGATGTAAAGCATCTATTGTCTTTTTTATTTCAAAAACATCGTCCAGTCATAGCTAAATGACAACATCAGCTGTTGAAGAGTACAAGGAGCAGATGAAACAGCCTAATTTTTTGGCGTCAACTATAATCATGATTAGTCTCTATAGTAGAAGTCATGTACTATAGGAACAGTGGAACACACTAAGACTCTGAAGTTTGGTAAGTTCATTTATACCCAAATCTCAGGAATAGCGATCAAAAATCGCAAAATTGACAAAACAAAGCACAAGTGATGAATTTGTGTTCAGTAATAATAATTTCATTGCTTCATTAGCTGTGATATTGGGTGTTGAGTGTGTAATAAATATAATTTTTCATTTCAGGAATCACCTGTAACCTACTCAATCAATGCAATCGTAAGAACTTTTCGACAAACGCAGACAAGCCAATTCCTTCAAGTACTGATGTAGTAGCAAGTAGCAGTGATGAGACAAAATCAGATTCTTCGACTCAGAAAGAGGAGGCTGAACATTCAGAGTATGAAGAAAACATAAAAAGTAACATACTGAGAGCTTCATTACCGTTTGTAGAGAAATGCGGTTGGTCTAAGGAGACTATAAGCCTTGGTAAGTTGAAAACCTAATCCCCTTAGTCTATCTAAACAATGCAGAATAACAGTTATTGTGAATTTGATGGAAATCTGAGGTTTCAAGTTTAAAAATTATTTGGAAAGAGGCAGACAAACAATAAACGATTAGTTTCCTTTGAACTTGGAAATCTGATGTACATCTGCCTTTTTGCTCACCTTGATTTTCCTGAAACAAAGGTCCCATACTATAGTGACCTGGAGTCCTCTTGTAATATCTACAAGATGAAAGACCATAGAGGTTTAATGGTGTTAAATGGACTGTGAGACTTGAAAAATTGTTAATTTTTTAAATTGAACTCCAATCCTCTCGTTATTGTCACGAACCATTTCATTTTATCACAATCTTGATAGATAGTCTACTGTACTGAGTTATTATCCTCAATGTATGTAGGACAGTGTCAATTGATAATACACAATTATTATTACATAACACAATATTATTATGTACATGCACAATATACAGAAAGATCTGGTCTCTTAAAAAATTGAACTTTTTCTTCGACTCTAAGCTTTTGTTGAAGAAAATCTGCGTCAAGGAAACCTTTATATAAACTTGAAAATTATAATAAATGCTTGAAAGTTAGTGTTTCCAGAAGCTAAAAATAATTATTGCTGCAGTAGATTGAAAATATGTTCAAATCAAATGATAATGATCTAATAAGTCGGTGTAATGTAATTATAAAGACTTATTGAGCAATGAAATATTTTCGAAATTTTTCAACTTTTTATGCTTACAACAGGTGCCGAGTCCCTAGGTTATCCAGGAGTGGCGCATGGTATGTTCCCCAGAGGTGGAGCCGAACTTGTTCAGTATTTTTATGTCTCATCAAATCAGCAACTGGTGGAAATCTTGAAACAGTTTGTTGGGGAAACTAATGAAGATGCAGATAGCACCAAGAGTGCCACGAATGTTGTTATTTCTAGGTGAGTCTGGGGAATCAAACATTTTGTTATTTTCATTTAGTCAGTTGCATTTTTGTTCAATATTCAGAATAATATGCCCAAGTATTTTAAAGTCCACAGTAACCTCTAATCTACAGAATGAGGATAGATTCTTGAAGCACAGAATAGAGAGAATAAGTGTGTATTTTAAAAAGTACATCTAGTCTGTACTTAAATTTTGACAATAATTTCATGTCTTGAAAATAATGATGATGATGTTTAGTGCTTGTTTGTGATTTATGAAGTAGTAATAAGTTACTTACTTTCAGAGTCAATTTAAATTGATAGGATTGTTAGAATATCAATAACATGAAGTACTATTACCCTTCTAATGACTTTCACTATGTTTAAATAGTATAAGAATTTATCCTCTCTGGTAAAGTTTTGTTGATACTGTTTGTAAAGTGGTGGAATTCTTATTCACTCGAAACATTGCAAAAGAGTTCTAATCGTGAATTCAATGATTTATTTTCTGTCCAATTAGCTTAGAATATTACTTAAGGAAAAGGAATCAATCATGCAATAGTTTTCATTGGATATAAAACAGAACTGAAATAAGTGAAACTCACCTGTGTAGTACAGTCATTAGCTATGTACATTAAGTTATTTTCTTAACTTATAGCATGTGAATTAGAAATCTTTGGAGGATTACTGTTGTATAAAATCATATTAAGTTAATATTTACATAAGAAGCAAAAAAGTTGCTTATTGGTCCCAAAACCAGATTTATAATAATCTTTCGTTTGTTTAAAATCGAAAGAAACATTTTAGGAGAAGAATTTTTAGGTATAATTTTCATAATTCCAATGGTTTTGAGATATACTTTGAACCAAATAACTTGAGAAATTGTTGCTTCTGCGAGTATCAGCCCATTTCTAGCTGAGATATAATAACATGAACATATTAATTTTTCAGGAAAGAACATTCAGCAAACACAGTTATATCCTATGCTGTTGAAACACGATTGCGTATGATTGAACCTTATCTGAGTCATTGGCCTCAAGCACTTGCCATCATGACTCTCCCACCGAACGTACCGACGTCTTTAGCGAATTTACTGACCCTTGTGGATGACATCTGGTACTATGCTGGAGATCGATCAGTTGATGTGAGTTAAAGAAACGAGTTATTGATTTTAAAATTATTTTGTTGATGTAAGATTCTCAAGTTAGGTGATTTTCAAAAGAGTTGGTGTCAAAAAATTAAGCGCATTCGTCTGTACCTTGTGCGTTCCAACAGTTGATGTCTGTAAATATATTCGAGATTATTTCAAATACATTTTGTAATAACCTTGGCGAAACTGTACCGGATCAACTGATTAGAAAATACGAATATACTCTAGTCAGTTGGTCGAATTAGTTACTAGCCAGTAATTGGACTAGAGAATACGTGTATTCGTATTTTATTCTCTGGTTAATTACAAGCCAGTGAACATACTAGTAGTTCTGTGAAAAGTTGACCGTACGTAGTCACCCAATTTCCCTGCATCCTAATAGCTCAGTCTGTCCTTACGGTAAGTTCAGAGTGTGCGTCGATTCCGAAAGTCGGCGCGAGAAGCTCAGCTACGCAATGTTCACAGTCACGCTCTGGTTTTGTCGGCTGACACTATGGCCACAAATATCAAAGCGTTCGGCCGTAATCGTGTCACAGACAGGAAGACGATCTGTGTCAAATCATAGACCTCACTTACGTTCGGTCAATAAGGAACAGACAAAACTACCTTAATTTTTGGCACCAGCTATTTGGCTGCATTCATGCAGCATAAACATATTATTCAATTAACTAGAAATATAAAAGTTGAATTAAGGGAAATAATAAAGTAGATTGGTAGAACTAAAGAATAATAAAGTAGAACTAAAATCTGCTTCATAGAAGGTGTTGTAATTTTTCCCCAAAGAAAAGAAGAAGCACAGCGAATGCAACGGTTTCTAGTAAGGATCCAATTGGTGCTAGAATCCAATAAAAATAATGATGAACATTTTCAATTACTACGGATTAAGAAATAATCATATTGCATTTTGGTAGGTCGAATATTTTGTAGTGTTATAAAATGTTATTTGCGTTCATAAGATATTTTTCTGATCGATTTGAATGATATTTTTTCTATATTATTTTTGCTTTACATACTGATTGTATCTTGTTCTCATGAATTTTGGTGGCTGGACCACCAATTATAATTAATTTGTAATTGCAGGTTTACAATAGTAATGCTAGTCCAAATTGAATGAAAAAGTTGTAGCCTATTTTTAATGCAAAAATCTTGATTAAAATTTCCAATCAATCATTGATTTCCCATTATTGATCTTATAATCCTTGTCAATTCTCAAATTCTTTTATCCTCAGTTCAATTGGTATAGCAGAAGAGTAGCGCTAGCTGGAATCTACAAAATGACCGAACTGTACATGATCCAAGACGGCTCGCACGATCATCAAAACACATGGGAGTTTCTACACAAGCGACTCGATGAAGCTTCGCAGATCAACTCGTTCATAGTGAAAGGCGAATCAGCCACCCAGTTTGCCAAAGATATTGCTGCTGCCACATTCATTACAGTGAGTAGCCTACTATTTTCCAGACAATGAAGGCTATATCACATGAATTTTATAACTCATAAGTATGAGTTTTGATATTAAACTATTTAATTTGAGTTTTGATTTTCAACTAATTGTATGATACTATAAGTTGCTGTATTTATTACGCTGTAATATTCAGTATCAATGTATGAGTGAAGGTATGATTTGTGGTTCTTATTTCGAATGAATAACCTAGTTTCTATTATTTGCTGCATCTCTACTATTTACTCGACTTATCTTCTTGGTCAAGTCGACCTGACTACAAATCGATTTATGAAATCTAATTGAAAGAAGTTTTTGTATGAGTTATCTTCTTAAACTTTGGAATTTCAACATGAATTAATTTTCCACCCTATTCCAAAAATTTCATGAACATTCATGATCATTCATACTAATTTTTGAAAGACTTATTAACTGTGTGGAAAGACTCATAGAATTAAATTCGTAAGAGCCTCATAAATTCCTAATACATTTAAAAATAATTTTAAGATACTGACATGAATTATTTCAAGATACATGATACCTTTTTGACATGAAGATACCTGTTTACAGTCTACATTTCTATGTAGCAAGAGCTGGTCATGGATGAAGAAAACTGAATTATTATAGATTTCCAACATTTACTTTTGTGAGATGATTTTTTCTCAAACATGTAGGATTTGTGAAAAGAAGTATTTTTTCAAAAAGTCTGATTATAGTAGTAAATGTTTCTAATATAGTTCGTGCCCGCTGAGAAGAGACGCCATCACAATACACTTAACAATGTAACTGCGTCTCTTCTCTGCTTTCTCGAACTATACTGTATCAATGTAAACATCCTCTATTCATGTTTTCTATTTAAAATATGAATCACAGTAACCTTTTGAAGTGATTTTGAATGAGGATAATATAATATAAGAAAATAAAAATAATTTTAAAAGGGTACTGTGATTCATATTTTGAATAGAAAACATTGATAAGTAGCCCTTGGATATTAAGAAAAAGGAAATATCCTCTATTCAATTTGTGTGTACTAGGCCTATTCAAGATTATTTGTATTGATAATCTTACTTAATCTAGTATAAATACAGTTCAGTCAACTGCTAATTCGTATTTTTAAAATGTTTTCCTTCCTCACATTATTAATACGAGGCCCCCCCCCCCCCTATTATTCCCGGTTGGAATTTTTTTGCATAAACTCATGTTTATTTGGGATCCTGAACAAAACATCACTGAACAAATTTTCTGAGAAAGCAAGTATAGTTCCAATAATTTCATTCTCATACATTGATTGTATCTGAAAATACGTTGAGAATTTTTTATAAGTTAGCACACAGTATGAAAGGAAATTATGGGAAAATTTACAAGTCCATACTTGAAGTTTAAAAAATTTTTCGCATAAACCCATGTTTTTTAGGATTCTCAACAAAAAATTACTGAACAAACAGTTGAACAAATTTCTGAGAAATCAGAACGGGGTCCGTACCCCGTGAAGGGGACGAAAATTTCAAAGTTTGGAGGTTTTCCCTGTGCCTACTCAGTACCCTTGATCGATTGGTGACCTCAAATTTACCCTCAAATCAGCTGTTTTGGCTGTGAATTTTTGTCAGTGTGTCAGTCACTAGCCTGTGTAAGTTTCATACAGGGGGGCTCGTATGATTGGCTTGAGAATTCCTCATAACATAAATTCAATATTATATTGGGTAAAAAACTATTCATGTGGCTTAATATTGGTGGGGATATTCAGTCTACATTAAATTATGATCCTTCATTGATTTCTACATTGTACATATGGATTTGTTTTGACTAATATGTGTTTTTCTTTTTTGCAGGCTAGAAATATTCTTGGCCTGAACTGGAACAGATAGCGTTACGAGCAATGATTGACGTAGAAACTTGTTAATTCATCGCTGTGGAGTATTGATACTATTCCGAAGAGCCACAATGTAGAAGAACAAAACTCATTTCAACAGCCTTTTCAAAAAACCTTTGTTGTTCATCCATGGTGATTATATTATAATATTTCATATCAAACATTATCGAAGTTCAAGTAATGTCTACTCAACCATGAACTTTGCACAAGTTGAAATATACCTTATACTATACAGTACCTAAGTTTGTTAATTTTCCAAAAGTTATACCAAAGAAGATAAAAATAAACTATCAATTGATATGTTATATTAAAATCCGTATTGAATTTTTTTGTGAAAAATATTTTTAACATGATGTAAGGAGTATAAGTTCATGGTATAAGTGTAACTTATTTGATTCTAATGTAGGCCTAATGAAACTGCTAAATCGGGAACCCAATTGTTTTAAACTGACTATATAAGCTAAATAATTCAAAAGTATTCCATCATTATCATGAATTATAGAGCTTAGATAATCAATCAAATATCAGTTTCGTTTACATCAAATTAAATTTGATTTGAATTGTGAATGAACATTTTCCATCTCTTCAATATTGTTTCTTATACTACTGTACCGTTTTTTCTGAGGTTTTGTTTTTCTCAGCTATTTGTTAGTTTGTATTGTATTATTCAATGTTATTGACTGTTAAATCCAGTTCATCTTATAATCTTGAAAGGAGTGATTAGCGTTGCTATTCCGTTATTTCGTGGTTTGATTCAACAAGCTAGGCTTAGCATATGTACAAATCGAACTCATTTTATTTTGCAAGCCAAGTAACAATAATTTGTTATTAAATAAAGTGTCATAATGAGTAAAGATTGATTAAGAGTGTTAATTTTGTACATAAATTTTACAGAACACCATTTTTTAAGTTGACTTCAACTCAAGTGTTGGGTTTTCATAGTCTTACTCAATATTATCTTTGTAATGTTGTTATAATCTTTGTGAGGCGGGGTTGGCCGAGTGGACTGTATCTTTTCAAATGAATAAATAAAATAATAAGTGAGAAGAAGATGGCGGCCGGGTTGGCCAAGTAATCTGGAGCATTACAACCTTCAATCCGCTAGCGCTACCCGGTCGTGGGTTTGAATCCCACCAGAGGCATGGTCGTTTAACCAGCTCATAAATCACTATCGCACTAGTGAAATTAAATACTTATGTTGGCATCATCCGCAATGAAAAAGTATTATTTCTAAGATAAATATAAAATAAAATATTCAATTTATGGAGACTTGAATAATGTAAGACAAACGAACCTGGATATCGTGATGAGTTAACACGTTTCTCACTGTATTAGTAAAGATCAAAATTGATTCAATGAATTAGATGCTGTGAGATCTGCTAAGTGAATTTTTATGTAAAACGCTTTTTGAGTTTTGTAAGTTGATAAATTGTTAGTTATATTGTATTTGTTACCAATCTCTATGTAATTAACATTGTGTGTCTAGTTTAATTTCAATAAAAGGTTGCAGAAATGATACAATTTGTCTTCGAAGTGCTGCAACCCCAACTTTTGACTGTGGATACTCACGTTGAAGAAGCGACAATTCATTCAAGTATTTATTCCACTTTACTAAAAAAAATGGTACGAAATCATGTCTGCATGGCATGCAAGTTGTGAGCGAAAACTTCCAATGTTTGATCGATGCCCAGGTATATCCCGGAGAGATCATGTCAATTAGCACTAAACTTGGTGAAAAACAAACAAACAAAAAGGTAGCCCAACTTGGGATTTTTCATTCAATAAAACTTGCCACTTCATGACTGTTATGAGGCAACTGGCAACACATCTGATAAGTCATCCTCAAAGAACTCGTCTCCTGTATGATAACTCTGCCTCACAAGACAGTGAGACAACTCCTCCTGAAGACAGTGTGGGGTGCATTCTGATCTGAAGATTCACAGGCAAGTGGTTGAACATCCTCAGAGCCAGGATAGGGAAACTGTCACACACGCGAGACATGTCAAGATGTTTCCCCCCTGTAGCTGTAGTGGTTATGGATTTGCCCTAATGTCGTGAAAGACGGTTCATTTAGGAGTTATGTCGCTTCACCTATCAAAGTCTATTATTAATCCAATATGCTGATTACGGTATGCAAGTAGCCTAATATAAGTTTGTAATAAGTCAGGATAATAAATAAATAAAAATTTCAAGAGGAGTATACACAGTATACTAGTTAGGTACCACATCTACTAGTGATAGGCATTTGAAATTAGAGAAAAATACATTTGGTTATAAAATTATATATTGATTATTGGAACAAGGATTATCATTCAAAAATTTTCTGTACAAACAGGAATAGATCCAAACCAAATTATTGGTACGGTAACTAGTGGAGTACAAATATAAAATTTAATGAAAAAGTATTATTATCCAATTTTTTAAATAGGATTAATAATGTCCTGCTAGCACGTATCCTTTTAGAATTTTTGGGAGTGGCAGATGTTGTATATTATCATCTCTCGTACATTGCCTGATAACAAATCTGCTAAGATGTTGGAGAGATCGGACACACATAAACCTTGAGATCGGTCTAGTCAGTCGCACTGGAAAAGATGGATGATAAACGTTGGTTGGCATGGAGTAGCAAAACACAGCCGATTTTGAAAACGTCATGGAATGTTCAATCAATTCCCAAATAGTGGGGAATCCTTCTTGTTCAGGTTGCTGATAGAAACTGAATAGACCTTGACTATATTCAATACGAGTATGGAGTAGTTTACCAGAGCTTTTGAAACTAAGACTGAAGAGGTAGCTATCAGCCGAAGAGTCACGGACCAGAAAAGCTCCTTCAGGCTCGTCTCTCAGTTTTTCCTCTGCCTCACGACGAGTAATTGGTCCCCAATACCAGCCATATTTAGAGAGCTTTGATAACTCTAAACTCAAACCGTTAAACTTGAGATCTGAGGATGGAATTAGAGTGTCTTCCACTTTCAACTCTAAGTTAGAGCGATCAGTCGCATTGTGCAATTCGTTTTGCACTCCAAGATTCGAAACAGCAGTATTTTCAATAATAAGGCACTCTGTGTCACTAACCAAAGGCGATTCACCAATTGAAATTGAGTTCTGTTCAATTGTATTGCACATCTCAGGATCAAGTAAATCAGAAGCCGCACAATACTTTATGCTAGAATTTGAGTCCTTAAAAGAAAGAATTTCTTGTTGCAGTGAACTAGCGTTATCTGTTACCTCGTCGCTGCATTCACTGTTTCTAGGGTAATCATTGATCGAATCAGACATTGGTTCGGCAGGACTGCTGGTCGACAAGGATATTTCGTGATTCTGCAAATGCTTGGGGCTAATAGACTCTGATTCAAGCTCGGACTTGATTTTCAAATGGGTTTGCATTGATCTAGATAATCCGGCTTTTCGCAAATCTTTTGGTTTTGCACAAGAACCAAGAATAGAGTTCTTACATTTCAATTGCACTGAGATTCGATCGTCCCTAGATTCTCGCGTTGTATCCTGTTCCAAACTAATGTTAGATTCTCTATCACAGCTACGCACGGAATTAACTGATTTTTTACGAAGAAAACGATTTTTTAGATAACTCATCACACACATTCCTTTCTTTTGTTCTTTAGCTGATAAAGAAGCAGACGCCATGACTTACAAAACAAAACTGGCTGACTTCTAGAAAACTTGAATCATTTCGACACTAAAGAGACATAGAGTATCTTCTCCAGATTCAAAGCACAATTATTTAAAACAGACAATAATAGGGCAGGATTAGAAATGAAATGAGGGCAGAAGTCCATCACATCTCCTAACTAAACACCATCCTGAATTCCTAATCCTGCATCCTGCTGATTCCTGATCCTGAAACTGCCGAACCGTACACTGTGATAAGCAGATGATTTTATTTCAATCAGCTGTACGGCTGCTATAAACAGCTGTTTATTAGCTAAACATCAAGGACGAACGTGACAGCGTTGGTCGTTGGTCTGAATTTTGTGGTTAGGTGTCAGTCGAATGTTGATTTTGTTAATACATTATCCATAAAATGATAAGAAATTATAATAATCAAAGTACTCGCTCATCTCTGTTTTTCTTTTTTAATGGAATGGATTCTGCTTTGAATTCGGGAGTAGTTGATGTTGTAAACTTGTAATTTATTACCTATTCTCCTCTATGCTGTTTCAATAAGTTTAAAGGTTAGTTGCTTAATTATTTATTTTCTTCAACTTATTACTAACTTATTCATGTAAGGAAACTGTATGCTTCGTAGAAAAATATTTGTGAGTTCTTAATCCCTTAATTGAATGCTTTTTGAAGTGTGAAAACTCGTTGGCCTTGATTTCTGTAATAACACTCTATATGATACCCAATTTCCTCTCATGAATGGATTCTCGTCATAAGACTAGTAATAATCCTTAATCTATCCTTAATGAACATGATTCTTATTAAGTTAAATCAAAAATTTTTTGGTTATATTTAAGTTACTGATCTGAATGAATTTCCATTTATAAGGTAGTGTATCTACACTATAGTATCTGGTATAACTTGGTTTTCAAATCTTAGTATTTATGAATCACATGATCTTATGTAACTTCGAAATCTTCCAGTTCAATCAAGTCTATGGTATACCTATCAATTCTATATGAATTTATATTGGATACGTGATTCATTGTCAATTTGATAAATCAGTATAATGTCAATATATCATCCTCAGTGCATCATAATTCGGTCTCTCAAACCATCCAGGAGTCCAGATGTCTTTGGCATGTCTGCTTTTTTGCTTCGGGAGGTAGCCTAATTGATTTCATTTCAGAACCCCTGGCTGCAGCTGTCAATGACTGCCTGACGACTGGTGTTTTTCCGGATCTCTTCAAGACCTCAACCTCAAGAGCCGTTCCTGTCTACAAGAAGGGGGTCCACCAGAGCCTCAACAGCTATAGGCCGATTTCAATGACCCCGGGTTTTGGAAAGGTGGTAGAAGCAGTAATCAAGCCTCAACTTGAGAACTTCTCCGAGAAAAACAACCTTCTTTCGAGTATGCAGTTCGGTTTTCGAAGAGGGAGGTCTACTGTGGATGCAGTGAAACAGGTGGCTGAGCGTATTTGAGCTGACACTGTGTGACCTGAGCAGGGCTTTCGATTGTGTTGATCATTTTGAACTCAGCACTGTTAATTTTTGAGTCATATCTGGCTGGGAGGCAGCAGGTGGTATCTCTGGGTGGAGCTTCTTCCAGTCCACTCCCAGTGGGCCATGGTGTGCCTCAAGGGTCAATCCTGGGCCGATCCTTTTTATTATTATGATCAACGACCTGGACAGTGACGGTTCAACTCTCCTGTTTGCAGATGATGCATCTTTGCTGTCATCTGGCCGCGACCTTCAGCAGGTGTTGGAGATGTCTGCTGAACATTTGAGGTCTTCAACATCTTGGTTCCTGGCAAATCGCTTCCAGTTGAATGAAAACAAGACCCAGCATATCATCTGCAGCCTGTCAAGAAACCTTCCTGGTGACGATGAACCAGTTAAGCTACTGGGTTTTGTTTTGGACAGTAAACTCAACTGGGCCAGCCACATTCAGCAGGTGACCACGAGACTTTCCAGAATCTGTTTCCTGCTGATGAAGCTGAGCGGTGCGGTGAGGCCTACCTTGTTATGGTATATCATGCGCTCTTTCACTGTCATGTTTCCTATGGCCTACTCATGTGGGATCACTCAGCAAAGGTTGTGGACATACTGAAGCTGCAAAAACGGACTGTTCGTATCATCACGGCAAGTGAATATCGTGCTCATTACAAGTCCCTTTTTGCTAGACCTGGTATTCAAACAGTGATCTGCCACTTCCTTTTTCTCTGTCTGACGTACGCCAAGAAGAACCAGCAGAACATGTTGAGTCGGACGGAGGTGCATCAATACAACATCAGACATCGAGAGCTGATTGATATACCTAGGGTACGCCTTCACAGATCGCAGGTATGCTTCAGGAGTTCAGCACTGCGATACTTCAATAGGCTGCCTGCAGGAGTGAAACAGTTGGATCTGAGAGCTTTTGAGAGAGTAGTATCGAAGTACTTGAAGAACAAGGCATATTATAGTGTTCAGGAATATATGAATTATGATTTGTCTGAAATGCTGTGTTGCTACACATGCCTTGTGTATGTACATGTGTATTTTGTGTTTATTGACGCCATCGATCCCGTACTACGGGTAAAGGATGCAGAATTAGGTATATAAAGGTATCATTAAGCCGATGAAACAGGTAATGTATCAGAAACCTGGTTGTTTAAAATTTACAAACATTGCATAGTTGGTGAGCGGTGTGTCTAATTGAGCTTTTTCAGTATCCAAATAAACCAGTCTTGATGGGTTGCTCATATGGAGGCATTTGGGAGGGACTGCTGATGTCCTGAGGCTGCAAAAGAGAGCTCATAACAGGCAGCGATCATATAGTGACATTCACTACCACAACACAAGGCACCATGAGGTGTTGGATGTCCCTGGAAGACGCCTCCACCGATCGCAGGCCAGTTATAGGATTTCTGTCCTGAAATTCTTCAATAAGCTGCCTCCTGGTGTAAAGTTGGATGAGGCAGCCTTCAAGAGAACCATTAGGAAGATGCTGAGTGGTGGGGTATAAAGTGTTATTGAGTTCATGGATGATAGTTATAACCTTTATTAAACGTTGATAACTGTTTGTATCACAGCCATCTCAATAGTTGTGTTCAATTACATGTTTTGTGATCTATGAAGCCATCGATCTCTTAAGTGTGAGTACAATGATGGATGAAGCAGAAGGTATTAAATGTAATAATGTATTGAATACATTGGGGTTCGATAATATAAAAAACCTTGTGTTCAAATAATTACACACTGACATGATCACTCATACTTATTTCTTTTGTTTCCAGGTTTTCTCTGAAACAAATTGGACAGAAATACAACAGAATGAGTAAAAATTTGAATTCAAGAACAGAACTTACTGAGTTTGCTCCTCTTTCTCCTGAACCAGAAGATTCGCCACGATTTACTCATCTACTTTCGAGATTTTTCAAAAGAAGTGGAAGTAAGTACTTAGACCTTAAAATATAATCAACTTTTTCTCAAGTAGTATTTTGCTACAGGGGTCCTCTAGTTTTTCTTCTTCACTCTAGATAAAATCATGAACGTGTACTACTGTATATATGTTTTAGTATTTTTAATAATGAATCAATTATTTGGCTTCTCTCGTTTGCCATTCAATTATTGAATGTAAACTTTTTGAGATTATCTTTTGATTATGAATTTTTTCAATTCAGTTAGGGAAATTTTGTTGAACTTTTTTCATAAATTAAAGAATATCTAATAATCCCATAAGATATATTCTCTTAAGACTCAATCATCAAAATTCAAAAGCCAATAAACTTTAATTTGCTCTTATGATTTTTTTCCAGGTGATTCGAAATCTTCATCTAATGCTCCTGTGGAAAATAAGGCTGAAGCAAATGCCGCAGCTGGAGCCAAGTGGGACTCTTCGGAGTATAGGGTAGCCTAAAATTTTCCAAATCAATAGTTAATTAGTTTCACAGCTCGTTTGTAAAGTTTCCCATCAACATTTTACTATTAGATGACATTTCTATACCGAAAGATGAATCTTTTTACAAGTTCATAGATTTTGAGGTTTCAATAGATGAAGTGACTCTAGCTTGGTCAATATTGGTTCAAAAATGACAAATTTTCTTTCATAATGTAAGAAACATACTGATCTACAATTTGAGTCCACATTTATGATTCTTGGACCAATATTGACCGATCTGGAGTCTTTCCCCATCTTGCCAGAATGTCTTCTTGGTTTGGACAGACTATCCATAGCTCAAATGATATAAAATACTTGGATACTGCACATTTCAAGACTTTTTTCGTATTGGAATCATAATTATCTAATAATATAGGATTGGTTCGTGCAGAACAACACTCGTGCTCAATGAAGACTGCAAGCTAAAACTTTTGTGCTTTGTTTCAGGAACCAACTAATGAGCCTTCAAATTTGAATGCGAATAGTGCTGATCAATTAGCAATGGTTGCAAAGGATGGACGCAGCCTGCCCAATGTTTTGAAACGAATAAGCAACTTGGTGGCTCTCAAATATTCTGTAAGTAATCGAAGTAAATTAACCTACTTAAATACTCACAAAAGTGTTATGTTAGTCGTGTGGAAGTGGAGAGAAGTAGATTGATACTTCAATGCTGAGTTGCATTATTCAAATAATTGAATAAAGTATTATTCACAAATTCAGTATAGAGCACTTGAATAAAAGAATATACAATATGTGTGAATTTTCCCCACATGGACAAATCTGTGTGTGGGGAAGAAGTTCTAATGAAACATAACATGGTACTGATAAGAACATAGTGAATACTTACAATACTGTGATAATGTAGAAACTAAATTAAATTCAGTGAATAAACGATTTGTCAGAATTCAAGTAACATAGCACAATATAAATAGTGTATAGATTTTACCTGGCTCTAAATAAAATTTCAAATTTAATCAATGATACATAATGAGCAATTACTTGGATGATGAATATAAAACATTCTTATTCAAATCGGTAAGCGGTGTAGCGTGTAGATGAGCTGATCAGCGGCATCCTTGCCAGTTTCAAATATTTAAATATCGTTACGTTTCACGGGATCTATTAATTTGCTCTTTGTTGACTTATTTAATGGCAATTTGGGTTGTAACATTACGAAATTATTCATGTTTTGCGTTTGTGCAATACCGTATTGTTTTTGATCCAGCTAATTCAATGGGACCATTGAATTACTAATTGAACTGGAACAGTTCATTCTAGATTTGTTTTTTCAGGTACAAAAACCTTTGCAAGAATGGGTTCCTGTACACTTGTTGAACTTTCTGGGTGATTATAAAAGGTGAATGTATAATAGCATTATATGAAGTGAAATTAGAATTTTATGATTTACTTTGTGATTCGACAGGGCCTGCAGTCCTACAAAGACACCGATTTGAAGCAGTATTGGATGCCTGACTCGGTGAGCAAAGAGTGTTATGATTGTGGAGAGAAATTCACCACGTTCCGAAGACGGCACCACTGTCGTGTCTGCGGTCAGATATTCTGCTCGAGGTGCTGCAACCAGGAAATACCCGGAAAAATCATGGGATGCACTGGTATAGTTTTAGATTCAACTTTTTCCTCCTAGTTTATAGAACGCTAGTTTATCAATATATCATACATATATCTTCTAGAGTTTAAAGTTTTTTAACACTAAGGTAATAACAATAATAATAATGTGGAGCTTGAAAATGATAATTATCATGAAAAATTATAAATAAACCTACAATATATATTGATTTTCTTATCCTTGAATGATGAACAAATTAGATGTCTGTTTAAAACTAGATCTTAAGAATACAGTGCAATTACTTCTTGATATTGTACATGATTTCTATTTCTTTTTCATTGATATTCAACAGAAAATCCTACAAATTACTTTTGAACAGACGTGGTGAGCTCGCATCAAGAATGGATAGAGGCAGTTTGTAACTGAATTTTCCTTCTAAAAAAAGAAAAGATTTTTGGAAAAAGTTGAGCTTAGTCATGGAACTCCCCTCGGGTAAAGGTACGATTCCCAAGCTCTTAATTCGCTGTTAGAGTTGCCCAGCTCTAGCTGCGGTGCTCTAGCCATCACAACTCTATCCAAATAACTATATTATAGATGTTTAGTCTGTTATTAAGGCTACAAATATATACTTAATCAATAAATAGTGAAATTAACCCTTTTAAAGGCTATTTATCACTATTTACTGATTTAGTATACATTAGTAGGTAGCCCTAATAACAGAGTAAACATCCCTAATATAGTTATGTGAATAGAGTTGTGATGGCTAGATTAGCGCAGCTAGAGCTGGGCAGCTCGAGCCACACCTCGCGCTGCTGCTTGAACCGTACCTTAAGAGGCTCATGTTCTGCTAAATTTATATTGGGTTACAAAGTTACCACTGCCCCAACAAAATAGTAGAAGAAGGAGTGAGTACTTTATATATCAATAAGGATCTCAGGCTAAGAATCTTTAAATTGCTGAAATTTTTGGCGCGAGCTACATTACATAGGTACAACGAACTATATTACAGGCGATCTACGAGTGTGCACCTATTGCGGGAAAGTAGTGCTGTCCTATCTGCAGTCAGCTGACATGAGTGCCGATCTATCAGCTGATCTGAGAGCACTGCAAGAGGATTTGCAGGTGAAGTTTGGCGGTGAGGTGCCCGCCTATGATTTGGGCGGAAATCTGTCGTCCAGCGCGGCCATGGCGCACAGCGAGCAATTGGATGCGGTCAGACGAAAGCCGTCGGTTGGTTATCAGGAGGAGAGATTTGCTCAAGCCAGGTGATTATTGAGAAAGGCTCTTTGGAGCATTCAAACATCTTCAAACATTTCTTCATAAAATATTTCAATAAGTTTGTCTATGAAATAAAACACTGATAGTGGTTGTTAATTCCACCAATTTATTGTTCACAATACTGGAGACTAGACCATGGTTTCGTAACTCGAAAGCTGTGGCCGGAGGGTGGTGGATGTACTTGTTTAGCATGGAGTGTGGATAGGCTGGATTAGGCCACTATAAATACTAATGCCCGGTTTTCCCAAGCACACTCAAATTTGAGGGACCCTCAAGCTTACTACACTTTACTACATTTCCTATACTTATCATAGAGAATGTCAGCTGTTCATCAAAATTTGAGGGTCCCTCAACTTTGAGTGTGCTTGGAAAAACCCGGCATAAGTCTTTATAGTTTCCTAGGCTGGATGGTCTGGATGTGTTTAGCCGTCATCTTGAAATTCTTTATAAAATTGTCAACATAACTAGCAGTATGACGTATTCATATGATTTATTACAATATCGTATGTTATATAGTTGTTGTACAGTTAGCTGTTAGTAGGTTACATTACATTCAAGAGATAGACGAAACCGACTAACTGTATGGCATCAACTATAATTTCAATCTATTTATATTACATAAATTCATTCATGCATGATTGAATCTATTGATAATACCTTACTCAAACACCAGATTGTAATTATAATATGTATGTTACATCATTTTTTGAACTCAATCCATCCAAAAATGGGGATTCGAATTGATTATTATTATCAATCCATCCAATTAAATTTCAGAGCTTCTACTGGCAACTCTCTTGCAATTTATATCACATGAATTTTGCAAGAAATTTTGCATAAGATTATGCATTATCAAATCCATAATGATTAAATCTATTGATTATACCTTACTCAAACACAAAATTGTGATAATAATATGTTATCGTACAATGTTTGTGAATGAATCTACTTCATTTCAGAGCTCATACTGGCAACTGTCTTGCAATTGAGGAGAGATGTCGGATTCTTCAGAGCTCTCGGTCGTTGCGTCTCCTGCATGAAGAGTTGGCGAATCCCTCCAACGGCCTCGTGGTCGAGCTCACCATACAGAAGCGCGTTCACCAGACCTGCTTCTCCGGCAGTGAACTTGTCGAATGGCTGCTCAAACATAACAAAGTTGTGGTCAGGTAATTCGAATTATCCCAATACGATAGAAATGAATTTGCCAGTATCATTCATATAAGATATGCCGAATGTAAGATATAATATAAGATGAATATAAAATAATCGTAATTATTCAAATACGATCTAAATGAATTTGTCAGCATCATTGAGCTCAGCAAAATAGAAGATTGAATCCTGATTACCAAAAAACAAAAATAGTTGGAGAGGTGGTTTTGTCTGCTCCTTGGCGCTCCAACAGCTGATATTGTCAATAAGAGTTGTCATTTAGCCATGCCAAGGTGATGTTTTTTGTATCAAAAGAGATAATCGTGAGAGTGTGTTCCAAGAAGAAACAGAAAATGTTCGATTCAAGTGTAGCTGAAGCCAAAAAGTTGGACAGCTTCGTCTTTCTATTTTACGTAATGTAACCTACTTACACAAGCAATAAATACTAGAGATGCTTTTGTAGTTGGTTAAATCACGTACAAGACACAGACGATACCGACTAACTTTTTAGCGTTAGCTGTAATTTCAATGTAACTTATTCATATTACAACCCAACCTTTTGGTGTCAGCTGAACACGACTATTGCTTCTTATAAAATGAAACAGAGAAATCTGGTGTGGTAGGCCTACAAACAAAACTTTCCTTGCCATTCATATTATTTGCGTAATACAAGTATAGTCTGTCCAAGCGAAGAAGACATTCTGGCAAGATGGTAAAATAACACCAGTTCGGTCATCATTAGTTAAAAACACTAAATTTGTTCTCAAATTACAGAAAAAATTCTGATCTACAATTTGAGACAAAATTTATAATTTCTAAATTAATATTGACCGAGCTGGAGTCATTTCTCCATCTTTCCAGAATGTCTTCTCTGCTTAGACAGACTATAACAAGTTTCTTGAACAGCATTTTATGTATTGGTATCTTTCAGGGAACAAGGTAGAGCATTGGGACAAGCCCTTTTAGAAGCCGGATACCTTGAATCACTGACTATGGGATTGAAAGAGTTCAGCGATGGGTACACTTTGTACAGGTTGCGCTCCTGTCCTCCCTCCCCTTCTCCCCCTGTGGCCTCAACACAACAACTACAGCAGCAACAAAATCAGCAGGGCGTCTATCTCGATCAACCAAATCACGACGTTTCCCCCACCCCCACTCTGGTACCATCGTCACAACTCAGTGGTGATCCTGACAGTGAGGAGATGATGTGGTATTCACAGACCACTCAGCAGGATTCGACAACCACAGGTTACTAGAGTTTTTCCACAACAATTATTAAGAATTTCAATTAAAATATTATGACGCTTTTAAAGAAACATACAGTTTGAATTCGTACACGTTAAGAAGAGAAGATGTTACATTACCACTGTTGTAAGAAGAGAAGCCGCTGGGAAAATAATGGTGTATTGCAACGGCTTCTCTTAGAAGCGTGCGTTGACTAAAAAATGAAAGTTTACTTTAAATGAATGTTTTTAGTAAGCCGTATTAAGCTAATTTAGTCATTCAATCATCTGATTGATAATACCTTATATACTTCCGATACAGTATCTAGATGTAGTGATACTAATTCATAATGAAAATAAAATATGATATATTGTCAACTATCATAAAAAATGAGATAGTTGACTACATATTTGGTTTTATTACCTCATGAAATTTTATGATTCTTATTCATTTGATAATACTGTGAGATCATGAAGAAGCAAGCTAATGATTTTTTTGAGAGATCTAGCTTGAAGCTTGAAGTTCTAAGAGATTGAATCTTTATATGGATGAATATAATGATTCAGGCCTAGTTATTATGGAATTCTGATTAATTCTGTTCTTGATACTCAAGTAAATCTAGCATTTTAAAAACCTGACACATCTTACTTTCAATATGATTGTACTGTGATACATTCTCACTAATCAGTAGATTTTTTTAAATTTCCTTCCGCAAATGTAAATGAAAGTACACAGTAAGTTTTATCTTCATAGGAATTTCAGATACTAAAATTTGTTTCCAACCAACCAATGACCAAGATAACCAATGAAAAATTGACTTTTATTTTCAGATTCCGAGTCAGAGATGAGTCTGCCGTCATCAGCTTCGCTGTTCCATTTGGATTTAAATCTTGAAGAGAACACAGTCCACATAAGTCGGCCTAATCCAACCACTCCATCACCTCGGCCTTCGAAAAGATCAAAATCAAATTCAAGTAAGTTAGATAAGAATAATTAGAAATTAAAACTTCTACTGCTAATGTAAACAATATTATCCAGCTAGCTAGATTATTAAATTTCAATAGTTTTGATTGAGTTGAATTTTCTTTGATCTCAATCATTGTAATTAATACAGAACTTTCTGTTCAATCACATTCAATGTGTAACGATTCTCACATATCAACAACCAATAATTAGATATCTAATAATTATGATTACATGATTAAAAATTATTATTATTATTTATATTTCATTCCAACAGAAACTGATGTACCAAAAGCAGCTGAGGGTGTAGCCGATAACTATATTAGGGATGTGGTTCAACTGTATAGAAATGCCTCTAATGATAAATTTAGAGCTGTCAATTGGAACAAAGCCTCTTCGCAATCGGATGATAGCCGTGATAAACAAGTATTCGAAACATTAACGTGAGTATTGGCATAATATTTTACTTGCAAAGTTAAGTCTCACTGAGATTTAGCTTACTCTTCTCTTATTCTTTCACATGTTTTATATAATATGAATTCATCGAACAAATGGATTTTCTTTTAATATTATATTTTCTCTCCTCAGAGCTTAGTATGTTTGTAATAATGTCACACTTTTTTCCATGACTTGAAATAAATAAAACAATCTAAATTAATCTTTTGGAAATATATCTCATGAATATTACTATGGTAATGTAATCAACAAAGCTTAGACAGTACTTTATTCACTTGTTGAGTAGTCTACCAAAGATTGATGATGGTGTAGCAACAGAAATCGGTAACTCGATTTTTGATATTTTAATCTGCGATTTGATTATATCTTGCCTTTTCATCTAGTACTGTACTTTATTCGATTATCCGACTTTATTCAAATGGCTTTGTTGTAAACAGTCTCAATACTCCACTGTGCTTATGAAATAGTTCAAATACAATATTTCTGAGGATGGATACGTAAATGAAAACTTATGAATTGAATCAGAGGTTAGAAAACAGACTGTTACCATTTCATAAATAGTTGTTCAGATGCATTGTGAAGTTTTTTTATATCTATGCTTCCCTTACAAGGTCGCAATATTTATCATTGTGACAGATGAACTTCATGTTATATGATGACTTTATATTATGTTACAGGTCAGCATTCAAGCAACATAATCAGAATTTCCTGAAACAATTATTGAATGCTGAAGGCCTTTCACAGTCCTGGGCGGATGTTGTTATTCCAGTTGCACAACAGGTGGTCGATACTATCAAACCAGATCTCAAGAACGACGAAAACATGGACATCAGGCAGTGAGTAACGTTGAGAACTTGGATAAATTTCATAACTGAACTTTCAAGATCTTTTTGAAATTTAAATTTATTCAAATTGGTATAATTTTGGTCTTGCTGTTGCTTCAGAGTGAAGCTCATAATCTTCTTCATTGCTAGCTAAGTTTTTCTATGTAGCTTTCGATACTCAGTTCTGATCATCCCTCCTCTGAGAGGCACATGTCAACCTAAAGCCGCGTATCGACAGTCCGAGGCAAGTGCTAAGAATGCCTCGCGGTACAGTCTGTTGACACAAAAAAGAGTACTACTACTAGTCTACTATCTACCGCGTATCGACAGTCCGAGGCATGTGCCACACATGCCTCGGACTGTCGATACCGCGTTTGCTAGCAGCGAGGCAAACGCTGCACATAATTCGCAGCGAGCAGTGCCTGTTGCCGCGCAACGCACAACGAACAATTCTACAAACTAACCTCAAACTTGTACCCAATTCCTATGCATTTTTGTGATTGAGATTGCTATTTGGGTGTAGAAGGTTGTAATAGGCAATAATAAACATGGCCTTTAATTTTTATCTACTAATTGATCACAAACTAACCTTCAAAGTCCAAATTATCAATTGTCAGAGCTTAGTTGCTTTGTCTCCCGCTTGATGGCGCTAGTCAATTTGTCAATTTGTTCGCGTGCTCGCATTTTTGGTTAGGCCGGTATTACTCGATTTGAAAATACCAAATCATATTTTCATCTCTTTCCATAATGATCAGATATGCTCATAGAACTATTATCATGTAATGACGGCCTTACAAAAATTTCAGATCACACATATGCCTCAGCCATGAGTTCATACTTTTTTTGTATCAACAGACTGTACCGCGAGGCATTCGTGGTACATGCCTCGGACTGTCGATACGCGGCTTTACAGTCGTGTCAGCTCATCTAATTATGAGCATAGCATCCTCTGTAACAATAAAATGATGATGTTCTTGACCTTTTCAACAATATTCCAACCCAATTGAATAAGAATACTCGCATTACGTATCCTATTTTCATTTTTTTCTTGTTGCGTGAAAAATTAATAGGCATTGAACCATTTAAACGAACATAATAAACCTATAAACACTTTCAATTCTTTGAAGATGACGTGATAAAGTAGAAACAATTGTTTTTTTCTCAAATAAATAGTAATACCTGGTACCGAGCTTTGCTCTGAAGCTGTCTGCGGCTGAAATGTGAATTACATAAATATGTTATTGTAAAAAAAGTAGGTTCAACCTCCTTGAGAAAAATAAATTCAAAATTGATATGATCACCTCTCACAATTTTTTGACATGAACATGTGTTATAGACTTGAATAATATTCCTTCATTTACTCCAGCTGGATAGCGTTGGTCAGCTAACGATAACAGCCATTATACGCAGAACTTGAGACTATTCCTGAAGGAACATTTAATTCTTCTATTAATTCTGCCAGAGAGTTTTCCCGGACATGAGACCTGGTGCAATCTTATTACCTGGTGCAATCACGGTTATATTACATTTCAAATTTCGAGGAAATCGTTAGAGCCGTTTTCTAAATCCGTGGTTCCACATACATACATACATACAGAAATTACTTGCTTAATAGTATAGAATATATTTTGACATATTCGTGTGTTTTTTCATTATGAATAAATATCACATCATCGCACCTGAAACTGTGTCTACCTCTATGTGAACTTTTGAAATGATGAAGAGTACCGATTGTATTCAATTGAAAATATCTGATGAACTCATCACCTTTCTGAAATACTTTGAAATTTAATCGTTTTATTGTTATTTATAATATGTTCTATATATCAATCAAATAAATGCTCCTTATGTTTTGTTGTAGGCCTATTGCATAAAAAATACTTCTGTTACAGGTATGTCCAATTGAAAAAAGTTCCTGGTGGCTCAAGAACAGAATGCTGCATTGTGGGAGGAGTGGTCAGTTCTAAAAACGTGGCTCATAGGTCGATGAATGCCAAACTATTCAATCCCAGAATTCTTTTGCTCAGTTGTGCCATTATGTATCAGAGAGTGGAAGGACGTTTCATGTCGCTTGAACCTATTCTTCTGCAGGTAAGTTATTGATTCACAGGGTTTTGTTGTCGTTTGTTATAATATGAATCAAAAAAGTGATTTATATAATGAATGTTTATATAATGTATTTCATAATTTTTGTGAAATTTGATTCATTCTTTATGCTTAGAACTCATATGAGTATAATCTGCTCGAATTATCGAGCTTCTTGGAGGTAAACAGTGGTTTGTCGATAAAATTGACTAATTTTTATAAAAAACTTACAAAATATTTTTCTTATATTCTTATGCACAGTATAATGACACTCCTAATCAATCATGAACTTATTTGAGGTGTAATACTGGTTCTGGCTCCCAAGCATACTTTTCATATTTTCAAACATTGTCAATATCAGTAAGAACATCGTCAGTGCTTGTATTATTCTTTTTTATTTGGAGTGGCTATAATAAAGATGATGTGAAGGACAATATACAGTAAATCAATTCAATTATCAAACTCAATTTTTCAAGTGTGTAAGTTAGAAGTAGCTTATAAAATGTATTTTGGATTGAAGGTAATGTAATATTCTATTGCTTTTTTAATATCGAAACTACAGTATTTTATTGTAGTAATAATTCTGGTTCCGTTTTGCATCTTCTAATTTCCCAGTTTCTGTGAATATCCTAAGTAAGTTACCTGATTTGAGAAATAATGCTGGGTTCCAAGCTATAAGTTTATCATAAGCTATCAATGTTAATTTCCATTAATGTTGTTGATACAGTATTGATATTCCCATGAACATTCTTATCATTAATTTCTATGAGCACTGTCAAAATTTATTTTCATGAAATGTTCTCAATATTCCATGAATTTTATTGATAAATAAAATAAGTTGAAAATTTTTATGGACAATATTAATAAATTTAGATATATTGGATATTGGCCACTCGGTGAGGGTGGCTCCTTGGTGATTGAGGAATCATAAACCCTGTTAGGCTAACTGCTTTTGGATGGGTGACTAGTATTTTACGAAATTTATATTGACGAGGTGGAACCTACCCGTAAGGGTCTCCCCACCAATAAAAAATATAGGCCTGACCATATTTTCAAATAATATACTACGTTATTAACTTTCACTTCAACAACATTTCTCACGATTTCGTTCCTTGTCGGACGCGTTTCAGGGCACTGAACCACATCTTCAGCGTATAAGAAGTGTGCACGTAATCTTTTAAATAATAAATTACGTTATTAACTTTTACTTTGACAACAGTACTCGCGATATTGTCGCTTGTCGGGCGTGTTTCGGGACATTGAGTCACATCTTCAGCTCACAAGGAGTATACAGATATTTTTTGTAGGCCTATAAATATTTCCTCATGTTCAGTATGTAAATATGTGTTATAATCAACACTTTGTCCGTTCAGGAGCAAGAGTACCTCCGGCACGTGGTCACTCGCATAGCTGCGATGAGTCCCAACCTGGTGCTGGTGCAGAAGAATGTGTCACGTCTGGCGCAGGAGTCCCTACTAGCACTGGGCATCACCCTGGTGCTGAACGTGAAACCCAGTGTCCTTGAACGAGTTGCCAAGGTTACACGGGCCGACATCGTGCAGAGTGTCGACGCCCGCGTTGGTCGACCTCAGCTCGGCACCTGTCGATACTTTCACATCGAGACCTACACCACCGATACCGGTAATCGACTATCGAATATTTCATCAACCCAGTACTAGATTTTTATTGATTGATTTTTTATCAAGTGCTAGGTCTAGGAAGACCCATTGCACATCTTAACATACAGGGTGGACGAAAATTCATTATACACTGAAAATAGTTTTTATAGGTAACAAATTTGCAAACGAACTTGCATCGAATCAAGTTCTGCTACAACAATGGAGGTTTACTTAGGGATGTTTTGGACTAGATAATACCAATGTTCACTCTGATGTATTGTACAATAAATTTCTGGTTATGATAGATTTGCATGAGTTTTATTGTTACCTATAAAAACTATTTTTAAGCTCAACAGAGATTACAGTCATCACAAAAATAATAAAATCGTTATATTTTATAATTGTAAAACTAAATACCAGCCTACAAAAATCAAGTAATAGATATTTGAAAGAACTGCTGTTCAAGTTTATATTCTACTAGCCGGCAGGCTCGCTTCGCTCGCCTTCTCCGGCTAGCCAGGGGGTTCCGCCCCCTGGACCCCCAACTAAATCGGCAGTGTGAGACAAACGGGCTCGCTTCGCTCGCCTGCAATTTCCGTTCAGAAGGGGTTCGAAATTTATTGAACACAGCATTTTTGGACCTTATCTGGACCTGTTTACCAAATTTCAAATTTTTCTGCCAATTGGTTCTCGAAAAATGTGAGAAAAACTCCGAAAAACAGTTGAACGTTTATTTTAAACGTAACCTTGGGAAGTATATTGGACATAGTTTGAAACTTGATTCAATATCTTCTAAATTAGTTCATCTATAATCTCGCTGAACCATTGATTTTACAGAAAGGATTGGTCGTATCAAGGCGGAAGATATGCAACCCGCAATACATTTACAATTTTGAAAAAGTGATTACTGGCGTACTCTTGAACGGATTTCAAAAATATTTTAACACAAAATTTCTAGACCTTATATGAACCTTCTCACCAAATATCAACATTTTCTACCGATTGATTCTCGAAAAAAGTGAGAAAACGCCGAAAAACTATAGAAAAACTTAAATATTTGGCGTATCCTTATGAAGTTTCAAAAATCCTTTCTTAGCGCGCGTCTAAACGTCCAACTTAACATGCCTGCCAAATTTGAACGCATTCGGTTATGTAGATTTTTAGTTCTGGTGATGAATGAATGAATCAGTCAGTCAGTACCATTTCGTTTTTATAGATATAGATTACTTTCATGCACTCTACTATAGTAATTGATTTACTTGGGTAATCATCTACCCATTTCATAAACAAATAGGACATAAACAAAAGTGATCGATTCATTCATCTGTTTTTTCATATCATACTTATCCAACAATTATTAAAAATCTATTACTGTTTTTGGTTAATCATTCTCAGTTTCTTAATCAATTCATTTACTTCCAGTAATTTTATGTTACACATGCATCATATGTTACACACTTATCCCATGCTATTTTGTTATGTTATGTTACACACATACAAGGTTATTACAAAATAATGTCTTCAATAATCTTGACACACATACACATAAGTTAGAGAATGTAAGTTACACAATTCAGCAAGATCTATTGAAATAACTAATAAGTATCTATTTTTGTCAAATGATTAGATGAATGAATAAATTCAGAAAATCAAATCGGAAATAGGTTTCATATTATCTGTAAATTTCCCTCATTGTGGGAATTCACATCTGTGAATTCATTCATGTCTTGAATTTGATATAATGTTCTCTTTTCATCAACAGGTGGTGCTAAAACCCTGATGTTCATGGAAGGCTGCCCTGTTCCACATCACGGCTGCACTGTACTTCTGCGAGGTGGCACACTCCAGGAAATGGCCAAGCTGAAGAGAGTGGTCAATCGTATGATCTTCTCCCTCTACAACTGGAGACTTGAAGTGTCGTTTCTCATGGATGAATTCGCTAATCCTCCCAGACTGCCAGACATGGACACATTTTTCGATGAATCCAACACCGCTGTTACTTCTACCGAATCAAATAATGTTGAACTGTTAGCGACGAGTGATGAAACGAAAGAGAAAGAAGATGTGAATCTCAATAGGAAAAACAGTGAAGGCTTACCTTTAACAGATACGAATGTTCCTACAAATAGGGTTAGAAAACTAGGCGTTGATCATCAAGTGTTACCAACTGATAATAAAGAAAACATAATGAATGTTAGCGAGGTGTCTTTAGAGAACAAATTGGCTGTGAGTGAATTAGCCGTAGATAGTAAATTGGGTGCTGTTAAGTTGAAAACATCGAATGTTTCCAGTTCAAAAGACAAGTCGTTCAGTGATGATAGGAAAATCAATGTGGAGTCAGTTAGTGATTTTAGTGACCCGCTTCATTTGTATTTAAACTATGAGGATGAGGTTTTTGGCGACAGTTCGAGTCAAGCGTTGGCCGTCGCTGAACTGCCAGTTGTCAATAAATTCAGGAAGGCGCTGGATGACACGATTTTGTGTATATCTCCTTTCATCAAGGTAAATTAATGTTTTTATTTACAATTAGCGTAGATGTTAACATGAATTGAATTGCATAATTGTCTTTAATAGGGGAGATTGATAGAATAGAATGGGACATGGATGAAATTAATTCCCCCATTTTGTTTCAATTACATGTGTTGCTCACTACTTTATCAATCTTTTTTGAAGATTAAAATTATTTCCTGAAAAAGGCTGTAGAGTAAGCCAGATGCGCTAAACTCCATTAGAATTTAACCATCTTAAGGTGACATCATTTTGGTAAACTTTCTATTATACCTTACAGTCGAGCAAAGAAGACATTTTGGCAAGGGAAATGATTTTAGTTAGTCGGTCAATATTGGTTCAAAAATTATAAATTCAGTTTCAAATTGTAGAGCAGAATGTTTTCTAACAAATATTGACCGAGCTGGAGTCATTTTCCCGTCTTGCCAGAATGTCTTCTTTGCTCGACCAGACTATACTGTCTGGTATATTATGGCAGAAAAATAGTATCGGGGACCTTGAATTATTTAATAATGAAATTATAAAATTAATAAAATGAGTGAAATATTCTCACAATTATATTGAATGCGAAATTTTAATGAAATGAATTTGAGAAAATCACAGAAAAATCCTTCATAATTCCTTGTAAATTCTTGACGTGTTCCTTTATTTTTGTGGCAATTTCTTGAAAATTGATTTTTTTTGTGTTACTAATACTAATAGGCCAAAATTATCCCTTTCTCCATCAGCATTGACAATTATTATTGTATTTCTTGCTATTCAAGTATTCATGAGGAAAATTTTTGCAGGTGCCTGTCCCGTATCTTGAGACTGAAACCGGGCGTAACTGTGAGCTAAGAAAGTATTTACCGGAAGAAATATTCTGGTCGGCTCAAATTTCCGAAGACAAGTCTGGTTCACAAAAGAACACGGCAGCTGATTCACAAAGTGCTGAAAACCGGCTGCAGGGCATCAAGGTATAACTGAATTACTACAATAAAATTACTATTCCTTTTGAATTAAATTATTCATATGTTTGTCATTTTTTAAGTGACTAAATTCAATTATGGCTCTTAGTATCGTATCCACAGTATGTTAATCTAACTATTCATTTTGTACATGTAATACTCGTTCACTTTTATGTTTCAGGTCACTTCTAAAGTACTAATATACGAGTATGTATAATAAATAATATCATGAATCACTGTACCCTTTAAAATGTTCTCATTTGAACAAAACCAGTTTTGCACTCTCAAGAGGTATTTCCAATTATGAATAAATCAATTAATTATCTCATGTATTTATCATTTATTAAGTTCATTTACACTTAAGAATGCCTCTCAAGAGTTCGAAACTAGTTGTGTTTGGATAAAAACATTTTGCAATGTGCTGCGATTTGTGATTTCATTTAATGAATACTCGTTTTAGCTGTAATCCAATTCTCCATTCCACTTGAACAGGGTTTTGTAAAGCGAGGGCTATCGAATTATATTGAATAATGTTGGAAAAAATACTCGAATCATTAAAACCTTGCTTGAAATTATCATTGCTTTTAACCAATTCATTATCCAATATGTTCGATTCAAAAATGTCCTATTCTTTATTAATTAAATTCACTTCAAAATAAATGGAAGTGTACTAAATCCAAATTACTAATTTCAATTAAAACTTTTGTAAACATTTTTTCTTTGTTTTTTTAATACAATATTTTTACATTTTAAAATTTGTTGCAGCTTGGGCCCAAACACCCGTTCACCACAGCCAAACTGACGCAACCGGCTGACATGGCGGACGTGCAAACTTTGCTCGCCAACTTCCGTGCTTGTGGCGGTCGCATCCCTCACTCCACCTCTTCCTCCTCCCCACACACCTTCGTCCTGTCACCTCCTCCCTCCGCGGCGGCCAGTGTGCTTCCCCCTCCACTGCTCGACGCCCTCGATCCCTCCAACCACCAGAAGCTGGCCATGCTCTTCTGCAGCTACTCGCACTACTCCAATAACGCGCCTGCCTTCTGTGTTAATCCTTGGTATGTATCGAGTGCGACAGCAAGGAAGGCATTCTGGCAAGATTGGGAAATGACTCCAGCTCGGCCAATATTGGCAAAAAAATTATAAATTTGGTTTCAAATTGTAGAAAAGATTCTGCTCAATTATAATTGTTGTACCAATATTGATCGAGCTGCAGTAATTTTCCCATCTTGCGAGAATGTCTATTTTGCTCGACCAGACTATATGTATGATAGGATACTGTCAAAAATTTGTCGACATTTATTCTGGAAACTAGAATAATGGGGAATATTCATGCGCTCAGTCGCGTACATAAGTCATCCATCATCCTAGACAAGAAAGTGTGTGTTCAGTGGTTCCATCATTGAAGAAACTTTATTTGGTTTGTCCATGGCTTTATCCCCTAGACGGCACTCTGTCATGATATTGATTGCTGTAATTAAATTTGATTCTTAATTGTTGTGCTTTAAGCCTTTTTTAGGTACATTATTTTGCAATTGTTTCTAAAAATGCCTACACATATAAATCCTACCTTCGCTTTTGCAGGGTTGTGCACATGGATTTCTACGGGCGAAACGACATACCATTGGGAGATTTTCTGGAGAAGTATTGTTTTAGAAAATCGTACTTTTGTCCTTCGAAAACGTGTGATACGCCAATGGTGAGTCATATAAGGAGGTTTGTGCATTCCGGGGGAGCTGTTCATATAGCTCTACAAGAACTGGAGACTGCGCCCACTGATGATGAGAGAATACTCATGTGGAATTCATGTCCTATTACTAAATTGGTTAGTTATATTTTTATCAAGTCAATTTAATTCCTCAAAACTCACAAATATAATGGTTGAGATTTGTATAAAGCCTTAATATGTTTTTATGTTGTTGAGGTTACTTGTTTTCAGTTTATTTTTCCTAACCAATAGAGTTCAATGTATTTCCAGTTTATTTTCTCAAACAAATAGAGTTTAATGTAATGTATAGATGCTCTCACACTGGACGTACCTTATCGTGGGTTTTGCGTCATAAAGTTGCTCGTGGGTCTTTCACGATAGCTGAACATATGAATGCCGTTATCAGATGGAATCTGATGAAAATGCGTTGTTACAAACTACCCTATTCTTTCAACAATAACAATAATTCTTATCAATATTTCTGAAGGTTTCTTGAAGGTTCACTCCACAAGAATCTGGACTGAAACATACTAATTTGTTTAAAAACAGAAAATTCTATGTAAACTATTAAATATTTATGAGACTTTATTGATTATCCTGGTTTCATAGGTACCATTTTCATGTTCCTAATTCAATCTACTTTGTAATGAACGTAATCGTACTTTTCTCAAAATTGTCTTCAACCTTTTTTTTCTAAAGATCATGCCTAAAAGAAACTTGAGCTGTTACCCAAAAGAAGTGTTACAACTATATGTACTTTATTGCCTGTTAATAACTTTTCTTGAAATTGTGAATCTATACAGCTTATTCACCGAATTTCAATAAACTCTAAAATAATTTGATTTCAGGATTCACCTGTGATGGTAATGTCGAATGACACATGGGCGTTTTCATTCGCCAAGTACCTGGAGCTGCGGTTTCACGGTGATATGTACACACCAAGAGGCGGGGCCATGGAAACAAAGTGCGACCACTCACTGCATCACAACCATATACAGTACTTTGGCTACAAGAATCTGGTGGCATATTTCAAGTAAATACCTCTATAATATTAGCTTGTTATTCATTTATCAGCCAAAACAATTCATATTGTAGAATTTAATTAAATTTTTATCTGGTTCCATTTTTTAAATTCACAACACAATATTTTAGATTAACCTTAAATTGAGATTTGAATTTTTTTACATTCAATTTTTCACGTCAATTTTAATTTCAGTTACTTCTCACTCAAAGCAGACTACATTATTTATTAATTTTTTACGTCATCTTATTTCAGTTACTTCTCACTTAATGTAGACTATTATCCAACTAGCGTTGAAATCATAGATTTGAAAGAAAAGCAACAAACTTGACCTGGATTGTATTCTAAATTGGAAAAGAGACAGTTTTGGGCTTAAGCCTGTTGATCCTTACCATTAAGTATTATTTGTAAATGACTGAATAAATAAATTGAAATTTATTGTAATGTCATAAACTCTAGTGAATGAATGTGTGATAGAGCCTAATATTTTAGCTCAAAGAACAATAAAGTGACATTTTGTTGTTGTAGGCTTCACAATTTATTAGTAAAACTTTTGTGTACCGTCAGGATTTTGAATAGTATTACATAGTTGAGATGCAATCCGAACACTTATCCAGTGTTTTGGAATATGTAGCTATTCTATTATATACTGAAGAGAATTGTATCACATGAAATGCTGTGGCATTGTTGATTAATTCAATATCATATCCTTGAATAACAATCATATTCTTTCCTCCGTTTCTTTGCCTTCAGGTATACAAAGATCCTAGTGTGGGAAATCTCGTTGCCTCCATCTTTGTTGCTCACACAGTCGGAGCCCTACCATCAGAACTATGTTCTGGATGAGATGAAAAAGTGGGCTGTGGCCGGGCATGAAGTATTCAGTGGCATTTTGAACAGGCTTTGTAACATGGGCCAGAGTGGAGGTGATCGTGAGTAGTTATTTTTATCATTAGTCAGAAATTTATGTAAATAATTTTTTAATACTTGGAGGAACTGTCTCTCGAGTTGTGTTCACCAGGAAAACTTATTACATCAAAATTTGAAAGTATGGCGACTTGTGGAAAAATATTGTCTTAGCATTATTTTATGAAGTACTTCACACACCAAAGGCCATACTGTGATTTAGTTTCTCAGCTACCCGACTCTGCAATCACATGTTTGATAATGAAATCCTTTTTTCACAGCCACCACGATAGCGGGACTGAAACAGCAATTGCAGAAAGACCAAACAGTATTCAAATCAAGAGTTGATGAGATACAAATGAAGATGACCTCACCAACCCTTGAAGACTCTCCTGATACGGATAGCGGTGAGTTTAGGATCTTGTGAACTGCTGCTTTAGACTTGATATTTTTTCTAAAGGCAATGCCCACATGATCTTTTGCGCATGTGCTTAAGTGTTAGAGTGGATTTACTGTCGAAACTTTGTCACGTCATTAAAATAAAGAAATCATTCTATTCTATTCGATTCTATCCTAAACAAAAAAATTAGCGTAGTGTTTGTTCGGACCTTAACACCGGAGTAGCCGGTGCACATCTTTTATTATTTAAATTTCAAGCAATAAGTTGTCTAGGTCGGCCCGCTTGATAAAGATACTAATCACGTTTATCTTGGCTAATATGATATACATACAGGTAGATGAGTGTTTAGTGTTCCTATCAACTATTTTTTCTATGTAGACATGGTGAAAATGAGCATGTGGAAGCTGTCCGATTCGCTGGTGCTGTTGAAGCGTTTGGTGGCCGAATCGGTGCACGACTGGAACGCGCGTCTCACCGATCTGGAGACCAACATCAGCAACGCGCGCAAACGCGACGATAAAGTGAAGAAGACCAGCACCGAGCAGAAGCCACTCGCTCCCGTCGCCTCTGCCGGATTATCCGATATCATTGAGGGCGTAAGTGATAAACTGATATTTATTTTTTTGTATTTAATCCAAACACAGTTTGAAATTGTCTATTCCACTTATCAATAATTAACACTGGATTGGCTACAAGACATTTACTAGTCCTATTCTACTGTTGAGAATGAGACCAGTAAGGTCTACAAACGGGTTTAGTGTTAATTGTTGGTAAAATTGAATTATACCATTTCAAACTGTGTTCTATTTTATTATTTATATTATTTGGTTATACCGCGTTCCAATTCTTAACTAAACTGAAAGTTAAAAGTTCCTGTTTTAAATTTATCGGTTATTTTTCTCGCTTTAATAGGCCATTTTGAAGGAATGTCTTATTTACTCGACCATTCCATATGTTATTGTATTGTACTATTCCCATTAAAAGCGTGTCCTTGTGCATGCAAGTAAACCCTGTTATCATCTAGACTATGATTACTTAATAAATACTGATACTATACGTTTTCCCTTGTTATTACTCCATTATAATCATCATCTTTATTGGGTACATGGAAGAGAACTTAATTAAGTACATATTACATGAAAGAGTACACCAGGCAAAATCCAGACCTGTCCTTACAATTTATGCAACCATACAAAAATGAGTTTATGTCATATTAAACATGAGTTATTTCCACACCAAAATAAAAAAATAAATAAATTTTACTATTGATTCATTACGTTGTTATTCATATTCTCAGGTTATAACATCGCATTTCCCCGACACACAAGCAGATCTGATTCCAATAGAAGAGAACGTTCTCCCGAGCCAGTTGAGCCTCTCAACGTCCATGTGTTCCGAGCCCGAGGTTGCCATGGAGACTGATGAACTGCAGACCGCCGATGCTGCTGCTGATAATGATAACGATGATGGAACAGAGGATCAGCCCGCCTTTACCTTAACCGAAGCTAGCAAAGAGTCGGCTGCTGAAATTGATACGCAAGCCAATGTTCCGGAGTTGGCGAGTGGTGTGAGGAGTGAGAGCAGAGTTAGCCAAGTGTCTAGAACGGAGGAAATTGTGAAAGATGTCCAGACTGATCGGATGGCACCGCTTGATACTGAGGTCAACGAGAGTCCGGCTGAACCTGAAGAAGGTAGCTTTCTATTCTATTTCCATAATTTTGTTTTACTCATTCCTCTTACAGTACGTAAGTAGATACAAGAGATAAAATGTTAGGACTAGAGTATGAGACTTAGTTCTATACCTTTGATCCCAACTGTCCTATAGTCTTCTAATAATAGTTGTTTTCAGATATGACCTAAAAAATCTGCCAGCCAGCAACAACACGTATATTATTGTTTAATTTTTTTTCAATTAGATTAATGTTCAATAAATCAAGGAGTACTGAATACGTGTATAAACAATTACTTAGAAATGGAAATATTCACTTATTTAATTTTTATTGTTTCATATTGGATTATTGTTATTAGATCACTAAAGAAAGTGCAAAATTAAATTCTGCGTGTGTTCTTGACAGAAAATTTTTCTCCAAATGAATATTTATGGTCTTAGCTCCAGCAAAGATAATTCACCACAAATTTAATAGATTTAACTCCCAATTAATGTGTTTCATTGTTTTGAAAATTCGATTCCAGGAGACGCCGCAGCTAATGCCCAGCACGGCTCGAAAGCAGATAAAAAGAGTGTCAAAACGATATTGTCTCAGCTATTACCCACTCAGCAAACTGCAGCTCCTATCCAAGTAAGTTGAATTTTTCAACTAGATGTTCAAAATGTTTTCAACAATGAAGTTTATAAAGTAGTTTATCCTTTATCGAGTTATATTATGAAGTCACATGCACATCTCTTACTTTCATCAATATTTTTGATGACTTTCAATATCGTATTGGTTATCCAATGTTTATCTAAATCTGAATTCAGTCATGAAAACAAATTTAATTATTGTTCTTCTCTGAATTAAGATTCTTGAAGGTTTTTCCAATTACACTCTTCTATTCCAGTCTCCCATGAGTCCACAAGAACATCACTGTTTGCCGTTGGGCGTATCTGTGCCAGTTGTAGTCTACGAAAGAGAACCCAGCTCAATAATTGCTTATGCCTTGAGTTGTCACGACTACAGGATAGATCTTGAGGAGCTAAGAAATAGCAATAAGGGCCCGCCTTCAGAACAGCCCAGCCCAAGGTGAGCTTATTCAACTAACGCATTACAATTCAAACGATGAACAGGAATAATTCATGTTGATATTGGACTCTGATAGTATTATGTTTTTTCTTAGTTTTGATTGAACATCATAACTTAAGCTTTTCCTTTACTTATTATATTATTGCCAATAATACTGTAATATATATATATAGCCCTTATAATACTATTTTATTCTGATTACGATTCTCTAAAATCTCTCCACTCTAAAGTAGGTAGTTTGAAATTCAATTAAATATTGCGAAGCTGAGTCATAAGAGCTCCTTGATTATTTTCAATAAACCTTAACAATTAGGTTAAACCTTTACATGATGCAATAATGGAATAGATGATAACTATTGCATACTGCAATGGTTGACATTGAATAAGTATAATAGAATTTAGCTTTGTCATTAGGGCTACTAATGTATGATAGAACAATAATGAATAACAGTACCTTTTAAAATAATTTATTCTTTCACAACTAGTTTCGAACCATCAGTAGTCATTATTATTGAGTCACTTGAAAGTGACCATTAATAGTTCGGAACTAGTTATGAAAAAATTAACTTATTTTAAAGGGTATTGTTAGTCATCATTGATTTATTGTGCAACAGCTGGTATTATCATGGAAATGACTAAATATGTACTAGGCCTAAATTTTCCAACAAATCATAAATCATCCCAGATACAAGATCTTCCTGTTCATTTGAAATTTTAAATTTACATTATGTAAACTAAACCTCAACCAATTTCCAGTTATATTTTTCTCGTTTTGCAGTCCTGTAAATAAACGAAAAAGTGGAACATCAGAATCGATCAGAGAGTCGATATCAGAGGCGCCCTCCACCCACGAACATCGCCGTACTGGATCTGGAGTGCTTTCATTCCTCAGAGCTGCCGCTTCAAACAACAATACCGGGCAAGTATTTCGAAATAGGTTTTTAATCACTCACTTGATTTATTCAGAAAGAAGTCTAATTGCTCCAAGAGACTAGCCTGACACCTGTCTAGGACTCATTTTGTTATATACCTCTCAGAAACATGAAGAACTTCTTCAAATGTTGCGGGTTCAACTTCTTTTTCCGATTGATCAAAATATAGGCTCTATAGGTAACTTGATGACTGGAAAAGTAACTCAAATATAGTCTGTCCAATCTAGGAAGACATTCTGGTAAGATGAGAAAATGACTCCAGCTCGTTCAATATTGGTTCAAAAATAAACAATTGGTCTCAAATTGTAGAGCAGAATGTTTTGCAGAAAGAAACAATATTCTACAGGGCAGAATGAACTAATATTTACCGAGCTGAAGTCATTTCCCCATCTTGTCAGAATGTCTTCTTTGACAGACTATACCGTATGTTATTATGTAGCATTTATGGCCGTTTCACATTGCTACTATGCTTGTTCAGAAAAAATTTCATTGTGAATTTGATTTTAAGTTTGAAATGTGTTCTGAAGAAGCATAATAGCAATTTGGAACGGCCATAAAAGCCATATAATAACATAATTATATTCGTGAATAATTTTTCCAGTAATCAAGTCACGTACGAAGTCTACTTCTGATGAAGCGTAAAAAAATATGAAGCTCTTCATGTTTCTGAGAATGGTAACAAAATGAGCCCTACCTATATTATGATATTAACATGTATTGTGAACTCACTTTCAATCGAGTTCTAAAGAATATGTTATATGAAAATTTTTATATTAATAATTCTCATGTAAATATGAGGATTTTTATTGTATCAATATCAGAATGAATGGGTAAAACAATTAGCCTATCTCTTCGATAGAATTTTTCATTACAGTACTGTATTTTGTTTTAAATGTGGGGTTTTATCGTCTGGCCATTTATTCATTCAGAGACAAATACACAATCATAATAACGATAGGGAAAGAGACAACAGGCATAGGCTATTCACTATTTTATAAGAGTTTTGATTTCCCTTCTCCCCTTCAAATTCTCTTGATAAAAATAATAATTATTGTTTTTGTAGCAATAGCAGTACAAACATCAGCCGTCAGAATTCAGAAATTGCCCAATCGAATAGTGGATCGATGCCTAGTGAGGGTCCATCACCACAGCCGTCGGAATTTGATGACAGCCGCGCAGAACCAGAATGCAACAAATCAAAATCAGCCAAGTCACTTTCTGCTCTTCATTTGGAGGTACGTTAATTAATATTCATACAGGAAACCCCCAAAAACTGCTTCAAAGGTTTTTGTTTGTTTCCAGAAGGAAAAGACGAATTCCAATCACAAACGGTCATTCAGAGGAGCCGACTCACCCGAAAATCTGACTCCATATAGTACGATTAATATGTAGTAGTATTCTTAATCTCTCATTATTGTCATCTCTTTTATTATCGACGCACAAGCCTGAATCTCTTGCTTCTATCACCCTCACACAAATATTGGTTGAAAATTGGTATATTCGCCCGCTGATATTAATAATATTTTCAAGATCAATCTGTTGGAAGAATAATGAAGCATTTTGATATATATATTTTGAATATATTGCTATTATCATTTGAAAAAAAGAAAATCATATTCTCATATATTTTTATACGATTGTATGAAATGCCTGTTTAATAACTGCCTAATAAGGATGACTGTAATATTATATCACATTATTTATGTCATTCTAGCTCTAGGTATCATATATATTGAAATTATCACAAAACGAGACAGTGTGTTATTTTAATCCATTTTTTGAATTATTATTTCAGGTTCAGTTTTCTGATAGTTGTGCCAATTTCATAGTGAAAGTGTACTTTGCCGAGCAGTTTGCTCGCCTGAGAGCGGCCGTGTTCCCGGCGGGAGAGGAGGCGTTCGTGCGCTCTCTCTCCCGATGCGTGCAGTGGGCTGCTAGAGGTGGCAAATCTGGATCCAACTTTTGCAAAACCAAAGGTACTTTTCTTTATTCTAACAGTTCATATAACAAAGTGATAATATACAATAATAAATAACTTCATTAAAGGGAAAAATACAAAGAGCAAAATAATATAATAATGTGTATATTCTGACCAATCAAAGAAGACATTCTGGCAAGATGGGATAATGACTCCAACTCGATCAATATTTGTTTAAAAACTTTAAATTTGGTCTCAAATTGTTTAGGAAAATGATTCAACTTGTATAATTTTCACCATCATTTATTGAGTTGGGAGTCATTTTCTCATCTTGCCAGAATGTCTACTGTGCTCCATCAGACTATACTTTCCTTCTCAACTGTACATGTAACAAGTGATAATATTCAATAAAATGTTCAATATCAACTATGAACTGTTTCATTTAAGTTTAATCAGTTCAGCCATTTATCAGTGGATGTAAAATTGGATCTTTATAGAAATAAATGCAGGAAATGAAATATAGAAATAGAAAAGATAGATTATAAAATAACATTGCACCCTGTATTATCTGATCGCATGTTAATTCTAGAGTGATTAGACACAAATTGAAACAAATCTTGCAGAAATCCCTCCATTGGAAGGATTTCAATTATTTATTGTGCATTAGAATATAGAAGTATTGAATAATATTATTTGTTTGAATGCAGACGACCGCTTCATTCTGAAAGAAATGACTCGCCTGGAAACACAGCTGTTTGTCGAGTCTGCACTGAACTACTTCGAGTACATGGAGAGCTGTGTGGCCACCAATACGCCGACGCTGCTTGGAAAAATCGTCGGTGTGTATCGCGTCATCTATCGCAACGCTACTTCAAGCAACACGCTGCGCTCCAATCTGCTCGTCATGGAGAACTTGTTTCACGCGCGCTCCGTCAAACATAAGTTCGACCTGAAGGGGTCGGTTAGGAATCGGCTGGTCAACCCTAACGAACAGGAGGGAGAAATTGTGCTGCTCGACGAGAATCTTCTTAATCGTTAGTAGTGTTAATCTTTAGTAGTTTTCATATGATTATTCTATAAAATTTAATTGTGAGGATTCATTAGTCAAGTATATTAAATTATTTCAGTATTTAGGTTTTAGTATTATTGCGAAAAAATAAAATGAAAGAGATTCATTAGTCAAGATTCAAAGTTTAGTTTTATTTTATTTTATTTTATTTGTCAAGTAGTAGTTAACGTAGTTATAATCCAGCCACTCGAATGGATCAAGATTGTTCACATTCCATACAAATTATTGGGTATAAAAGTACATTGATATGGATTGTATATGGTATATTGTATATGGATTGGAATAGAATAGAATTACTGTTTTTATTGCATAGGCAAAGTTAGGGCGCAGCCTGCCCTCTTTATGCACTCAACCCAAATCAATATAGGAAAACATCGTGTTTTTTCACTTCAAATCTCTATGATCATATAAAAACGCTCTTTATTGTATTGAGGTGTATTTTTCGTATCAACCTATCGAATCCAATTGCACTTTTGTTTTTTATTGAAAGGAAATTGAATTGTGCACTCACAGTTATCGTGCACATTTAGTTTAAATTGACAGTTTCACACTTACAATTTTGGGAGATTGAATTCTATAGTTCCATGTAGCCTACTTAGTAATTTTATTGCATGTAAATGTACAGTTTATTATTATCATTAAGTATTTGTAATTCTCATGTTTTATTGAATCCTATGATTTTCCAAAGTTTTTTGTCTTGCACATAAGCACCACAAATAAGTCGTTATTGATTATTCCCAATTGAGCCTAATGAAAATTAATATTCTTTCATTATCAATCATCAATTTTATAAATATCATCATATTCATCAATTATATTCTAGAAAAAAACAATTGAATTATTGGATGAAGACACAGATAATGAAGTGCAAAACGTTTTATTTTCCAAATTTAGATGAATTTTAAAATAAAGGTTATGTTCACTTGATCCAGATTCACTATCACTATCCACAAATTTTCACCCTCAAAATGTGAAATTGTTGGAAAATTGTTTTGAATGATAATTATTCACAACATATATATTTTTCAGGTACCTGCGACTCGCCACTTTATATTCAGCCGCACGCAAAAACAGTTTTGATGCAAGCGATACACCAGGACACCCAGTTTCTGGCCGCACAGTGTGTCATGGACTACTCGCTTCTAGTCGGACTCGACGAAACCAAGAAAGAACTTGTAGTTGGCATCATCGACTACATCCGCACGTTCACCTGGGACAAGAAACTGGAAACTATGGTAAAGCGCAGTGGTCTGCTAGGTGGGCAAGGCAAGCAGCCTACAATTGTTTCCCCCGAAGAGTACCGGGATCGATTTATTGCAGCTATGCACAAGTACTTCCTGCCGGTACCCGATCGATGGACGGGTTTGGGCAAGGGACTCGACTGTTGATGCCTAAGCAATCTTAATCAAACCTAATCAAACAAGAGGCCGTATTATCAATAGCTGCTTGAACCAAAACTAAATTAATTCATGGCTAAATCAGGTCGCATCTTTGGTCATGTGTTTCATTTGAATTAACCGATGGTTTCAACTATAAAATTACAGTAAACCTAGCTTACTGTTGGTAAAACACGTCTAACAGTGTCGGGTGAGATATTGTGATATATTGAAGAACATGAATATAATATAGTCTGGTCGAACAGAGAAGACATTCTGTTGAGATGGAAAAATGACTCCAGTTCGGTCAATATTGGTTCAAAAAGTATAAATTTGGTTTCTAACTGTAGAGCAGAAAGTTTTCTTCAATTTGAGACCAAATTTATAGTTTTTGAATCAATATTGAACGAGCTAGAGTGTCAGAATGTCTTCTTAGCTCGGCCAGACTATAGTACAGAAATTTATTATTTTGTAATAAATTAATATTTATGATTATATAATATTTATGATAATATGACTATATATTTGTCTTTCCATAATCAAATGATAGTCACCAAATATTTATGTAACTTTTATAGAATTAATTATTTAGTTCTTGAAATGTTCTGTTCTTGCGAATGTTCCACAAATGTCATTCAAAAAATTATGTTACAAATTTATTATTTAGTTCTTGAAATGCACTGTTCTTGCGAATCTTCGATAAATTTTATTCACTAATCTTCATTTGGAATTTTAATTATGTGTGATAGGTGTATGGAAGTGAGGTTGATATTGCGATAAGAACTCAATTCCCTTTGTGAATTGATGCTGAGTTATTCTACTATATTATTGAGGATTTGTTTATTCCTTGGAATGCTCTGTTTTTGCAAATGTTCCACAAATGGGATTTAAGAATTTTTATGTAGAATTTTCATCACTTGGAATGTGTTTATTTTTGAAATGTGGAATCGTTTATTGTGATAAGAAATCATTCCCTTTTTCAAGAGTGATATTCTTTTTCTTCTTCGGATTTCAAGTTTTTGGCTATATGTTCATCATTTGATGAGTGATTATCTGGGATGCTCACCATGATTCACTGTAATGTAAACAGGCTTTGTAAAAGATTCTGTGATAATCAGACTATTTTTATTGAAGTGGAGGGGTTTATCGAACTTCTTCTTACGTCAAATGTTATTTTCCAAGGTAGGTACCCATTCTTCAAGCTATCCCATTCAATTATCAAATTTCCCAATTTAATGTTCATCACTTGAAAAGCATTTATTGGGAACATGAATGAATGCAAACTTTTTGTAACTAAAGAACAATTTGAACCAAACGGTACCTTTTTATTTATTTCTTATTGATTCATTCTTTCTCACAATAACCTTGGAAAATGGGAAATATTGAATCAATTATTGAGTTTCAATTTTGAATAAATATTGAATATTGAATTGGAATCGAATCAAATATTAAGATTTACTTGGAGATGAGAGAATTCTAGACTTTTAAGTACTTTGAAGAATGAGGGAGAAAAATCAGATGTAAAACTTATTTTCGTAAGAGGTAATAGGTAGCCTTGGCCTTGGTATCAGACCCATATCTTGAATTCACCTCACATTTGCAGCGTATTATTGATGACTGTCTGTGTAATGTTTTGTTCTTGTTCAATGTTTCTGTGCTTGTTCATTTGAACAAACCTAAATTTTCCAGGTAGTGACCTCTTTAATTAATACATCACTTTTCTTCCCTCAGATCACAAATTTTCACAGATTTTACTCTTTCTTCTCGTCCCCTAATTTAATCCTGTTCATTTTCATCCATTTTAACCCATGTATTTATCTTTAATGCCAATATTTTGCATTCAACTTTTACTGATAAAAATGACAAAAATGTTCTATATTGTTCTCGTTACAATTTCTTCTAAATTTTCCCAACAAATATTTTTTAATTCAATATTCAATTTTTTCTGAATGTGATTCCCGCATGTGTTTTTAACTTTTTAAGCATGTAGTGCGTGGGTAATGAGAGTGATGATGATGAAGAGATGACGTTTAAGGCAGTCGGGACTTCTCTGATTCTTAAATCTTCCAGATTCTTCCAGTTGAGTGTCATCGATTTTTATAATCGTACTCCTCCAGTATTAGGATACCTTTTGTTTTGTTTTTTTCTCATAATTTATCAGAGTATATTATATTTATTTGAGGTGTTTCCATGTTGAAAAGTGTGCCTGTCAATACCGATTAATAATTTTCACTTAGATGAGTTTTTCTCAGGGAGTTAGGTACTCTATTTTATATTTATAATGTCTAATATTCTATTCTCAACTGCTTTATTATGATCACCCAAGCTCTCCGTGATTGATTCGGACTACCATCTCACTAGAATGTTCCAAGCATTCCACACAAGGAGGAAGTTTTTAGTAGATTTTTAGTTTTATCCAAGTTACCTTTTCATCACCGGTTTTAGAGATTATATGTTTAAAATATTTGTTGAAGATTGTTTAAATATTGTTACTTTAAATATTAGTTTATGGATGTGATGTACATAATTTCAATAAAGATATTTTTACACGAAATTTATTCGCTTTATTCTCGTCAATGAGTTGAAATTCATCATTTCAAAGAAAGACTTTTCAAATAGATGAAATTTTGAATTTTGAATTGAAAAATTGGAATGTATCATCCCGAAAGTTATAAAAAGGTGTATTGTGAATAGTATTGGTATTGTTTATCGCGTTCAGTAGCGTCGATGTGTATCTACAGAATTTGCCAACTACAGAAGTGGCAGACTTTAATATTTTTCTAATTCTTCTCCTTTTTCGAATTTCAAACTTGAATATCGCATAAGATTCTTCAACAAAAAGTAAGAAGAAAATGAATGATGAAACAATGTCCAGGAATGTAATTTTAATGTAGCATTCCCAAACGTCAGCTCGAGCTGCCCAGACTAGCTGCGCTGCTCTAGCCATCACAACTCTATTCACTCAACTATATTATACATTTTCACTTTCTTATTAGGGCTACTAATGTATAATGAATCAATAAATTATCAAAGTAGGTACCCTTTCCATGCAATTTTCAGCTAGAGCCGGGCAGCTCGAGCTGCCGCTTGGGTATGCTAACTTAATAGAGTAAAAATCATTGAAAGTCGGAAGGGGTTTCACATTTTTTCCATACGTTATTAGGACTTGATTCATTAGTATTAAAATTCATTATTCATTACATGACTTGATCTCAAGAATCGATTGAGACCATATTTCCAAGGTCATAGCTGTAGTAGTTCTTGAGTTATTGTCATAAAACCACAAAACTCATATATAAAATGTTATTTACATCTTTTCATTAAAATACTTCCCAAGTATTTGATAACTTATAAAAGGCTCATTCCTAGTTTCCAAGGCATATTGAACAGTTAGATTAAAGTTGTGTCAATGATGCATAGGCTACTTTTTTCTGGGTAAGGACTAATGATAAAATCAAACCATTATTTGAAAGATGTGTTTTATTGCGACTAGAGATTCAATTTACAATACAGGATACATCACAGTTCTGTTCAACAGTAGGAATGACCAACAGTGATGTCATACCACATAACAACACTGTTATTATATTAATATTATGCAAATTTTGGTTCCAACTCACATTCATTATTTCTGATCCATAAGTTGCCTTTCTCGAGTGCCTACTTCATCACCTTAAACCCTAAATTATTGGAAGTGTATGGTATGAATTATACTGTATTGGAATAAACAACTGGGTAGGAAGAATACTTTCTAGAAGCTACCGTGCCTCCAAGTTAATCAATCCTATATTTTTAATTTTCTATTGTGAAGTTTTCCAAAGAATTTTGATGGGTTCTATTTGAATCTCAATTGGTTCACTACTAAAATGTTCTAGTTAATGTTTAGCAATGTTCATTACTATAATGTCAGTAACAACCTTACTATAATGTTCATTAGTATAGGGCCTAGTGTTTATTATTGGCAATAAAATAAATTGGAAAATGATATAAAATATATATATTAAAAATAGCAAACTTATGAATCATAAATTATGACTGTGAGATCTTATAATGAACAGTTAGCTTATACGGTAACAGGAATCCACATATAGTGACAGATTTAGCAAATAATCCATATAATTATTGCACTATTCAATAGGTTCTTGCTCACATTCATTCCATTTCATTCTCATAACACGTGATCTATTGTTACAATATATCTGTGTTGAAGTTGAGGTAGAAATAGGAGAACTGCAATTCAAATTTTATGAGAAAGAATAAGATGATTTCACGCTTAGAAAGTTATTGGAAATGCCGGTCTACTTTATCACTGATATTATTGGTTTGGCTGCTAAATTGTTCATTCATTATTCATCTAAATTCTGAGTAAAAGCTTCTGGTCCAGTTTTTTACTTTAGGGTTGATTTTCTAGTATATTGTTGTTGAAGGAGATTGGATTAGGTTTACTTAATGCATTAATGTTTAATAAGAAGGTGCGGATATTATCTGAAAACTAGTAGTTACCTACCAGTAATATTCAATCATTCTATAATATCCCCTTAATATAACATTTTTCATAAACTGGAATGGTTATCTCAAATTGTCTAGTGAATAAATTATTAGTGCTGAATTGGTTCTCATTAACTTTTCTTTCAAAGCATTTAAAAAATATGGAATTGGTTATACTCATCAGATTGACCCAAACTTATTAAATTTATTCCAGTAAAATAATTCCACTTTAATTGAAAATGTACTGATGCCAATCTGATGTGCTTTAATAATTCATAACTTTCTATTTTTACCTGCATATTTTTTTAGGTACAGTGGATGTCCTAATAATAGTATTGAGTGCAATTTCACTAAGAAACACATCATTTTAAATGAAACATTTTCAGGATGGAAATTTATTTCGAAGTTTTTCAAACTAAACAAGGTGGTGAACTGAGATATAGAAAGCAAGCCTAATTGTTCAAGTTATAGAAACTTTATAATCAGACTGATTATACAGACTCTATATAGTTGAGTTTATATGTAAATTAATATATGACACATTAATAGATTTAAGTAAAAACCTGGACTGCCTACAGAATCACGAATTGCATTTTTGTTTTAGGATTTTGCATAAGTTTAGGATAGTTTTGCTTATAAGACACATGGTTGATAGACGAGCTTCCCTATGAATTTCTATTTTATAATATTATATGAATAAATTCTTGCTTTATGGGTATGTTCACGATCTCACTACCACAATACCAGAAAACTGTATTTAAAAATATAACTCTTTGTTATATTCACCAACAATACTCACTTAGCACATTCAATTTACAAACCTTACAGAGAAATTATATCTTCACTTCAATGAAATTGAAATCAGGTTCAAATTTTTGAAGAAAAAACAACATTACATTGAAGACTGATAAATCAAACATCTAACAATATATGGTCACACAAACAGGAATTGAAAATACCAATAACAGTTAATTGAAGAAAATTATCACTCATGTAACTATTTACAGTGTTATTATTATATTTTTATATCTTTTATTGTTTCATTGATTTCAAATCTATAGAATTTGCATTATTCTTTAGGTTTTTATTCACATAATTACCGACCATCTCTTTCCTAACACTATACAGAGAGACAATAATCCAAATATGTTCACAATAACCAAAATAATCCACATCTATGTGCACATTGGAGATTATTTAACAGAATCATGAATTACCGTATCAAACAACTTGCAAGCAGATTCTGGGAAAGTTTTATTACAATTCTATTTATTTGACCAGGGTTTAGTCTAATTATTGACAGACATAGTTAACGAGAATCGTCTAATGAGTTACATTTAAACATTTTAATAAAATATTTTATCACTTTTCCCATTTTATGTACAGTGGATTAATTCTATTTACATTCTTTGAAAGTGACAAATGTATTTGAATATATGAGCGATTAACTAATGGAAGTTACACTCTCATTAAGTGCAGCATTATTGTATTATATATCAGTATTGCACAAACTATTAATTTTTATCTTCCTTATTATTTATTTGGATTCCGGACAGCATTTTCACTGATTGATACAATCCATGGAAGGACTAAGAATTTTTAATTTCAATTATTAATTGATCATTCAACCAATTATATCTGTAAAGAGCTTGATATCCTGGACCAAGATCCTCTGAATGGCATACCAGAATGCCTAATTGACTTTATGAAAGCGTTGAATTGAAAACATTACACCTACTACCGCTCCTTCACTCACTATCTGTATTAAATAATTGATTTTCAAAGCCAATATACAATATTCCTTTAAATGTTCAATATTTTATCCCGAAATCGGCAGCCTGCATCGCTGCTCATAAAGTCTTATTATTTTACCAACGGTACCTACTATCTATTAAAATCTTTATAATGTCTTCATACTATGCCGATCAAATCTTGTACGGTATCAATTTGGCTATTTTTTATGTTTAAGGAATAAAATATTTCGCATATTTATCAATTCATGCTCAAATCATTCAATATTGAACTTGATGATGGTGATACAAATATGTTCAATCAGGGAAAATGCTAACGTTTTTCCAGTCGCCAAAACATCCTGAACATTCAGACAAGAAACATAACTAAACCAAAACTATTATATTGCACTCTTCTTAATAGATACACTCTCCTAATATAAAGAACTTTATGGTATATGTATAGCGTCTAATAAACTTGAAACTGTTAAAATGAGTCAGTGAAATACTAAATTATCATGCTAAATTCAAGAGTACATAGGATCCTAACTTATAATCAACTAATCTAATTCAATTTTTTTGTTCATTAGTTAATAATCACAACATATACTTTTCAGTCTTATTTGTTCAAAAATAGAGGTCGTCATTCGATAACTATCTATGTTATTGAATAATTTATTTAAGTTGTATATTGACCTCTCTGTAATCATTAGCAATGACTGGACAGCACTATAGTGTTTTCCATTGCCTAGAATGTAAGACTATTCTACTGAAGCTTTTAATTATTTGAGAGTTATGTTGTATTTCAGCCAAGCAGTAATTGCAGTAATACCTATGAAATCGAAGCCACCCTATATGTTTGTTTCATTCATAGCCTACCTAGAATGCTATAGCCTATAATGTAGCCTTTTGCAACTTTATGTTAGAGGAAATGTCTTATTTCAATAAAATAAATAAATTAATTGATAATACTAGCGTACTACCACTAGTTTAGCAAGTGGTAGAATAGCTTCAAGTAACTTACTCGGAGAAATCAATTTTGAAGAGTCTGTCAGAGTAAGTCCATAATATTCGAATGAGAGCTTTTATTATGTAACTTTGGACAAATTTATTTACTGAATACCTCATTCTGTCTGGAAGACAGGATTATCATTGTTGAGTTTCATTAAATATGTTCAGAATGTTTTTGTATAGGTAGCTACTGAGAAAATAGAACAAGCTTGTTTTTCTATAACTCAACTTCAGATGAAGAATTTCTATTACCTAATCAACTTGAGGAAAAAAATTATGGATATCTTCTTGAAGAGAATACATAAATTTTAGATGTCAGACACATCTGTTGCAATAAAGTTGCACAATCTGAATTTTTAACAATATTTATCTAAATGTGGTTCTAGACTGTGTATATGATATTGAAGAATGAAATTCTCATCCTCAGAATTCAGCTATATTTATGTAACTCAGATGTATTTTTACAGTATATGATCTTTATTAGAATGTGAATTATGATATAGAATTATTAATTTTAAAAATTCTAATGTAAATTTATCAAAATATTCACGGCCAGTGTAAAGTTGCTCAGTAGTAACGGCTACAGTGACTATATAAGAGTCACTACCGTAATGTAGTAACGGCCAGTTTCAAATTAAATTTGAATGGTGGATGTTTGATAATGGAGATGGCTTCAATTTCATTCTTTTTATATCTCTTTCCATTCTGCTTTCTTAATCTAATAATTTACTTATTATCATTGATCAATCATTTCACTCCACACGAGAACCTCAACCTTCTATCCTCCTGAGATTATTCAAGGAATAGATATTATAAACTTCTCAATATTCTCCTAAACGTTCTTTATCCATTCAGTGAGTTTAATGCCCGGTTTTTCCAAGCACACTCAAATTTGAGGGACCCTCAAGTTGACTACACTTTACTACATTTCCTATACTTATCATAGAAAATGTCAGCTGTTCATCAAAATTTGAGGGTCCCTCAACTTCGAGTGTGCTTGGAAAAACCGGGCACTAGCTTTCTTAAAACTCGTATGTGTTTCCAAAATATTTATTCTTGGTATAATGTAATTTCAAAATAACGGTTCAATAATATAAATACAAATCAAATTCTTTGACAACTTTTTCTTAATAAATTATAGGTACCTAGGCTACATATTATGTCCACAGTTCAACTGAATACCTAAATAAATCAAGTATAATTTATTATTCTTTTATTCATTAATTTAAGCTATAAGATATAGTTCTCAATTATTTTTTCAATATGAAAGACATGAATAATAATAAACATCAAATCAGAAGTAAAATTAAATGTTGACTTGAAATATTTTAATTTTTTGTAGCATTACCACTTTTCCAAAACATGGAATTGTATTGTGGCTTTTGTAGCCACACATGAATGAGTTTTGTTACCTCCAAAATTCATGTTGAATAACGTTTTAAATTCTGAAAAGAGAATAAATGAAACCTGTTGTTAATAAGTTTTCACATCGACTTCAGAACCTTTTAATCAGTGATTCAACACAAAGATTCCTAGTAGAAGAATTTTCACAACTAGGTACTGACATCAACTATAATACGTTACTTATGCTCGTTTCACATACATGGAAAATATCTGAAGAGATACCATATAGGGAGATGAAATGGTTCAGTTTGGGACCTCAGCTACACTATATCAATTTTACAACATTAAATTCCCTAACGCTTCTCAAAGTTAGTACCCGATTCAATAATATTGATGTTACATCTATAATGGACGGTACATAGTGGGGTACAGTGGCGCCGACTTCACCAAAATATTGGGGGGGCAGAGTCCACCATGAAAATAGGGGGGGGTTGGTGTTTGTGAAAAATACGCAAGAATACACAAACAGTAAGACTGCATCTTTGCATGTGATTTAGTGCTTAATTCTGTAGTATAGAGATAATCTGATCCATTCAACTATTTTGAATTCCCTATATCACCCTATCATTAATTATTCAAATTGGCAATTATAATCGTGATTCTAGGAAGTGAATAAATCAAGTTTCTCCTTCAATTTTGAACATGAGAAAAATATTTAGAAATGAAAAATTAATACTGTAACAGTTAAGTTACTGAATTTCCTCCAATGTGTAGGTTGAAGGCACATTTGCATCTAACTTACACATAATATTATCTAGTTCACTTTTATCAGAAACTCAGTTTTCAATTAGAATTTTTACCATTTTCACTTCAACGTTAATAAATGGCTACAAAAAAATCGCACGAAAGCCACGAAACACGAATAGATTATAAATGTGCCATTGTGCTACCGACCACTCTCGTCACTATTTAACTGAAAACTGAAGTAATTCTGGCTATGAATGTTAGTTCCATTATTATGTAATTTGTTTTGTTTATCTAGATTTTGTATTTGATATGTATTTATATGGACTATGTTTTAGATTCATTTCCAAAGAAAGAAGAGTGGAAGAACTCTCATGCTATGAGAGTTTATTAAACTATAACTATACATAAAATAAAAAATCAGGAATGAATTAAAGAATTTCTTGCAATAACAATCCGGCTATAACAATCTTAGCCCAGCCGTCTAGCTGGGTAATGCAAATAATGCTGTAGGGTGTAGGCCTATATCATTTCACAATATAATAGTCCAGTTTCCAGTTGTGAATACTGTATAATAAAAATAGCTAGACAGGTCCATTGTTTAAAATTGGTTTCAGTTGGTCTTTTTGGAATTGATGGTGGCAAAAATATTCTTTCAATAGGCCTACTTATAATTGATACTCAAAAAATTTATGGAATTTTTTCTAGTAACCTATGAACATTGGGGGGGGCAAAATACACGCATTGCCCCCCCTGAGTGATTATTGAGGGGGCAGAAAGTGCCTTGCCCCCCCAAAGTCGGCGCCACTGGTGGGGTATCCAGTTTATAATCTTTGGAAGGTTTCACATCAACGGTTTAACATCATTGAGGGAAAAGATAGGTTTTCGACTATTTACAAACTCTCATTTGAAAGCATGGATACGAGGAACCATTTTTTTACACAACTGAAAAACTCGATTCTCTCATGTTAGTTCTTTTTCTAACACTGAAATAATCATCATATTTACATTGCATACCCATTTTTAGTATGTATTTATCATTGAAAATATACCTACTGCATACTCTGTACTTGGAATTTTTCATTGAAAAAACTACAAAATTGAACCCTTTTTTCACTTTGAATTTTAAAAGACGTTATATATGAACCATTATTTTATTTAATGCAGCTTCAATTTTTCTGTAATAGAGACCTTATTCTTAGAAGTTCATTCTACTACTTCAATCATCAGTATATTATTATGAACTGAGAAAGCAAATTCCTTCAGGGTATCCAATACGGTACCCTGAATAATCTAGTGCTCTAGATAATATACTAAAATGGAAATATTTTAGTAAATAGAAATAATTGCAATCACGTTACCCTTTTTCAACATAACATGTTCCGTGCTCTTCTATTCTAAGGATTTATTTTATTTTCGTCTTAATTCCAATAAATATCAACTCCATTTTTCAAATAATTAGGCTATATTTTTCTAATGAATTTGGCCTTCAAATCTGGATTATGAAATGAATATGTGTGTTTTATTCAGTCACATTCTTGATAATAATCTTAATTTTTTAATGATGCAGTTCAAGGCTTATCTCAAAAAATAAATCCTTTCTGGTTAGAATTCATTAGTAGATCTACAACTTTCCAAGTAAGGCAACTGGTGGAATATGCCATGGCCAACGTTCTATATTCCATTTATAGAATTTATTCTTTCAAATTCATCTCTACAAGTACCCTTCAGTACTAACACTGGTAGCCTACATTCAATGACAACTTTATGAATGTGTACCATCAATATCGTACGGTACCATTGCAGGTAGCTCTATTACTTTTCATGAGCTTCACATGTAATGATGTTATCAAACCATGAGATTTTCTTGTTTCACTTCTTGTCGATTACTTAAATCAAATGAACTCTACATGTGATTCAATTATTTCTACATCCGGTCATATTTTTATATTAAATAATTTATTATGTTTACACGGGTTGAAGACAAAATTAAAGATACAAGTTTAAGACTGATGTCAATTCCAGGCCATCTGGAATTGACATTTTCATTTTTCATTTTCATCTTAGAAGGAATGATCGATTTCTGAAGTCTTGTCCAAAAGTTTGCACATTGGAACAAATAAAAGTCGACATTTGTGAATTGCGTCAAGTGGTATTCAATGTTTGTAAGATCTTCACTCGATGACCAAGCATCTTGGAAGGTGTTCTCTTAGATATTCGAATAGTTCTCGCGAAGCACCCGGACAGTTGGTTAATTCTAGCTCCTGGAGGTGACGCAGCTGGATCAAACTTGATAAACCACTTGACGTTAGCAATGGACAACCTGGAAAGTAGCAATAATTTTCAATTATTATCTGGAAAGCTTGACAGTTCAGACATGGATTTTTTTCACAAGCTGCGTATAAACCTGTTGGAAGTATCTCATAAGGATGTCGAACTATTCATGTCTCATTTATTGACATATTTTACTCTGATTTTAGGATTTCAACAATGTAATAATTAATTAAAAAAACAATAAATTAACAATAACAAAATAACAATAAAATAATCTGTGTGATGTTCTTTTGTGTAGAACTTGTTTGAAATGAGATTCCAACAATTTAATGAATTCATTAAAATAAATATTTGATAGATGAATTACTGTAATTAATTTGAATAGTATTTAGTAATTAGTATTTTATCGCTTTTGGCATCTCTTCTATCATTATTTGGCAGAATATTTTCCTCAACTACAATCTCAATTACATATTACAATTAAATTATATCTTCAATATCAATTCGAATAATTTCATTTGAATAATTACTTTATTAATTTTTATTTGAATATTTATCCTCAATTTAAATTCAATACTAAGAATATAGGCCTACAATAGGCGAAGAAGGATATTAAAGAAGGTATTCTACATTATAATAGTCGTCTAATGGAATAGAATGACAACTCACTGGCACTTTACAAGTATGATAATTGATAATTAGAGTATCATTTGTCACAAGGGCCGGCATGGTATAGAGCATGTCACATAGGGCATCTATACTAAAAGTTGCGTAAAGTTTCACAATCAAATTAATCAGTAAATTATACAATACTGTATACATTTATAAATCTAGCCTCATCACATTATCTGGTTTCTGTAAACCAAGAAATATAATTATTTTTAAGAAAACTAGCCTGTTAATATGACAATATAAGTCTCTATTAATTTATTTATTTGAAAGCAAGCTCATCATATCAGAATTAGAACTAGGAAATGGTAAACTTTTCAAGAAATTACTGACCAGCTAAAGAGAGCACTTGAAGGTTTCTCATGCCGCACAAGTGTTGAATGCCGAAGTCGCGCACTTGTGAACACCACCGGAGGAACAGAGCGGACAGCGAGAGCATCGTCGATATGTAACCAACTCCTATGTCAGTGATGTGCACACATCTGCAAACAATAAATAATACACAATAGTCTGAAAAAATTAATGTTCTTTTGGCTGAGTGGGTGTTGATGCTAATGCATGTTCATTCAACAATTCATTTTTCATTAATTTTTATTTTTAAATTATTATTTTTCATACATTCAAGTTGTTGTTGAAGACATTAATCACACAAATGATTTTAATAATTTTAATATTAATTAATTCTTACTTGTACTTGATATGCAGGACATGCTAATGATACTGATGCTTATTCAACAATTCATTTCATTATTCATTTTTTAATTATCTCTTTTCATCCATTCATTCATTCATGACGTGCTAATAATACTGATGCATGCTTATTCAACAATTCATTTTATTATTCATTTTCTAATTATCTCTTTTCATCCATTCATTCATTCTTACAACATTCAAATAATTGTTAGAGACATCAATCATAAGAAAATATTTTCAACTTCATTATTTCGTTTTCGTCCATATTATTCTCCCCCATCTAACACTGTCTTGGATTTTCTCTAAGGAGGGAGAATAACGCACCAATCATAGTTGAACATCTTCATCTTCATCTTTCAACCTACTAAGAATGCGATAAAGAATTAATTAATGCTCTAAATTATCAATGCATAATTATTAATGCATTAAGAATTGTTCAATATCGTCACTGAGGAACTTCAAGTGTCAGTTGGGAGAATTGGAAGTGCAGAGGATCATAATTTTTGAACAAGAGAAAGAGACTTTGAAGTGAGACCGATAGTAGAAAAAGGTAGGAAAGACTATGCTGGTCTAAATCTAACATTGAACATGAGAAACACAAAGGATGGACCGTAGCCAGTTCTAAATTTGTGGTTTGTGGAGAAAATGACTAATTAATGTGACAGCTTTGTAGTTTTGTAGCCAGATAGGGAAGGGGATGGGTATTGTTCCTTACTTAATTGAATTATAATTCAACGACTTTGATCTTTAATACTCGCAATTCAAAGTGATGGAAAAATCATAAATAACTTAGATCTACAATCCTGAGAGAACACTCTAGTGCTTTTTCTGTACTCTTACAAACAAAACGTTCACATTATTATTATCTGGTTGATTTCTATCGGGTTGAAGTGAAATTAGTGGATAACAATAAATTCAATCAAACAAAGTGGTCATACTTTTAATTATACAAACTACTCTCACTTTGAAATAGAAGTATTGAAATATTATTAAACAAATGCAGTGTAATTTTTGCAGAACCAAGAGAAAGGAAAGTTTTAGAGAATAAGTTTGCAACTTCTGCTGCACTGAACTTTCTAGGCCGTACAAACTACAAACATTCTTCTGGAGATGCTTTCTCAGTAATGAGACATATTTTACCAAGCTCTTTGAGTTTCCCTTTGCTTTTCATTAATTAAAAAAGAGACTGAGACAGGAGAAGCGAGAGAGAATGGATTCTGTAAAGTACGGTACCTTATACTCGAAAATAATTACGCAAAAATGAAAATAGTTTGGTGGGGTGATATCTATTTTTAAAAGATACGGTGCGCTTGTTCTTGTTTAGGTAGAATATTGTGACGTTGGGAATTTGAAATATTCAAGCTGAAAATGAAAAATAGGTGCGGAAAAATCTTGTTGAATACTTTCTTTATAAAAGCGCAGAATGGAAAACCGAATAAGGCTTGAAACTTGGCAAGAATTCGACAATCCCTGCGACTGTTTCCATTCAAGGACTCTGCTTGAACTTTCTTTTCTTCTTTTCCTTTGTTTCCTTTTGTCTCTCATCCTTCTCTCTGAATCACAGCGTGGCGTAAAAACGAGCCAACTAGAATTTTCTCGAAGAAGCAAGTTCGCACAAACGTCTTTATCGAGTAGAGATGCCATTATAGAGCTTCAAACTTTGTGCATTCTCTTCAGAATAATAATGAATTGGCCCCCTTCATAATCTGCTTCGGAAATGCCAAATCATCTTTCTTCGTCATGAACGCCCGCTCAGTCTATGCAAACTCCTTGCTGAGATCTCTTAGATTTAATGGCGTCTATTCACTACCAACTTTCTTCATTCAGGTCGGCATTTTCACCAACAAAAAAAAATGTTTTTTTTTCAATAATGTAAAATGGTCTTCTCCGCTTGGACGGACTGTATAGTGGAGTGAATATGTAACTGGCAACCAGCTCTTCATGGGCTGTTGATCCATTGACAAACAGAACAAAATGGAAGCTCTCAACCAACACCATAAACAATTATCTCACCCCACATTGTTCAAAGACTAGACAATACATAAATTTCAAATTTCATTCTTAAACATTAATTACTGCACTAATTATAAAAAACGACAGTTACTGTAGTTGATAGTCAAAGTCCGGAATAGTTACTTTAAATCTATAGATTTAATCGATACTACTCTGATACGTTAGTCTAGTTTATACATAAATTCCAAACTTGATGAAATTTCATCCTCATACGTCCTCATCTCAGTCCTCAGTCAATAGTACTCTTCAAATCGATAGATTGAATCGATTCTACTACTACTAGTCTGAAGTAGAACAGAGCATTGAACAAATAATCGTTACAACGATGTCGCTTATGAGGAAACTAAACAGTCGTAAACGGTTTAATGCGCCGAGTTGAACGCTTGCAATTTATAGCACGTTATTTATATGCGACGAGAGACGCTGTGTATATAGAGATACTTGGAGATACAATAGTGGTAATACAACGAGAGACACTTGGTATATATAGAGATACTTAAAGATACAATAGTGGTACTACAACGAAAGACATTTGGTATACATAGATATACTTGGAGATACAAGACTGGTACTACAACGAGAGATACTAGGTATATTTAGATATACTTATAGATACAATAGCGGAATGTCTAGTGCTGGAGACTGCAGACTGCACTGCAACGACAGGAAGTTGGCAATCCCTATTAATAAAATGATCAGGTGTTGTACAGTTCGGTAAAGTTGAGAAGACACGGTGTTGCTATACACTTTACATCGCAACAGCGTGTCTTCTAAGCGAACTCGAACTACGGTTGCTGCAAGTTTATTTTATCACCGCACTCCGGCAATGACCAGATCGGTCAACTGGGAATAGATCCCTTGGCGGGAAATAAGGTTAATTAGTTGCTGTTTATAATTATTGGGGAGGTTTGGGGGAGTGGTAACTGAAAAGGGGGACAGCGCTGAAAAGTGCCTGGTTGTCAGGGAGTGTGTGGGTTGTGTAGGGGGAAGTGGAGGGTGAAGATAAAGGTGAGAGGGAAGAGAAGAGGATAAACGATAAAGAAGAGGTGAGAAATAGGGAAGGTAGAAAAAGGGAGAGAAGAGTGGGCAGTGAGTGAGTGGGTGACTTATAGTCTGTCCAAGCAAAGAAGACATTCAGGCAAGTTGGGGAAATTAATCCAGTTCGGACAATATTTCAAAATTATTAACTTGGTTTCAAACTGTAGAAAACATTCTCTTCTTCAATTTAAGGCCAAATTTATAATTTTTAAACCAATATTGATCGAGCTGTAGTCATTTTTCCATCTTGCCGGAATGTCTTCTTTGCTTGTATAGATTACAGCCACGTGGTGTTGATGAAGGGGTAGGGAAAAAGTAGGATAGGGAAGAGAGATGGGGAATGGGCATGGGGATGGGGATAGCCACGATGAAGTGAACTACATGGGTGCTGGATGCCTGCTGAGAGCCACCTCTGACAAGGCTCTAATCAAAGGCCATTTGATGGAGCATATACCAACTCCTGTGCAATCCACTGTTATTAATTCACCCTCAACCCCCAATCGATTTCAGGTTCACCTGTACTAGGCTACGTCGAATTTTCCTTCAGTTTTGCCACCTGAAGTGTTTCCTTTTTCCGCATTTCATAGCCTTTTGCTGCATTCATAATTTGGTGAGCTCTTCTTCAGCCTCTGGTTTGCAGTGGTTGCAGGGTAGAGTGTGCACAGACTTTGTTTCATAAAAAATGGGCAACCGAACCCTTATAGTATCTCTTCAGTTTTGTGGTTTCGTTCCTTCATTCCCTCTTTCTCTCTTCCTCTTCATATCTCTCTCTGTTCCTTTCTCTTCCCATTTATTCAGCTCTCTCTTTCTTTCTGTATAACTTTTTTGCATCAATAAAGAGATATTATGATGTGATCTTCATGAATAGGATGATAATTATCATCTCATCTCTGAATTTTCTCTATCTTTAGTTTTGTGGTTTTGTTACTTCATTTCTTATCTTTCTCTTTTTTCTCTCTCTCTTCCTTTCCCTACATATTCATTTAGCTCTCTTTCTCTACTTCCGTAAAACTTTTTGAATCAAATCAGAAATATTATGTGATTTTCATGAATAGGATGATCACAATCATCTCATCTCTAAATTTTCTCTATCAATAGAATAACAGTTATTATCTTATAATAGTTATAACAGTTATGGATAGTTACTATCCATTCATTCATCTATTTAACTCTCTCTTTCTCTCTCTCTCTCTTTTAAGGCCAAGTGTTAATGGAAAGGATAACCTTATTATCCTTTCCCAAGAATGGACATATATATGTCTAAACTTCGCCTTTTCACTTAGATAACTCACACTCCTTATTCATTTTGCAGAACCTCCAATTTAAAATCTGTATAAATTTTGCATTCATTACATCACCGTTTTTCGTATTTTTACTAGAAGTCTCTATTTTGTGAAATTTATAGGATAATTTTGTTTTACTCATCTCTATTACAATGTATAATGTAAGCCGAATTTTGTTATCTAATTGAATAAAGTAATCTAATCTAATCTAATCTAATCTCTCTCTCCCTCCTTCTCCTTGTTAATCACGCTCCCACTTTGTTTCTCCCACTGAGTGCAGTTCGGCATTGGTAGAGAGTGGGGTAGGAGTGAGGGTAGTTATATGCCATTAAATTTCGCCCACTTCATGCTATGAGGACAGTCATCCCATTAAAATTTGCCCACATATCTTGCAAAATGCTGGAATATATTGAATCTAACCTACATGTTTTCCATATTTTCTTTTTCCCACTATATTCCTGAAAATGTGTATACTATCCTCCCCTTTTCTCAAATCCTCTCCCTTTCATATCTTGTTTATCAATAACTCTGTTTCTTGTTTCAACCCACTCTTTTCCACCCACATTCTCCTCTCTCTCTCTCTCTCTTTCATCCACCCCTCTATGTTTCCCTTCTTCTCACTTTCTCTCATTCCTCTCACTTTCTCAACCACTCATTGACAAAGTTCCTCTCTTTGATTATCTTCCTTTCTCTCTTACAAGTCAGCATCACTCACACACTCTCTCACATCCGTAGCTCCCACTCAAAATTAGCGTTACTCCGGCAACGTTAATCAACTCATGCGTCACTTCAGAGCTTTTTAATCCGCGTGTGTGTCTTCCAAATTTAATATTCGAGGCTACAGCCTCTTCGTTCAAAATCTTCTCTGGATTGATAATAATCAATATTAAAATTCCAATATACTATTTGTCTGAGATACTGACTACCATGTAATATCGGGAAAGTATTTCTTGCTCAAGATGATTCCTGGACTTGTTGTGCTTGAGTAACGCCCCTCTTAAATGTAATTCTATTGTTGCCTGACAACCACTCTGTCGACAGCCGACCAATCACAAGCCAGTTACCGATAAAAACTTCTCCCTAATATTCTTAAATAATTATTGTAGTTTTTCAAACTTTTTTCTGGCATGAGGTGGATATTAGATCATAAATAGTTTGAGTTCTATTTCATTATATTCATCGTATAAAAAAATAGAATTAATGAGAGATGGGAGGGCAAAATCATATTTCCATCTCATTTCATACAGTATAAAGCTGATGAAAACTAGTTCTGGCCTAAGTTACACAAAGTAAAACTGAGTCTAAATTCTATAAATAAATTCTACAAATAGTAACTTGATAGAATCTTACCAGCCTGAAAACATAAATGAATAGTAAATTAGCGTAATTTTTTGTGTGTGATACACCATCCATTTCTTTTTTGCTAGCAGCCATTTTTTAAGACAGAACTCACGAATCACAGTCAACCAATAAGAAAAGAGCAGGCGGGACTTGAAGGCGTGTCCAAGTCAAATCTGAAACACCACCCGTCAACTGCTGCCATTTACTGGTTGAATTTGGAAACTTTTCAACCGATGTTTTCGGCCATTTTGATCGTAGGCGGGAGGCGGAGCTTGGAGGCGTGTCCAATGGAAGTTGAAGCAAGTCACCATATTGCTACTGCCATCTGCTGGCTGAATCCAGAACTATTTCGAATTTCTTATTCAAGATAGTTGGGCAGAGCAGTGAAAATGGCTGAAATCCTCAATTTTTTATTGAGTTTTCGATTTTTTGTTAAAACATCTTTATTTCCAGTGAAATAAAATTTTAATGATAATACCCAAAATTTTTCTGTGAAAAATTTATTATTCCCTTCCTTACGGTATGTCCTTTCAAGCGAACTAATAAATTAATCAATAGATTAATTCCTGTAGGCTTTTGCTTATCACGTTTCCAATACATAAAAATACGAAACAAGACGTTGAGATACAATAAACAAGTCACTCTAATCCTTTTTGCCACACCACATCACCACATGCAACATTGCGATTGCTAATGAGAAAACTGAACATGCAAGGCAGCTTGAATCATTTTTGGCCTTGAATATAATTATAATATATTGGATTGCATTCGTCTGGTAATGAGGAGAGGGGGCGCCTTCCAAAATCTCGCACAGGGCGCCAAAAAACTACGCGAGGGCCCTGGATCCTCTCAACTATAAGCTAGCTTCCGTAACCAGGTGACGGCGGAGAACACCTCTGAATAACATCAAGTTTAACAATTAGGGTGTAATGCAACAATTACTATTTCTCCAGAGACGGGAAACGATTGACTATCTTCAATAACGATAAGCCAATCTCACAAAGGAGGGATGTATGTTTCCAGTATTTCAGGATAATCGGCTAATATCCGGGTCACTAATTATCTCTCTAAATGAGATGATTCCATGGAGAAGTTAATACGAAGATCATTCTGGATCCTAGTTTGAAACTTTAGACTTCACCCTATTAAATTCAGCTTCTGGTATATGTCTGATTTATCCTAAACAATAAAATCCCTTCAATAAATAATACTTCAAATAGAAATTATCAAATGATAATTCTCGGAGAATGTTCACTATTATTTCTATTCTCAGTATAATCTCTTTTCTATACTTGAGCTGGAGAAAAGACGTTTAAAATGATCAAAGCTCCAAGTATTCAATAATAAGGATTTTATGGCCACATCATTATGTGGGTGGATTTTTCCCACACTTTTAACGACCGTACTGTGGAGAGGCTGTTTATTTTGTGTCAACTAAGTAAAAAGAGATAAAAATAAAATTATCCAGCGTCTAGTCATGTACAGAGCAAGCAATTGCAATGTCGATTTTACATTTTCAAGTTATTGTTGAGTCTTGAACCATAACCATCTATCAATTCTCAGACCTTAATGTACAAAACAAGATGGCGGCAATATGGGCCTAGCCAAGCGTAATAGCAATAGTTCAACTTGCTATTCTTCAGAAGTAATAAGACAGAAATAGCCTTTTTTTTATTGTTAAACATTATGATATTACAATATTATAAATATCCAATACAAAATTAAAAATCTATACAATATGGTGAATTTCAAACTAGAATCTGACTTATTATTCTATGTGAAAAATATAAATTCAAGACACACAAATTCCAATCAGTTTTCCCTAACATGTTTGCACTTCACTTGCTGCTCATTTTAACTATCTTCTGTCTCTAAAACTTTTCCCTAATACTTCCAGTTGCTTTTTTGATTTGATTTTTTCCTCTGGTTGGCAAGTTTGAGAAATCTTATTGTCTTCTTTCAAAAAATGAAATTTTCACTCCTCAAGACGTGTTTTTAGAGTGTTCTTTAAGCTTTTGAGTTGTGTATTTTTACCATTACTTCACATATCTTGGACTAAATACTGAAATTATTCACTCTACCTCACCCTCTCAGAGGTACTGGTACGGCCAAGGCCTACCGGTTTGTACAGTCACAAATTAGTCCCTGTTTGTAACCTTATCATTTAATATTTTGCAATTGTTACACAAGGGAGATCACTGAGGTCACTTTTACTTTGTCTTTCACTTTTATAAAAATCACATTGTCTATTTCAACAATATAAATGAAAACAAATCTGAATTCCTTATGGCAATGCTATTTGAAAATCAGAGATAGTGACATTGTTGCACTAATTTATGGAATTATCCTTATCTCTTTGTGAACACATTTTTAACAGAACATGCACAGATTGGGGGTCCTTGGTATTTCGGCTGGTTGAGAAGAATTAAGGGAAATGCATCACTTCTTAATTTTGGTTTTTCTCTTGTCACTCCAATTAGTTCATCGTCTATGACAAGAAAAACGTCTTCCTCAATGATAAAACGGTCTTCAAAATTATTAATACAAACTATCGAACTGTCTTTCACTTCAAAATTTCGATGAAAACCTTTCTAACCAATGTCCATTGAGAGTTTGTTAACAGGTAACGTGAAAATAGAAATATGATTTTAATTTTATCATAGTTGGATATTCACAATCACAAACACAACACAGACGACCCATTTATAATAAACTATTACATTTTCAAGAAATTATGCCACATTATTTTAACATAAACATTCAGTAAGCCTACCTATAAAATGTACCCAAAATTATTTTTATAATAAAACATATGATTTTTTTGTCAACATAACCAAAACCCAATGAAATCATGAATTTGGAATAGGGCAATTACTTCCGCCATTTTTCATACAATCGATAGTTACATTAAGGTCTGAGAATTGATAGATGGTTATGCTTGAACGGCGCCCCACTTGCCACAATCTATCCAAGCAAAGAAGACATTCTGGCAAGATGAAAAATGACTCCAGCTTGGTAAATTTTTTTGTCAAAAATTATAAATTGGTCTCAAATTTTAGATCAGAATGTTCCCTTCAATTTGAGATTACATTTATAATTTTTGAACCAACATTGGTCGAGCTGAAGTTATTTTCCCATCTTGCCAGAATGCCTTCTTTGCTTGGCCTGACTATATAACTGAATCGCTTTGACTGAGACAAGAAGAGACTGTACTTGCAGAACCTGCGATAAGACAAACACAAGCGCCTTCGAGCTAAGTGTTTTGAGCAGTTTTCATGACAACTATTCTGCTTCTGAATATTCAGAAACCTCTCTTGTTTATGCAATTTCTGGAGTTGGCTCCAGACAGAGAGAATCAAATAAACAATTTGAATAATAAGATCGGTACAAACTTTTGGAACTAGTTATTTGGAATCCCAGTATTCTATTATTATTCAAACAAATGTATAAAAGATGGAATTTTTCTAACAGTTTCATTCAATGGATCTCGCTTGATATTTAGTACATTGGTCAATATTTACAGTTGCAGAAGTCTATTTGTCTATTCATGTAGCAATATGTGGAGATTCTAATTAATAATTATTGAATGTATGAAATAAATGTAGGAATATCAAATGTGGCAAATCGACCACAACTAAACTAAACTGAGTGGTAACAAAATTGGCCTTAGTTATACAAACTCCATCCTCATTAAAGCAAGAATAAAATTGGAAAGCAAATCTTGGAAATAAACTGTTCAATGTGGACGTGTAGTTGGATGCTTTACGCAGCAACTAAACTAGTTTTAGCTAGTAACAAAGTATATTCTCCCATGCTTAAACAAATGAAGTTGTCAATTGGAGTTGTCACTAAGCTATGTATGTTTTGGAAATCAAAAGAGTACAATATTAATGATTAACATAATATCAGCTAGGAAACCGCCTAACATTTCGGCGACACCTATACATAGCAGTACTTTGTGAAGTTAATTAGTATATATAGCTCAAGTTTCATCAAGAAACTTAATTTATGCATAGATTTATTCCGCTATAATAATATATTCTATTATACAGCGTGGCGCAAGAAAAACGCATGATTTCAAACCGTAATAAGTTTGCTTATTATGATCTTGTCTTGAGTATTAGCGAAGACAATATTAGAGTAATAATAGAGTAGATTGTCGATGGTATTTAGTCCTAAGTCTTGAGTTATAAATCAGTACCGAAATCTGAATGTTGGTAAATGTTGAAAGCGTTGAAAGATGGTTGAAGAATTTTCATGACAGAACTTTTCCAAGCTACTTGGGAAGGCAATTTCCTGTTTTGAAGAAAACTCTGAAACTTAATAAACCCACTTGTCTGCATTGATAATCATCAGATGATGGAAATCGGCTGTCAGTGTCCTATTTGCGACAGTAGGTTCTGATTTGTAGTTGTCTTGGGGGAGAGGGGGTTAAGGATGGTGTAGAAAGGGTGTCACGAGGAAAATTGAATGATAGAGTAGCCTAAGGCACTGTGACGTCATGCCGAGTAAAGGCGGAAGCCCAGCCCGGTAAGTCTGCTTAAGGTTGTTACCGTCCTCATCTGTAAATCAATTTCCTGCTTAGCGATGAACTAAACTTCCATTTTCTTACTCAGCTTCAGTTTTCCTGATCACGACCCTTGCCTCGTTTGTTTACTCTTAGTTATCCCCGAGATGAAAACCAATTATTAAGTGGAAGGGTTTCTTCCTTATGTAGAACAACAGTGATGTAAAAAAGGTTTGTTTCAATATTATGAAAATGTTCTAAACTCTCACGATAACATTGTATCTAACTGCCGTAAATTTATTCCAACCAACTGAACCAATGAACGAGATTTTTTGAGACTTAACCGTTCATTCATTTATACATTTATTTATTTATTCATTTATCCATCCATTCATACATTAAAAAAAATATATATAATGGATAGAATCACAGACAATTAAGTCCAAAACGTCTCTTTTCTAAATTTTGAGAAATATTGTCTGAAGGTTTTTAAGCCTTGCGTTTGTTGGTAAAATATTAGAGATTCTCATAAATTAAAAAGGCTATAGAAATATAATAACATAAATGGGAGTACCAGCAATTTTTATATTAGGCTATCAACTAAACTAATGATTCCTCACAGACCAAAAATGGTATCGGTAATTCTAAGAATTTCATAATAGTCTCGATGTAAAAATAGTGATAGAACTTCTGTTGGTACTTCTGAATTCCAAGTGTCAATTTAATGTTTTATGTCTTGTATAAATGGAAGTTACAGCCGTTGTTAACGGGATTAAGAGAAAAAAAACGAGAAGCCCACCGGTACTCTACTACACAACTTCTTCTATAATGAGATACAATCAAGTTTTAAATTAGTTTATGATCTAATCTTATAACGAAGCTGAGATTACTCTTTCAACTTTTCCATTAGTCCTTCGCCATTTTGTGAATTTATATTACAATCTATTCAATTGCAATCACGATTTCAGTTGTGTCATTTGAAGAATATTATCAGCCCTTAAACTTAATTGGATTTTCTTTTTTCATTCCTGTAAATAACTATTTGTCATATTCTGAATGTTTATTGTAACGTCTACTACTAGGCTCCGGCATACGGCACCGACAACCAGACCAACAAGGTACAACAATGAAAAAAGGTAACTGGTTCATATTCTCCTCACCCACGCTCACCTCATGGGAAACATTAAAAATGTCAGTTGACACACAACCAAAAGAGTTAATCAATTAATGTAACACAGAAAATTATCACACACGGCTATAGTCTGTTCAAGGAAAGAAGACCCTCTGGCAAGATGAGAAAATGACTCCAGCTCGGTCAATATTGGTTCAAAAACTATTGATTTGATATCAATAGTACTGGTACCAGTACTGGGTACTGGCCACCTGGTGAGAGTGTTTGCTTTGTGATCGTGAGGTTAAGTCACAAACACAGTGGACTGATCTTGGATGGGTGACCAGTATTTGGCCAAGTACACTTTGGCGAGGTGGAACCTACCCGTAAGGGTCTCCCCACCATTGAAAGCCATAAGCTTTAATATATATATTGAATATAGTTATATATTATATATTATATATATATATATATATATATATATATATATATATATATATATATATATTAATTTGATTTTAAATTGAAGATCAGAATGTTTCCTACGATTGAGACAAAATCAAGAACTTTTTAACCAATATTGACCAAGCTGGAGTCATTTCTCATCTTACCAGGGGGCATTCTTTGCATTCTTTGCTTGGACAGTCTATACTAATACTAATTTTACTACTTGTCACTTCTTCCGAGATTTGGCTCTCACAGAGCTTCCAATCCATGTAGTTTTGGGATCAAGTTGTAGAATGCGGCCAAAGCCAAAACAATTCTCATCAAAATCGATGAACTGCTCATTATCCTAAGTAATAATTGTAATAATGTCTTTGTCCTTCATAAAAGCTATTGTTGGGAGTAACCATCATAATGTCTATCAATCCATAATGTCCATCAATCCGTCGACCTTCCTGAGAACTGCTTTTTTAGGGTAGAAAATAATGTACATAGTGAGGGTGTTGTATTGCAAGGGAAAACGGTTTTAATGATATCACTTTCGTGATAAATTGCGTGCAGATAATTGAGCCGTTTACATTTCAATGCCAGAATCCTAATCTACTATCGGCGAAGAGAGTGCTTCTAGTGTTATGCCTTGTCTTACCGAGATTAGAATTTGAATGAGTTCTGCGCCAGAGGAAAGCGTTCAGCCGAACGAAACCTATAGTCACGAGACCAATTGGTACTTCATTAGAATGAACGGGAAAATTGGTAAGATTTTCATTGATATCAAAAACTAAAAATCTCCCCTTAATACTCGTAGAATGGTTTCAAAATTCTACCTATCTTGCTTATGTTTCGTAGAAATTTAGAATTTTATAATAGAGTCCTACCTTGTTAAAAATTATTAGAAGATAGTAGTAACATTAAGTGTGCTTAGTTGTTATGTTAGAAGTTATCCTATTTATTTGCACTGGAGGATAGGTCTAATGTCGTCCGAAACTCCGAAAAAGGTAATGATGAAACAAATAGTAGCCTACTGACCTACTGTGATTCATAAGTTTTATTTTCAATACCACAATACCAGACAGGAAAAACTACCCACATGGATTAAAATTGAATTTTGCTTCAGGGGAAGAGCCAACAATGTGTTCAGTTCAGTTCATCAAGAATGAAATTCACAATGCACTCCGTTATGCATTTATGCTCATTATACATCAACTTTGAGCTACTTTGACGTGCCAGAGTGATGCACGTGTTGAAGTATTCACGAGTTTCGTTCCACTCTCCTTCATCAAAGTGGCTTTTGTCATCGATGTTATAAATTATGCTCTTTGAGAAATCATAACCGGGACTGGAAGTGACATAACACTCATCTTTCAAAGTTAGATTGCTGAACAACACGTCATAAAATCATCGCTAACTTCAGTGTTTTACTATCATCAAACAATTTTCATCTCCACTCTTTACCGCCAGTATATTCTAAATAATTCTGAGTGCAGTAACACCTATGGAATACTGATATCTTGTGGACTGATATATGTGATATCATTAATGATGTAATTCGGAAATATGATCTCTGACATCTGCTGGGGGAAAGCAATAATCAATTTAATAATATTGAATGACCAAAGAAAGAGTGTAGAAGTATAATAATTTAGTTTCATTTTCCCTGCTGGTGACCAATCTTATCCTTTAAAAAAATATATATGATAATATTATATATCCTTTAGATATGCTATATACAAGCTCCACTCAAAGTAACAGTTTCTTACTACACAGAAAATGGGTCACATTTTCATGATTCATGAGTCACACATGGGTCATGATTTAAGCTATGACCAGTTAATGGTTAATTCATTCAGATAATTATTGAATGAAGTGTATAATATATCATATTCAATACATTACATTCAAATCGAATTGAAATAGTTCATTCTTTAAAAGATTTTTCACAATACAGCATAGTATATTAGCTGTATTATTGTGAAAATTACAATTCATCATTCTGAATTTTTCCACAAGTTGAATGACGTTTCTTCGATTCCATATTATTCAATGTTGAGTTTATGTCAATAGCGAAACCAGGTTAATCCGAGATTAACCTAGACCGGAATCGGAAGAAATATTGACTTCTATCCTTCTATGTAATAGTTTTTCATGAAAACATGGTCAAGGCTTTCTAGCGAGGAACTGAAGTATTGTGCATTGAGTACACGCTTGAAAATGTGGAGCTATTGAGGCGCGTGTTTCCTTATCACGGTATTTCAGTTTTGAAAGCGGTAGAAGCGGCTGTATTGAGCGTTTCTTGTCACACGCTAACTGCCAACTATCACGCATCCATCCCCCTCCCCCTCCACAAGTCACAATGTCACCTCAACATTAATATTTCAAGTCATAGGTACTCTCGATAATAGAGAATATTTGCAATTATATTTTTTGATAGTTTTGTCAATTTTGCAATGGACTTGATTATTGAATGTGAGACAATATGACGAAACTTTAAACACCATGAACTCTATAATTCTCAATACAATTTTAGGTTTATTACATATTCTTAAAGATTTCGTTTTGTTAATTTGATACATTGATCTATTTTGTTTTTCATCTTATTACTTTTAATAAAAATTTCATTAAAACCAATAAGAAGAATAACCCAGTTACCCAGACTAAAGTACATTTTCACCTTCAATGGGTACATTTGAGTACACTGACCGAATATACACACTTTAATTTTCACACTTCAAAGATTATTTAAATATTTGATTCTCCATTGTTACTTCAAATCAGTAGAACTTGTGAAGAATTTAATTCTGGAAAAAACGTTTTTAGTCATTTGCCTGTCTAAAACTCATTCAATCCCTGACGAATCTGATATTTCATCCACGTTGTGAAGAAATCAATTATTGAGAAAACACATTCAGTATCTCTAGTCTCGAATATCTAAAACTTATCTACACTCTTACAAATCTGGTATTTAATTGGCCTTGTGGATAATTTAATTCTCGAGAAAACACTTTCAGTCAAATGCCTGTCTTAAACTCATACAAACTATCTTGAATCTGGTATTTTATTGACCAAAAACTGATTTCTTTTCAGCTATCAAGAGTGAGCTCCGCGAGCATATTATTGGAGAAATATACGTAGGCCTAATCACCTCAGTCACTTTCAGTCAACTTCATTCACTTAAGGCAGTCACTTGCCTGCCTAAACCCTGAAAAATCTGGTATTCTATTTACAAAAAAAACTGATTTTCCCAACTGACCTGTCGAGTGTGAGCTCCTCGAGCATGTTGAGATCGCAGGCGATGTACTCGAGGGCGGCATCGGTGATGCGTGGACACCAGGACAGGTCGAGGCAGCGCAACTTCTGCAGGTTCTCGGCGATCAGCTCCACGCCGTCGTCGGTCACTTTGCTGCACCCCGACAAACTCAGCACCGTCAGGTTTGGCAGAGAGTGCACTGCAACAAATCAAATCAAAATCTCGTTTATTCCACAATCAATATAAAGTACATGAAAAATAATGTTTCATGTAATTTACCAATTATACAATCTTATAAATACAGTAGGCCATAAATCTTATGAATATTATTTTATAGATACAGATAAAATGTTTATTGACTGATAATGCAATTTTATAAATACTAGACTAGTATAGTATTCAGTACTAGACTAAATCTTCATTTACTAATAATTCAATCTTATAAATATAGTACTAGACTGAATTTGTTTTGAAATTATGTCATATCGAGTTGGAATATACGAGTATCCTATTCTAAAAATTATATTCACTTCTGAACTGCATAGAAGATCATGTTTTTCATGTAAATCAAAGAAACCCAAGATGAAACAAACAAATCTAGTAGTTGATCGTTCGAAACTCAGAGGTCATACAAAATCAGAGGCTGCATAAACTTTGAAAGTTGAAGATGCAGGGAAAAAGACAGAATAGAGCACATCAGAAGCTGAATCAAAAAGAAAAATAGGACATTCCCTACACAGTCTGCAAAGCACGGTCGACTTGGGTATAGAGGATGACTGAAAAGTAGGTGAATTCCCAAAGCTGTGTACCTTTTTCCCAACCCATTTTCCACCCACTTTCACAGCGTCCTTATGGAATATTCCTGCTTCTTTTTATCCTGGGTTAGAATCCGGCCAAGGTCTAGCTTACCTTCATTTATAGTTTCATGAATAAATTTTATTGCGAATTTTCCATCAAAAAGTAGCCTATAATATAGTTTGGAAAGCCTGGTGTAGTTTGGTAGGTTTGAAAAAATTATAGAAATCGAATCATTGAATGCGGAATAAATAGTAGTTTGTAAAGCCTGGTATAGTTTGAAAGATTTGAAATAATTATTATTATGGAAATCCAATCATTGCAATTTGAAAGGAATAAATGCACATATCAAGCTTAAAATTCCTACATTTGGGCTCTTCCGATGTGTAGAAAGCAACAACGTGAGGCAACCTAGTATACAAAGTTCAAAAATGTCTACTATTGACATTGCTATAGCTGGTTTCAAAAACTGAGGCGTTATCGTCTGTTCCTTGTGCGTTCCAACAGCTGATGTTATTTGCAAATTGTCTACGTTGCTGAACCGGGCCAGCTAACTAGCTAACAGCTAACTGGTTACGAATGAACTCTACGAATGAACAGCTGTTTCAATTGCTAGTGAGTAATTAGACAAGTAATTGAGGCAAGTAAGCTAGACAAGTAATTAGAACGTACAAGGAACAGACGAAACTAGATTAATTTATTGAAAATTGTCTGTGTTTCTGTACCGGGCCAGCTAACTAGGTAGTAAGCTAACAGCTAACTAATTGCGAATGTAATCTAGTCAGCTGGTTCGATTACTAGCAAGTAATTGGAATGTAATGAATTTTTTTTTTCTATTTACAAGGAACAGACGAAACCACCTTAATTTATGGCACCAGCTTCTTTTTCTATCTAGATTTAAGGTTGACGAATTACAGTGAAGTTTTACAATGATGGTTGTTGGAAAGTTACAACTCAATGGTTGATTCCTATTGACCTTTCACCGAGTCAATAGTTAATAGAGTACCCTTCACCTAGTCTATAAAATTTATAAAATGCGTTCAAGGAGGAGTCGTTGACCTCCTTACAATATAGAAGAAGTTAATAATTCATAAGACACAAGGGTCGATACACGTTGCGTGCTGCTGCTAGTTTTTCCATTTCTATTTTATGGCAATCAAATTTTATTCTTGTTTTCCAAGAACCATAGTCCATCCAATTGCTTATTTAAACAATTCTCTAGAAAAGTTGGAATCTGAAACTGAATCCAGTATGAATCAGAATCAGAAACTTGAATCCACTGCTTTTCAAGTTTCAAGTTTTTCAGTGTTATCAGACATACAAAACTATAGTAAGGTAGGCCTACAGTAGACTGCAGAAGTCTACAAAAGTAGCAAAATCTTTCGACATGTAAAGTTTTCCATTGTTTTTCTTCAACTCCTTTTCATTATAAATTCATTCTTGTTCTCATACTGTTGGAGTTGAAGTTTTAAACTTTGAGCTCAAGTAAGTTAAGAACTTATAGAAAAATATTGCAATTCGTAACTGCATGATAGTTTTTGCTCATTCTTTAATAAGCCATTTGAATTTTCAGGATTAATGAATTTTCCAGAATTGATTTTGAAAGAAACTGTAGTGAGTTCAGAGCGGAATTAACACTTTAACTATCTTGAGAAAAATAATATTTTTATTGCTATTGGAAGAAATGAATTGCAATGGGTTACGTCATGAAACACTCATACAGTACTTTCATATGTGAGGTAATCTAAGGCTCATTCTTGAACGAAAGTGATGAAATCCAAGTCTCAAGTAGAATTTTATTTTTTATGTTTGTAAAGCATTCAAGACCAAAATTGTAAATAAACAGATAAATTCAGTGAGGCTGTAATAGATTTCCAACAGACTTGGAATTCTTGTTATTCTCAAAATTTCGCCGATCGTTTCAGAAATTATTCTCAACATTTCACTGATGGGAAAGGAAGATATTGAGAAGGATATTTGGTCCAGTACAGGAGGAAGGTATATGGCGAATACGGAAAAATGATGAGTTATATGAACTGTACGGGCAGCCAAACATTGTTGCAGAGGTTAGGAGTGCAAGAATTCGATGGTTGGGCCATGTAGAAAGGATGCCGGGAACCCGGGTAGCGCGCATGGCTCTACACCAGCAGCCAGGTGGGCGAAGAAAGCGAGGAAAACCACGGAAAAGATGGCTAGACGATGTGGAAGCAGATCTTCGATCCCTGGGCGTAAGAGGATGGAGAGAGCGAGCGCTGGATAGGGATTCGTGGAGGAGGCTTGTGGAGGAGGCCAGGGCCCTACAAGGGCTGTAGTGCCAAATGATGATGATTTCACTGATCATTTAAATTTCTTGATCTTATTATTCCCAAATGTTTTCAACAGTATAGCCCAAATATAACCGCCAAAATACAAATTTCTTTAATGAATTTGAAATATCACGACTAGACAAAATACATCACCCAGCAAGTGCTGCAATCTACAGTTAGAATAAAGAGTTGAACACGTTTCATGCTGTTGACCAATAAGAATTGAGGAGTCGATAGCAAATCACCCGAGAACTACTGCTATCTACTGGAAAAATCGAAAGTTGAATACGTTGTAGAATGTCGACCAATAAGAAGCGAGAAGGCGGAGTCAAGAACAATGTCACCCAACAACTGCTGCCATCTACTGACAGAATGGAGAGTTCAGCACGTTTTGAACTGTGAACAATGGCCAAATCACAAAAGAGAAGGCGAAGTCAAGAATGAACTAAAATGAACTATTTTAATTCAAATGAACTATTTTAGCTTATTACCCTACGACTGCTGCCACCTAGATTCGCATACTACAATTTCAATCAAATACGACAAACTCTGTTCAAATTCTTCAGTAAATTGAGCATGTAGGCCTATTCTAATGCCATTATGATCATGTACACACCAACAAATTGGGAACCAGAATAATTCTATTGACGCTTACAAATAGATTTAACTTTTTAATTTTTCTAATAATCAAATGTAAACTCTATTGCCCTAATTGGTAGAATTATCTTCTGCAGTCGACTCGACTTCATGTTGAACGAACATGTTGGTTCACAGAAATTATGGTTTGAGCAAAACCAATAATTGATCATCAAATTTTTCATCATTTATTGACTTTCAAGCTGATACATTTATGTTATACAAGAAATGTTAGTTAAACCATTCAAGAAGATACAAAACATGGTTGAACTAACATTTGTATCAAATTGAACAATCAAATTAAAAAGTCTTGTATTATTATTGGTGCAAGCCGTTTCAATATCGATACAATAGCTTCCAATTCAACAATAAAATTTTAAGCAGTCATTTAACATTTCTAGTTTATCTACTTGTACAGTATGTATTATTTGAAAGTAAAATTGAACTGTGTATATACGGTACCTGCTTTAGAGCCGCCGATGATTGGAGAGATGATAATTTTCAGAAGCTCAAGGATCTATTAGTCATGTCCATCAGTAAAAAATCACATAGGCTACTAATGTTGTCATGGGAGACAGACATGTGCATGTGCATAAATTGTGGTCGTAAGTAAGAGGCAAGCAAAGTTATGACACATGTGCCGCCCTTCAAAGTGTGATGGTGGGATGTGTCACATATGACATGCAACATGCTCCATCTGCTAGAACTGGAATTAATTGTGCTGTTCACGTGAAAGCTGCGAACACCCACCTAATCAGCCTGCACACATCACATCCGACTTGTTTGAAATTCAAGTGCTTTCCACGACGAGAATTTGCAGGTTGCAACTACTTATTACGTACAATTAGGTCGCCATGTATCAACAAACTGTCTTATGATAATGTCATCCAATCTCATGATATCCAATCAAACATAAGCATGCTGTACACGGAGACAGTACTGTCGGCCAGTTGAATATCTGTAGCCAATCACAGCTGTTGTTGTTTGACTCAATGACAAGACAAAGGCTGTGATTGACTGCAGATATTCAACTGGCCGTTGTACAGCACGCTTTAGAATATTATCTTCAACAGTACCAACGATACTCTTGAATTGATTTAATAAGTTGATTTTCCTCCCTTGGGGTTCTTGTAAACACTTAAGTATGTTATTAATTTTTTTGTAAAAAACTTTTGTGTTTTCCAATTGTCATGCTTTAAAAGCCGAATCGTCCCTCTCTTGTTTATATTCATAATAGCTGTTCAAGACTTGGAATTTTAGTTTCTTGATCGTTAAACAATAATGATGGAAAATGTTATAACTCCTCATTGTAGACGCAATTCTATATTACAATTATAGATTTCTGAATATGAAACTGGCATCCAGCTGGTAGGCTTAGGCCCTTCTTGTGCTGTTGAGCTATTGACAAACAAACAAAATGTATATTCAGGAAAATTAAACTTGTAAAAATAATGAATCATTTACTGGGAAAACGTTGGTAAAATTTCTAAACAGCCTTGAAGAGTGGGAAGTAAACAGGCAGAGATCCAACCCCTTTGGTGCCGTACAATGCTTTTCCACGGCGAAAGAATTGTTTCTCTGTATCTGATTGAGATAGTGCGGCGCGTTATTCAACTTGCATGTCGAACGAAATCCAGACCAGCAAAGTAATGATACTTTCTTTCAAACAAGCGGACGTAAATATTAGATTGCAGTGATTCCTGCTTCTTGCCATTTTTCTTTTTTTTTATTCTCTGACAAACAATCTTGGAGCCCTTGACCTTCAAATGACTTTTGCACTGATCTAAAGTTCAGTTACTTGGAAAGGGCGTAGCCTCTCTCCTCCTCTTTTCCATCAATAATATCTCGTATCGCATGTGTCAGTCCCTTGACGCTTTTTCCATTTTCTGAATTGGCGAAGAATACAGAGAACTCACATTTATTGTGAGGTTTACGGTAGAATGGTAACTTTTTCATGTAGCCTGAACTTGAAGTGTACCTTCGACCTCTTCTCAGTTATATGAGGCTACATTTACCATACACTGCATTAAATTCACTAAAACCAATTACTATAGAGATAAGTTGGATCAAAGTACGGGTAATGCTAGAAAAACATGGAACAAAATGAACTAAATACTAGATATAATAAAGAAATCTTTGAAAAATGATATCTATCCTAAATAAACATTAGGAGTCTTAAGTCTTAAATAAACATTTTTCTTCTATTGGTAGAAAGTTGGCAGAAAAACTGAGCAACGATAATGGAAATAAACACCCTCAAACCCGTCAACGTTATTCTCAAAACTCACAAATTGATTTTCAGAACTCCTTTTCCTATTCCCAACCAATGAATTAGATTATTCAAACAATAAAGGAACTTAAATCCAACTCGGCACCCGGCATGCCGGCATAAATAGCATTAGTAACAGTTGTTTGGAAAAAAAGCTCATTACGTTGCTAAACCTATAAATATTATCATTAACAAATGCTTTGAAGAAGGTTTTTTTCCGGATGAATTCAAAATAGCGAAGATCGTACCTTTGTATAAATCTGGTGATGCTGAAAACCCTACAAATTATCGCCCAATAAGCTTGCTCAGTGGTCTATCTAAAGTGATGGAAAAATAATAAAAGGCGACTTATTCACTATTTGAAAGCAAAAAAACCTTATTTACCCTAGCCAGTTTGGTTTTCAAGAAGGCAAAAACACAGAGGATGCTATCTCGTTGCTAGTAAAAACTTTAACCAAGAATTTTGGTAGAGGTATGAAGTCTATTGCAATATTTATGGACCTCACAACAGCATTTGATACAATTCCACATTCTAAACTATTAGAAAAGCTCAATTGCATTGGAATTTGAGGCTTACCCTTGAATCTCTCCTCAAGTTACCTGGGAGGGCAATCACAAATACTATCAAATGGAAATAAATCCAGTATCTACGGGCTCTACGGCAGTACTCAATATATTCTCGACTATGGTTTGCCACAAGGAACGGTCCTTTCTCCAATCCTATTTTTAATATATACTAATGATCTCTTAAACCTGAACTTGGATAATGGTCAAGCAATTTCTTTTGCCGACGATACTACATTAATTTTTTCTGGTGAAGGTTGGGATGCAGCTAGAACTTCGGCTGAGAAGGGGTTTTTGGTGGTCAAAGCATGGCTTGACAACCATACACTTACTTTAAACTATAAAAAGTCTTCCTTAATGACCTTCACACCGAATGCTGCTACTCAGCCAGTAAATCAACTAACTTTGAAAATTCACAAGTATGATTGTGATGAATTGGATTCCCAAGTTTCGGGCTGCGACTGTCCTTCACTAGAGGACCTCAAGTATGTTAAATACTTGGGAGTAATGATTGACCAGCATTCGAGATGGGATTCCCATATTCAGTCATTATGCCATAAGACCAAATTTCTAATAAATAAGTTCTATAGAATAAGCCAACTGAAACTGCCACAGCTTGCCAAAATGACATATTTTGCCTATGCACAATCTGTTCTTCAATATGGGAGGTGCAAATCTGTTCGGGGAGGTGCAGCGGAAAGACATATTAGTAAGGTTTTCAACCTCCAAAGGCATTATAATAAAAGTTGCACTTAACAAGCCACAGCTATACCCGACCAGGACACTGTTTCAGGAAAGCATTATACTATCAATCAAACAGCTCTATTTGAAAAACCTAACATTATATTTATTAAATAATAAGAATCTTTTCAATACCCGGGTCACTCCTTACAATACTCGTCGAATTTTTAGGACTTCTAATCTGATCGAAACAAATTTGAGTGTTTGTAGGATGCAATTTCCATATAGGTGTGAAAGGCTTGTAAGTTGTAAATCTCATCCCCCATGAATTGCTTGCAAACTCTCCGATAAGTAAATTAAAGAAGATAACCATCACATGGAACAAAACATCCAAGGATATCTTTGGTAATGTAATACTTTAGCTTGGTTGGTTGAACCTCATTCACTGTTCCTCCAATTAATAATAGCCTATAAATCATTCAAATTTTTTTTCTTTTAGAAATGACACTATTGTTCAACTTTGTGCTGTGCTCCCTAGTCTATGCGTTTTTTATTCTGTGCAACTTCACTGTGAACATTGTTTTACCTATACTTAATTTCCTTTAGTTTAACATTCATCTGTATTTCGTCTATCTTCTTCATTCTTGTTATAATTTACTTTCTAGTTATTTAAGTTAATCAATTTTTTTTAATTAAGCTCACGAACGGACTCAAGTCTTGTGAACTTTACATTCTCTTGTACTTCAATTTTTTGTATTAACATTGAACATGTAAATTTGATTATTTTCTGTAATATTGTGCAAGGAATGAATAAATTTGAAATTTGAATTTGAATTTATTCACTGCGAATAAACAAGAAGGCGTGAATAAAATTAGAAGAATAACCAATTTAAAATGAGGAATTGAAGGAACTATTTTGGTAAAATTTAAATAATAACAGATTCAACAATTCAACCCATACCCAAAGTAATGGATTCATAGTTTAAAATGCTTTAAAAAGATTTCAACCAGAAGCTAAGCTGAAGAGCTTTGTGCTATTGGATAGGTGTTCATATTCAAACACGATTCATAAATCCAGTGCGAAAATCTTCAATCAAACTTATGTAATTCAATGTATTATTATGAAGTAGAAGACCACTCATAGTATACTAAAAGTCTAATATCTACTATGAAGAAGATAAGCTTAAGCTTATTTATAGTCCACAACAAATACTTAGATTAGGTAGTAAAACAATAGCATAACAGAGAAATTTCATACTTCTATGAAGAATTCTTCATAGGCTATGAAGTAGATAATTGAAATTTACAATCCAATTCACCACATTAAAGCCACACTTTACAATATGTATCATCCCAAACATCCATTGCTGAACTACTATCATAGTGATGCTAAATAGAGTGCGGCAAATGGAAAATCAATACAATATAGGAATAAAACAGAGCGTGAGCCTGTGTTGGCTAGGCCGGACTGCAGCAATCTTAGTCTTCTTTTACTTCTTCAGTAAAGAAGACTTTTCAGCCTTCGCCTATTCAGGCTGATGTTGCTACACGAGCTTTCTCTGAATGTTGTATGAACGTTTGTAGTGACACAACACAAGGCTCAAGGCATGCCTTGGCTAGTCAGTCAATCGTTTATGAGACCGTATAGCCCATAGAGCTTTCTGAGTCCATCTTTTGAGCAGAGTTGACTGTATGAAATTCAAAAGCATTTTCAATACAATGTTTTGAATTGAAAAAATCTGATATTTTAAATGACTGAAAGAACTATAACCATGGTTTTCCATCTTGTGAAAATTAGGTTATATGCTGGCGAAGTGGAACAACCCTTGGGTCTCCCCACTACTGAAAGCCATACGCTAAATAAATAATGGCATTCCGTTTGAGGAGAAACCAGCATGAAAGAATCTCATACTAGATTGCAGAAATTAATTCAATTGGATCATTTATTATTCTTTGGAACACATACAGTGATAATAGGTACTTTTCCGAGGCATTCTTCTTGTGATGGAATACAGCAATTGGAGCGTACCGTAAAGACACGGTCCTGAACCTATGAAATAATCACGAAAAACTTCTTTTAGAATGAAGGTATTACGGTTTACCTCTAGGAGATATTAAACGAATCGTTAATAGTTGATTGAAGAAATCGAGTGGTGCATGTATCGAGTTTGGATACATTAATATTGATGTACACATGTACAGTCGTATCGTGATCGTGATCATTTCTATTGAATTAGGAAAAACAAAATTTCAAATGTAACACTATACATTTCACAAAGTAATGCTTGTCTCCACTGTTGGCTCGTGCCTACGAAACAGGTAAAGTGCCCTTATCTTTTACTGTACAGCACTTCACTTGTTTGGTGGGCACGAGCCGCCAGTTAGACTCTAAACAGAAGGATGAAACGACGATGACAGGATCAATCGTTTTCAAGTATTGAAGTGAAGAGTGGATTACTATTATTTTAAAGGAGAGTTGCTAATATGAGTATATAATTGTACAATTTTTGAGAAGCCTTATGTTGGCGATGACAAGTAATAATTAATCGATGATCCTTTTTAGTGTCATTTTTTATTTTGCTTCACTTATTATGCTCAAATCTGGTGGATTAATACTTGAAGAGTAGTAGAGAGATTATTCACGTCATACCGTTTTATCGACGTCTATTAGTAGGGTTAACGAGATCACAACCCTTGAGTATTTACATACTCTTGCTTTCATTCCCCGAGGACGAATAGAGACGAGATTGCTACAAGTTCACTGGAACATGTAGAGCTTCCCAAGTCTATGACGTCATGCTACTTCTTGCTCCATGCCCTCCAGCTCAATAGTAGTTCAACAACTTTATACCATCAATATTGATGGACAGTTGTGTAGTGATCTATTGTGATCATGATCATTTTCACTGAAAAACAATTATTTGAGAACGGAGATCATTAACGCTGGAACTTATCATATTTCAAAATTAAGTCTAATGAATAATGAACTTTTCAAATAAAGTTTCAGCTTTGATCAATGATGCGTTTTACTCGTAGTATGAGTGCAGAAGTCATTTTATTCTATTCATATAATATAAATATATTCTATTAATATAATAGAAATAAAATAATAAAAATCTATTATAGGCTTTTATTACATTTTTTCCTTATTTCTGATCAAAGCATGACTACGTTTCAATCAAATTTCGATAACATCATAAGATGAAAAATCAAAATCGTACAAAATGAATCAAACAATGGGATATTGTTGAATCCGAAAGTATTGTATCAGTAGACTATTGATAAGTCTTTTCTAAAATCTTAAATTTTCAATACGATTGTTCATAAGTTTCATGAATCACTGTATCTAGGGTATCAACTTCTACTGACCGCTTTATAAGGGGTATAAAGCGCTTTATACCCCTTTCCATCTTTATATCTATAGAATTTAAATATGGAATATCTTGAATATTTTGCACTTTTCTACTTCTGATTTTATGATTCTAAATTATTCAAGAATCAACTCTGCAGGTACAAGATGTTCCATATTTAAATGATACAGGTCCATCTAAATAGGTTGTTAAATTTCATTTGTGCATTTTTTTAAAATTAAATGTCTTGTTCCGTCGTCATAATCTTCAATTCTCCTTGAATTATATTTTGATCTAAATCATCTTGAATTATACCTTATTTTGAAAGTAGATTGAACAATGTGCATACAGCTTGAAAGACGATGTTTTCCGCTACGGTATTTCTTCTACGACTTCTGACAAGGAAACATCTAATTTACCTCACATTTTCTATTCATGTCAATAACATGGAGACGAATAAAATATAAATATACAAGAAATAACATTAAAATTCAGATTCTCACCTATATTGACAACACCGTGGTTGGTGACCTCCCAGCAGCTCTGCAGCCTGAGGATGCTAAGCGAGGCGCTCTGCTTGGGCGAGAAGAATCCTAGCGCTGCATCGGTCACGTGATAGGCCTGCAGCGAGAACTCGTAGAGGGAGGGTAGCAGCTGTGCAACTGCACCGACTGCCTCGTCGGCCACATTGATGCAGTCGGTGAGAGTGAGAGAGACGATGCGCGGAGTGAGACACGCCCACAGGCCTGCCTCGGTCACCTCGTTGCAGCCGGCTAGCTCTAGCTCGAATACCGCCTGCGGGGGAAAAGATAATGGTCAATGAACGGTCGAAACACGCACCAAATGTGAGAGAATAGATGAAAAATCTTTAACTTTCGTCTGTCTGAATTATTTCTTCTTTTATGAAGAATATTTACCTGTTTTCAATTGATTCCTCTTTCAAGAGAAATATTTAGCTGATTCTGATTTTAATGTGCTCTTCTATTACTGTTATCTATGTACTGTATGCTATTTCATGATATATTCAACACATTTTAACACATTATCTTGTGTTTGCTAAAGAAAAGAAAGAAAGTGCGAAAGAAAGTGCACTGTATGCTATTTCATGATATGTTTAACACATTATCTTGTGTTTGCTTAGAAAAAGTGGAAGACAATGCTCGTAAGAACAAAGTCTATCTAATACCACAGAGGAGCTAAATCCTCTGGATTTGGTTCATCTGTGCTAATACTAACATGTTGTTTGTATTAGCTTGGAAAATCTTGACTTAGAAAATTATAAAGACTAATGTAAATTTATGTGATGAACTACTTCGGTCTCTACTCGTTTTATACTGTCACAGTTTTTATACTACTGCCCATTTTATACAAAAAACCCCAAATTTTCGTATACAGCTTGAATCGTTGCTCAGAGCGATTTTCAGGCTTAATATTTGCTTCAATTTATCTGCTACAATACCCCTGCTTCTTACCCCCTTCCAAGCTGGAAGAAAACGTTATGCATATAAATATACAGGCAATATTTACTATAGCCTACAGGAAAATAATCCTTAATCGCATGAACGCGACCCTCTATATTCAATTTAACAATTGAAATTTGATACAATATTTCCGTCGCCTTTGAGCGGATATGTTTAGCACGTCATGTCATAGGAGTGAAAATTCAGATGCGTATGAAACCAGATCTGTGGTTCGTTCAATCTATTCAGAAACAACTGTCTTCAAACGAAACGGAAATTCGAGTCGTGAAAAACTCATTACTCTGAGTCCCATAGACTACCACTATGATTGAATGTGATTGAGAGACTCGTATCGTATGTATCTGAATGACGGGGATTCCTTTGAGAACACTCCCAATCACTCCACTCGCATGAAACTTGATGCTCTGACAAGTCAACAAACTCTGAAACTCAGCAGGATTGCATTGAAACATTCAGGATTTTCTTATTTTCCTCTCTTCTCTACCGTCAAAGATTCTCGAAATGTGGAATGATTGAGTGTGTAATACTTTCTTTGTCTCTTAGTTTATGTTCTCTGAGTATTCATCAAAGTCGTCAGATGGATGATTGAGTCGGGGAACTCAGAAAAAAGAGTAAATATGAATAAAATACGTGTAATATGAATAACAGTATTTAAATAAGAGTAAATTCAGAGGGATTGAAAGTAAATATTAATAACTTAAAAAAGTTAAAAACTTGAATAATGTGTGTTATACTTTATATAATGTGCAATTGCGTAAAGGGGTACTTGTATTGAATGATTGCACAATGCTATCATTACCCAAATTACACGAATTATTATTATTATTATTACCCAATTGTTTTAAGTTGTAGATGTACTCGGTTCTATTTTCAATGAATTTTAGATCAAGATTTCAGATCTACTAATCTTGAAGAATTTTGAAGAATCGCTTTCCTTGTCAACTCTTAGAATAAAAGTCATTTGATAAAAAATGTTCGAATTCATTAAATAATATTTCCAATTTTACTTTTTAAATCAAATCCGTGTCTAATATTCAACTTTATTCTCCATTTTTCCCGAGGAACCTTACAAAATTCATAATCAAAGCCATGCTGCAGCAAGTTGGAAGCCTGTTCAATGATTTGATTTTGCGCTTGAAATCTCTAATTACAGTAGCTTTTGTAAAATTCCGAACTGTGAGAGCAAAAAAAGCGGCAACAGGCGCAGTAGCATGACAGCAGCAGAGTGGGCCAGCGTCAAAGCTAATCCCACTCACAGCCACTGAACAGCCTAGGCCACTCCGTCCGGCGAAAATTTGTTTCGCAAATTAAGACCGACACAATAGTCAGCTTTGAGAGCTTACTTCTGTGCAACCCTTTCAGCTCAATTCACTTTTCCATCAAATTTTCATATTCAGACATTGGATTACCAACGTATCATAAATACACAATGGGAACCATAAATTGCTTCGCCTTTTCACTGATTAACTGAAATTCAGTTTAACATGAAAATTTAATATTCATCCATTGCATTGTCACCGTACCATTGATGCAAGATTGAAAACAAGTTCCATTTTTCAATAACCGATCAATAATCTCAATGGATAACAGAAATTCAGTTTTTTTATCAATAATTCATCCATTGCATTACCACTATGAATATTCATACGGGTTTTTATTCTACTGCATTTTCAGTCACAAAATAAACAGAGATTATTATCTGTAAACAGTAGAGAGAATTTTTAGTGTGATGACAGTATTGCAATACTTTTTGAGTAGTTGTGAAGGTGTCGTTACATTCACAGTATTAGTTTCAGAATACATTTTCATAAAGAAATTACAGTATACTATAATAAATATTCTAAACAATACTCTCATCTACATCGAAATAAGTTACGTCAAATATCTAAAACCGATTTAATAGAAACTGCTCCATTTTGAAAGAATTCTATTCATTTGGGCGTTCTTATCGATATAACACTCACCACAGGAATAGTATATTGAACGTTTTTATGAGACGTTTGCTACTTTTCACAGATCAAAAGTCTTACTAATGTAAGCATTATAGAGAATAGCCATGTGTGGACTTATTTTAGTACTGTAATATCCAACAGAATTATTCATTATTTAAAAAAGATAACACCCACCAACAAATCTTTTTTTTTTTTGAACACACATGAATTGATCAATTCTTGAACTTAATAAAACAAAATTCCCTATATCATTCAAAATCTACATAACACATCATAATGAAATAGATCACACAGATGGACATTTATTATTGTAAATACGTAATTTCTCAATTATTATGTCTCATTTATCTGTGTTTTCAAGGCTCAGCGGCTGCTCAATGAAATTTATAAGTTTCGAAACCGTTGATTCCATGGTTGATTCATTCTATGGGTAGATGATGATTCCAATCACAGCGAAACAATGAGAGGAGCGACCTGACGCTGACTAGCATGCCTAATATTGTCTCTATTGTTTTCATCACTGATCTGTTGCTAGTTGGAGCGTTTATATTGTTATTGCGTGATGGACCGACCCATCATTGTATTGTCAACTGCCTTGACCTGAACTGTTGAGAAACGAAGATTATTACATTTGAGATTGTGATTCTTCTTCGCAAAAGACAATAAGTCTTTTGGTACGCAGTTGCAATGCAAAATGTATGGTATAGTCTGTCCAAGCAAAGAAAGTCTCTGGAAAGATGGGAAAATGACTCCACCTTGGTCAAAATTCGTTCATAAATGTGGTCTCAACAGTAGATCAAAATGTTTCCGACAATTTGAGATCTAATTGATAATTTTTGAACCAAAATTGACCGAACTTGAGTCATTTTCCCATCTTGACAGAGGGTCTTCTTCGCTTGGACAGACTATAACGGCGTGTTCGCAGCTTCCACGAAGTATTCGAAGTCAAATAATACCATATAAAGTATACAAATGATGAATTGTTTCACATTTTAAACGTCATGCTTGCTTTCTTGTAGTCTCTAGACTCTAGTAATAGATTATCTCATGTTATAGACTCTAGACTGAAATGTAACTTGGAGCGTTTTGTTTATTCTCTTAATGAATTGGTCAAATACATATTGGCAAGGTGGAACCTACCCATGATGGTCATATGCATTTTTTCATTCAACGAATGAGTAAGTGAGTGCCAGAGAAATAGGCAGATACTATTGGAAACTATTTAATTTACACATTTCACTCTTATAGTACTCAACTTAAACATCTTATGTGATAGTTAACACCAAATAAAAGAATTTAAAAAGCTGCCGAGCTTCACTAGAGCCGTTTTTTTGAAATTCCTCTTATGAAGCTTGTAATCAATAGAAAAGTTTCTCGTGCTAAGTTGGCAGAGCTGAGTCCAGCGCCGTCTTCATTAGTGATAGTTTATCAACTACAGAGTATTATCATAGAATAATAGATCTCTCCTAGAATATACTGAGATCCTCTTTGATATAGTTCATAACTTGTGAACAGTTATTAATGAACGAGAAGTTAGTTATTCATGAACTTCAAACTTAATAATGAAGTTCATCGTAAATAATAAATCCTATAATCGGTTATTGATGAACTTTCTAATCGACAAGGCATCCCCTGATCATTGATGGAACAATCATCAACTTGTATTCAAGCTCTCTGCCTTGTAAAGCCAGCAGATATGATTGAGACTGTTCAAACGCTATTGAGCTTCCAGTTTGGTTACCAAACCACTGAGTGAGTTAATTGCCTCTTTGTGAGTTGACAATCTTAATTAACATCCAATTAATTTGCTCAATGGCAGTTTCGTTGTAATTCACATACCGGGGTTTGTTTGATGCCGCCGTCATTGTCTGCACTGCAGCTAGGGAACGATCCTACTCGTTATTTGTCAATTCACTGCACTGACAATTTACAAACTCTGGTCGTACTCTCTTTAAACTCATTTTCATTGTTATCCCCTATTTTCTATAACTCTGTTTCTTTATTACTCTAATTATCTATTCCTCTAATTATCTATCACTCTAGTTATCTATTACTCTATCTCCCAATTCTTCTTCTCTATTTCAAAACTATTTCATATCAATCCCTCTATATTTCACTCTTTCTCAGTATACCTGTAAGCCTGTAAGTATATTCAGCCAAACTCACAATTAATTTAAATCAGTTACATTGTTCACGATACTGTATGGTACTATTCTCTATTTCTCTGTTTCCCCAACACTCTTTTTCTATTTCTATGATATTTGGTGTCAATCACTCTACATTTCACTCTTTTCAGTATACCTGTGAGTATCTTTAGCCAAATAAACACTCACAATGATAGAAAAAAAAGTTTATATGATTATAATCGATATTTTCTTAGATAATCACCATGTCAATTGGATATTTTCATCCTACAAGTTTTTCTGTCATTGAAAATTTGATTGAAATAAAACAATATAACTGGTATGAGGAGGTTTTACCTTGGTTTCATAAACTATACAAAAGTTCGACTGTGGGCCTATTCATTACATTGGCGATTGTAAATCATTTGATGTAATGTAGCCTACATGCAAAAAAATTAAATTCTCTATTCTAATATTTCAAATGATAATAGTTTTCTACTTTGACAAGTACCTCGCTCAGCTAGCAACATGCTATTGGATGCAGCCGATCGCTAATGTTTCAAACTTTATAGAGCGCTTACGTCTCATTACTGGTACGCTTTTGCCATTGGTGGTTTCCATCAATCACTTGTGTCAATTGCACCCCAGCAACCCTCTAGTCAGAGCTGACTCGAAATGGGTTTTAGCGTCAAGTCTCGTCAATAAGTCGATTATGACAGAGGCTGCTTTGTGGCTCGCAGCCACAACAACGCTCAACGCTTTTTCCTTCCGTAGGGAAAACTTTTGTTCACTCCGTCCTGTCAAAGTGCCAGCCTAGAAATACAAGCTGGTCTCTCAGATTTTCCGTGAGCTTTTGCAGCATCCATGAATTTATTGTTGCGTGTTTTACATCCAGATCGCTTTGGACCAATGGAATGTGCAATCGAATTGAGGTAAGCTCTTCTGGAAATTCTTTATTAATCTAGGCTTCTTATTATCAAGTTGAAAAAAGAGGCTAGAGAAAGAGATAAAAATCGAGGAAACAAACAAGTCGCTTGACCAAACGTTTGCACGAAAATACTAAACTGCGTTTCAACTTTTCTAGTCTGTGTTTCTAACCAATATTTATTATGAATAAATAAATAAACATATTATTATAAACATGAAACGCATTCGTCAATTTATAACAACGTGAAGCTTGAAACAAACTATCATAGAAGACAGAAATGATTTTCTGAGACTAGGAGATGAAACTCAAAATCTAGAATACGGTAGAGCAGAAAATTAGTTGGAAAGACCTTATATAATAATCGGATACTAGAATAATGAAGAGAGATAACTAAGGAAAGCCCATTCATGATGGAAACATTCTTTTTATTCAAAGTCAAGGCAGCCTACTAATTTGATTTTCATTGATATCACATGAGAATTGTTATTTCAAAAAGGTTACGATATTATCGAGAGAAAAATGGGAATAGAAACTATCCACAGTTTTAATTTCACTAGTTGATTGGTGTTTACAAAACAGTAATTAACTAATTATTCTCGGTTTCTTTGGTATTAGATTTTGAGATGGGAACAAAATGGCGTAATTACTCACGATTATATAAAAATTTCTCAAACTATGAAAGTAGAACGGTTAGCTCGTACGTACTAGTACTGCAATTACAATGAAAAATATTGAGAAGCTAGTTGAACTAAAACGTGAAAAAATTAGGGAACTCGTTAAGCTCCCTCTCAAAACATTACAACAAAGAGTAAACAAAAGTTTGTTATAATAATAATATAATAATCGTGTAACCTGGCTGGCTCAGGTCTGATGTCAGAGTTTTCGCTCCTGATCAATTTCAGGGCCTCTGACATGACTTAACGACTTTTTAGGCAGCCGGGACCAACGGCTTAATGTGTCCATCCGAAACACGGGAAAGTGGCCTGAGAAAAATTTCTGGTCTGACCTGGGTTTGAACCCGGAACCTTTGGGTTGCAACGCCAGCATTTAACCCACTCAGCTACGCCACCCCCTAAGTTTGTATTTGTCACCTGACATGAAATTTTCTCTTTCTAGTATAAATTTTTTCATTTCTCTTTCGAAATCTACTTTCTTTTTAGGAATCATTAATTCTGCTGAACACCATTCACATTGAATCAATACTTGTAATTATAACAAAAGCATCGGAATCGGAATCAAATAAACATCAAATTAAATTACATAAATTTCCTCAATCAAAGTTAGAAGGGCTCTCATAGTTATTGAGTTGTTCTTCAATCGGTCATAGAACCGAGATGCACTCGATACTACAAGTTCTTGATTCAAAACAAAGTCTATCTTGTACGTGATTGATCAAACTTGGTTATTAGAGGCTAAACTTAGTTTTGCGTCAGAATACGGACGCCTGTTGAGAGGTTTTGTTGCAGAGATATCAGAGATAAGCTGCTATGTTTAGATGCATCGGTTTGAAATTTGAAATGACGGCGTGAGCTGAGTTCTAAATGCAGCGGGGAAACTGCTTTTCGGACCGTTTCAGTCGGAATCGATTAGAGAAACTTGCCGGAGGAGGGGACTCACCCTCAATGTGCTAGTGAGGGTGTGTGTGGGATGATACAGGGCGAGGGAGAAGGGGAGAAGGACCCAGGTTCTGGAGTCCCCTTACGTCATAGAAATGCTCATCTCCTTGCGGAGGTGTAGAGTTTCCATGACGTATGCGCCATCGCTCCTATTACACTAATAAGCTCTCAGATTTTGAGGGTTTATCTGATATTCTAGTCCAAAACTCATTATATTTTAATATAATAGTCTTTTGAGACTAATAAAAATTATTTATAATTCAATTGGATTATTAAATAATACTCATATTGAATGGAAATCAATAGATGAGTGTAAAATTATATTTGATGTAAAATTATGGGGAGTTGTATGGGAGGATGACCTCGTGAGGTAGTTTTAGTTTGAGTTCAAAATAGCTTTAGTTTGAATCCGATTGCTTGTAACGCACTAAAAAAATCAAATTTTAAGTCAATTGATCTCCATTTATTATCCTTCCCATCAACATACAATTATTATTATGGTGGGAATTAATCTTAGCAGAAAGGTATGACTAGTAGTATAATAAAAATCAATCAAATTTCATGAAATTCATGTTGGAATATGGAATAAAAATGATTTATGAGCAATTTCATGAATAATCTTGAGTCAACAATAAATAAATGAGAAACAAGTGGAAATAAGCATGTAAATAACAGAGTACAAATTTACATGTAAAAGTAAATTTACAAATAATTTACGATAAATATATCATTAACGCTTTCTAAAGGAAGGGAAAATGGATGAAGTATACAAGATGTTGTTAACGCTCGACTCCCATTGGTCGGTTTGTACAGGCGTTGAATGTGGGAGGTCTCGCCCAATCACAGAGCTTTGCTTTGGCGGGCACAGCCATTTTGTTTTCAGAAGCGACCATTATCTTCCTCTCAACGATGACAACATATTGTTTTGAAAGAGTTTGACGAGAGAAATAATTATTAAATTTTCTTTCAAACCTATATTTGATAACTGACAAATCACTTGTTTTGTCTATAAGGATCGCTGGCAAAACAAGTACGCAGTAGTACAGTATTAAATTGAATTTTGTCAATGGATATATAGGACTCTCCCATAAAAGAAACGGATAGAATAATCATACAATCTCAGATAAAACATTTTTCATAATTTGCTTGGTCTTTTCAACCACACTAACTGATTATTTTACAATATATTTCAATGTTCAAGCCTATAAAATTTGAAAAAATTTACTACTACCGTATCGTATCAAATATGATGGCAAGCAAAAGCAAAGCATACATGCAGACAGGAGGAAAATCAAATAAGAAGGAAGTTATTTGCTCGATTTCTGAGGCTCTTCAAGTTTTATTCAGAGAAAGAAGCAATCTTGTCGCAGAGTGACGAAAACAAATATCTTTTGTCAATATGCATCCTCTTTTGACATCAAAGCAAATGGCCTTGACATCTGTGTTTCATGTAATAAAAATTTGTTCCTCTACTTGCAGAGTTTGAATTTTTCCCGATTCTCTCAGTTTTGAAAATATGTCACTACATAATGTAAGATCTTGAATATTGGCGAGATACAAATATAATCAAGTACTGTATAAGAATATATTATATCAACTTTAGCTACCCTCTCTCTATAATTCAATTTCCCATAAGATGAAATAATCAAGCGATCCAATTATTAAAATCTGGGGAATCAGAGTTTGTATTTCTGTTAAGGATTTTCGAAATATATTATAATAAAATAGTTTTAAACAATGGTCTGGAGGAATCTGACAAAGGTTCAATTCATTTGCAAAGCATGGGATGCGAATATAAACATTCGATGACCGGTAAATCGATTCTCTAAGTATAAATTTAGCAGACCGTTTATTTTACCGATACCAAAACTTGGCAACTGTCTTCACAGTCTAGCATGCTCATCTATTTAAGAATTAGACTTCCGTGTTAATACTGGACCTACCGCATTTCTATCTTATATTAAACTTCTAGTAGTCTGTGGAAGTAAATGAGAGAGTTAATTGGAATAAAGCATTCAACTGAAATTCAAAATAAATTCGATTCGAAAGATTAAATAAATTAAGTAAATTCAAGGATTCCAAATTGAACTATTACTCCATGCCATACATTCCCGGCGTTTGAAATTCAATCTATCGTTCCATAAATACTTTCCTTACCTATGGTAGTAGGTAGGGCAAGGAAAGTAAAAAATCAATAAAAATGAAATTGTCAACTAGTGAAATGTATTTACAAAACACTTTTCATTGAATTGCAGTTCTTCGATTTTGGAATGTTAAAAAGCTGTAAACCGAACCGAGAGTTACAATCTATTCAATCTATCGATAGCAATCGTTTTGATCTTCATCATTCTCCCCATTAGCAATGTCATTACAATTATCAATGTCAAAGACAATATTTGATCAGTTTGAGAATGTTTTCTCATCAAAATCAATATACTTTACTCGAAACTACCATTGAACAAATTTTCAATAAATTTCTCCATACAAGCTAACCCCCCCCCCCCACAGTGTTGCTAACATGTAATTGTGTCCGATAATAATAGAGAACTGTTCAAATTGTCCATTTCCTGATTCAATCGAGTCCATTACACGATTCAATTCCCTGATTCCCAGACGGGGAGTCGTAAATATGATGTGGGACTGGCAGCTACTGTTATAGACTATTCAAATAAAGAAGAAAGAACGCATTCTGGCAACGTGGAAAAATTACTCCTGCTCTGTCAATATTGGTTCATAAAATACAAATTTGGTTTCAAATTGTAGATCAGAATGTTTCCTACAATTTAAGAACACATTTATAATTTTTGAACCAATATTGACCGAGCTGGACTTATTTTCCCATCTTGCCTAAATGTATTCTTTGCTTGGACAGACTGTGCTCCTGTGCTCCAAATTGTGAACGTTTTATTAAATGGAGCAGGACATATCGACTAGACTGGAGTATGATTGGCATTGAATGCCAGCAATCAAAGTCAGCCATAGTCCAATTAAATTATTACAAACAAAAATTTGTATCATTCCTATCACAAATTACTTTTGACAAATAATATCATTCAATTGAGTGTTTTGAAAAACAAAAGATGCATTGCATAACAATCACCAATACAATTCAATTCAACTAATTGGATAACTATTATTTTATTTCTTCATGTTGTTTACGTTTGGATGAATAAAGAAATAATGAATGAATCGCTGCTAGAATTTATAAGTACAGGATTTTCATTGAGATTTCACAAATATTTCCTTTTTCTTTGGACAACTGTACTTATCAAGTTTTCAATTGATGTAGATCTCTTAGTACCCTTTTTAAAGAATTTTTATTTTACATTTAAAAATATCTATTAATAATTATTTTATTATAAATATTTTTAAATGTAAAATAAAAATAATTTTAAAAGGGGACTGAGATCTACATTAATTGAAAAGATTTCACAAAGTTAGTCAAGATAATAATATTATGATAGTTTCATGTACAGTGGAGTAAAGGAATATAAATTTATAAATAGTGGGAGTTTAGAGTAGAGATAGTTTATTGGATTTTTTAAATTAAAACCACTAACAACGATGTGTTAATCTTATGGATTCTTGCTGAGAGATAATATAATTAGTGACTCATAAAAGTACCTGTTAAGATTATTGAATTGAACTTAATCATCTAATTACATACTGTTACTTGAATTAGCACAACAGTACAATAATCACAATTGGTGATAACGTCTAATAATTAGTGTTTAATGAATAAGATTTGTACAAGTAATGAATATAATAAAAAATGAGAAGCGTGTATGCTATCAGATGAAAAGTACGAAGCTTCCTGAATGAAGTTCGTTGACGTTTTCATGAAAATCAATAATTCACGTTCCTAAAATAACTGTGCTGCTGCTCGTGAAAGCTTCGCAGCTGAACAACTTCACAACTTCGCATCCAATGAATAAACTCGCTGAGAATTTCTTTACTAGCTTTCATTCATTTCAATTCGACTAGAGCAAGCACTGTTCATATGAATTATACATCACTTTGATATTTTTCCATTAACTTGGAAAAATTACACGTAGCCAACCGCTCGGAAGTCAATGAAATTCAACTCGCATGAAATCCTTTAATGTAGTAATGAATGATGTGTTGCAAATTCTCATGATAAATTCTCGGATAAACAGAGAATACTGGTACTAAAAAGTGGTAGAGAATAAGTACTGAATTCATATCAGTATATCGAATTATCATACTCCTATTTCCACGAGATTCCTACTTTATAATACAAGTAGTAAAGGAATAAGTATAGTAGCAATTTACCAAATAACTAGCAAACCTGAACCGTTCGTTGAAAATTTCATTTTGTATATGCAAAAACAATAATTCAATACGCAAGAGAAACTTGATGGAGTTGAGTAGACTACATTTTGATATTTACTTATAGGAAATCAGTCCTCATTGATTAGGATTTTACGTTATCAAATATATAGTACAGAGAATATTATAATTCGGATTACACGTGGAGGGATAAAATTGAGCTAATTAACAGGACAAGATGAGTCTGTGCTCTCGATAAAATATGAGTTTCTATTAGCAGCTCAACAACTCCTACCCTCATTCTCAGCCAATTAGTTCGATGCGGAGTTGAAGCAGCTTCTTGGCTAACAGGGTGTAGGGATACAGCTCCCCGATATTAATCAAAGCCGAGGATTTCAGTGGCAGGTCGGAATTTGAGCGGATAAGTTTCAAAGTTTGTCCAAGCAATGAAGACATTCTGACAAGATGGGAAAATGACTCCAGCTCGGTCAATATTGGTTCAGTAATCATCAATTTGGTTTAAAATTGTAGAAAACATTCTGCTCTACAATTTGAGACCAAATTCATAATTTTTGAACCATTATTGATCCAGCTGGAGTAATTTTCCCATCTTGCCAGAATGTCTTCTCTGCTTGGACAGACTAAAGTGGTGATCCGGCAATTGGATAGCAGCTCTATTTCAGTCGAGCAATTTGGTATCCTGAGAAATACGATATCCAAGCAATTCGATATAATCCGGCGGAGTAATTTCGGTAGCAATTTCATGCCAAGCATTCAATTCAGTCCTGGCCCGGTGGCTAAGCTTATGTCGACGATTATTATTAATGGTTCTCTGTTTTTGTTAGCAATGTGCTATTGTTGTCCTTCGTCTGCAGGACATATCTAATTCCTCTATTCATCCTGTAGCCTACAGGACCCATCCAATTCCTGAGCTCATCTAACTATAGAACGTTATTATCCTGTACAGGACACGTCCAATTCCTGAGCTCAGAACGGTCATCAACAACTGTCAACCAGCCAAAAACAAAAGCAGGCCTAGAATTAGCCGGCTGTTAATTTTAGCGTACGTGCTCGCGGTAGAAACGACGAATGACACTGTGTGGTTCTTAACCTTGTATTGATCGCAATTCAAGGCTCGGTCGGCCTACAAATGAATTATTCGGCTCACGTGAAGTTTTAACGTTGTCTCAACTGAATTTTAACCGTTTAAAGCCAACGACAACAAACCAAGAACTAAATGAGTGTTTTTCTCATCAAGAATTACAACTGTGATGTCCGTTTGCCAAGTTGTTACATGGAATAATCAATAGTAACTTGAAACAATAATATTTGGTGGTTATCAAATTTTGAAAATGAGGGGTTTGGAGCGTAAGCTGGTTCTTCCAAGTATTATCTAATTGGATAAATTAAAATAAACCTTAAATGGAAATTTTATTGAATCTTGACTTGATTGATTATCATTTTTTTGGTATTACTGTACTAAAATTGGAAAAAGCTTTGCTGGTTTCTACAAATTCACACGGAGCTCCAATCAGAGTTCATATATTCATTCCAGAAGAATTCTCATGAACAAGGGAATTGATTACTTAGGTCATAATTAATCACCTCAAAATTCAAATACTCGTATTAACGAAATTCATTATCATTTGAATTCACTCAAGTTATTCTTACATTGAATATTATAATTGAAATGAAATTGATCTCAATAGATTCTTTTTTCTTTCGTATATCACCATTATGAAATGCAATGAATAGAATTCTATTTTATTTGAAAAAGTACTCAAGATTGAGGAGTATCAAAATAGTACTAGACACTCTTGACAGACTGTTTTAATGTCTGATGTATCCCAGTATAGCCTATACCATACCAAGTATTATACACGCATAGTATTATGAAGTATAGCATTCTATTGAAGTGAGCTAGGATCCTAGACATCTAGAAGCTTGCATAAAAAAAAGTTTAAATAAAAAAAACTTCACTCCGGCAGCTGGCGGTCGGAAAGAGTGCATTTCAAATGCAATTCTATGATGGCTCAAATCATATGACTTATAATGAGCTATTCAGGGTATGAATTCAAAGGTGCCGTTTTCGAAAAACACAATTTTCTGCATATTATTCACCATTTTCTCCGCCATTTTTAAATGGATTTTTTCCGTTGATGGCTCAAATTGTAGGGCATAATAAGGGTATTATACACACCAATTTTCAAAACGATCAAGTTATTGGTCGATTTGTAGTGATTTTTTAAAATTTTCATCCCCTAACTTCACCCCCTTCCCTTGGACCAATTTGGCAGGTTAACGAACTTGACCGATATATTAACACCAATGATTTTTGTGCAAAATTTGGTCGCTCTCCGACAAGCCCTTCTGAAGTTATCGTGTTAACAAGAATCTGTACATATATAAATATATATATAGAGATATATGAATTTGAACGGACATCAGATTCGTGTTCTAGGGGCTCGGAAACGTGTAAAAAATATATCACATCATGAATTTTCAATTTGTCAGGGCAAGACCAATAGTGCATTTTTTCGAATGAAATGCACTAAAAGTAATAAATTGAAAGAAACGATATGCGAAGAAAAAATCAATTCCTAAATTCATCATCAGAAAATTTTACGAGAGAATTTGGAAACAGGAACGATATTCATGAAAGATATTTTGTGGGTGAAGGTGGAGTTATGCTTTTGTTGGAACAAAGTGATCGATGCAGCATGCTGCTTCGCTTGGAGTAGTTGCAGGAGTTCAGCCAAGCTGACAGACAACGTGCCAGGTAATTTCTCCTGAATATTTGTGTTTTATGTTCTCCACCCACGTCTCGTCACTTCTCACTTTGTTTCTTCACTCCAAATCCTTCAACTTTCTTTACAGCTCTTTTTGAACTTCTTTTCTCAAACTTCTCTCATGTCTCATCTACGTCTCAAAAAATGGAAAAAACACACTTTCCTCCTTATAGCGGTTGATTCTAATGTTTTCTTCAGTCGTCTCTTTCCTATCACTTCTTTTGCGCTTCTTTCATGTCTTGTGATATCAATTTTCTATTATCATATATGTCTTTGTTCTTAATTAATCCCTCATTTTCTTGTCTTTCTCTGATTTTCGTGGATTAATTCTCTCACTTCCTTTCTCCAAGCTTCATCAAATCTTTCTAATATATTTTCTTGCACTTCTATTATTATCCTCTACTCTCCTCTTTTTTCCTGCTCTTCATTCTACTATTCCGTCTTTTCATCTACACTTCGTACTTCTACTTTTTCCCTTCCATTTTTCATCATCCAACTCCCACATTCTTCTCCCAACTTTCCATCCCACTCTTTCTTCTGTACTTCCCCCTCTTACTCCTCTACCTCTCCTTTTCTTCAAATTTCCATCGTTCATAACCCACTTCTCTTTTTCTCATATTTTTTACAATTTCCTGTTCTCTTGTACTTCTTCTCATATCCCCCTCTTCATTTTACGCTATCCTTTCTCCATCTGTCATCTCCTTCTTTTTTACCTCTTCCACTTCTTTCATCCCATCACAATCTTGCCTTTCTTCCTCTCATCTCGTATCTCTTCATTTTCCTCTTTCCTATCTCCTTCTGCTTATCCTACTTCTCGTTCCAGTACCTTCTTTCGCACTCTTCCCTCTTCTTTCGTAATCTCTACCTCTGCTCTTTCTTCTTCTTATCAACCACTTCTTCTTTTTACTCTTTCCTCTCCTTCTGCTTATTCTACTTCTTGTCCCACGATCTTCTTTCGCACGTGAAATCTGGGATGACGACCACCTAAACACGTTCAGCTATTGATTTACGAGCAGCGCCTTCTCCAACGTTCTAACCGCAATAATAAAGATGTCAACATGCAGGGTGGACCTAGCGTCAGGGGGGGGGGGTCCTGAGAAGAGAGAAGACCTGGTGTCAGGGGTGAAGGGGGGACCAGAGCCTGACGTTCAGTCGCTTCATTTCGGCACTCAAACATAAATTACGCGACAATTCGTTCCGCATTTCGAGTTAGCAAACAAACGTTCAGCTCGATGAGTGCTCGCTCTCTACTTTGAAATGCTACCAAATTTTTTTCGTAGAGCTCTTCCGTAATAGATTGGAATGCTCGGTCGGTTGGAATTCACGACCGCATCGGATTTTTCTTGTTCCAATCAGTAGGATGGTATTTAAAGTATAATGGCTAGCTATTCCATCTACAACTAATAAAATAGTGATGATCTATGTGATAAAAATAAATGATTTCATCTGAGAAATACAAGACACAAGTAGAAAACAACGAAAATATTATAGAAAGAGGTCTCTCAAAAGCTTGATCTAGGAAAAAATCAAAATTTAAATGTGAAAGTTTAAAGTTATTTTTTTATTTATTGAAGTTCTTCAGTTTATCTAGGGATAAAAAAGAAGAAAAAGTTTAAAGTTAATCAGACAACAAACATGTATGATTGCTTTCTTTCAAGAATGGTTAAAGATCAATAATTATTAGTATTTTTTCTTGTATTGGGCTTGGTCACGGGTAGGCTACTTTACAGGAGCCAAAGATGGATGAGTTATTGAAAGATATAATACAACCAGGAAAAATAGTACAACATAAAGTATTAAAAAATGAAGGAAATATGTTGATGGACATTATAGATTCTGGATAGTATGAAAGACCATGATGATGAAGAATGGAAATTAAATTATATCATCACTAGTGAACATATTTCTCATCAAGAAGATAACTTCAATCATGACGACTTTTCAGGAGTTCTTTCGAATGGAAAGTCTAGATATTGTCATTCAATTTTAGTATCTTAATTATCTTAGGGTAGAAAATGAAGCCCGGAAGATACACTCTTTTGTTTCAAGTTCCGCGTTGAAATCACACTAGATGAAATGAATTCTTTCAATGGTGTCACACTCCATGATTGCTGATTTCCGCATTCTTACGTTGTTTTCCTACAGCATTTGAGAGGGGGAATTGTTTGTTCAGGACTGAAAGCATGAAGCGATTTTCATATAATGGCTGTGTTCCTCTTGACCGTTAAACTTTCTGGCTGGGGAGAGATTTTCGATTGGGAAAATGATGGGTGGGGAGGATAGGGTGAATGGGGAGGGTGGGGAGGGCATTGTGAGGATGAGGCAGAAAAGTTTGCAACTATCATTTACCCGACCTTGATTGTGGGGAGATGCTGTGGAGGGGAGTGGAAAGGGGTGAAAAGGGGGTAAAGTGGTTGGTTGGGGCTCCCAAAAGTCTGAACTCGTAAAGAACAAGCTATACCGCACCAGTTTCAACGCGTTGCTCTAAATGAGAACACTTCGATAGGGTGGCTCGTTGACGAAGGGTGGGGAGAACGGATAATGAATGAGTAGGAGATTGAGAGGAAAGGAAATGAATGTGAATGGAATGGAGAAGGAAAGATTATGAATGAGTGTTGAATGAAGAAGGAAGAAGAATGGACTGCAGAAGGAAGTGAGATAAAGAAATGAATGAAGGAAGGAATGGGAATGGAATGAGTATTGAATAAAGAAGGGAATGAATTGAATGAGGAAGGAAGGAGAATGGGATGAAAAAGGAAGACGGATGAGAAGGAAGGAGAATGTATTGAAGAAGGAAGTGAGATGAAGAAATGAATGGGAATGAAATGAGTATTGAATAAAGAAGGGAATGAATTGAATGAAGGAAGGAATGAGAATAGATGAGGATATATAAATAAAATGGAATGAAGAAGAAAGAGTGATGAAGAAATAAATCATGATGAAATGTGTATTGAATAAAGAAGGAAATTAATTAAATTAAAAAAGAGGAAAAATAAAAAATGAGAATTGAATGTAGAGGAAAGAGTGATAAATGAAGGAAGAAATGAGAATGGAATATGCATTGAATAAAGAAGGAAATTAATTGAGTGAAGGAAGAGGAAGAATGAATGAGAATGGAATGAAGAAGGAAAGAAGATGAAAAGATGAATGAAGAAAGGAATTGGAATGGATTGAGTATTGAATAAAGAAGGGAATGAATGGAATAGAGAAGGTAGAAGAATGAATAAATGAATGAATGAGAATGAAAAGGAAAAGGAAGGAGAATGAATGAGTATTGAATGGAGAAGTAATGAGAATGGATTGATGAATGAAGGAAGACGAATGAGAATGGAGTTGAAAAAAGAAAATGAAAAGAAGAAGGAAGGAGAATGAATGAGTATTGAATGGAGAAGTAATGAGAAAGGATTGATGAAGGAAGGAAGGAAGACGATTGAGTATAGAATTGAAAAAAGAGAATGAAAAGAAGAAGGAAGGATAATGAATGTGTATTGAATGGAGGAGGAATGAGAATGGATTAAAGGAGGAAGGGAGATGAATAAGAATAAATTTGAGAGAAAAGGGGGAATCAATAAAAATGAAATGAGAAAAAGAAAATGTACATGAATGGAATGGAGAAAGAAGGAGAATGAATGGGAATGGAATGAAGATAGAAGGAGAATGAATGGATATTGAATGAAGGAGGAAGAAGCATCATGGCCCCTGGGAATACAGTTTGCTCTTAGATTTCATTCCTTTCTGTAGGGAAAGAACATAAATTTAACCACTCCATCTTTTAAGTAAGGATTTTTTCCATAGCGACGACTCAACAATAATTAAAATTCCTGTGTGGCAAAGTCAACAAGCACTTTAACTACAAATCTGGGGAAGGGAAGCTACAGAATGATATGCTTTTCAGCTGAAAGAAAAATTCAAGACATTGTATAAAAACCTTCCAAGGGTGAGAATGTGTTTACAGAAACAGAACATAGACTCAACCATGAGAAATACTTTTCAAGTAATGCTTCGATTACTCGTGACACATTATTGAACCATAAAACAAGGGTTGATGCTGTGAGTGAGTGATTTCCAGTATACTTTTACAAAAAGAAAATATCAATACATAGTCCATGAAAACTTATAAGAGAGCAAAAGTGTTTTTTTATAACCATGGACAATAGAAGCTACAGAAGCTGTGTCAACATTAGAGCTCGGCAATGATATAACTAATCATTTTTCGTACTTATTTTTTCGTCATAGTCATGGTTATTATCTATAGTCATGGTTATTAGTATATAGTCATGGTTATAAGAATGAATCATTAGAAAACATGCACAAAGAGATTCACAAAAATTCAATTGAAGATAGCCACCAAATAATGTAAATATTCTCTTTCTGTTACATTCTCATAATCAAAATATTAAAATAAATTAACCAATGATTTGGGAGATATAAAACAGGCTTTTCACTTACTATTTGTCCTTCTGATTGTTCATTGATGCCTTCAATTTCAATTTCTTTGATAATTAAATAAATTAATTGAATTCACAGAAGCGCATTTCACTACCTAAACAGTATAATACTATTACAAAACATAAAAATCGAAGGAGAAAATAAACGAGCTGGAACTTTCTTTGATGCTCGATTTCTATTGGCTCCCCTCTTTCGGTGTTGAAAGTGGGAGGTCTGAGGTCTCGACCGATCACAGAGCTATATCGTAGGCTCAGTGGATTCCGTCATTTTGTTTACAAATTCAGCTATTTTCATGGTCTTCACAAGCATTTCGCATACTTCATTTTGAAGCAGTATGATAAGAGAAATTGACAATTTCAAACTCTTGTACTGATTGTAAGAGAAACAGTTTTCGACTTAAGCCTAGAACTCTCCATTGTAAATTAATGTATAAATTATTATGATTATGGTTGACTAAGGGCTTGTGTAGGTGCTTTTTGCTTTTTTGGTATTTTTTTAGTTTTTCAAGGTTGAACAAAGCATTAGTGTAAATAAAAATTTACCTTTTACCATGCTGTATAGCTATATACTGAAACTATTTTCGAGCAGAATTTTAAAATAATTCTCATAAGTTCTCGGGTTTTCCATCAGCTTTGCAAAGCGAAGAACAATCTCCACAGATTATTTCAACCTTGACACCGCCTAATTTCGTATCAACTTTATTTAGGAGAGGATGTGAAAAACTGACAATAGTTTCACGCTTGGAGTAATTCTAATTTTCACACAGTCCTAATCCTACTGAGACTGTATACTGATTATATACAGTCTCTATACCCAAGCCTACAGATGATAAGGCATTTATGCTATGGCTTCTGTACAACGATGTCTTTTACTATGTGAGAATGCCAGTCATTTCATATATGATACGTACTGGAGCATGACTATGGGTATAAGCTAAGGAAAACTGTAATAAATGAGCATGGAGAATGAGGATAACCTTCACTGATCTAGGGCAAGAAGTCTGCATGCAAGTCAGACGTTCATTGACTATATCGCTATCTTTTTCTCTAAATAGCTATTGCTATCTTCATCTCTTTCTAGTCAATTCCGATTATGGCGAGACCTCATTCACTCGGTTAGTTTCACCATGCAAAAAGCTGTATTGCACTTCGCTGTATTCATATTCATGAATGCTTATATGCTCCCAATTATGGAGTTCAAAGATCAAACGATCTTTCTGTGCTATTATATGCTATTATGCTATTATTCTGTGCTAATGCTACTTCTCTGGCAAAACGTTCGAGAGTGCTAATGTGCTAAAGACTGCTAAAAAGTTTAAAATAAGTTAAAGAGAATATCGATTTGATTTCTTTTGTAGACTGTAGACTTTCTTTTTATCCCAATTTGGAACATGATTTTTGAAATCAATTATTCCTCTTCTCTGGATCATCATAAAATGATTATGCGACATGATTATTGTAATAAATAAATAAGGATAATGATTATAAGAACATTAGAAAAGTTATTTAATTCGAGATGTGTATTCAACTACTCTGCAATTTTCCTTATGATTTTCCAAAGTAGATTATCGGCGAATGTTTTGGAATGAATCAATTATTTATTGAGCTGTGTGGTTAAAGCTATGAGACAAGCATGCGTTTTAATGATGATAGAAGTCGATTGTTTCAATTTGATGTTTCAATTGGTACATGAATCTTAAGTTTTTTCTTGAAAGAGACTGAACTGTGCATATGGTTCTCTGAAAAGAATTTGAAAGGAAAGGTTTGAAGTTCGAAAAATGTATTAAAGGGGAAACGTTCAGAGGTGGCAAATTATTGTTGATAAAAATTGAGGTTATCTTTTGAATAGCTCTCACGCTTTTATCATAGTAGGCCTAGCTCTGTATTGAAGAATAATAGCCGATAGAGGAATAGGTTACTTACTTTCCAAAAGCCATACGGTATTTCTCAATTTTTTAGAACTGAGAACTAAGGGATGGTATCGAGAGCATGATTAAGTTTACATGTTTATAACTATTAAGATCCTGAGAACAGATCTTGCTCTTTCGGGCAGTTGTAGATCACAAAAAAATCCGTATGAATTTTGTATTTGTCATTAGAGTGATAGTTCATAATTATTCTAATTTTTGTTTCGTTACTGAGAGATTGATTTATCACAAAGGACAATATTTACACTGCTAATTACCAGCTTTAATCTGTATTATTATCTTCCTTTCAATTCGCTTTCTGCTTTGTCCACTTCCAGACCTGACGAAACGAACAGAAAAATGAACTTATGCTTTAAACAGTGGAACAGGTTCATTACTCAATTGAAACACTAAGCACTGGTGTGACACTATGCACACTAAATGGAACGAAACTGCTTGAAACCCTTTGTATATGAGGCTGTTATTAAAAGAATAAGTTCTTTTTGTTTCGTCTTTGGAATAGTAAACACCCTTCACTATGCATTGTTAGCTGCTGATTTTTTTCCCTTGGAATATAATGGATTTATATGATTATTATTTTGAATTGAGATAAGAGTCGGATTCAGATTCAGATTCAATCACTTTATTCATGTAAAATACATAAAACAGTGAATATGTTCAAATCCTATACTATAAGAATAGAGAAAAAATGATTAATTACATTACGGTTCACTTGAGCTGATGGTAGACTATGGAAACTTGTAAAATGGCTGAAATATGGGATTTAATAAGCTAACGGTAACTTACATTTGTGCTGTATCTACATAAAATGGCGGAGTTTAGACATATAAATGTCCCTTCTTGGAGAGGGATGTTCAAAGACATCCCTCCCATTAACAGTCAACTTCAGGAAAGATAGAATAGAAATCAATTATTAGATTTAACTTATGAAAATGGTTAAATGTAAACTGGAACAGCAGAGTCCACCCTTAACCTCCCGGACCCATAGACGTTGACATTTTTTAAAATGTGTTATAAAACTATCAATTAATTTTCATTTATAATCAGCCGAATAGGCAATGTTGAATCAAGCCTCACGGACTATTTTCAACCATAGAGTTCGTTCAACTATAGTTAGTCTTATTCTATAGTCTAGTTCTATAATCTATTCTTTAGTCTAGTCTTCTTCTATAGTCTATTCTTATTCTACAATTTAGTACTATTCTATAGACTAGTCATATTCCATAGTCTAGTGTTATTGTATACTGTGTCTGTGTGGACGGGTGGCAGTGCACTGACCTGTAGGTGATCGAGTAGCGCCTCCAATCCCCGATCGCTGACACTGGAGCAACGCAGGCTGAGCGAGTGCACGTGCTTGGCAGCCAGCGGAAACGAGTGCACCAGGTCCAGGGCATCCTCATCCGTGGCACCGAGTAGCGCCACCGCGTGGAAGCCTCGACGCAGCAGCGACGCATAGAGACGCGCGCGGTCCGGAGGTGACGCCAGACGCAACTCGCGACATCGAACTACCGGAAGCAATCCGGCCCAACACCGCGGCGGACTGCGGTAAAGCACGTCGCGCCACCGCGTGCACACACGTGCCAGCACCCGACGTTCACCAGGTGTAAAATAGGCGAAAAAGTTTGCCAAAAATCGTTCGTCGTGCCACAGTTCATCCCAAGACAACGAAAGCGCGTCGTTAGCTAATGTCGGATTTAAACGGCGTTGAGGTTGCGGTGTAGGTGAACCTTTAACCCCCCTGACACGCGATGGTTTATCAGGTGGCACGTTCGAGCTACCACATAACGCACTGGTCACACGTTCCATTACACTCCCCTTTCCCCCTCTTCCTCCTCCACCAGCATGATGCTTGCTACGCAACGCCAGGCCGTTGATGCGTTTTGTGAGTTCGGCACTGGCTCGCTCCACCACCCCCTGTGCCGACATTATCACTATCACTAGTACCTCACTGGCGTCATTATCACTCACTGAACACTCGCTGCTGGCTGCTGGCACTGCACTGGCGGGCCAAACATCAGCAGGCCGCCAACCCTCCCCGGACAAAATCCCCACCACCCCACTGCCGCTTCATTCATCGCGTGCCGACCGGCGCACTAAGCAACGCATTCCCAAATAATAATAACACGTTTTCTTGTTGATGTTTCTAACTTTAATCTGTAAGGTGTACGCACTACTATAGCACTGAATGGCGTTTATATCTTTTAAACTTATGGCTTACTTACACTAAATACTTATGCGCTATAAGGCTTTTATATCTGATCCACCCAGACAAAAAAAGAATCCGGCAATGAATGAATCAGTAACTCATTACTTCACTTCATTCATTAACCAAATTCATATTTTTTGTTGTTGGAAGTCAAGAATCCACTGGTGGCTCGTGCCCACGAAACAGGTGAAGTGCTGTACAGTAAAAGATACGGGAACTTCACCTGTTTCGTGGACACGAGCCGTCAATGCAAAGAATCAAATTCATAAAGTTTAAGCATATTTGTATTAAACAGTTTAGTGTGCCTCTATAAGGTAGATTGTTAAAAATCTCAGAAATTCATGTTATTAATGCTTCTAAAATCAATATAAAGTTTGCAATTATTGACAATTTTCATATCAGTACTTCAATGCCCATTTTTGAACTAGCACAGTAATAATTATTGTTGTGGTTTTGATTATTCTCTGGCAAAAGTTCAAGTAGTAACACCCGTGTTGGTTCCCAGGAGAATTTAACGTCAGATTTTTGGAGACGGGAGAGTTGTCGTTTATTCCTCCAGGGAAAAGAGGCAAAATAGGGATGGCATGGAGAGCTGGGAGAGAAGGGAACGATTGTCACAATGAAAGGGAACAAGCAGCCTTCAAGAAAAGGAAAGAAGCTGTAAATGACGAACTTATTATCATTGAGACTTGTTTAGAAAGGCGCTTCCTTGCACAGAAATGGGAAGAAAAGCACCTTACGCTGTGAAAGATTGGGAAAGTTCAAGTGTGCCTATGCCTTCACTAAAAAGCTTTTCATACGAAAAATAGCTCAGCTCTTGGTTATTTTGGAAAGAGTTTTCCCAAACTCTCTCAGCAAGTGTTATGATGCCTAGGCCCTAGGCTGAGACTATTTTTGAGAATAAACTTGTAAAAATCTACTATTTTTGGAGCGTAAATATTTTTTCTTCCAACCAAAATTTAAAACAATATTCATAATTATGAGAGTTCTAAAAACTCAAGGGTTCCCAATGTCATATTTAGTGTTGGTGTTCGCGTGTTCCAGATACTCTATTCCATATTTGATGAAGATAGCTCTGAAACCACTTTTTCCAATATTCAACTTTAATTTGAAGATTCAGGTTGAAAAAAATTAGAGTACAATTTGTCTGATCAAATTATACCAAATTATGCATTATATGGAGGATTTAAAGGCATTCGAGTTGCGAATAATTGTTTTTAACTATAATTCAACTGTTTTATAAGCCTCGGTAGACGGTAGTTCTCACGAGTATAAAAACATTGTGTAATAAAGTAATGAAATTTTGGTTTTCTTTTTACTTCAAGTACGAAATCCTATAATTCTCTTTTTCATTTCAAGTACTAAGTCCCACAATTCTCTTATATCCCCCAAATGGATCTGAAAGGAAATTTGAAAGATATTACTGTCTCTTCCGTTTCCAAATGAAATCTAATGTATTCTAAAACTGGCACTCGGAATCCAGTTGAACGGAAAATTCAATGAATGAATTAGATCGTGAGAAGCAATCGTGAAATCTTCCTGCCGTAATCATTTTATTCCATTCCATTTTGAATTCGCTCTATTGCTACTTTGCTACTCGGTCCTCTTCTCCTCTCTCTCAATCTCTCTCTCTCTCTCTTTCTCTACTTATTCGAATTTATCAGTAAAACATTAACCAATGGTTGAGTGTTACTGGCACGTATGTTATTGAGCATTCCTCTCCAAGAATGGACATCTATAAGTCCAAACTCCGCCTTTTTCATGTAATTACAGCATCATCAGCTATATTACTGTTAACATAATTATTGAATCCTACATTTGAATTATTTTCGTTAGTTTCCATAGTCTATACTTATTTATTTATACGTTTTAATTAGTATGATTTTCAAATATGGTTGCCATGACAAAATTTCAATGTGTTAAATTTCGTGATCCAAATTTCCAGTCAAAATTTAATATTTGTCGGCCATGAAGTGAATTTGTGAAGTGTTTTCGTTTAGTTGTTATTTAATGATGTTTTGAAATCAAAAGTTTTGTTCAAAAATGACTATTTTAAAAGAACTATAACCCACATGGATATCCATGTTTTCATTCGTGAGAAATGAGGTTATAATATTGCGAAGTGGAACAACCCGTTGGGTCTCCCCACTATTAAAAGCATACGATAAATAAAATAAAGTATGATTTTCAATTTGCATAATATAAGATTTGAGCAGATATATTTTGCAATTTACATAAATAAAGTGAGTGAATAAATAAATGAATAAATTTATTTCCATTGCAAATTGATAAAAATCTAATTTCCATTGCAATCTGAATCTAATTCTCCCATCTGATGAACACTCTGATCAACATTTGATCTGAACAATTCAGATCAAATGTTGATTTTCAATTTCTTTATTATTTTCCAATACATAAAATCTCAATGGAAATAAATTCTAATGTTATGTATCCAAATTATTTTCAAACATGAAATTTTCAAAATTGGAACTCCCGATCAAATTCAATAATTGATAATATTATTGATAAATGATTTCTCTTGTAAAATATAAAATAGACATTTTTCACAAGGAAATAGGCTTTCCAATATACGAGTACGTTACAATATTTAGTATAGATTGTAGAGAGAATATTTTTCTCAAGGGTAATAAATAGGCCTATCAGTTAGATGAATTTATTAGTTTAGATTCGTAAAGATGGATAGAATCATGATATAGATCAGATAGAAAGAAGAAGCTAAATTCGAACGTCAATCAAGCACTCGAAAGATACGAGTGTTGTCAAATTAAGATAAGATGCGTGTGTTGATGGTCGATGATTTCCTCCAGCTCACGCACTAAGCGGCTGGTGAAAATGCGTTAGGGTAGGTAGGAAAATTTTCCGAGCGTGAGTTGGCATTACTGGCAGTGATCAATACACCCCCTCAACCATGTCCCCCACCCACCCCTAAACTGCCACGAGCCAAACAGATCCGCATCCGCGAGGATCGAGGGCCTTCCACTACTGAGTGCTGGCTGCTAGCAGCTCGCTCCTTGCGGTACTGCAGCCTAGGCTACTCGCTTCAAGAGTTATCATTATGATGTAGCTCGCACCCTAACAAACAAAGCAGGCCGAGGGCTTTGAGCTCACCAAGTACAACACTGTTCAACACCCCTCACTTACTTCCAAAACTACCTCCCAAATTTCAGATGTCATTATGCTTTTGATAAAAAACTTTGCTATGGTATCTAGTTTTGAGATTAATGAGCAAATTCTATCCAAAACTTCATTACAATCATATATAAAATACAGAGAAATTCTTATTATTAGAATATCTTATTGCTATTAATAAATTATGTACACATATTGACTGTCCTACTTCAAGACTCTGCATGGGCTGCACACAGGCATCTAGCCCATGCAGACCTTTTTCATATTTTCTTGTGCTCATAACTTTGAAAACTTTTGATGCATAAATAGAAATTACTTCAATCAATCAACTCTATAAGAATGAGAATCTAGAAGAAAAATTTTGGATTTCAAATTTCCAAATAAGTATACACGGCTATTTTAATTTTATTTGGTTCAAATTTCTGTTAATTTTGTAACTCAATGTTTGACTTTTTTCTTCAAAATTAAAAATATTACCTCTAGACTACATTTAAAATTTCAATTGAGGTGGAATAATAATGTACCTTCTACCTTCTGTGTTACCTATCTTTTTTGTTCAAAGTATTGGTATGTAACATAAATCAACTATTTTTGTTTTAAAAAAGGATATTATGATTATGATGGTATACTATGTAGTTTGCCCAACATAAGTTGACGATTCAGCCCTCCACCCGCACAATTCATTTTATTGTTTTGTAAAAAGGAATAGAACAAACGAAAATCCTATTTTGAATCTGAACAAAATATTGAACCAGATAAATACTGAAAATATTGTAGTAAAGGAATTGAAAACCTCTACTTCAAATAATGGAAAGTTGAAGTATTTTTTTATAGGTAGCCTACCGTAAGTCAATCTATTATTATTCATAATTCATACCGAATTGATACTACAAATAATGGAGATTGCAATGTTTTTTATACCTCGAACTTATATTATTATTCGTAAATACCGTACATAGATTTTGTTAAGCACAGAAAATATTCTGAAATTATAATTAGTTCAATGAAAATTAAATACCAATAATTACTCATTGTCCTCCATTCCAGTTTGGCGAACTGTAATAGTGAACTGTATTTATTTTTCATTGTTCTCCATTGGAATCATAGCATCTTTTATCATCTTTGCGACGTGTATTGCTCCTATGATCTTCAGAGAAATTAAAAGGATGCTTTACACCCGTATTACACCTGTGTTGTTGACAAAAGAACGGCTTATCTTCCATGGGCTCATCGTTCTTTGATTTACATTTGCTGGGCTCAGCAGAATTTTTACTGCTGTCAGTCTCAACAAGTTCTGCCAGTTGATATTCTTGTTTGTTATCTGGAAACAGCCTGAGAACTTTGGAAAACCCATCCTCGATGTATTCATTTTTGTCCCCTGCTGGAAAATAAATATTTGGTACGGTACCTTAATCAAGTCACACGCAAATTTTGTAGGGTTTAGGCTATTACAAATACAATTGAAATTAATATTCAATTCAATTCATTTATTTTCTCATAATACAATTCATGTTACAGAATCATTACAAATAGGGTAAACAGGAATCATCCTAATATAAAGACTATACATATTTAAATAGGGATATGGAGGGAATGTTAATACTATAGAGACTGTATAATATTGTATAATCACTCTATCAGACTGATTATACAGTCTCTCTAGTGAATACTATCATTATAGTGACTAACTAACGTTTGGTAATTTATAATGTAAGTTGGTCTTAACTTACCAATCAATTAACATTTCTGATCAATAACTAAATTGACAAAGTAATCAATTGATAGATACTTATCAAATAAAAAATAACTAAATTTCAATTTAAAAAAGTAGCTATAAACATCTTACTCATTTTGAATTGCAACTCAATTTTCGATTTTGATAAGCAAACCTGTGATAACTTCAATATACTGTTGAATTATTCTATTAATAGAATAATTATCACCTTTTATTATTACCCTTTATTATAATTTACCCTTATTTATCAACTTTTTTCAATATTTTAAATTAAATTATCACTATTATATTATGTTTTATTCACACCAATGATTTAATAAAATCTTACTGGTGTTCTATAATTCAGTTAAAAAAAATTATTCAGTTGGAAATTCTTCTCATAGAATCTTACAATATTGAAGTAGGCCTACATCTTACCCTCTTTGTTTGTATCAAGTGTAAAATCATCCTGTGATCCAGATAGGGAGGTCAGTGAGTCTTCTTGCAACTTGGAACAATCAGTCTGTTGAAATTGAACTTTTCTATTAAAATTCTGTGATGAAATAATACAAAATCATCTCATCTCCTGATTTTTCGAATTAGATTATAAAATAATTATGCAAATCAAGCCAATGCATATGCAATTATATTATTGGAATTCATAGTAGAATAAATCAGTAAGCCAATTTACAATTAAAATTCATGTACAATTATTTGATTGACAAATATAAATATAAGGATATCAATGCCATTCAATGACTTACCAAAAGAAGAGAAGTGATTGAATAGAGAAAAATGAAATAATTCATGGTTAAAACATTGGCAGCGTTAATATTATTTTGATATTATACAGAATAAGTTATTTGAAATTCCATTTAATGGTTAGGTCATCCTGTCAAGATAACGCACACAGTTGTTCCAGCTGGATAATAGAATCTTATAGTTATACACATTTTCAATGAACTCAAAAAAATTATTGAAGTAGAGTTATTTTGGATTGCATTAATGAGAATTACTTGTTTTTTACTCTTTGAGTACTAGTTGTTTTCAATCGAAATTTTGCATATTTTCCTCTATTAATAGTAATATTATTTAAACATTATAGTTGTCATATCAGGAAGTCATTAACATCAGTTGTAGCACGGATACTAGATATCTAGTACCTATAAGAATTCTAGTATCCGTGAGTTGTAGGATTAAAGCCTCGTTATAAGACTAGCCATCAAGGCTAGTAAATCTACTTACTAGATTTACTTACCTTGTGGGCACATGTGCTAGATGGTATATCGATGCAATAGAAACACGTAGTTGTATAGAGCAGCGCATATTAATTTTTGATATGCTTTGATCCATGCAACCACAGATAATAGAATACATGTGAATGTATTGTGCATGTACATGTTTACATGTATTCAAGTATCCGTGCATGCAACCAAGGTAATTAGAAAAGAAAGGTATCAGTCATCAAAATCGTAGCCGAGAGAAAACCGTGAGTTCTGACGTCATCAGAACCCCAGCTGTTAGGTGTTAAGAGGAGGTAGACCAACACCTACTAATACATCAATTATGTATTAGTAGGTGTTGGGCAAGGTGTATAGAATAGTAGAGGTGAGGCGGAGTGAAGCAGCTGGCTGTGAAAGTTATAATTTTGACGTCACGGAGTTCCTCTAGTCAAAAATTTAGCATTGATTTCCCTATCCTAGCCAAAAAATTGCGCACTTTTTCTCAATTTACAAATCACAGAATTGTTTAATAGGTAAATTTCTTATATGAGCTTGTAGAGAATTTCAAGACCTACATTTTGAGTAATTCAAATCTATATTTTACTCCAATTTTACATGAGAAAATGTCCGTTAACGTGTCTCGGGAATGCTCTGCAGCTGGGCTGATGCAATTGAGAGTAGCAATGATATTATAAAATACATTTATATCATTGCATTCGGTAGCATTGCTATTCATAACTTGCTTTAGCCCAGCTGCAGAGTATTTCTGAGACACGTTAACGGACTTTTTCTCATGTTAAATTTGAGTAAATTATAGATTTAAATCACTCAAAATGTAGGTCTTGAAATTCTCTACAAGCTCATATAAGAAATTTACCTATTAAACAATTTATAATCCGTAATTTGAGAAAAATGCGCAATTTTTTGGCTAGGATAGGGAAATTAATGCTAAATTTTTGACTAGAGGAACTCCGTGACATCAAAATTATAACTTTCACAGCCAGCTGCTTCACTCGGCCCCCCTCTACTCTTCTATACACCTTAGGTGTTGGGTAGGTAGACGCACCATCCGCCATTCTGTGGTCACCTAATAGCGCCAAAATCATCCGCAATAGAATTTGAATTCATTCAACTCGACAGTCAAATATATGATTAATCATAAAAATTATGTTAAAAAAAATACTAATCACTTCACAGAGCATTGCATTTGCATTTGGTTTCCAGTCTGGCAATTTTCAAGTCAAAATTTTTAACCGGGATTCATCTTCCTGCATCTGGCAAATTTGTATTTTTTAAATGTTAGTTTTATTATAAAAATAGTTATATTTTTGGAAATTTGATACTAAGCAATATAAACCATTTTATCTACGGGCGTACTGAAAAATACTACAATTCTAGTTCTACAATTGAAACCGAAATGACTACCATTTCAAAATGGAATCTCAGAACTGTGTTGTAATTAATACAGGAGGAACTTTTCGATACAGTCCAAATTCCACTTTATGATAAATTCCTTGTTTTGTTTTGAAATCAGGTGATAAAAAGTAAACAGTGTTCAACTAACCTCAAAATCAAAACTGCAACTGAGATTGAGTAGCCTACCAGTATTTTTTGTCAATATTTCAATTTACGTATTTGAATATTCAACTAATTTGAATAGTCCAAAGTTTAAATAGTTTAATATACTTATAACTTTGTTAGTGAATATGTTAATAACTTTCACTTTTACGACAATCACGATTTTGTTGCTTGTTGAATGCGTTTTGTGGTTCTGACTGATATGTTATTTTAAACATATTTAACAAGTAATAAGTTGATTATCATAACAGTTCAAGTAGGATGAAGACAAAAGAAGTTAAATAAACAACGGTATGTTGATTTTTATAATAGCGTACACTTACAGATAGCTTGATACTGATGGTCTATAGCTTGATACTGGTCTGATACTGATAACTACACTGGTGGTCGTAGATAAAATAGTGTATGCAACGGTTGTATTAGGCCTTTATAGCATTCGTGAGATATTTAGAGCACTCGCTTCGCTCATGGCTCTAACTTACATCTCACCTCATGCTATAAAGGCTCCCATTATACAACCGTTGCATAAACTACTATTATATGACAAATTAACCAAGATTTCAAAACAATAACTTAATTCATTTGCTCAACTTGATAAACATCTGTTGATCGTCTCTATCATAATAAATATTCATATGATTTCAAACCTGGCGCTAAAAGTTGACCACAGAATGGCGGTTGGTGCGTCTACCCCCTTTTTATTAGAAGGTAGACGCACGGTCCGCCATTCTGTGGTCAACTTTTAGCGCCAGGTTTGAATTCATATGAATATTTTTGATGATAGAGACGATCAACAGATGTTTATCAAGTTGAGCAAATGAATTAAGTTATTGTTTTGAAATATACCTAATATGGTATATACATATACCTAAATGGTATTTAGGAGGTCCTGGTCTACCCCAAGGTCTATAGAAGGTCTTCTATAGACCTTGGTTACCCCCTTTTATAGAGCCCTAGTTAAGCAAACCTAGCTGGCGCTAAAAGTTGGGAAATTCACAGCTAGGGCACCGATAACGTCAGAACTCACGGGTTTCTCCCGGCTTCGGTTACGATGACTGTTACCTTTCTTTTCTAATTACCTTGCATGAAACTACTCCTTTACGAAATCATTCCTCTTACTTTCTACTCCTTTACTTTTGGATACTATTGAATAACATTATAAAAGGTTATAAATAGATGAATAAATAAAATCAAAGATTTATTAATAAAAGATTCTATTGAAATATTATTTATTGGCTTAAAACATCATTAAAAATATAAAGCTGTTTACAGTGGAAATTTTGTTCATTATATCTAACACGATGTATAGATTTCTAGTGTGTAATTTTAGCCGAATAAGTATCAATATTTTAAATAGACATTTTTCTAAAGTGTTATGGAAGATTATTTGCACATTATAGCTACATATTTACGCCAAATAACTAGGCGGTTACGATTGTGCGAACGAATGATGTTGTCAATTAAGAGATGTCATTTAACTATGATGATGTTTTTGAGATCAAAAGAGATAATAGATGCTTTATATCAGCTGTTAGTAGGTTACATCAAGTACAAGAGACAGACGAAACCGCCCACTTTTTGGCGTCAGCTACACACGACTTTCATCACACACAGACAGGTTTCTAGTTCTATAGGAGTACTATTCTATGAATTTACAGTATAGACATTTCGATTTCAAGTGTGACAAGTTGCTTTTTGAGAATAAAAACACAACTTTTTCATTTCATTTTAATTCAACATTGCATTATTTCCCAAAAATTGTCATAAAGGCTACAATCAAAATTGTTTGTTTGTTTGTCAATGGCGCAACAGCCCTATGAAGGGCCTACCAGCTGGTTGCCAGTTTCATATTCACCAAACTATACAGTCCGTCCAAGCAAAGAAGACACCTCGACAAGACGGGAAAACGACTCCAGCCCAGCCAATACCGGCCCAAAAGCCATAAATTCTCGAAAGAACTCACAGCCCCCGAACCAACACCGACTGAGCCGAAGCCATCCCCACCCCGCCAGAATGCCCACCCAGCTCGGACAGAAAATACAGCAGACGAATAATCATCAACCAGGATAGAGGTAACGTGTGGTTAGCACGTCGATCCTCTCAACCATAAGCCAGTCTTCACAACTAAGTGAAGATGCAGAACACCTCTGAATAACATGCAGTTAATCAGTTAGGGTGTAATGCAACAATATTACTATTCCTCCAGAAACGGGAAACGACTGACTGTCTTTACTAACGACAGCCAATCTCCCAAAGGAGGTCACAATCAAAATTAGTACAACATTTTCATTAAACCTTCAATTACCAAACTAGTTCAGTCAAATGAGGTGCAACCTATTCACACCCTGATTCTGGGACTCTGGTAGGATGGAGAATGACTCGGGCTCTGTCGGTGTTGGTTCAGGAATTATCAATTTGATCTACTATTGAGACCACAATTATAATTCTTGAACAAATATTAAACGGGCTGGAGTCGTTTTCCTATCTTGCCAGAGGCTCTACTTTGCTTGGACAGACTATAGTGACTACACCTTGAACGCATGAACATGAACGGTCGGTGATTCATGATTCCACAATGCACAAAGTCCTACCAAGTTTCGTACTGTTTGATGTTCTTTTGACAAGCTTTGGAAATCAAGTAATAAAGAAATGAATCAAGAAATTGTAAGGAAGAATTTGAGATTTGTCAGTAACAATAAAGTAATATCGGCTGAACTGCAAAAAAAGAGGAAGAACGTCAAAAACTAAAGGAAAATGAGAAGAGAACTAACAGAAGTGAGTCTGAAAAGAGTGCTGTGAGTCGAACCAATGGACCATCTTCAATAGAGGTTGAAAATAGAGCTACTGCAGCGAATGTGCAAAATAAAACTGTGTCTGAAAATATTTCCGAAAAAGATATTGAGGCAACTTGAAAGCAATAAGGAAAACGGAAACGCGATGATGATTCACACCCTGATGAACAAAATGCATTTTTAGATAGAATCTAAAATGACAACATTATTCACTTTTAGATGAATCTGAACTCACTGACGTTGAACAACATTATTCACTTTTAGATAAAATCCTCTTCACCATCCCAGTACACGTTTATCTTCTGATTCTTTCTTAACCTTGGTATTTGCTTCCAAATGCGATTTCGAGAATGTAATACTGCGCTGAAGAGCCGCGAAATTCAATGAGGCTTCCATTATTTCTTCCGATGCGGCGGAGCTGTCACTTGTTGATCGGGAAACCTGCAAATCATCATTAATTTTTAAAAATGTTGATGAATTTGGATACAAAATTTGTACTTATCTATTTTGTTTTCCATCACGAACTTCTGGTGAATAGTTCAAGTGAGACAAAAATTTTATAGAATCGGTTACACTGTAATAAAAGATATTAAGAAGTCAATGAGTAAATGTTTAGTCAGAATGATAGAAGAATGATATGAAAGAATAATAAATGAAAGCAGGTTATGTAACCTTCTATCATTCTACAATGAGAAATGATAGATGGTTATGATCGAAAACTACTTAAATCCACTGTTTCTCTCTCTCTTCACATCAAAATCAGCAAGGTCATTCATTTATTAAGCCAAACATTGAGATAACAATATATTTATAATACTGCAGACTAATATGATGAATAATATTAATTATTTAGACAAATAAATATTCTTATATGACCATAATCCTTGGAAACAAGTCAACTGATAAATTGATCGAAGGAAAACACATTACGGCATGAGAATAAATGTCTTTTTTATAAAATACTCAAATATCACTTTACATTTTATTTATAAGGGCAAAATGAGCATTCCAGCTCTTAAAAATCTAAAAATTAGACACTGGAAGATTTCAACTGGCATATTCTGCACTGTAGTCCAATTTGGTCAATGGCTCTTGTTTTATTGGTTTCGTTAGATGACAGCTTTTTCTAGCATTACGTTATCTTCATTCATTAGTCTGAGAAAAGCATTATTGAGAATAGAATAGTATTCTTGGAATGTAATAACATGGAACTAGAAAGGGTCTTCTGAACCATTAGTGCAGCGGAATATTCCCGACCTGCTATAGATTGGTGAAGCTTACATTACATCACATCAAAGCATAGGCGTATAGCTTATGTCTATAGGTATAGTTGGATGGTAAAATTTCAGTGAGCTTCTGTTACCATTTTATAAAATTTAGGAATACTATCTGTAAATTTGACGAGCTTATAATAAACGTCTAGCTTTAACTTGAAAAGGGTTAATGCAAAAAATTAAAGTTAAATACATACAATTCAATTAATAAATTTAATATTGAATAAATAGCATTGTAAAATGTATTCTGGAGTTTTCTGAATTCAGAGCCTTATTACTAAATTCACGCTGCAGCGCTCCAAACAGCAGAAAATAAAGCAGTTCCTTTCTTTATTAGTTCCATGACAATTAAGGATAGAGTTTAGGTATATTAAGCATGAATGTACCTCGAACTTGGTCCACACATAGCCGTGACACTTTCTGGCGCCGAGCGAGCTCTGTATGAGGTGATGGATGGTGGGATGCGAGAGACCGAAGAAGTCGGCACCGCGGCCCCTGATGGACACCACTTCGGAGCCGACGCAGCGGTTGATCAGCTGCAGCAGCCGGCTGTGGCACTGGTCGATGTTGGCGCTCACTATCGCCTCGTCCTGCGCGGAGTCAGTCACTATTTCGAATCTGAAACAACGCAAACCGAACCTCATCACCATATACAAATATAATGCCATATACAAATATAATGGTTTAATCTGAGAAAAGGACTTGTTTCATAAAACTCATCAGTTGGACTAGTGGTGATGATCATCGACTATTGGTTGGCTGGGTCACTAGATTGATTGATTTTCTAAATCATAGTAATTGAAAATAATAGTAATGAGAAATGTAACAAAGAAAGATAAACAACTACTTCAGCATTGAAAACAGAAAACAATGTGCATGAAAAAGTACAACAGAATGAATGACAGAATTAATAATACTACAGTAAAAAAAACAATAATTGAGTTAAATAGCTACGGTGAACGGTAGGAAAATAAAATGCATAGAAGTAGTCCAATGAAAACTGGAACAACACATGGATGTGGGGTCCCACATCACCTACCCGCACCCAAAGACATTGCCAACAAAAACATTGTGAGCATCTACTGTGCTGCGCTCTGGTGGATTATCATGAGAACTTTTCTGCGGGTTTTAACATACAAAGCATAGCGCTAAACGGGAAAAACGCATTTATAATTAAAATGGAATTATTTGCTGCTTCATGCATTTCTCAGTATTTAGAACATGATATTTAGGATAGGAATGTTAGTTAATGATAGTATTATAGCTTATTATAATCGAAAAATCCTACTTTTCAAGTATTTGAGAGCAGACAACCGCAAACAGATGTATTTGAGAGCCGACAAAAACTTTGAGATAACAGCTGATGAGTTATCTTACATGAAAATGAAAAATTGGCGCAAGCTCACATTTATTCGAAAAATTGAATTACATGAATATTCCTTATTAAAAAGTAGAGTTTTTCCGTTGATAGTAACAGCTTATTAGATTAACTAAAATGAAAACTATTTATGTACATTACCTGATGTACAGGTTAGAATGGAGAGCACTCCATGGTCCTACTTGATCGACAAATTCTTTTGCACGTAAACAAAACAATTAGGTTAGCTTCACCTATCAATATTTATTCAATGAAGTGAACCATTATTTTTGTTGATGAAACTTATGTATGGCAACTGGAAAAGTGTAGAACTTGAAATTTCCATTGCGTGTTTTATTTTTACAATCCAGAACACAACAAATTCTCCAGGACATTATTTTAGGTATAGCCCTATCTCCTCTAATGTAAATCCCAGCAAATTTTCGCCGAAATGATCCGCCAATAGCGCCTCGATCGCCAAAAAAATCTTTTCCACCCACTTGCACATAGCGAATAGGTGTATTATGGAAATATAAATGAATTGTTATTCATTATCAATTATTGTTTTGGCAACGTTGCACCTAGTCTTATTAGACTATTTCTGTGCATTCTACTCTAGTTCAAACGCTATGACGGTCCAGACTGACAGTTCAATTGTTCAAAGCTGATCGTTCAACGATCGGCCTACCGGTTTCCCCTTCCACTCACAGTTTTTGACTGTCACAGTCCGAACTGACAGTTGATGTGGGCTCTAACTTATGACATTGAACATCGAGTCCAGTCAAAATTAGAGGCTTGTCTCTAGGATTTCTGGACTTTTGGAGTCTGGTCGAGCAAAGAAAGCATTCTAGCAAGATGGGAAAATGACTCCAGCTCGATCAATATTGGTTCAAAAATTTGGTATGGCCGGTATTACACGATAATAGTTCTATGATCATATGGATCCAGGTATGGATAAAGTATGATCATAGAACTATTATCGTGTGATACCGGCCTAACAAATTTCGGACGATATTCTACTATACAATTTGAGACCAATTTATAATTTTTGAACCAATATTGACCGAGCTGGAGTCTTTTTTTCATCTGGCCAGAATGTAAACTTTGCTATACGCCTATACCAGACTTTTCGAGCCAAATTTCGGTAGGGCTATCATTAGCTCGTATTTATTCATGCAATAGGACCTAGGCCTAGTTTCCTGTATTCCTAGAATCCTGTGTTTCCACTAATTTTAAACGTAGTCTGTCATTGATGCTAGTCAACTGAAATACTGTATTAATTACCTTGGTTGTGTTCCTCCATCCACTACTTTGCATGTGTAGACACAACTCTTCTCTGGATCCTTGACACTACCGTACTGTCTTGTAGAACAATATCCAATGGGGAAAATGTAGTCTTCATTGTGGAAGTCGGGCCTGTCGGATACCTTGAACAATACGAAGAAGTTGAAACAAAGACCTTGATATCATTCAAAATGATGATTATTACTGATGATGATGATTGTGATAACGATGAAGAAAAAACTACAGTAATGAGATTTTTCAAATATATTTGCACCTCAAACAATGTAACACTTGAAATAGATATCACTTAGATACTTACTGAGATTACTAAGATAAAAATCTGATGGATAGAAATGAATGTGAGCTATGATAGAAATACAAGCACACCTTAGGAATCAGTTATTGATCTAGGTTTGAATTTGATTATAGAGCATACAATTGATAAATAAAATATTTGATATTGATAGAACCATTTAATGAATTTATAGGCTAGATAATGTTCTGCATTGACACTCACTTCTCCAATGCTGTGTACTTTGAGATCGCCTAAATGAATAGGAAATATTGGCCGACCAGAAATATCCAAAGGAATCGGAGAAACAAGCTTCTTCTTTTTCACCAATTGTGACGATTTCGATGTCAAGGGTTTCTTCATCTTCACTGAGCTTCGATCTGAAACATTGAATGAGATCTCTTCTAAAAAAACCGTCCATTCCTCATGTTTTTCAAAATTACAAGAATAAGAGAGGCCTTACAAAAATAATATATCACTTGTGTTAGAATTTTTACTTGTGGAAGCAATACAATATTTTCTACTTGTACAATAATACATGAATTGGTATTTGGTATACTTGACGAGCTATCTAAGACCGGTATAACACGGTAATATTTTCTATTGCATATGGAATCATATGAAAATACGAATTCATATGTAACTTAATAGAAAATATTACCATGTAATACCGGGGCCTAACAGACTCAAGAACATATTATAATGTTTATCGGTACACCCTGATGAAAAATAAAATGTATCAAGTGTTTACACAATACGAAAAATATGGAGAGCTCAATAACCTGTAGTATCCGAGTTGGCACGTTTCTTGGGTGCTGGTTTTTTACTGCTAGAACTGTTCTGAGAAGATAATATTTCTGGCAAGGAGCAAAGCTGAGATGTCATCGAGTGTTCGTTGTCTGAAATCATAAGAAAAGTTCAAATAAAACAATGTTAGAAAAAATTACTATGAAGTCTGAGCAAGTTAAAAATGGATACTGGACATAACATTTGAATTTGAAAAATGTTTTGCACGATGTTCAACCATATTATGTAAGTGATTATTGTCAAAGATACTACATTCTCATTCATTTCGACATCTGGAGTTCACGAATTGACATTTATAACTTTCTTATTTATCATCCATTATCCACTTGAGGGATCGATGGAAACACATAGTATTTCAATGATCACACTCAAGTTAAGATCAAGATGGCAGTCAGAAACTAAGTACCTTGTTGACATTATTTGTGACAGGTCATCACTCATATATTCTAGGATTTCATAATAGACCCTGTCTCTGATACATTAGGTCACCACTCTTTCAAAGGTAAGTAAACCCGAATGCTACACCCCTAGATTGAAGTAGCGCAGCGCTAAAATCCTTTACCTTATCTAAATAGTTGGTCACAAACTCCAAAACCAGGCAATATGAATCCAGGCAATATAATTCATACCAAAGACAACCCCAGAAATTCCCTTGTCCTAGAACCCATCAGGATCTGCCATATCAGAGCAGGTTTCTTAATTTGAAATGGGTGCTTCTGGAACACAGGAGGTTACGTTACATTCTCATGTGGAGGCTATCAACATTGAGAAGGCTTCTATGGATCACTAAGGATACATCTCCACACAATTAAACTTAGAAATGAAAGTCAGATATGTAGGCTTTGCAATCAGTTTGAAGAGACTGCCAAGCATATCATACTGGATTGCGAGAGACTAGTGACAAGAAAAAGGGATCCTCTCAGTTTGGCTGGAAGAAACCAGATGATGAATTGTTAGTACGCTAGTATAGGGGAAAAAACTCCTAGATATTTTCAAGGACACAGGTGTTCGTTTGCCTAACAAGTATACTTGGGGCACACAATAAGCTTCGGTTGACATGCGAGGATCTTTTGAATCTGCCTCTTCAGTAACATAACATAGCTAGGTATTGAAAAGTTAGATAGTATGTATTAGTAAGCAGTGTCTATACTATCAAACGTACCAGCTGCAGTTTGGAACTGCTGCAATTTCCTCATCAGAAAGTTTCTTTCTTCTTTTACTATGAGTATTCTCTCCTGCATTTGAGATACTTGATCACACAATGCTGCATTTTGCTGAAAAGAATAAATAAACAATTATTAGGTAAATGAACATACGAGTGGATAATAGTAAATCATCTACCATACGAGTAGATAATGGGTACCTCTTATTTCCTTGTTTTTTGCAGTCAATCGCTGGTGCATGTTGGTCGCTTAACCTGTATAATATTCTTGAAAAACGTTTTTCCATTTGAGACGCTAAATTAACCTAGTAGGCTGGAGCTTCATACCTACAGTTTGCTATTGCTACATAGGTCCCCGGTCCGTCTGGCGATTTTTACAGTAACATTCTTCAACGTATTACCCACGCACGGTAAATATTACTGTTATCAAGTGAGCCAAATTTGTAGCAAAAATCAAAAAGATAAATAATGTCTGTCTATCAGGTACTTTGCCAAATTGTCAGGTATTATATCTTTAAAATAATGATGATGGATAGAGGTTTAATATTAACATTTTCGACACACAAGAAAACCTCAACTACTACAGTCTACAGATTTAACATTATGATCATTTAAGATAATATAGTTTCTGTAGTTGTAGTTCTAATCAATAAGGTTTTAATAGTCAAACTAACTGTATTACAAGCAGTTTCATATAGGTCCAATTGCCCTAGTAGTAATAATAGAGTTGGCCTAGTCAAGTAAACGATACCAAAGTACTTACAAACAAAAAGCTCTTGATAATCCTCTTCATTCTCTTGTATTTCTTCTTATAAACTGAACTCTCATTCTCCGATTTAAAAAACTTCCGCTTCAAATCACTGTTGAACATTTTTTGAGATTACTGAATCCAATTACAAACTAATATTGATTAGAGTTCAGATATTATCTCTAAAATATGGAAACACAATTTGTGCGTTGAATGTTTAAGTAAAAGTAAACATAACCTCACTGTCTGTTGTCTGATTTCTGAAATTCGAGAGTCGAGAGTTGTTTCTTGTTCTTGTTACTTCGATCCTCGACTTTACGTTAAATAAATAGAAGTAAACAAATAATTTCTCTTCTGGCGTTCTGGGGCTAGCCTAGGTCAGATTGGAATGCTTGAAGATGGAAAAGAAAATTTATTTTGTTATTTAATAATGTTCATGGTGTATTTTATTAGTTAGTTTACCTGTGGACATAATTTCTTAGAGTCTGATCAACATTATGGATCACGTAAGTACTTAGCTGGTTTAAAGTAAACACAGATAAAATAATTACCAAGTGACTGGGATATCTTTTCATAATATTTAACTTGAGTCATTAACCAATAATTAAAGAAGGCTAAACCAATGGGTCATACCTTCTTTAATTACTTGTATTACACCAATTCAAGTTGGAATATAATAGCATATTAGTGATGAAATTGGGTTCTCGATCCATGACGAGCTGCTGTGTAAATATTCACCGACAATACACTCAAAAGATTTGTACAGAGAGGGAACAGTTTAAATTGAAAAACAGTTACCTTGCTGGATGCATTTCGTGATCCTGAAATGGCTCCACTCCTGTAAGGTAATTCCAACAGTTTCCTTTCTGTAAAAAACGTTCGACTGCATTATCGGTTAGCATCCCAGTGAGCTAATTATTAGGCTAGTCTCTTACAAGGTGCTTGAAGGAAAAAATTAAGTCATTGATGCATTTAGATTTGATCCATTCGCTTCATTAGCTGGCTTCAAATTCACGTTTTAAAAAGATTGATTAACTACAATGACTGGTCACTTTTTAGTTTTTACTTGAAGTTGTTCTCCTGACAGTCAGATGGCTGAGGAGTCGTCATTAATTTAGTCTTCACAGTGGATGTGTCATATGTGTTGAAAGGTGTGCTCCTCTAGATATTCAGTCATCGTATCGTAGGGCTTGGCCAACAAGTAGTTTTTCAGAATTCTTGCTTGACTAGGCGCAGTGATCACCAATTAAGTTTCATGAAGGTCCGTTCCAAAGTCTTGGCGAGCTTTCGCGGTCCGGAAGTCCGGTCCATTCAGGGGGAAACCCCTAAGGGGGGGGGAGCACTCCCCGAAATTTTTTTCAATTGATAGTTTTACTACATTAATTTTAATAATTAATCAAATATTTGGGATAGTTGAATTTTGATTTTAATGTTCTTTAAATATTTTGAAGTTGTGATATCATGCCATTGATATATTAAAATTAAAATAAATCCCATTATTTTAATCGGATTTGGCAATAGAAGTTACTCCATTGTTTATTCTATTCATACGAAGAATGTTCACTTACTAAATTGTCAAAACTATTCTCGAATTTAGCCCTTGGCTATATTCAGCTATTGGAATACCAAGATAAATATTGAAACGCTTAACTAGGTATAGAATAATTGGATGAAATAATGCAACAATATTAAGGGTGGATGGCGGCAAACTGCCGAACGGCAAAATCAAGCCCCATAAGAACAATGTAATTTTTATCAATCTCTTGGAGCAGATAGAGCCTCTATTTATGGACAGAATTTCACGTTCCTTATTTCATTGGAAAGAGAATTCAATTCTCCAGGGGCGTGACTTTTTACTTTTTTGATTTTAAATTTATTTCAATAATTATAGTTCAATACTTTTTTTATAAATTGAATATACAATAATTATTGAAATGAACTTAGAATAAAAAAAGTAAAAAGTCACGCCCCTGGAGTATTGAATGACATAAAGAACGTGAAATTTTAATGACATAAAGAACGTGAAATTCTGTCCTTAAATAGAGGCTCTATCTGCTCCAAGAGATTGATAAAAATTACATTGTTCTTATGGGGCTTGATTTTGCCGTTCGGCAGTTTGCCGTCCACTACCACCCACTCTTGAATAAATAGCCAACTTTTTATTGAGAGTTGTATGGTAAGAAGTGTTTATTTTATTGTTGTGGTTGTTTTCTAATAATTCAATTTTATTCAGTCTTTAGAGGGTTTCTTATGGATTTTTTGTTTTAGAATTTATTTTAAGTTTTTGTCGTTGAGATCGGTATGACATCGCGGTCCGCACAAAACTAGCTGGCGGTCCGGATCCGGACCGCGGTCCGCCATTTGGTGACCACTGGACTAGGGCGTTACAACCATCAGTCCGCTAGCGCTACCCGGTCGTGGGTTCGAATCCCACAGAGACATGGTCGTTTTTCCACCTCATAAATCACCCTCGCACAGACTTTGTCTGTGTTTCAATCCTACTGTATTTCAATCTTGTTAGCTTCCCATTAACCACGCACAAGTAATACTTATGTGGGCATCATCCGCTATAATAATAATAATAAATGATCCGCAATGAAAAAGTATGATCCTGCATATGTTGGTGAGATGATGTATGTTTAAGTGTTGTGGTAGGTCAATATTGTTATTGATTCTCAAGTATTGTTCTAAGAGCCCATTTCTGTATCCTCAGGACTCACCTGTCAAGGTGTTTGGGATGCCGAGCCCAAGGCAACAATACCATATTTGACCGAGGCCTAGATTCAAGATGACATTTACGCATTTGCATTTCTCTTTATGTTTGTTCTACATTCACGACAAAACGCGGCAATAGATTCTGATGAAATTTGACAAGAATGTTCCTCTTGAAATTGCGCGTCGATGTATGTGTAAGGTTTCTTGAAATATTGCATTTTAAGAATAATATGAATGGAAAAGGGATTAACTCCATACTAAATATTACTATATACATTTATAATTCTGAACAAAGGAGAATTCACACAATATATTCATGCTTATTCATATATATTATACATATTCATGCTTAACCAGCTGTCGAGTTTATTATTAATTGCATGCAATGACGCATGCAATTAGTGAAACTCAACATAACAAAGTATTCCCTTAATGAATAATGCCCCATCCATGGGTCACTTCGTGAGGTCTACTGTTCACAGAACTACTACTTAAGATTCAAATTCAAAATCACGTTTATTCCACAATAAGATGAGATGCAAAAAGTGAGTGGTATGCAATAAACTATGAGAAACGCACATCATAAACTATGTATTTCATTCAGAAATGCTTCTAATTCTCCTTATCATAAAAACAGCGCTCAATATTATTTCTCAATGTCAAGTGCTTGTCAATATTGTTATTCCCAGGAATCTTGTGCTGTCCATACAGAGTTGTTATTTGATAGTGTGTCCTCTGAGTTTTTGTTGATTGGAGAGAATCTGATGTGCACTGTTTTCTTCCTATTAATGGTCAACTTTAGTCTTCTGCATATGTCTGTAGCCTCATCCAGTGGTGAGCTGAGAATTGATAACAGTCATTGGCTAACCGCCTATTTCGTGGCGTCGGAAATAATAATCGTGCCGTCGAATCAGTCCTTCTGTTCTCATACAGAGCGTTTCAGGAGGAATGTACAATACTTCTCAGGCTGATTCCTTACACCAAGTTCCATTTCCCATAGGACATACAATACGACACATACCCCAAAAATTATTTAATACCGAGATAACAATGGCGGAATATTAACTTTTTTAAATCCATGATTGAAAAAATTAAAAATACTTTCTTGGCCGTCCACAGTTCCGAAGAGAAAATTCGGGTACCACCACGGTGCTCCTTAGTACACGGTGTATCCTTAGTTGTCCATTTTATTTTTTATGATTTTACATAATACCTCGATAATGGATGGACACTCCCCTATGAAATTTTGCAGGCTCAAGTAAAAGTATTGAGTCTTATGAATAATAGTATCAAAAATTTTCAATATTTGAAATTTTCAAAATGGCGGCCGATTGAAATATTAATTTTGAATTTACTGTCAAAAGTAATGGTTTTATAAACTTCTGTACCATTACAAAAATTTGGAGCTCTCAATTCTGAATGAAATGGTCCCTGATTTGTCAGGATTCGATTATAAATGACTGAGATATGACGATTTTAATTTTAATTTCAACCTTTCACATTTAATATGGTAACTGAAGGAAAAATTTAATGTGTAATACGGGCGCAAAGTATCTTTGCTGCACTCGAGAAACTATTCCTGGAATTTTGTTCATCTCGATGCAGCAAAGTCACACTTTGTGCACTGATACACAAATAACTATTGTGGTTTACTTATGTAAGTTACATACACCTTATTTGTATTCAATGATTTCGATAGACCACCATAATTCAAGTTTGATTATGATTTTTTTATAATATTGCAGATAGCATCAGCACCCTATACGTCCAGCGAAATGAACAATGAAGTTGGTCCTTCCATCAGTGATCCACTATTGAGCAAGGGAGAAGTAGAAGAAAAAGAAGAAGAAGAACAGCAACTACAAGGTGAGTTTGCACATGAGATATAGTCAGTCCAATCAGAGAAGATATTCTGGCAAGATGGGAATATGACTCCAGCTGAGTCATTATTGGTTCAAATTTGGTCTAAAATTGTTTCCTAGACAATTTGAGAACATTTTTATAATCTTTGGACCAATATTGACCGAACTGGAGTAATTTTCCCATCTTGCCAGAATGTCTTCTTTGCTTGGAGAGACTATACTAGCACTTGCATGAGAGAAAATGAACAATCGGTTATAACCTGAAGCTGTATTGGAGCAAATGCGAAATGGATTTTCCACCCAATGATTTTGGATAAACATGAAAGTATTCCTGGAAGCAGGAACTCTTAGAAGCAAGATTGACTTTTGGCTGAGGCCGCACTGCCGGTGGGTAGAGCCTGGAGGGTGGAGGGTAGTTGGTAAATCTATAGAACATACACACCATCCACAGTAATACATCGTATGAATGGTATGTGTTCAGCCGCCATCTTGAAATTCTTAAATATGGACAACACATGTGCCCTCACATACTGTAATATCACAATAAATAAATAAATAAACATAACCTCAAAAAAAAAGAATGACGTCATACCATTCATACGATGTATTACTGTGGATGGGGTGTATGTTCTACAGATTTACCATCTACCCTCCACCCTCCAGGCTCTACCCACCGGCAGTGCGGCCTCAGCCTTATAGTTGTTACAGTAATAGGTTATTTATCAAAGAAGTAATTGAATTTCTAGTTAGTTAGGAGCAAACATTATTCATTATCTTTCTGCCTCATTGTATTTACTTTTTAGTTTGATCATAAATTTATCCCCGTAATATTACATTCATATGAAAACAATAGAATAGAATTTATTAGTCATACAATATTTACAATAACATCTAACTTAATGGAAATGATGTGCTCACTTACGCTCTAATCAATTCACTGGCGGCTCGGGCCTTGGGAAAAGATTGAGTGTTGTACAGTATAATATACGGACACTTCACCAGCCAAGCCACCAGTGCCAAGCATGTACATGAGTAATGAGAGGGTTGATGATGATGAAAGATGAGGACTGCTTTTCAGGCAGTCGGGACCAACGGCTTCTTAAGTCTCCTCCAAAAGACGGGGTGGCCATATCTATGTGTTTACAGTTTTACACTGTGGTAAAAATTGTTCCTCGGTCAAGAATTAAACTTGGTGCTAACTAATATTAATATTAGTCACTAATATTAATATGAATATTTTTTTATTCTACAGATGACTCGGACCTATTGCCGGAAAATTTTCTCAATGTTGAACTCTCTGTAGCTGAACATAGCGATGGACTAAGTGGAAATCCAGCTTTCTTGCCATTGTACAGCTGCAAAAAGTGTGAGTACAAATGTAAAAAACTCAGTGAGCTCAACAGACATATCAGAAATACTCACGTGGCAGCCGAATCTAGTGCAAATGTAGATAATCAAAATAGGGAGACAGAATCAAGCATTGAAGGGAAGCTATTTTGTTGTGAATTTTGTGATTATAAGACAAAATTCAATCATAATTTTAGAAGACATGTATATAAGCATACTGGGGAAAGACCTTACCCGTGTCAGTTATGTGATTATAGAGCGACTCAACCAAATAGTCTGACAATGCATATGAGAAAGCATACTGGAGAAAAACCTTATAGCTGTACGTTTTGTGAATACAAAACCGCTTATCCAGCTGCTTTAAAAAATCATATGAGTCTGCATACTGGAGAAGTTTTGGTTTGTGAGTTTTGTGATTATAAAACAGCATTAAAAGCAAATTTAACTTTACATTTAAGAACTCACACTGGGGAAAAACCTTATAGATGTGAGTTATGTGAATACAGAACCACTCAATCAAGTGCATTAAAAGTGCATCTAAAAACACATACCGAAAAGCAAACTTTCAAATGTGAGCTTTGTGATTATCAAACTAAACAACAAAAATATTTGGACATACATATTGTTAAAAAACATACTGAGAGAGAACCGTTCAAATGCGACATTTGTGATTATAAAACACAAAATAAAGGAAATTTGAAACTCCATCTTGTAAAGCATTCAGGGATTAGTCTTAACCGTTTAGCTGTCAGTTTTGCGAATTTAGAGCAATGCAACCAAAACAATAATTGATGAAGCATCTAACAAAGTATAAGTATAAAGCATAAAGTAAAAACCCTCTAGTAAATGAGAATCGAGGCTTCTAAGAGTTCATGTGATAATAAATTTGCTGCTATGTGAGAATCTTGAAGATAAAGTGAATTTGTAAATATTGACTATTTAAAAAATATATTGACACTTGAAGGTCTCAAACTCTGTAACCTATTAAAGATCTTTGCCAATAGATTAATATATATTTATCATGTAATAAATTATTATATAATATGAATTAATAATTAATAAATAATGTCATTTTGAATCTCTGTATCGTAAAAAATCAATATATGTATGAGCATTACGTCTATAATACCGAAAAGGTTTAAAATTCAAATTTCCACCAAAATGTTTAATATGCTAAGATTGGTAAATGCCAAAAGGTTGCCAGGTTAAAGGCTGCACAAAAACAGTAAACATTAATTTATTGGTCGTATTATGACATAATCTAACCGAGCCAATGTGTCGATTTATCGGTATTAAGGCTGTTCATATTTCAGTGGTTGGGATGAACGTGTACTGGTTCGACCTATATCGATAAGATGCAATAGGAACCCGGAGAGCAACGCACTCTGTTTAGCATCTATTCTCTATTTGCGTGGCTCCATAAAAACTCCGTATTTCAATTGCATCTTAATAAATTTAGTTGTAGCTGTAGATGAAGCCAAAGAGTTGGACGGTTTCGTCTGCTCATTGTGCGCTCCAACAGCTGATGTCAATTTGAGTTGTAATTTAGCTGATAAAGCCCAAATGGTGTTTTTAAATCACAAGATTTGTTAGTAGACCACATACGTATGTCACGAGACAGCCAAAACCGCCTAATTTATGGAGTCAGCTAAACTAGTGGGCATTCACTCTTGAATGGTTTTTTGGTTTTGTGCAGCTAATACCTACACTTATTGTGCTTCAATGCCATTTTTATATAGATTACTTACTTATATAAATAATACACCGCGCCATCCTACTATAATTTTGTTTATCGAATGCGTAGGTTAATACAGAACTTGGCATGGTGAGATCGGTGAATTTCTTGTCCTAGATACTTTGAGTTAATTTTCTCAAAAACAAAAAAAATCACAAAAATTTATTACTATTGTATTTAGTAGTTCTGAGAGCAATAGTTGTTACTGTATTTAATAACCAGCAACATTCGAAAATGTTAATATGTTGATATCAAACTAGCTACTTTCCCTCAGCCTCCTGAGGGAAACAGTAATAGTTATGAACAGTAGTTTTACAAAAACTAATATAATATAATTATATTAAATGCGACCACATCTTGATTTAACTATAGGTTAATTTATTTTTGGTTTTAACTGCTATGGATAATACGCGCCTATGATTAGATTGTCTTTGTTGCTGGTAAGAATATTGCAACAGTTCCAATATTCTAGTTCCTAGAAGAATAGTTGTAGATTATTATGCAACAGTATTTATGTATTATCTATCAAGTATTATCTGATTCAAGAATTCAAGTACTCATTCAATATCTCAAAAATCACTCCTTTTCTTTGACTTTGCCACTTCCCTTTCTATTTCCTATGGGTTCGGTTTAGATTGAGTTAATTTAAATAATTATTGTTTTTTTTTTTAATTATTCTTGTCTCTTAATCTTATCTTCAGTTATTTACATCTTCTCATGTCAATGTTTTGGAACTCACTGCAGATGCGCAATAGTTTCCATTGATCGGTTTGATAATCTTAACAATAAAACTAAACCAGCATCTTGGATTTAAAATAACTAGACTGAAATAAAACAATAATTGATTTCATGATTTGAAATGAATCAATTCAATGTTAATGTTTTAGAAAATGGTTGATAACTGGTATTATCTCCAATATTATATTGAGGAGTTGAAACATGTTTTTGAATGTAATAGATTTCTCTTTTGTTTAATTAACGGTCAAGAATTTTCATGGACCACCAGATTCATTTGGTCTATTCAGTTGTATTTTTTCTTCTACCTGATATTGTATTGAATTCAGAAATAAATTATTATTATTATTATTTATTGTATCAATTTCAATACTCTAGTGGATAGGTTTTCTACATGTAAGAATAATGCAGAATAAAGATATTCAAAAAATACTTCATTTATTTGTTTTTCCTCATAATAAATTATCAAATATCATTACAGTACTATGTAGATTCATTTCGACACTCGGCAACACAATTTGGCAAAAAATAATCAAGGTAGATTGTTACCGTAGGTACTCGGTTCTTACAAATAATTATTATTGACTACACTTTGGAATAAAAAGTCTTATTTGAACAGCTTACTTTGTGACCTGCATTGAAATAAATAGAATACTTACAGTGTAAAGTATTATAAATAATAAAAGTGGAATAGATAATATCAACCAGTGAATTATTCAAAAATATAATTGGCTAGAAATATGCCTTCCTCTATAATTATTGAAAGATTGTAGTTTTTAAACTTGAAGATATCTTTCCAAAACAATCATCATTAATTAATTACTTGGTTATTTTATAAAGATACGAGTATATTTGAATCGAGATTAGAATAAATAAGATGTACCAATTTTAAATAGAATGAATTGAGAATCTTGAAAATGTATTCTATTTGTAAATGTATTATTTGCCATTGTACTGTTATAGCCATCAAGTTACAGTTATCACAGTTTCATAATATCAAAATAACATAACATGCAGCACAGTACTTTGAATTCTTGAACACAACTTGAATTGCGAATCGCGCAAAATGCTTTAAAACTAGGGAATTGCTTGCGGAGGCAGCCGCAAATTGAGCGGAGCGAGCTTTCTTTTGTCAAAAAGTTTGACAAAACTTTTCAGCTGCTCACATCTGGAAAGATGTCAATCAGCTGCTCCATCATCACCCTCGCACGCGCATTTTCGAATATTACATGACAAACCAGTAATTACAATTAAGGAAACTTCAAGGGTGATTTTTCCTTAAGGACACGATTTTTCAAAATGCCTTGTAGCCTATAAACTGGACGTCCATGTCTACTATCACCATGGCAAATTTGAATGAAATCGGTCTAGCGGTTCCGGAGGAGTAGCATTACAGCGAGTTACTCCACTGATCCATTAAAGCTTTGCTCAACTATGGACAATGTCACAGATGAACTTCAAGTATTATGATAGATTTTGTTGAGTACTTATCCATAGTAAATGAAAAGACAAGATATTGTCAAACCACAGATTTATCTCTGGTAAACAAGACAAACAAACTCTGGTAGAGATTGATAATGGTGTAGCAACCGAAGCCGGTATCTTGATTTTTATTAAATCTGTGTTTGGCAATATCTTGTCTTTACATTAATTATGAGAGATTGTCAGCTCTATGGTAGTCGACCGTAGCAAAGTAGTAGACAAGCTGGGAACAATAGACGTCCAATTTCTGTACGAGGTATCTGAAACGACAAAGATAGATAAACAATAGTACCAAATCATAGTACCGATGGTACCAAATCATATGAGCCTATGAATAAATGAATAAAAATCAACAGACATTCAAGAAAGTATAAAACAGTGACGAAATCACAAAATAAATGTTCTATAAAACAACTCTGGAAACACTCAAATTATAATAGAGACAATAATTGTGGTTTGGAATGTTATACCGTAAAGTCAAGTGAATAGCAGATTCCAATGAAAATGGCGATGAGTGTATAAGTGTTATTAATATTGAGTTCAGTGTGAAAACTGCAACCTTAGCTAAACCCCTCGCTAACCGTTTTCACACAGTATTGACAGAGCTGACCTGACATTTGCCAACCGCCAATTTCTTTGGAGTCTGCTGTACTGACTAAAGCGTGCTAATCAATTGAATAACAAAATTCCATCTATTAAATATTCCATTAATTATACAATACAATTAATATAACTCAATAGATATATTCATAATTAGCTGACCATCCCTAAATTTATTTAATTCCATTACACTATAATATTAGCCTACTCGAAGGAAAAGCTAGTGTCTTTTATTTAGCTCAGCTATTGTCTCAGAATAAGTCTAGCTATTGTTAATAACCTAACATATGATAAATAAGTTCAGCTATTTTATATTGCCGGTTTCATCATGCACTTCTTGTTCTATCACAGTCAGAACTAGTAATGGATGTAGACTCTAATAGATCATAATTAATAATAATAAAATTAATCTTGAATTATTATCATTATTCTTCCATGATCATCGCTTATAATAAAAAAAACTTCTAAAATAAGTTCATACCAATTAAGGTAGTTGAATTTAATTTTTACCTGTATACCTTGAATGTTTAATCGCAGGCAAGTACGATTCAAATTAATAACGAGAAGAATTTTCTATTTGGTACAACAAAATTTATGATTGGATAATGATGGAAAATTCTGTAGGAGCAGTAGGCCTAGGCTACGGTACGGTACCTAATATTATAATCAATTTGAAGTATGATTTTACACTCACTCAAGAAAAGACTGCATAACTCTACTGAATATATCGAAATCTGTTTTTTCCATATTACTCCAATCTATTTCCTCCAAATGCACTGAAAAAATGTAATTGCACATAAGGGTGGATGGTAGTGGACGGCCAACTGCCGAACGGCAGAATTATGTCCCATAAGAACAATGTAATTTTTATCAATCTCTTGGCGCAGATATTGCCGTTATTTATGAACAGAATTTCACGTTCTTTATGTCATTGGAAAGAGAATTCAAATCTCCAGGGGTTGACTTTTTAATGTCAAGTTTATTTTAATACAGTAATGATTTTATAATTAATTAACTATAAAAGTATTGAACCCTATTTATTGAAATAAACTAGAAAAAGTCAACCCCCTGGACATTTGAATTCTCTTTCAAAAGACATAAAGAACGTGAAATTCTGTTCATAAATAAGGGCGCTATTGATAAAAATTACATTGTTCTTATTGGGCATGAATTCTGCTGTTCGGCAAATGGCCGACTGCTACTGCCCACTTTCAAAGAAAACTGTTGCAATGTCACTGCATTGGAATTTTTTGTCATCAATTTGTCACTGGAATTGAAAAATGTTTGTCATCAATTAATTTTAGAAATTTAATGTAGGCTACTATTGGGCAGCTGAAGCAATGCGGGCAGCGCGCTGGGTGTACAAAAAGTGTACTTCATTTGTGTACTAGAAGTGGAATATTTTTATTTGCTATTTTTTTTCAATCACAAATAAACATTGGGATTTTTGTTATAATCATCACAATATTCGGTTACTCTGTCTTGTAAGCAGGGAATGAAGGTCCAGGAAACTCACAAAGAGCGCAGCAGACGAATCTTCAGCCAACTTCAGCTGCCCAATACATTGTATCTACGTAAATTTAATTACTGTATCATTGTATGGTTATGTTTCCTTTATCTTAAGGCTACTTCATTACTGTTTTTTATTTTAAATGTTAATCTCAGTACCCTTTTTCAATTATTTTTATTCATGCAAATGATCTTAATCATTAGACTTTGGAGTTGTGCATTTGAAAATGACTATTAATAGTCGAAAAATGTTATGCATGAATAAAAATGATTGAAAAAAGGGTACTGAAATTTACATTTAAAATGAAAAACATTGTATGTTAACATAGGATAACACTTTCTAGATTCTAGTAGTCACTTAGATAATAACAAATAACTACAGTAATGATTTGATTCTGCCAAAAATAATTAAATTTTAAAAAAATGACTTGTAATAAATTTCATAAGTTAATTCGTTTTTGTAAGCGGAACTCTTTCGTGATTTCTAAACCGATTGAGTTCATTCAGGTTTCATTTTAAAAAATCTCAATGTCATATATAAGGTATCAAATTTTGAGAAAAGTTATCAGGGTGCATTCGCAGGCGTATGCTCTCATTTGAGTTCTCAATTAGGCATAAACGGTCAATTAAACGTTTTGTGAAATTTGTTGATAAGCTTTCTAGATATTGCAATTCTAATCTTATTTAGTAAGGAACTTGCAATTTTCCTCTGTTCACTGCACCGGGGAAAGAAGAGAAGAGGAGAGATCGAGAGGCAAGAGGATGATGATGAGGAGGAGGAGGAGGAGGAGGATCTTAAAATTTTCAGGATTTAATGAAGTCGTACATACCTTTAATACTAGTTCCAGTAGTTTTTGGCACAAGAGAGAATCTAGACTGCATATTGTATTGAATATAAGTTTACTCACCCATCAACCGCAATACTTGAGGTCCACCATAAATCTCACTCATGTTTTTATTTGGATGTAGTTTCAACACCTGAAAAAGGAAATTTTGGAATACAATTCAGTGGATAATTCAATAAATAACTGTTTGTGAAATATTATTAATAGTTTTTTCAAGTACTCGACCAGTAGAGAAGAGAGTCCAGTAAAGGGAAAAATAAAATTCTATTGATGGAAATAAGGCTTAACTAGATTATTTTATGAGATCAACCTTCAAAACTCTAAATCAATAAATAATAGTGTTTAATCATTGTAAGTGAAAATTTGTACGACGTCAATTATTTATTGACTCACTGATACTGCCGGGGGTCCTGGGGGCGGAGCCCCCGGGTGAACCGTATATTTTCTGTTGCAAAGTGTGTTGTTGATGTGTTTTTCCTAAAATAAATTAAATGAAAGTATCGTTCACTTACATCAGCGTACTGCATCCTTTCGAACTTATATAGCAGTCTTTGTCCCAGCGCAATATCAAAATAATTTCGCAACGTGTTCATGATCTCAGCTACTTTTTCTTTTCTGGAAAGAAAAGATATTATGAAGTTCATCTGGAATAATGAAATAGTCATCTAGATGGATCATGTTGAACAGAGCCAAACATTCAGTACACCAGAAAGTGAATGGTGATAAAGGCACAAACAGAGTTATGGAATGACGAGTGAAGTGAAGTGCGCTCTACCAGGTGCTCACGGGTAGTGAGAGAAATTAGAAAGGGCAGAGCATCTGGCCTCTCTTACTCAGAGAGAGATTCGTGTCGCAAGTAAAATCTCGCAGATTTTATTGTGTTTATTGCAAAGTATTGTAAAATACTGATGTGTTATTCCTGGAATAAATTCAATTCCAATAGCTGTACAAGTTAAAATTGATTGACATGTTAGCTTTACGTTTTATTTCAACTCTTATCTTTCAATGATATAGTCTGTCCAAGCAAAGAAGAGCCTCTGGCAAGATGAGAAAATGACTCCAGCTCGGTCAATATTGGTTCAAAAATTATCGATTTAGTCTCAATTGTAGGAAACATTCTTATCTACAATTTGAGACCAAATCAATGATTTTTGAACCAATATTGACCGAGCTGGAGTGATTCTCTCATCTTGCCAGAGGCTCTTCTTTGATTGGACAGACTATATCTAGCCATGAACATTTTAGTTTGCACTGAATAATTTCACCATTAAATAAATGACTTGAGTTTTTTGTCGTTATTGTGAATGATCTAGATTAGTCATATCATGAAACATGCGTTCGTTTTTAATAAACATTAAAAATTATAAGCTTAAAATAAAAATAGCTTACTCCACTCCGTCGTGCATTGAATCACATGTAATAAAATGGTTCAAAATCTTCTCTACTGTATCTTGGGCGGGAAGACAGCATAACTGAAAAATTATAATAGTTATTAATTTTTTATCAAAAATATATTACATAATTCCTAAAATCTTCCATAACACCGTTTCTAATTAGTAAATTGCTTGGAGGCATAAAAATGTTTGCATTATAAAACAGTCTTCAGTAAATGAATGCTATGATATTTTCAACATTTTTGGTAATATAGAGTCTACCAGAAGTTGCAAGACTTTCCTAATGACAAGACGATCTATGCACTATTTCTTGTATGGGAACAAAATGTCCATGAAGAATGCTTCATGTTATTGAAAAATGTATTGCCGTGATCCTATTTTAAAATCATCATTGGAGGATATTATTTCAAATTAAAGAAAAGTATTTTCCATTCAAAAATAATAATTGTTTCACTGGAGATAAAAAGAAAAATAGTTTTACCCATGAAAACTGTACCTAACCCTGAATTACTATTTATTTGGAATATTATTCATTATTCCCATTAAAAGTACATTAGGATTAGGGTACTGAAATCTTAATACTGTACTTGGCTTATTACTGATGCCAAAAAGTTAGGTGGTGTTGTCTTCTCCTTTTGCGCTCCAACTGCCGATTTTGTCAATTATTAGATTTGTCAATTAGTTATGCCTTTATGACGTTTTTGAAAATCAAAAGAGGCAATAGATGCTTTACATCAGCTGTTAGAGGGTTACATCAAGTAGTAAAAGGGGCAGATAAAACCGCCCAACTTTTTGGCGTTAGCTACACCTGTAAATTTGTTGAAGATTGTATTCATGATAAAATATTAACAAATAAATTACCTTATGTTGCCGAGTTATACATTCCCAATCATCCATTAGACTGGTTCTCAGCAGTTTGGGAAATGTGAACAGTTTTAGCTTTTTATGAAATATGGACTTGTCTGGCCTAGGCATGTCTCTTGATGGATCCATGCTCCACTGATCCACAATTTCTTTTGAGATGGCGAAAGGTTTCTGTTGAGTTTCTTCCAATATGGATTTCTTGGAGTCGACAGAACATCTCCTTTTAGGTTTTTCCACCCCAGTTTCAAATGCAGACGATCCATTGGCAGAGCTTCTTCTACGCTCAATTTTCGCAGCTGTATCAGCTGGTTTTCTCAATACCTCACTAGCGACGAGACTATTTTTCAATTTCAAGTTGTCCACAGTGAGAGGAAAAACTCCTTCAACCTGACCATCACTGTTTGGTTCGTTTTCGTTTTCAAAATTTTCTTCATCCACATTTTGTGACTCCGATGCATCGAATTCTTCCTGCACATTTGTAATGAATCATCATATTATTCACAAGTTACAATTCAATATATTATTGTTGGTCAATTAGCAGATTAGAAAGAGGTTCATGGCCCTATCCCCACAATCAAGTAGAATAGATGGGTGACCAAAATGTGACAAAAGGCAAGCCTTTACGAATAGCTCCCGAGAAGAGATAAATATACTAGAAAAACACTATAAAATACAGTATTTCTAGACTTTTGCAGTATAAATCCGAATTTCTTGAAAATTAGATAATACGCGTGATAGTAAAAAATACAGTTACATTGATAGCAAACGCAATCATAACCAGTTCGAAAACAACAGAGACACATTTTACAAAATTGAACATCTCTACAACTTTGCCTTTTTTTAATATACCAGGAACTTAATAAATCATTAATTATTTTCCAGACTACTTTTCATTCGTTCCATTATGATCAAGATTTTCTTAACCAGAATATCAAATTGTCTAGTCTAATTTACGTGATTTGTCCTTTGTGATTAGTTTAATCGAGCATACTCGAAAGTATAGATTTCAGATCTCAGCTCCATGAAGTGACAAGACTATCACATAGAATGCAGCTCAAATTAAGCTAGCTATCTATACTATAACAAGAGGAAATTAATGGAATTAATTACAATTAGATATCTTCTATACGGTATCTGCTAATTATATTTTGTGGAATTCAGTACTTTCCCTTCGCCTCAAACGTTGGCAAAACCTAAACCTAAACTCAGTTAATTCATGAAGTTAGAGAAAGAAATAATTTTATTAATGAAATATCATCAATCTACCTTTATCGTTATATCTTGATCCTGAGAAGAGGTTCTAGATTCCACTGATAATCTACTGGATCTCCTTTGAGATATTCTTTTTGATTCTTTATCTGAAGATGTTTCACAGCTCTCCAAATCGCCAGTAATGAACTCACTTTCTATTTTGATATTCACATCACACGTATCATCTGTTCCGGTGTCTTCTTGTTTCATGCGTACTTGTTGATAATCAGTTTTACTCTGGAAAAAACATCATTCAAGATAAAATTGAATTTTAAACAATCAATAACAATAACTATGATACTTAGATAGGAACTATTGAAACAAACTACAGCTGCTGAATTATTGTGATTAAAATTTTCTGACTAACAAATAAATAGGAAGCATAATAATTAATTATTATTATAAAATCTCATTGGAAGTAAAAAAAATATCTATTAGAATGAAGAACACCATCAAGAACAATCTTTCATTTTCTTTAAAAAAATATATATATTGTTGAATTATCTCATTTCCTAAAATCTTCCCATTATGATCATTTCTTTACATGAAATATGAAATATTAACCTATATTATCTGCATATTAGAAATTACATAAGCAAGAACAACCTTTCTTTTTCTTATAAAAATCTCATTTTCTAATTCTAATATCTTCCCATTATGATAATTTCTGTACATTAAAATATAAAGTACGAGTATTAACCTATATTATCTGCATATTTGAAAATTCTTCACGTATTAAGAGTGTGAAGTTAATAGTTCATCGAAGTTTTATATTGTGATTCAGATCTTCAAATTCAATTCAATTCAGATCTTCATATTCATTCAAAGTGGAAATCGACATAGAAACAGTATTTTTGGCTGAGACATGTATCATGAGATGAGATAAATGTATTGTGCAGATGAGCCATTGAAGAATCAGGAGTAAAAATCTATAGCGCCAAGTATTTTAATAACTCTAGTTACATATAATAGGCCACTAGAATGATAATCCAAACAATGTTGCAGCTATCGTAGCAACGAATGGATGAAAATTACAATTGAAAATGTTGAAGGAACTTACATTGCCGTCTTCTTTCAATTCCGATGTTATTGGACTTTCAGGAGTGGACTCATCAGTTGACGAATGTCGCTCTATTACTACTCTTGGTAGTGAAATTTCTGCCAAAAGTGAGTTAGAATTGGACTGAGAGCTGGTATTAGAACTAGATTGAGAGCTAGTAATAGGAGAAGAAGTAGCAGATTGAGAGCTAGAATCTGAGTTCTTAGATTCCTTAGATTCTGTGTTGGTTCCCTTTCTCCTAGGCTTTCTCCTGAAAAACAGATCAAACGTGATGTATCCTTTTTACTTTGTAATCGATGAAAATTTGTTATAAATAACTGTATTCTCACATATCTCTACTAGTCAACAAATTGAAGTAGGCTACAGAACCAACGAGGTAAGAAGCAGGTTCATATTCAATCAATCTTTGACCAGTGTTGTACTGGATAGATTTCGTTAGTTTACAAAACAGAGGTTGAAGAAACAAACAAGTTAGTAATCGATTTAAAAATTAGATTCTTTAATAAAGTTGAATCTTGCGCAATATTATAAACTTAGATGCCATTGAGATTTTAATTTGATTACCCTCTAAGAGAAATCATTACGTTTCTCATCATACTTATAATTAGAAAAGGCTTCAGCGTGAATCACTTGAAGAACTGAAGGTAGTATAATCTTTATTCTGTTCATAAAGGTAATTATTCTATGGAACTAGTACGTAGCACTAAGCACTTGACTTACTGCTTCTATACTTTTCTCAATATGTCAACTGAGGGCATTACGGTATCTGACTGTCATTACATAGAACTCAATTCTTGAATAGGCTAATTATCCTTGAAAGATATTTTTTTTAAAGGTGACATTATATTGAACAAAATAGATTTTTTCAATACTTATTGAAAACATGCATTCTAACAAGATATTTAAACTGGATATCTTATTTAAACTAAATATTTATTTTATGAACTGGATATTTTATTTAAACTGAATACCTTAAACTGGATGGAGTCTTTACAGGAAATGGAATTTTTTAAATCTAAAAAAGGGAGACCTTATTCATACAGGAATTTTCATAAATTTCGAACACTTTTAAATCTTTGAATATCCAATTGCTAACTATTTGGAAAACTTCAGATAGCACAGCACCTCTTATCACTTCACAGAAACATAATATATAGCCTAACAATGTTTTCAATACCTTTTTACGATAGATTACATGAGAAGAATTGAATAAAATATTATACTTACTCCTTAGCTTTTGATACAGCTCTTTCCAATTCCTGTTGTTTTTTCACATTGATTTCATTGAATTTTAATATTCGATGTTCAGGAACCCATTCGTCCCAACTTGAAAGAAATAATAATAGGTAATTATTAATACTGTATCATCAACAATACATAATAGTATAGTAAATAAAACATGTTCAAACCGTAATAATTATGGCAACCTATAAACTGCAACAGATTCGATAACATGATATATTTTATACCAATAAATTTTCATGGAATTTATAATTTTTTAATGGAAAAGATTTTTCTATGATTCTTTAAATAGTGATTAGTTGTTACTTTAAAAGTTCACATATTTTTAAAGGAGAGAAAAAATCGTTTTAGTCCTTTTTAGGTGCTCTATAGCAAAACATTTGTGACCTGCTAGTCAAAAAAAGTGATAATAGTATTGAGCTATATTAATATAAAAACATTATTCAACAGGCTACATTAATCGAGCTCAACTAACTAGAATAAGAGAATATCTATATAGTTCTTCATAACTCATGAGTTTCAAAATATCTAATATTTTATTAATAAGATACCCGTTTAGAGATGTGGATGCATCAAGCCATAAATAAGCTATTGATTTACAAGCTAATCTTTCAGTTCATGTACAGACAAGGAAAAAGCTGATTGCAGCAAAAAATACAAATAAAATTTACAGTATTTAAAATTTTTTTCTAAATGAGTAGCATAGGCGCAATAATTTTTTGGAGCTCACCAAAGACAATCCATCATTAGTACATTTTCTTTTGTTTTACTAATGGAATATTAAGTTAGGCACTTACTTTTTGTTCCAGCCTAAATAATGAATAAGGTACTCAGGTTTCTCAGTTTCTTCGCAGATTCTCACTTGTTGACATTTTGACTCGTAAATCAAAGGACCATGAAAGCAGAGAACTTTTTCTCCTGAAATTTGAATAAATTTACTTGATGAATAATCAACAAAGAAACACACAAGCAGGTACGATTGAGATTTCCAACTGTGAGCATGCAGCATAAATTTATGTCGTCGTTTCATAGTTTTTATTTTGTCGACTCTGTGCAAAGTAGATTGTATGCATTTATTTGTATAAAATTGGAGATTCTTATGTTTCATTTTCCAAATCGAAATTCTTCGGTAAGGTGAGTTACCTATTTTCCACACTAGCCTTGCATTCCTAGAATAAAATTCAATTAATATCTTCAAGTGTTACTATCATAAAATCTGAAGACGTTGATTAGGCCTATATGCGAGTAAATGGTATATTAATTATATTGGCTTACAATTTTACTTTTGCCGAAGTGTGTAGGACAAAGTTTTATATTTCAGATAAGATACTTAAAACCATAATAACAATAACCTTAATTTGCTAACGTTAAGTTGCTAGTACGTTAGTCAATATACTCGTTACGGTACTTACTTAGCAAGTAAGTAAGTTGAAAGTAAGACGGGTAACAGTAACTCGAATCCATAACAACTTACAGTTGCCAGAAGTTTTCAAAACTCAATTCACTTGGTTGGCAAAAGGCGACATAAGGTTTGATTGTAGTTACTCGCTCACCCCTTATAATTTCTTTCAATCAGGCAAGTTCTTTTTATCAGACTTTTGAAATTTTTAGCCGAGCAGTCTGAAGAGAAGAGGGCAACCTATTCCAGTAACTTAGGTAGTATCTTCCATCCATAACCGGCAGTTGCCAGATAGATTTCGTATCCCATAAGATGAGGTCATCAAGTACAAATCATCATTGCCAAGGCAGGGAAACAGTCCTTCACCTTTGATAGTCTGGTAGTTGGGTTAATATATGTACTTCTTCTTGCATTGTGGGTGTGAATCTACCCTATCACTACAATGGATGCCTGATTAGTCTTGAAGTAAAGGAGCGATGCCACAATATAATGCCCTTAGACAGTATGAAGGCCCAGACGATGGAAAATAGGGTTCCAGTGGGCGTACAAATCACTCTACGTCAATAAAGTGCCTGCTAACATCCGAACCATAGAGAGAGAGGACAAATTCAAGAAAGCCTTCAAGAGCTACCTGGTGGCCAGAGCATATTACTCTGTAGAAGAGTGTCTTCTGCAGAGAGACGACCATGACGCGACAGCGTTTCCAGTGGGATAACAACAAGTATAAAGTAATATTCTAAGAGCCTTCTTATGCAGAAGCAGGATTTCTGAACTTGCTAACTTGAAACGTTTAGATTATGATTACAAGGAACAATAGAGGGCCCATCACAAAACCCTGAGGGAGAACAGTCAACACACATCACTTCCTTGTCTGACAAAGCATCCATCATACTGACAATTCGTTGGTGGTCCTTCAAAGAACATTGGGGCCTGTTTTTAATGTTTTGCAAAGCCCAGAATCCAGGGCTTTGATACTTAGTATCATTATATGAGTATAGCTGATATGATTTGTGGTTTCAAACGCTGGAATGCAGTCTGCCAGTGAGCATTGATTACAGATTATGGATGAATGTATCAACACCAGGATTCTTTGCTGGACATGACACATGAAAACTCAGACTCTTTTTTTCGCCCCATCACTTCATTTGCCTTGAGGAAGATTGTCAAGTCATTCAAGCTATCAAAGAGTCCTGATGTGTATGGAATGTCATCATTCATGCTCCATGAGGTGATTGATGAAATTACTGATCCACTTGCGGTCAATGATTGCCTGAGGACTGTCATCTTTCCAGACTTCTTGAAAACATCAAGAACCACTCCGGTTTACAAGAAGGGTGACCACCAGAGCCTAAACAGCTACAGGCCTATATATATTTTTTATTTTTTTTTTTTGCGGATGATGCCCACATAAGCATTTTTAGCTTGTGTGTGGGTAATGGATCTTGAGTGCTATGGTGATTGATGAGGTGAAAAACAGCCATGCCACTGGGATTCGAACCCAGACCTGTGGCAGTGCTAGCAGACTGAAGGTTGTGACGCCCCAGCCCACTGCGCCACCAAGGCCAGCAATCTCACCTTTTCTTGGCAATCTCGGCAATTTATCACTCCAATCTTTGGTAAGGTGGTTGGAGCAGTCATCAAGCCCCAACTTGAGGACTTCTTTGAGAGGAATAACCTTTTTTCAAACATGCAATTTGGTTTTTGCAGAGGGAGATCTACTTTTGATGCAGTAAATCAGGTTGCTGAATGGATTGGTTCAGCTTTTGAGGATGGTGAGTCCCTGGCACTGACACTTTGTGACCTGAGCAGAGCTTTTGACTGCGTTGACCATGGCATTTTGTCTGAAAAGCTCCATCACTATGGGATTGTGGACTCAGCTTCATCTCTATTGAACTCCTACCTGACTGGGAGGGCACAAGTGGTGTCTCTTGGAGGAGCTTCTTCCAGCCCACTTCCTGTGAATTTTGGAGTGCCTCAGGGTCCAATACTGGGACCAATTTTGTTTATCATAATGATAAATGACCTGGACAACAATGGCTCAACTCTGCTGTTTGCAGATGATACGTCCTTATTGTCAGCGGAGCATCTCCAATCTTCAACCTCATGGTTCCAGGCAAATTGCTTTCAGTTAAATGAGAACAAGACACAAAACATCATCTGCAGTTTGTCTCGCAGCCTGCCAGCTGAACAGGATCCTGTAAAGCTGTTAGGGTTTGTCTTGACCTCAAAACTGAACTGGGCTAGCCACATCCAGCAAGTGACCAGGAGGCTGTCACGGATTTGCTTCCTATTGCTGAAGCTGAGGGGACACGTGACAGAGGCATATCTGGTCATGACATACCACGCACTTTTCCACTGCCATATATCCTATGGTCTTCTCATGTGGGGTCATTCAGCTAGGGTTGTGGAAGTACTTAAGCTGCAGAAACGGGCTGCACGGATTATAACTGCTAGTGAACATCAAGCACACTGCAAGCCACTTTTTGTAAGACTGGGTATCATGACAGTTGTCAGCCACTTCCTTCTTCTCTGCCTGCTGCAAGTCAAGAAGAATGAACATGGTCTGTTGACTCGAAATGGTGTGCACCACCACAACACCAGGCATCGAGAGCTGCGTACCCAAGGGTACGCCTTCAGAAGACGCAGGTATGCTATGGGAGTGCAGCATTGCGCTACTTCAATAGACTGCCTGCGAGAGTGAAGCAGTTGGATTTGCACGGTTTTGAGAAAGTGGTGACCAGATTTATGAGAGTCAGGGCCTACTATGAAGTGCGCGAATACATGAGTGATGACCTGAACCAGATGTTTACAATTTAGTCATTTTCTGCCATCTTGATCTTGACTTGAGTATTTGAGTGTTGTTTTTATTCTATAATGACGCCATCGATCCCACAGATGTCGAGATGTGGGTAATAGATGAAGAAGGAGGGATATAAGAATGGTATAAGACAGTCGGAGGGGCAAATAGCTACAAGTTATAGCCTAAAAAGTTTAATAATCAGTCAGTCAGAACCGTATATAAGATTATTTAGCCAAAAAAATAGAAGACAGATACGGTACCGGTTGTAGCCATTTTTTTAATGAAAATTTTAATAATTTGCTAAATTACCTGCTTCAAACATGTATGAGGTTTGTTTTTCACAAGGAATCTCTTCTTCGGTTGACATTTTTCTCAGGAGAATCAGCAACGCATATAATTTTTAAAGAAGAATGACAAAAAATATTTCAGCTAGGTACAAGTTTTGTAAACCCTTGAACCCAGAATCGTAAGCCAACTTATATTATAATTATAATATCATTATGTTATATAATAAAAATAATATATATTAGGCTATAGGCTATTAGCAACATATAATATGAGGATATAATTTTAAACTCTCTGAATAATTAGATTACAAACAATGAATCAAATTCAAATCCACATTTTCAGGTTGGAATTCTTGAATTTGTCAACACAGGGACCAACCGGCCGACAGTTATGCCATATAGAGAGGTCAGGACAGTCTTTATTCAATGCTTAAAATGTGATGAATCGTTTTCTACATGATAAAAAACAAATTTGAGAAGATTATTCTTTGATATCATAAATTTATTATATTTTTCCAACAGAATAAATGATTGAACTGTCTGTCTTTTGGACTAAACTAGTACTGTTTACGGTAGTCTATGTGATTTTGTTTCAATGCAGAACCAGTGGATTGCTGTCTGTTAACTCGTCTGTTCTCTGTTGTTGTTTTGTGAAATTCCAAATAAATTAGCATTTTAGTCGGTTTTACTTATAAAATAGATATTATTACCAAGATTCTATTCCCAAGGTGTGCTAATTCTTCATTGTTTTAATCTTTTCGCGATATGCCTTTGGTTTACTGTACCTGCTGGAAATCATTTTCAAGGGAGTGTGATTGTCAACTTCAAGTTTGAATATAATTTTAGTTTCTCTTGCGATAATCCCTTCTGCTCTTCGTGGTTGTTTCTGCTGGTGAAAATAATGACTTCGAAGAAGAAAGTAAGTAGTTTTCACTTTATGTGTGGAATTAATTTCATTGAATTGATTTAAGCTACTGTAACTGTAAACATAACCTTACAATCTTACAATTATCACTGTCTAGCCAACAAATCATTTATTAGGTGAAATGTTGGCTATGGTCCTATATCTGGGGAGCACGTTTCTCTCGATACTACAGTATGATAATATCAAACTTTTAAAGCATTTGGTTAGTGCTTTAATTTGATGGAATTCGATAATTAGAAAAGTGCTTCCTAGGTGTAGGACCGTAACACCGTTACCCATGTCAACAAATCAACAGAAAGCAAAGAAAGGCTTTCACAACAAAAGTTAACTAGTGGAAAATGACAAAACATGTATTCATAACTCAGCGGAAAGCAGCAGAACTCAATATTATAGGCTAAGCTAGTAAGAAGCAACTAGGTCTACCTACAGTCTTGATTACAATAAAAATACTCTCTCAGTAAATAGAATGGGTTCTCTCAAAGAAATGCCCGTATTCTTCTCCTTGAAAATGACTCTAGCAGAGTCCTGGCCACCACCGGCAGTTTGTTCACAATTTTTGCCTGCTGTTATTTGGAGCTGGTCTGGGTCCTCCCCAATCTCCAGTAGGGGAGGTTCGGCCTCAGCCTCTTTCTTGTGTTGAAAGAGGTATTAGAGTAAATTACTTGTATAAGAGTAACTAGAATTTTTACAGAACACTAATGATGCTGGATTACCTAACAAAACCTGTTTTTTAGCAACTGAAATTCAGAATTATCCTTTCAATTAACCCTGCATCACAATGTAATAAAAAGTCTTAATTAATAGAAAAAGTGATGACGCGCTGGTCTGATGACCAACAGGACTCGCTTCCAAATCGTAACTGGGGCACAATTCTTTGTCCACAGCACAATATCTCTCATTACCCACGCACAAGCCATAGAGCTCATTTGGGCATCACCCTCAGAAACATCAGGAGCTTTGGGTAATGTGGAGACCTAACTTACAGTACCTAGTTTGATGTCCAATTAAGAATAGGCCTATTGCTTTTGCAAACTCTTGTACACAAGTAACTTAGAGTAACTTAGGCCTACTTTAAAGTAGCCTATTCTTTTAAATTTTGTGATTCATTCTCATGATTTTGGCTTCTATTGATCAAAATAGCTTGATCAAATAGCTAGCAAGTTTATTGTATGTTTGATTTTAATTCATTTCTCTCATTCCTCCAATTTCCTTTTTTGTTGCAGGAAACAGCTGCATCTAGCTCAGAGTCGTCAACAAGCAATACATCAACGTCATCTTCAACGTCCTCATCGTCCTCTGGCTCCGAGTCCAGTTCGTCGGACTCAGACAACTCTTCGACAAGCGCCAACAAGAGTGCAGCACCATCCACCGACTCAGACTCGAAGAAAAAGACAGCTCCAGTCAAGAAAAAAGTGAATCCGCCTCCGGCAAACAAGAACAAAACAGAAACTAAGAATGAAACAGTCGCTGAAGTGGAGCCGCCTTCGAAGAATGTTAAGGAAAAGGTTGTTCCAAAAAGCAAACAAGTGGCACAACAGAAAGCAGCAGCAGTTTATTCTTCAGAATCAGATGATGGAAACACAAATGCTAAATCAAATACGAAAAGAAAATCACCCACAAAACCTAAAGCTTCAGCAACAGTTACGCCGGTCACGAAAACTTCTAAACCTGCCCCCAGAGTGCTAGCCAAAAAACCTGTAGCTGTTGTAAAATCTAGTACTAATAAAAATTCAAATGTAAAAGATGCAAAGTCCGCCAAGTCGGATGCGCAGAAAAAATCCAAGACAAAAAGTATTTTCAGTCCGGATAATAGTAGTGAGAGTGATGGACATAACGCTACTCCGCCCCCTCCAAAACTGACTGCTATGAAATCAGTGGCGACCAATAAAGCAGCAGCGGCGGCTGCGGCTGCTATGAAGTCCAAGCCCAAGGGCCCCAAGAAAGAATCCGTGTCGACATCTGACAAATCCAGGGCAAGTTCTGTCTCGTCCAACTCGTCTCAGGGAAGCGGCGGATCTTCAGGTGAAGTATTATTTCTTAACATTATGAACTCTACTTACACTTTGAAATATACATTATCAATCTCATAATCTGACTGAAGACGGGGTAGTGAAAATTTTTGGATATCACCGCTTATTCAGGGACTCTCATGTAAGATAGAGAGATAAATCTGATTGTTATGTTCTTCCAATAAATTATTATCAATTATTTTATCAGAGGAATAGGGTTATAGTTGAATATAAATTTTATTTATAATTGTTACTAGGCTCTCGCCTATTATGGTAACATTTAATTTACTAAAAATTGAAGGATACAAATAATTTAATTTTGTTTCAGAATATTCAATCCAAATATTGTTAAATAATTAGCAACTCAATTATTGTTTCAGCTTTTTGGATCTTAGTCATTCCACATTAATAATTAAAGATCAACTATACAGAAATCAACAGAACAGGGAGTGTTGATAAGAATGATACGTTGCAGGAGAAGCTAAACCACAATAATCAAAATTATTTATTCCTAAGCAACAAATCGTAATAATGATGGGATGAAATCCAAACTAAATTATCATAATGTCTTCTCTTGTCAATTTAGTTGAAGAAATTTTACTTACTTTATTGTAAGCCTACTAGTTTTGTGCATCTAGGAACCAAAGTCAGGCTTTTTCTCCCTGAGGGAGACAATTCCCCTAAGAGAGAAAAAGTAGTTTATGTAATGCACACATTCCCAATAAATATTTTATAAATATGTTCTATTGTAAAGTCAAGACAGAGTTGATAAAGTTGGCACTGTTATGGTCGGATGAAAAGGGTTCATCCTATTCTTAGAGGGAAAAATTCCGTTTTTCCTATTCAGTTTCATTTACTTACATTGCAAAAAATTATTGTTTCTTTTTCAATATATTATAATTCCATTGAAACAAATAGCTTCATGATTTTGTTTTACTTTTACAAAAGAATTAATTTAATTTCCAGGAAGCAGTTCAGATTCGGACTCAAGTGCTGAGTCTACGGCCACCACGCGCGTGAAAACCGCTGCCGCCCCAGTGAAGGTGCGCAACGTGGGGCGGCCGAAAAAAACGCCTCCAGCCGCCTCCCCCGCGACCGCCCCCTCCGCCGCGCCCTCACCGGCAGAACAGGGGGGCGGCAGTGAGCCGTCAGCCGTGCAGACCCGCAAACTCACGCGGTCAGTCAGCGCTCGCGGCCGCAGCAAACATCTCACCGGCCGCGTTAGTGATTCCGAGTCTGAATCAGGTATATAGCCTATATAGCAGATTTCAAACAACTTTAAATAATATTAGACTAAAATAAATTAGTAAATTCTTGTTTATAAGAAACGTCCATCAAATAAAAACACTGAAATTGGCGTTCTATTAGTGTTAACTTATACTTCTTTTGTAAAACAGCTCTTTGAGCTTGTAAGACAATCAACTGATATTTCCATATCGTGTTTATACTATTGCGATTCTGTCTATGCAGGAGAAAATTAATGAAGTAATGACGTTTTTTCAGTGTTCATCTTCATGTAAACTTTCATTTACAATTTTATGAAATTAATACCATGAAAGATTGAACACGTTTCCTTGATGTGTATCATGTCTTGAGATTAATTAGAAGTTGAAAAAACATCGTACATAAAAGTAGGTGAACCATATTAATAAAATATCACAGCTGTGGGGATTATATGCCCATGATTTTTCATAATGGGAACGAATTCTCTATAATATCTATGAATTTATAATACTGTACTGCTTTGTCTACAAAATAATTAGTTATTCATCCCACAAATCACTGAATCAATCGAAATTTCATTTTTGATGTAACTAGAAAAATCATGTTATTCAGCACAATTTACCTAATAACCAATCACCCGAAAAATAATTCAGTAACTTTCAGCCGGTTCTATCGGATATTGGAGTGGCCGTAGCTAAAAAATCCGATTATACAAGGTTTCTGGGTTCGATCCCAGTTGATGGCACAGATTTTGACTACAAAACACTACCCCTGTCTTTTGAAGGACCATTCAAGCTGACGTTCCAGATTGCCTAAAAATTGATCATCATCTCTCATTTGAATTTGATTTGTTCTCAGCCAACAGTACAATTAGTAGAAAAGTAACGATTACAGAGTCGAACAGCTGTAGCCACAGTTCAAAACAAGAATTTTCAGACAAGACAAGTCGGACTGTAGCCAATCACAGCTCTTGCCTTGAGCTGTGATTGGCTACAGCTGTTCGACTTCGGCCTGCCCTCAGACTGTTTTGCATAAATTCGAAAGGAGAGTCCCTTTTTCAATACACTTCTGAATTTTAGTAATTAAAAATGATAACTTTATTTGATCTGTTGTTCAAGTTTTCATTCAATTACTCGATATCACTATACCCTATTCACGATCACTTGAGACGAAATAAATCGACTTTTGCATGTGTGTTTGTACTTGTAATGGTAGTTGATGGTTTCTATGCGAAAGGTTTTGAGCATGAACCTCCTTGGGTCGAACGGTCGGCCGCAGTCGAACAGCTGTAGCCTATCACAGCTCAGAACAAGAACCTTGAGACAAGACAAGTCGGACTGTAGTTAATCACAGCTCAAGACAAAAGTTGTTATTGGCTACAGCTGTTCGACTGTGGCCTACCCTCAGACCGTTTCGCATAGAAGAAGACCTACCATTATACGCACACATACGCAAAAGTTTATTTCATCTCAAGTGATCGTGAATAGGATATAATTATTGACATCAGATGTTGGAGTGCACAAGAAGCCTAAATTTTTGGCGTCATCCTCAATTCTTCCAATCATATATGAATCATCAACCACAGATCATTTTAGTATAATTCTGGGTCTGAAAGAAATCAATACTTCGAATGTGCGCATTAATAATAGCAATTACAACAACACCTGCAATACTCTTAGGAAATCTGTAAATTTACCTGGATTGAGGCAGCAACTTTCAACAGAAAACTGGGAAGACGTCGTCAACCTTCAAGACATCAACGAGTCGTATGAGAGGTTCATCAATATTTTAAAGAAATATATTGAAGAAAAATACCAACTGTTACCACCAGCGGAAACGTCTGAAACCCATCAAGCCATGGATTACGAGGGGACTTGTATCAGCTATAAGGAGAAGAGATCTACTCAACAAAAGGAGGAAAATGCATCCCAATGACATTGCACTTGCTCAATACTACAGACAATATCGCAACACTTTAACAGCACTAATAAGAAATAAAAAAGAAGAATTTTACAGAACAAAATTGAATGGAGCACAGAATAATATGAAAAGAACCTGGCAACTGATAAGGGAAGCAACAGATACAGTTAACAGAAAGGATGACACAATAAGAGAGATAGTTGTTGATAACAGCATTGTAACAATGGAGAATAGTAGAGAACTCATTCTTGAAAAAGTTAATTAACATTTTGCCTATATTGGAGAAAATCTAGCCAATAACATTGCTGTTAAAGTTGAAAGATCAATTCACACTTTGGTAAGTGATTATAAACCAGCTAAAATTTCGCCAGCCTCGATGTATTTTCAGCCTGTTGCAGAACAGGAAATACTGGACATCATCAGCTCCCTTCGTAACGACAGTTCTCCAGGTCTAGACGACATTAACAATAGAACTCTGAAGGCTGTGAAAGAGTATATTGCAATACCACTGGCTGACATATTCAACAAGAGATTCTCAAATGGAATCTTTCCAAATTTAATGAAAGAGGTTTGTGTCAGACCTTTACATAAAGGAGACGATAAACTTGATCTGAACAACTATAGGCCGATAGCATTAGTCAACAACACATCAAAGATTCTAGAGAAAATAGTGAAAAAGCGTCTAGTTGATTTTCTTGAGTCGAAAAATTTGTTGTCATCCAATCAGTTTGGCTTCCGACAGAACAGGAGTACAGATGATGCGATTTTTGAGTTGACAAAAACTATAATTCACAGCTTAGATAATGGAGTGAAGTGTCTGACAGTGTTCTTGGATCTTGCAAAGGCTTTTGATTCAGTATCACATGGAATCCTACTGAAAAAACTTGAAGCTATTGGTGTGAGAGGTGTACTTTTGGAGTGGTTCAAATCCTACCTTGATAATCAAAAGCAAAGAGTGCGAATAGGGAAAAATCTGAGTGCAGAGGAAGGTCTTCCTATAAAATTTGGCGTGCCGCAGGGAACAGTTCTTGGTCCGATACTGTACCTCATCTTTGCCAATGAATTATGCTCACTTGACATTGGTGGCAAGATAATTGCCTTTGCAGATGACACAGCAGTGATATTCCAAGGCAACAACTGGAATGATGCTTTCATATCAGCTGAATTAGGTATGGAAAAAATTACATCCTGGCTCCACAATAATATCCTGACTCTCAATTCATCAAAAACCAAATTTCTGGCATTTTCACTGACAGACTCAAAAAACCGGCAAGAAATACCATCAAGCTACACCACTGCAAAAATAATCGCATAAACTGCACTTGTCCAACAATAGATCGCACTGATAATATAAAATACTTGGGAGTAATAGTAGACGACTTACTTCGATGGAACAAACACATCATACAACAAACAACAAAACTCAGGAAACTGGTCCACAAATTCATTCAGCTCCGACAGATACTGAATCTGGATACATTGAAGATGATATACCACACATTGGTGGAGTCAATAGAAAGGTATGGCATTCTGGCCTGGGGAGCAACTCATTCCTGTCATATGGATCCCATTTTCAAAGTACAGAAACTGATACTCAGGATAATGGGACCCTACAGATACTCTATTTGCGGAGCTCCACCTACTCAGCATCAGACAAATTTACATCCACAGACTACTTACATTCACCAGAAAAAACCCGCAGTTATTTCTCAACATGGACCACAACCACAGTACATGCAGAAGGAATATCGATCTAGCTGTTCCCAGGATGGCAACGACAGCCGCCCAGAGGACAGTCACATATCTAGGACCGAAGCTTCATAACATACTTCCAATACATATTAAAGAAATAGTACCGGTTAACATTTTTAAAGCAAAAACAAAAACTTGGCTCATTGAAAATAGAATAAATTTTAGTGAAAACCTTATTGGAAATTAGAGTACCATCGTTCAGGAAATAATTTTTTTTTGTCCTTTATTACTAATCAAATGTAAAAATTAGTCCATAAATATTATTATATTAATTTTATTCATTTCTTCAATATTTCTTACATTTACATAATCTTATTGTATTTATATTCTTTAACTCTATTTATGTAATTATGAAGATTTTGTAATATGTACTGTAACATTTTATATTAATGGCAATAAAAATACTGAAATACTGAAATTAATTTTTTAAATTATTTTTATAACTCTAACGCCGTGTAAAGCAAAGTATTTGTGGTTTCCCAACACATATTTTATATAGTGGGGGCCACGAAAAAATATATCTTTTTTGCAATAAAGTCTAAATTGTTACTTAAATTCACATCATGAAATCTTACCTGTATATTGTTAATTTCTTACTAATAAACTCCTCTGGAAGAATTGTTTTTCTTTCAGAGAAATTATTATTATTATTGAAAGTATTATAAAATTTTTGAAATTGTCATCTTTGAAAGATTATTTCTGTTGGAAACTTGTCCATCTAACCTTTGATGAAAACTTTTCCCATAAATTTACATAAAAATTTTATTATTTTCCAGAAACAAAGTCGACCCTAACGAAGTCGCCGGTGAAGAAGGCAGGCCCCAAGGGACCGGCATCACAGCGAAAGCCAAAGGCGAGGGGCTCGTCGGAGTCGGGCCAGTCGTTGTTGAACGAGGTGCGCAAGTGTCCGGTGGAGGGGTGCGACTCGACCGGTCATCTCAGCGGCAAACTGGAGAAGCACTTCACTATTGAGGCATGTCCTGTTTACCATAACCGAACGCCGCAAGCTTGTAAGGTAAAAACACATCTGATCAAAGTTACTAATGAATAAAATTATATCATTGTATTGTAAAATAGTAAATAATAATGATAGGTAATATTATTCGAGAGTAAAAAACTATTTCTCTAATTTTGAAGATTATTTCATTATTATGTTTCATGGATATTGTTCCAATCACTTGAACAGAGGCCGCACCGGCGGTGGGCGGAGATTGGATAGCATGAAGGGTAGATGGTTCATCTATAGAACATACAACATTCATAGTAAAACATCATATGAATAGTATGACGTCATTGTGTTTATGTTGCCCATATTGAAGAATTTCAAGATGGCGGATGAACACTATCCAAACCCTTCATCCTATCCACCCTCCATGCTATCCACCCACCGGTATTACGGCCTCAGCTTTAAAGTTTCAAGAGTTTCCAACCAAGTATGAATTTACCAATTAGTAAAGCCCTTCAGGCATCAAATTCCTAAATGACCTGACATGGTCTTATTGCAATTATTGTAATGTTGTATTTGTATGCAGAATATCTATAAAACGGGTGAAGCCACTTTTGAAAGTGGGAGAAACAGGAGAGGTCACGGTATTGTACACTTATAAGATAAGAAGCATATTGATTTTGAATATTAATGGCCCAACCACATGAAGTCGATTTCAAGACCAATACAAACGACTTGAGCAAGATGATATGTCGAGTACATAGTAGAGACAGAGAGGCTGTAGGCTACATAGAAACTGAATTTGAACTGAATATAATAATCATTGCATCAACTTTATTTCGTAGTTCTAAACATGATGCTTGAATAATCGAGTCGCAAAAATAACGTCAGGGATTCTTGTTCTATTTACACATTGATTCTTATCTAAATAAGCCCTATGCTTTACATATTAAATTGTCCCGAGCTCCCCATACCAAGCATCCACCACCAAAGATTCTCACATTGAATAGCATACGCCAACAACGAAAATGTTGGTTGACCAATGATTTTTATTGATGTCACCGAGCGGTCTTGAAGAGCGTATCAAGTTGAGAACGACCTCAATTAAACCGTTCGCTCTCTTACACCGTTTTCAGACTGCCCTGACAGAAGCCCAAAGCTAAGAATTGTAAACAGGGATTGGTCAACCACCACTTTGGTTAGCTTCTATCCTCATTTAGTTTTTTAGTATCAGCAAGTCAGCAACTAATTATACATCCTCCAATTAGAGTAATTTTGTAAATACAACTTCTGTTTAACTTATTTTTTATACATTTTATATTGTTTGTCATTTTCATAGTTTATTAAGCACAATACCGAAGAAATTTTAGGCGATAAATTGATGAATAATAATGATAATTTGTTCTACAGGAAGCAGTTATTGAGCGAAAGAAACGCGAAGAGGAACGCAAGAAGGCAATAGCATCGTTGAAGCCGTTGCATGCAAGCAATCCTACACCTGAGCAGAAGGCTTATCGACAAAAAGTCAAAGATCAAAAGTCCGTTTTCGAAGAAGGCAGCAGTGGAAGTGAACGAGAGAGAAATAATAACAATAACAACAATCTAAACAAAGAAAAAGAACCTCTGTTGTACAAATTTGCGCCGAAATATGACCTGAAAATGTTCCAGGAAGCTCAGGCGATTGTTAGTGAGAGCATTGTAAGTACTCGTTTTTATCTCTCTTTGAGCTAATTCACATATATGTTGTCAAATTGTATTCAATATTTAAATGTTATCAAATATTCTCCCTACATCCATTGCAATTTGAAGATACATGTTATGACACTAATTTAATTTTTGGCACTAATCTGTAATCGATTAGTAACAAAAAATTTCCTACCAAAAACACTCGCTGATTGGACTTCCAGTCCCTTACCACACCTTGGTAAGTCCCTTACCACACACCACGATATTTGGACGTCCAGGATTCTGCCGTCCTTATGAATTTTACTAGATTGAACAATTCCTAACAAACACATGATGTGTCTCTGCGCACATCATATGTTTGCAACCCTTCATTTATTTTAGTAAAATTTATAGGGATGGCAAAAACCTGTATTTAATTGGATATTTGTGCAATTTACGTCTTCGTTTAAGTTGTCTTAAAGTATAGTTGAATCTATATTGTGATATGTATTCATTTCATTCATTCATTCATTTATTTATTTAATCAACAAATCACAATAAAGAGTAAAAACACAGACATTACAGTCCAAAACTTTCTTTTCCCAAATTTTGATAAAAATATTTGAAATAATATAGAGGTTATGCTCGAAAGATTTCTAAGCATCACGATCACAATTCACAAATTCCCACACTCCGAATTGAAAACTATGATTTAGAATTTTGAATGTTGATTTATAATCCAGAATTATACTAAAAAATATATATATTGAAAACCTTTCCAAGGTACCTCTGTTTTGACTCATCTTCTGTCTGATTACCAGACATTAAGGCTGCTTACACACTGGTGTATTGTATTACGTATTGAGCCTCATGTTTCGAATTTTGTCCCTACAATAACATATGTTGATTATGATCTTGGATATTGAATATATGTTATTATAAAGATGAATTTCAAAACATGAGGCTTAATACATGATAGCCTACAATACACCAGTGTGTAAGCAGCCTAAGGATGTGATTATAAATTGGGTATATCTATTCTAGGAGGAAGAACTGTCAAAACTTCCCAGTACAAAAGGAACCAAATACATTGAAATGGGAAAATTCGAAATGGAAGTGTGGTATCAGAGTCCTTATCCCGACGACTACGCTCGCCTGCCCAAGTTGTATCTGTGTGAGTACTGCCTGAGGTACATGAAGAGTCGAGCCATACTCAACCGGCATGCGGTGAAATGCGTGTGGAGGCACCCGCCTGGCGAAGAAGTTTACAGGTGAATCATTTTACAAAACTCTTTGAATAGTTGAGTACTTTTCATTCATTTTACAAAACGTTATTTGCTACCGGGGTATGACTGGAGATCAAGAAGATTTGGTTGCCAAAGTGTGTCCAGAAGGAAATGTAGGCCTATTCATTAAGGTAGGTCTCCATTGCTACAAAAATCGCACGGGGACTTGTGCCTGAGGCCTGCTGTACACAGGGTAAGTAGTGACGGCCAGTCGAACAGCTGTAGCCAATCACAGCTCTTGTTGTTTAAATCAAGGACAAGACAAATGCTGTGATTTGTCTTGTCCTGTGTTTGAACGACAAAAGCTGTGATTGGCTACAGCTTCTCGACTGGCCGCCACTACTTACAGTTGGAACAAAATTTCTTGGCACCTGACAGCTGAGTGTTATTAACTTCATTAAAACATTGACTGCTGCTCTAATCCAAGGTGTATAGAATAGTAGAGGTTAGGCGGAGTGAAGCAGCTGGCTGTGAAAGTTATAATTTTGACGTCACGGAGTTCCTCTAGTCAAAAATTTAGCATTGATTTCCCTATCCTAGACAAAAAATTGCGCACTTTTTCTCAATTTACAAATCACAGAATTTTTTAATAGGTAAATTTCTTATATGAGCTTGTAGAGAATTTCAAGACCTACATTTTGAGTGATTCAAATCTATATTTTACTGCAATTTTACATGAGAAAATGTCCGTTAACGTGTCTCGGGAATGCTCTGCAGCTGGGCTGATGCAATTAAGAGTAGCAATGCTATTATAAGATACATTTATAATATCATTGCATTCGATAGCATTGCTATTCATAACTTGCTTTAGCCCAGCTGCAGAGTATTTCCGAGACACGTTAACGGACTTTTTCTCATGTTCAATTTGAGTAAATTATAGATTTGAATCACTCAAAATGTAGGTCTTGAAATTCTCTACAAGCTCGTATAAGAAATTTACCTATTAAACAATTCTATAATTCGTAAATTGAGAAAAGTGCGCAATTTTTTGTCTAGGATAGGGAAATCAATGCTAAATTTTTGACTAGAGGAACTCCGTGACGTCAAAATTATAACTTTCACAGCCAGCTGCTTCACTCCGCCCCACCTCTACTCTTCTATACACTTTGGCTCTAATCCACTGTCTTATGTGACATTAGTTTTAAGAACGGTTCCCGCACTATGCACCTCGCCTGGATCAGCTGGTTCTGGCTGATGCCAAGAAATTTTGACCCAACTGTACTCCGTGTACAGCAGGCCTAAGATTCAATAGAATCAAGGAGTTGTATAGAGAAATGCACACTGGTCAGCTGATTTTAATTTGTGTTGCTCCATATAACTACGTGCTTCTATTGCATCTTGAGATCGCGACTTGTAGTAATGGACACCTACCTTAAGTATAACCGGAAACTAAGAGAATTTGTCCCCGAAATGTGATCATAAAAATAGAAAAAGTAACACCCTGAAAAGAAAGGATCTAAGTGAAAGTGTGTAACAACAGTTTATTGGAAATGAGATTTTCTCAAATTACTATCAGAATTCACATTTCATTGTCATAATAATCACTCATCAGTTGCTCATTAAAGTCTCAATCATTCGCATCTATTGTTCGTATCCTATACTGTACGCGTATGTGTAAATCAATTTAGTAAGTAAGTCATGATTCCATGGTAACACTTCATTCGTCGGATAAACTAGTGACGGGTTGCGCCAAGCAAGATAATCTTTCATCCAGTACAAGTACCATGCTAAGCTGTAAGGAATAAGCTGATTCAATATAATTGATCCCATATGGTGCAACCCAATATGAGTGTAGCTTCTAGCTCAACATTTCCATTATAAAAATAGCTTCAATAGTTTGAATAGTTTCAAAAATAGCATTTTATACAATGCTAAGTCTTATTTTAAACAGCCCTAAGTTTTAAAGTTCTTTATTCAATGCTAAGTCATGTTTGTTAAGTCAAGGCACGAGCACTATAAAACGTTCTTCAAGGCCGTTATTACACGGTAATATTTCTATTACAATGTGAAAAGATTTGAAAATATGATGTCGTATTTTGATCTGATAATAGAAATATTACCGTGTAATACCGGCCTTAGATAGGTGACAAATACATATTTGCGAGGTGGAACCTAGCCGCAAGGTAGTCTCTCCCCAAGGTTAGTAGATTCGGATTGACTCTTCCGACCAATAAAAGCAAACCAATTATATCTATATTTTGGATTGGAAACCATTGGAAAATGAAATTTTGACATAACCTGAACATTTTGGATTATACAATTTTTAATAATTATTAATTAGAATCTTCATGTATTGCTACATAAATAGACAGATGACTTCTGCAAATGGAAATATTGACCAATGTTCTAAATAGCAAGCGAGATCCATTGAATGAAACTGTTCGTTCGATTCTCGGTCCGAGTACAGTTTTTTGAACAGTTTCATTCAATGGATCTCGCTTGCTATTTAGTACATTGGTCAATATTTGCAGTTGCAGAAGTCCTTTGTCTATTTATATAGCAATATATGGAGATTCTAATTAATAATTACCTAGCAGTTGATGTACTGCAATATCTAATAATTCTTCTATCTTTTATAAAACTTTTATTCAACTAAATTTAGAAATTAAAGAATTTTTGGGAAATTGCATGTTTTCAATTTTTATAAATAGTGTATTATTTTGTAGCAAAATAAATGAATGAATGGAATTCCCTAATTATGATTCGTTTACTAATTATTATTTTCCAATCATTTGTAGGAAAGACAAAATATCAGTTTGGGAAGTAGATGGCAAGCGTTACAAGCCCTACTCGCAGAACCTGTGTCTTTTGGCCAAGTTCTTCCTCGACCATAAAACTCTGTACTACGACGTGGAGCCCTTTCTCTTCTACGTGATGACCATCAATGACAACGAGGGATGTCATACCGTCGGCTACTTCAGCAAGGTATTCTTCACTTCATATTTCAAATGTTCAACTTCAACTTATTTCTTTTTTTGAACTTTCTTGTGTGAATTGAATTTTTGATGTATAATAAATTATGGAATTAATTTTCTAAAATTTGATTAATTTGAACTATTTAAATTGTAATTAAATTTGGTGCTGTTAATGCCAAATAACATTGGAATATCCCTGTTTCCATATCTCTTGCACTTTATAAATTAGTTTCAAAAACGAGTAAAGGCAAGCTTTCATTACTACAAGTCGCACACAAGATAAAATAGAAACATGTAGTTGCATGGAGCAAAGCAAATAAAAATCAGATGACCAGTGTGTGCTGCTTTATACAACTCCGTGTTTCTGTTGCATCTTGAGAACATGTAGCAGTGCGACTTCTGTAGTAATGGAAACCTACCTCTACCATTGAAGTAAGATGAAATTGTAATTGTGTGATTTTAAAAAATATATAATATTCTTTATAAAATGTGTATTTTAAAGAGGTGGAGAGCTTCAAAGTTTGCAATATTGTTTTCTGTGCTAGCCAATTCTCCTTCTACTAGTTGTACTGAAGCTTCATTGTTTTTTTGTGTTTTTTTTGGGGGGGGAGTATTTGTCACTATTGATTTGGTTTGAGATCACCAATAGACTTCAGTCTCAACCGCATTAGAAAATTATTGGAGTTAATTTAAAATAATTAACTTGAGATAGTGCAAATCTAAAACGATTGTTCATCTGAAGTAAGATGAAATTGTAATTGTGTATACAATATTGTGTAAATTGTGTATAAATAGTTTGATAATTAGATTCAAATTGTAAGGGGATTGAACCTCACTTTACGTCAGGTACTTCTCAAACGCGATGCCTTCAAACAAACAAGAATGCCTTGAAAATTTTATCGAATTAATTTATATTGGAAAATTGTTATTGATACTAGATAAAAATAATTCTTTAATTTGTTTAATTATAAATTTTTAAAAGTTGGTTCGACTTTGTTCTGAGGCAGTTTTATTGTAGTATTGAGAAATTTTAAACTTGTCGACAAGAAATTTGTAGTGATTTACTTTATAGTGATTTCCAGATTCACGTATTCTCTGTAATTCTATAAATGATAGAAAGCACGAGCCTATTTTCACCAAACAGAGAATATTTCTCTTTAAATCCAATTCAAATTTTTCTTCAGCTTAAAAGTGTATAAATTTGTATAATGGCAATGGATGCATTAGTGTTGTTTCTGTTAATCATTTTCAAATAATTTTCCTTCAACTTTTGATTGGTTATAATACTTTCAAATTGATTGCATAATAGTGAAAAAGAAAACTAACTCTACTTATTAAATTTTCCTATAAAATTCTTTGTCGGAAGAAAAAATTTATCCATTTTCTGTTTCTGTTCCTATCCAAAGTAGTTTCTGTTTTCCAGCAATGTTCAATCAGCAGGAGACTGAAGTCAATAATAAACTATGTAATTATGTGAATTCTATAAATAAATTGAAAGCAATTTTGGGACTAAAAGGCTTCCATTGTTTGTAGTGCCATTGAGGTTTGTGATATATTCATTATTTTAAAAATGGACATTATTTTCGCTCGCTTTGAAGTTGGAAAATCAATTACTCTTTCTAAGCTCAAACTTCTTTCAAGAAGAGAGTTTATTTCCACCCGCTTTGAAGCAAAAAGTAAGAGAATTATTCGCTCTTTCTAAGCTCGAAAATCTTTTCACTTTACTAAGTTGAAAATAATCTCCGGCAAGTTGAAGTTGTTTGAATCCTTCTAAAGGATGCTTGAGTTTCAAAAAGCAGAAATTGGCTTTAAGGATAGTACTCTCATGAGAAGTGGCAAAATACTGCAGAGCATAGATTCGGATGCTTACTCTGGGATTGGTCGGAGGGGGGGGGTCGGACTAGAGCCAAATCCATAACTGGTGCCAATGACCTCGGTGTCTCACGACCTGACCTGCCCCAACTCTTCTCCCTATAAACTCTCTCACCCTCTCCCTCATATATAACATTCTTCATCTCACATACTTTCCGTCGTACACATCTTACAAGGTCTAGGTATTCATGTGATTGTCAAATAATATCCATCTCTAAACAATTGTCCCCAGAATTACTCACGAGATCGACAAATTTTCAATTTTTGAACTTATTTTTATTTGAAATTGACAGATTTTCAAACTTAAAACTTATTTCTTCTCTCACATAATGATTATTGTGATTGTATCATGAATAAATTGATAAGGAACATCAATGTAACGTAAATTAAAAATATAAATTTTTATGAATACTTTCTTTCATTTTCTCAGATTAAAAAAAAGGTCAATGCAGAGCATAAATTCAGTTTGGAATTTGGTTGAGGTGGTTCAGAAAGTTCCAGGTTCTCCCTGTTAAAGTCTGTCCAAGCAAAGAAGAAATTATGGCAAGAGGGGAAAATTACTTCAGCTAAGTCAATATTGATCGAAAAATGATAAATTTGGTCTCAAATCACAGAGTAGGACACTTTGATCTACAATTTTATACCAAATTTATAATTTTCGAACTTGAATTGACCGAGCTAAAGTCATTTTCTTACGTTGCCAGAATGTCTTCTTTGCTTGGATACTCTACCTGTCGAGTGTAGAGGTGTTTTATTTGAACAACAAATGCGAATTAAATTCTCATGCAAGTGAAGCGAACCTGCTACTCAGTGTTTTCTTTCCAATTCACTGGCCAAGAAGTTGAAAAACAATAAAGATGTATTTTTTATAAAGATATTTCAATCCTGTAAGATCAAATCAAGTGTATGCAAATGCAATGATTCAATTTCCAAAAATTATGAATTATTTTCTTCCTTGAATTCCTGCGTGATTGTTTGCCAGACAGCTCATACCATCTCGTTCTTTTCATGTAAAGCAGTCTTTTAATAAAGCGATAATTTTTTCTCTGATGTGTGTCCAAACTGAAGCAAAAAATAACGTGTTTGAAGAACATTAGAAGAGAACGCCTTGTATGTATAATAATATTGTAGGTTTTTACAATCAGGTTGAAAACTTTCTCCTTTTGTTCTGACAATTCCCTATTCAATTACCGGTACTACATATTTAGCTTAGTTTTTCACGAATAACTGTAAGAATTTTTCCTTTTGTTCTGTGAATTTCCTATCTAACTACTTCATAGCTCAGTTTTCACGAGTAAGTTAAATATTTTCCTCCTTTGTTCCAACAATTACTTATTCAATTGCTAGACATTTAGCTGAGTTTCAACGAGTAAGTTAAAGAATTTTCTCCTTTGTTCTGACAATTTCCCATTCACTTGTCACATATTTTGCAGGGTGTCGTTGTCAGCCATGACAGGTCAAATCAAACACGCCAGGCGTCCCGCTGAGAGAACACTGGGGCGGCGCGGCGCTTGGCGTTTGGTTTGCCTTCAGCAAATCAAATAAATTATTAACTCGGCAGTGCTGCATAGCATAGGTCTTGGCGGCTCGTCCCAGATCCAGGAAAAGTGTTGTATAGTCTGTCCAAGCAAAGTAGACATTGTGGAAGGATGGGAGAATTACTCCAGATCGGTCAATATTGGTTCAATAATGATAAGTTTGGTCTCAAATTGTAGATCAGAATGTTTCCTACAATTTGTGACCAAATTCATAATTTTTGAACCAATATCGACCAAGCTGTGGTCATTTTTCCATCTTGCCAGAATGTCTTCTTTGCTTCGACAGACTAAAGCTCTGCGCAGAATCTTCGCTCGTACATTGCTTCCAGGGTTTGCCTTTTTTCGGGGAAAAGTCGCATGCACAGCTAAATAATTCTTCGATTGTGCAAGTTCGTCGGCCTTTGGCGTCTGATGGGGGAAGGGTGGTGAGGGGGGTGCCCCCCTCCCACCACAGCTCGACCCAGACGTCTAGACGCCGCTGATCAGCCTCGGATCTTTCATCTCTGCAGAACCTCCTCCTACTCCTTCTCCTCATCATCCTCGTCCTCCCACCTCATTCGAACTTCCATCAGTAGAATTGCACCTCAGTTCTCCCAGTTAGATCGATTCACCTTGCTCATAAAAATATGCAGTAACCAACTATAGTCTGTTCAAGCAAAGAAGACATTCTGCTCAGATTGGAAAATGACTCCAACTTGGTCAATATTGGTTCGAAAATTTTTAATTTGGCCTTAAATTGTAGAAAACATTCTATTCTACAATTTTAGACCAAATTTATAATTTTTAAACCATTATTGACCTAGCTGGAGTCATTTTCCCATCTTGCAAGAATGTCTTCCTTGCTTGGACAGACTATACAAATTTATTGCAGCGCTCATGTTCTGACATGGCAGCCAACACGCTCCTCGGTGTCGTTTGATTGGCATATGAAATGCGAAAATAAAACGGCTGTAAAGCGCCAACCCGGCTAACGTCAACTCAACCCGGTGTGTTTTATCCATGTACACGAATGTGAGCCGCCAACTTTATTTATTATCCTGTAGAATTTCAAATACAGTACTTTGAATCTATTTATTTCCTGGGAAAGTTTGAAATCCAGCCTGGAATAGACCTTCAAATATTATTTTTCCTTGTGCAGGTGAAATTGTATAATTATAATACGGTTCTTATTAATAATATTAATAATGATATTTAAGATGCCCTCAGTTTACAATCTGTCGATAATTATAGTCATATTTACATGTATTTGGAGCCATAAGATTTGGATTGTGTGAACCCCTAAGTTACTCCAAAACCCTTGGAAATCAGAGTTCGGGTTGAGACGTCATGGAGTAAATTTAATGATAAAGTGTAGTTTGATCATTTGAATAATTTTTGTGATTTTACAAGTTTATCCTTGAATTTAACTGTGATACTTGACTTTCGCAATGCTCTACTTTCGGTATTATATTTTTGCTATCCAAATTCAATATGAATATTTTTTTGTAATTTAATTGATTTCACATTTTCTGTATTCCTTAAACATTTTTCTGTGATATTTCATACCTCAGTTTTTTGGTCCAATGTAGCAGAAACAAAACATATATTTTCATCTTTCAAGATAGAAAATTTGTTTGTACAATATTAGGCTATGTGGTATTAACTTGTGTAATAACTATGAAATATTATCATACAAGCCGATCAATCCTTTCTTCAAAAGCATAATGGTGTAGTATTGATGTAATTGATTTTGAAACCAAATTACAATTGAAACTTCATTCTCAATTTTGTGAATTTTATATTCTTTGATTCATTATTCATTAGCCTATAAATGCATATTTTTTATCTATTTTGATGTTTTAGGAACAATCTCAAATAATCTCAACAATCTCATGCTTTCCAATAGATGAATTTTTGTATCTGTAGCTAGGCTAATAAATTCTTTAAAACAAGATTCCTACAATTCTACAATATTGTGTGGTCATGATATTATTAACTCGATCAAAATCGATTCAGTTAACCTAGCTCAGTTAACTAACTCACTCTGTACAATTTATTAATGGAATTGTCCAATTTCTTTCCGTTTCTAATTTGTAATCACGATAGTGAATCGTAGTTGGAATCTCCCTGTAGCCTGCGGCTATTCATAATCCACTCAAGTGGACCATTGCATTAAGGATATAGTCTGTCCAAGCAAAAAATACATTCTGGCAAGATGGGAAAATGGCTCTAGCTTGGTGAATATTGCTTTAAAATTTATAAATTTGGTCTCAAATTGTAGGAATAATTCTTATCTACAATTTGAGACCAAATTTATAATTTTTGAACCAAAATTGACCGAGCTGGAGTTATTTTTTTCATCTTGCCAGAATGTCTTCTTTGCTTGGACAGAGTATACCTGATGAAATTTAAGCTGATTATTCATCAAAGTCCTGTTTAAAAGCTTGTTTGATATGAAATTGTGCGCAGTTTGTGAATGATGAACGGACGGGCGGACTAAGAGGCATTGTTAAAAGCGTTTGTGATCCGATTAAGGATGTTGGGGGGCTCGGCAGCGCTAAAATCATTTGCTGTCTCTTGACTTTATGCGTAGTTCATAGGGGTTGTTGTGGTATGAAGGAGAGGTGGGGGAGGAAGGGTATGGAGGAGAGGTGGAACAGAATGAAAGAGTGGTGTCTAGACAGGAGAAATGGAGAGCTAGTGTCATGGCGACCGGTGGACCGACCCCCAGGGGTCCGTCCGGCTACCAACACATAACACTATTGCCGATCATTTCCCCTCCCTTCCCGCACATACCGGGCCCCAAGTCTATAAAGCAATTTTAATATCCCCCCTCCATCTGTCTGGCCGCTTTTTATTGTTCGTCTTTGGAGAATTTCATTTTTCTGCTTCATTGTCTGCTGGCTGATATTCTGAGGAAGGCAATTATAACTTTGCATTCTTTCTAAATGCGTATTGCGTCGCACATCGCTATTATCTGCCCTCGGTGCAATTTCAGGGGCGTATGGTGTTGAGGGGCCCAGGAGGCCCCGTTGCCCGAGGGTCCGTCAATTCGAGACAATTGACAAAATGGGAAAAATAGGCTTTTTGTGGTGAAACTTTTCCAATCATGGTTCATGTTTCATTCATTAGGTTGATAGCAATTCTGGGCAGATACCATTTGATTCTTAATGGAATATTCAAAGATATTAAATGAAGAATATATATAGATTATAGATAGGATATAGATATAATATAGAATAATAAAAATATTTGATTGCAATCAATGTCCCAATCAACTTGTAATCTCAATGAAAAAATATGATTTATCTATACAAATATTATTTGTTATCGAACATCAAAGTTGTATTATTAAAACAGGTGATTTCTATCTTGTTTTAGTAAATTCAGCCCTTTTCTTGCATTTATGAAATTTTACTGTAATATAACATTTCAGTGGCGGCTCGTGCCCACGGAACAGGTGAAGTGCCCGTATCTTTTACTGTACAGCACTTCACCTGTTTCCTTTGTACGAGCCGCCAGTGAACATTATATCTTCTTGAAATGTTCCACACCTGCCATATGCTCTTTTCCTGTTCTGTATTTCTCAAATCCTCAGTTTCTATTAGAGATGATGCATTGAAACTCCAGTATTGTTTAAAAATTGACTAAATTTTGTGGAATTGACAACATTTGTGTTGTTACTCATATTATGCACTTTTTTAGTAAATTATGTGAAAACAAATGTTGTCAGATCCACAAAGTTAATTTGAAAACCCGTACTTAAGTTTCATTGCTCTTCAACTTAACTTTATTCACCTTTTTATGGAGAAGTTCTATAACATTATTCAAAGGAAGTGTAAATTTTATCTCATTATTAATGCAAGTTAATTATTATAATTCATTACTTGAGTATTACTCCAACACATAATATTGTAAATTATTCATCATTTTTACATCAAAAACAGAGAAATTAGTTGAGAATGCCTGAAAACGTTCATTAACTGAGAAGTGAAAACTCATTGTAGGGATGGAATGTGAAAACAACTCATCATATCATATTTGGTAGCCATTAGCAACCAAGCTATTCACTTTCAGGTCACTGCCTACATTCAACATTTATTAAATTCTTTTCTGGAAAAGGTCCACAGTTTCGAGTAGGAACAATGACATGAATGATAGCAGATTTTTGATAGCAAAATGTTAGCAGCAGCATTTATTGAATTCTTTTCTGGAGAAGGCCTACAATTTTGTGCAGGATGGTGCGAACAATGACCTTTGAATGATATAGTCTGTCCAAGCAAAGAAGACCCTCTGGTAAGATGGGAAAATGATTCAAGCTTGGTCAATTTTGCTTCAAAAGTTATCAATTTGATCTCAAATTGTAGGAAACAATTTGGTCTACTTTTAAGATTACATTTATAATTATTGAACAAATATTGACCGAGCTGGAGTCATTTTCCCATCTTGCCAGAGGATCTTCTTTGCTTGGACAGACTATAGCAGAGGTCGTCGCTATGGGCGATCGCGGGCCTCTTGAGACTGCTATCATATAGGTGACGCCAGGAAAAGTGGCGGTTGGTGAATGCTTGTTATTGATTATCAGCTCTGACAGGACAGTCTGGAGAGCGGTCTGGAAATCGGAGCGGCTTAGCTGAGGTCGTATTCCACTAATTACATGATTTTGTAGGTCGCTCGCTGACCGTCCTGACAGATCTGAGCATTATTGACAGTAATTTGCGAACCGCCAGTTTATTTGACTCCTGGCCACGCGTTTCCATGGCGCTATGAGGAAAATCGCCCGGCAATATTTGCAGCAGCAGCGACTCAATAATTAATTGTTGAGCCAGACGGTTTGGCGGCGGCGGTGGGTTTCCCGGTCCGCGGGGGGGGGGGTAGACAGTAGTGGGGGCAGCTCCAGTTTCCACCTTCGGGGGTGGGGGGAAACGAGCTGCTGATTTGGAGGGAATCAGGGGATGGATGTGTGTCTAGACAGGTTCGTCGAATAGAGTTAAAGTCTGTCCAGGCAAAGAAGACATTCTGGCGAGATGGTAAAATGACTCCAGCTCGGTCAATATTGGTTCAAAAATTGTAAATTCAGTCTCAAATTGTAGAAAACATTCTTATCTACAATCTGAAACCATATTTATAAATTTTGAATTAATATTGACCGAGCTGGAGTCATTTTCCCATCTTGCCAGAATGTCTTCTTTGCTTGGACTAACTCTACCTCCATGGCAACCATCCGGACGTCCGTACATTTAACTTGCAGAAATAAGCTGCTACACAATATGCTTCCCTTGATCATTCCGACCTACCTCCCTGCCTTCCTCCCTCCCATTATCATCCAACAGACATCATTGTCTGTTTGTTACCTCGTACCTGACAAAAATCATTACGAGCTGAGTTCATATATTAAAATTTCTACTTTCTATTCTTTGATACACATAGATGTTTTTCTAAAATATTCTAATTTTATATTTATCTAGAATTGGTTGTAGGCATATTTTAGGTAATGATTATTATCAGTATTATTACTATTAGTAATACCTTTTTTTGTTGAAATAAACACCTTATTGATAAAGTTATTCCAAACCTTCTATAATCTGTCCAAGCAAAGAAGACCCTCTGGCAAGATGGGAAAAGGACTCCAGCTTGGTCAATATTGGTTCAAAAATTACAAATGTGGCCTTAAAAGTAGATCAAATTGTTTCATAAACTTTGAGATTGAAGTGATAATTTTTGAACTAATATTGACCGAGCTTGAGTCATTCTATCATCTTGCCGGAGGGTCTTCTTTGCTTGGGCAGACTATAAACACAAAATAATTTGGCTTTCAAAAAAAAATTGATTTCCCAAATGGCATTGGTTTCTCAATTGTTTACACTTTTGATTGAAATGAATGTCTAATCTTTGAAAACTCAATTTCTAACAGTGGAAAGGTTGAGGTTGGAAGTTTTATTTATGAAGATTCAATCTTCACCTCTATTTTCAATTAATGATTCGAAAACTAAGAAATATTTCCATTAGATTTGTATTTAAGTAGACAGTAACAATCATGAACTTGTGTACCTATTGTCTTTGAATTATTATTTAGAACCCTAAAATCCTGTAATACCTTTAATAAAATGTTAATTCATTTTTTGTTTTTACAGGTATGTATCCATTCTGTTTTCCATCGTAAAAACAATGGTAAGTTTATAATTTTAAGTTCATTCTTGTACATGATTTGAGCTATGAATTTGCTATCTATATCATATACTGTACTTCTATATTCTCTGTAGTAGCATCCTTGACTGTCTTATGATGTTTGAATTATTGTAGTAAAATTCTCCAGAGCCTCTAAGTTTGTATTAAATGGAAAAAATATTTCAAATAGAAAAGTAAGAATTGTTGAGATGTTGAGAAGAAAATATGATATTAAAAACATCCAAATCCTAGGTAAAATAAAACAACCAAATTATGGAAACATGAATATCCTTTTCACAGGTGTTATGGATTATCAAATTGTGATATTTTCATGAATTTTTCAAAGTAGGCCACATTAATTTTTAACTCAAGTCATCTAATACAATTTAATACTTGACTTCAATTACAATGACTTCTTTGGTTTAAAGGAAAATCTTTGGTATTAGTCTGCTTTATCGAATGAATAATGAATTGATTAGTTTTATTTCTGTAATTATTATTAAAATAGATAACCAAATTATTGAAAACATAGAATTTCAACTCACTACATTCTTGTTCTTAAAATGTTTGATCCAAGGTAATGACACCTAAATAAAATTAAACCAATCCATCCTCATCCACAAAAAACAAATAAAATGCAATTATATAGGCTGATTACTTTTGCCATCAACATCAGAATAAAAAAGTAGAAGGTAAACTTTTAACCCAATAGGTTCTGCTATCTAGCGGTGGAAGATAGAAACTCAACCTCATATTGTCGACCAATCAGGTAAGAGTAACAACTCAACCCAGTAGCTTCTGCCATCTAGCAGAAGAAGACAGAAACTCATGTCATATTGTCGACCAATCAGGAGAGAGTAGTAAACTCAACCCAGTAGCTTCTGCTTGCTATCTAGCGGAAGAAGACAGAAACTCAACGTCATATTGTCAACCAATCAGGAGAGAGTGGAGAGAGCTTGAAGGCGTGTCTGTGCAAATTTGAAGTTCAACATAACCCGGTAAGTACTACTATCTAACGGCGAAATTCGGAAACTCGGCGTTTTGTAATGGTTACCAATTTTAGGAGAATAGTCTGGTTCTTTTTCGTAATTGGTCCATCGTTCCAAGCCATTCTACAACTTGTAAATTGTCAATTTGAAAAAATCAATTTATTTTCAAAAGCTATAATAATTCTAATAGTTTAATATAAAGTAAGGCATAATTTATCAACTCATTTCAAAAAATCAAAACATTATTTAATTTAAAATCATGTTAATTTCACAGCACAGATGAGACTATGGTATCCATACTGTCCTTTCTGTCCTTAGAAGTTTTTAATATATTGATAAATTCTAGAAAAATAAGATAGGATTTCAGAATAGACTATTGAAAAACGGAGAAAATGTTGAGAATAAGTTCGAAAACTCATAAAAAGTAGCAAATGGAACCTGGAAGGATTCATCGATGGTTTTTCATTCCTGGTACAGATAAACCCTTGAAACTGTTGGGATCGGCCAGAAACTTCTTTTTTATTTCAATATTCAGTCTTCGTTCCTCGATTTTTAGATTGAGCTCTTGAATGAACAATTCATTCCTAGTTTTCAAAAAGGCAATCTCCAATTCATGTTTCTGTCTTGCTAAACCTTTTTTAAACCTGTCTTGATCGAGTTCGAAAAATTCTTTTCTCTCAGCATCAGATGGCGTTGTAAGTCCCTCGTCATCGTTGACTTCTGTTTTCCTAATTTTGCATGCCATAAGTTTGGTCTCATGATTCTTAACCCGGGGACGTTTAAGATTAGTTGTATTCTTTACGCGTTCTTCAGAAAAATCCTCTTTGGTTTTTTCACTCAGATTAGGTGGAATCTTGGCACGAATCTGTAACTCCTCATCTGAATCTTTGGTCTCTGAAACCTTACTAATCGACTTATCCAAATCAAATACAGATTCTCTAACCTTCTGTTGTGCAGCAATAATATCTAGGATGTCCAAGTCTATCTGGGTAAGGGAACTAGTTCTGCTTACTCCAGTATTTTCTCCAGCAGCACATTTCTCAGCCTCTAAAAATCGTTTCTTGCAATTTTTCTTCATGTTATCGTATCTCACTCTCAAAGATTTCCAATCCCTAACAACTTCCCAACTTAATTGATTGAATTCATCTGATAGTTTCTTCCAAGCGAGTTCCTTATCTCTGCACACTTCAGAAGTCGTCTTCTTATTCTCTATAACTGCTTGATATTTTCTCACAAGATGAATTAGTAAACTACTTTCTTTCTCGGTAAAGTTTTTGCAACGTGGATAAATACTTACGGTTTCCATTTCGTTTCACAGTAAGAGAATTCAACAATCACGAACCACAGAAACTAACCTTTTCTCAATGTGCAATGGAAAATGCAAGCCCGTACTGTAAACAAATGAGTGTTGGCAAAGTTTCCATAAAAAGAAACAGCTGATCATTCAGATTTTACTGAAAATGTATCATCATATGATAAATCGTGTAATTACAAAATTTACCTGCTGGAAATATTTTGTCACTTGGGCTGTGTTTCATGAAAAGTTACAATTTTGTTTTCCTCAAGGTTTTCCTAAATACTACAACTAATAAAACACTCGATTTACGTCTTACAAATTTTTGAACTTTAATAAAACATGAAATGCGCTGATTTTGTTCAAAGTGGCTACAGAATGATAGCGATATTACGAGTTAGCAACTCAGATTCTCAGATAGCTCTAAACTCAACAAAAAAATATTCCTGCGTTCAATCGCTCTTTATAGTCTGGGTGCCAAATGCGAAAAAAGGGGATAACCTTTTTTTGTGGTATGTCATTGATTTTTTGATCGATTTTGATAGATTTTGATGTGTAGATTCCGAATCCGAGTGATGCCAAGCTGTAGAAGTTGAGCATTTTTTGTAATTCAAGATGGCGGCTAAAATTTCGGTTCCATTTCTAGTCTACCACGATTTCCATCAAAACGAAGCGTCGGACAAAAAAATCATTCTCATCTTTTTTTAGTAAATTAAATTTCCTAGAGGATGGTACCAGATTTATGTCTCTATCCTCATTAGGAACGGAGTTATGATTTTTCAAAGAAGCTAATTTTCAAGAAAAATGAGAATTTGAGTATTTTTAGTTTTTGCTTGCTTGGATCTTCTGACGTATTTATTTGAATCGTGTAAATCAAAATCTCTCTGGGGATAATTTTGTCCTCTACAATTTGAGACCAAGTAGACCTCTCTATCTTGTATAGTTTTTGAACTAGGACAGTAAAAAGATATCCTTGTATCTCAAAAACCCCTATCTATGGGGAAAATAGTCTCCAAAAAAATGTATACTTGCTTGTATTGAGGTTTTATTTGATAATAAAGTATTCTAGATCAATTTCCAGCAGATAAGCTATTTACCAACCAGAATTTTGGTTATGTTCAATAGTAAGGACCCTTCAAGGATCTCAATCTAAGGATACCAATTCAAGTTGAATTGATTTAACTTCTGACTTCGACTGGAGGGGAGTCCTCTCTTCAATGGGAGAGAGAGAGAGTCTGCTCAGCCAATAGAAATGAGAAATGAGCAAATGCTACATGCGCTGTTGTCAACTTTCCACTCCCATACGCACAGGTGCATTTTTACAAATTCTCCGCGCAAAGAGGAACTACTAGATTAGCTTGTCTGTGTCTAGTACATTGATTGAGGCATTCGAGTAAACTGTCGTATCAATGTCGCTCAATCCCCACATGTTGCTTCTCCCTAGATCCCCCCGAGTCGGAAGTATTTTCAAAACGACTATAACTATTTTTAAAGTCATCGGATCTCAACAATTCATAGCTCATTCTCCTCAGCTCATCAAGGCGGTCTAAATTCATATATCATATGTTGAATTCGGTCAAAACTGACGAAATTCATTACTGAGGCAAAATTGACTTTTTCATCCTATACAAAAAAAATTCCATTTTTTGCTTACAAATGAGTATATCTTCTGAACCCTTTGAAATAAAAAATCGAACTTATCATGAAAATGTTGATGAATTCTTCCTCTTTAATCTTATGTGAATAACTTTTTTGGCATCACGCATTTAAGATAGTTACATCGACTTGAAAAAATTCTGATATTCTACACATTAAGTTTTTTAATGGCTTGTCAGGCGATCAATAGACTGTAAATAAATTTTGGAACAAGATAGAAACACGTTTTTAGGCTCAAATTGTAGGCAATGATTTTTTCTACATGTTCAACTCTCTCATGAACCTTTTCAACATATACAAACTTGATTTGGAGACAATTGATTACCAGACAAATAATTGAAAAATGAATGTATGGAATATCAGTATGTTTTTAAGTCGATGTAACTATCTTAAATGCGTGATGCCAAAAAAGTTATTTACAGGAGATTAAAGAGGAAGAATTTATCTACATTTTCATGATAAGTTCGATTTTTTATCTCAAAGGGTTCAGAAGATATACTCATTTGTAAGCAAAAAATGCCATTTATTTGGTATATGATGAAAAAGTCAATTTTGCCTCAGTAATGAATTTCGTCAATTTTGACCGAATTCAACATATGATATATGAATTTAGACCGCCTTGATGAGCTGAGAAGAATGAGCTTTGAATTGTTGAGATCCGATGACTTCAACAATAAACTGGGTTTTGAGTAGGTTTAACTACCATCCGTGAATTCGCTATTTCAAGCACGTTTTGACTTAGTTTCAAACAAAGATATTGATGCATACGGGCCTTTTGCCTTGACATCGATGGAATTCATTTGCTCGTTCACTTCACAATGAGGTTCACAGGATGTAGCCTACATATATATTGTATAAGTTGAAGCTATATCAAGTATTCGTGTTGGACTGATCGTTTTGTAAATTGACTCATAGGTGATCATTCAGAGACATTTGTTTAAACTATGTTCGGGCTACCATAAAATGTGTAAGACAAGAAGGTAAAAACCAATAAATTTTAGACGTATGAGATAGATTTGAGGGATCGGGAGGGTACGGAAATGTTCAACTTCGGTTTCCTGCTTGGGGGCTGTCGCTGTATTGCCTATTGAGAGAACTAATGTCTGAGAGAATAGAACTTAAATATGCTACACCATAGCTATCTTTATAATCTTGGAGATAACTATGACGATACAGTGCTCTGTGGACCATTGCATTAAGGATATAGTCTGTCCAAGCAAAGAAAACATTCTGGTAAGATGGGAAAATGACTCCAACTTTGTCAATTTTGGTTCAAAAATTATAAATTTGGCCTCAAATGGTAGATCAGAATGTTTCCTCCAATTTGAGAACAAATTATATTTTTTACAACTATTGACCGATCTGGAGTCATTTTCCCCATCTTGACAGAACGTCTTCTTTGCTTGGACAGACAATACAGTGGCATGGCTCACACCTGTTGGAAAGAATTAGGATGTCGTTTCAAGGAAGCAATAACACTTCATCTATAGGCCTTTTGTTTTCCACCGTCATTTGTTCTCTTTTTAATGAAAGTTACACTTCCTCTACACATGTAAAAAGAGCTCATAAGAGGAGAAAACATGGAATGATACTGCTGTTCAATGTGATCAACGTGAGTAACACTACCCCCTAGGCTCATAGTTCAAAGAATTGTATACATTACCTCAAACAAGGAACTAGTATGCTATTACTATATGAGTGAAACACGGCTGACAATGTAGTCGTTAATAGTGGTAGTGTTAAACATGAAGTTACACATACTTGTGAATAATGTGACAAGTTTTAGAACGGTTGATAATTATCTGCTCGGTAATTTTATTTCTACATCCCACATTATAATATCATTAATATGACATTTCATTTGTAAGATATTTCGATAACAAAGTACCACAATGCAAGTCGGAAATGATCTTTTGCATGAAGAATTATAAATAAATAGAAAAAAATTAATTCGATAATCTAATGAAAGCTATTTAAATCCATCTCAAAAGTTAGAAATAAAATTACTGTATAGCCTGTAATATTAATTACTGATTACTGTCATATTAATCTATAATAAAAAATACAAAAATTATTTAAAGTATGTTAGAATACGGTATCTCTCAATATGGTATCCTCATATACAATTTATATTTTTAATAACAGCTTTCAATTATGATCAATAATCCACCATAACCTATTGAAGTTGTAATATTAACATTTTGAACATTAGAAGTAGTTCTAAGATCTCAAAATCAATTTCAATCGCGATGCCTTAGCGAATCAGTTATCATTTTTAATAAATTTTATTTCCTATTCCAACTCTCCCTAAATACTCGTGTGCTAGTGTGCTCAATGTGTGCTAGTGTGCACTCGTGTGCTAGTGTGCTGTGTGCTAAATACTAGTGTGCTCTACCCATTCTTGAATAGCTGGTTGAAAGCTATTTCCAAACATACAACCTGTTTCCAGTTTATTAAATATTTTAAATAATTATGAACGTAAACAGCTAGCTCATCATAATGTAATATTGAATCAATAATATTTTCAAGATTCTCAAATATCTTTTTACCTGCATCTGTTGTACCTTTTCTTAAATAGCCGGTTGATAGCTCTTCTCAAAGATACAACCTATTTCAAAAATATTTGAAAATTTCAATAATTTATTATCAACGTTTATGACTTCTCACCATCTAATATTTTCAAAACACCTATTATCTCTCTCTCCACCTGTTTTATGTAGAGCTGCTCCATCACTGGGTTTTCAAACATTTTCGTTGAAAGCTTTCCTGTTCCTGGAATAACGCTAAGGTTTTCATCATTAGCGAAGAGCGCTGGTCTTGTTAGTAGTCTATCCAAGCGAAGAAGACATTCTGGCAAGATGGGAAAATGACTCTAGCTCGTTCAATATTGGTTCAAAAATTATTTATTTGTTCTCAAATTGTAGATAAGAATTTCTTCTACGATTTGAGATCAAGTTTATAGTTTTTGAACCAATATTTACCGGGCTGGAGTCATTTTTTAATTTTTCCAGAATGTCTTCTTGCTCGTCCAGACTATAGCAATATGCAGAGGGGGGAAAAGGTGGGGGGGGGGGTAGAGCTCGTGGATAAGTGGCAGGAGTCTGGTCCATCAGTACCCGATCGACTGAGTCTGTGGGGGGAATTTTTGGGTTATTTGGGGTTGGGGGGGCTTCAACCCTTTGTCGGTGCGCATTGTATCGGGTCGGGACTCCTCTGGCAGACGAAGAACTCATAAAAAGGGAGGAAAGGTTGATGACGTCACACGTCTAGTCGACTGCCACGTGCCTACAGCTGCCAATCGATTCCTCTCTAGCAGACTGCCTTCTCTTCTTTCCTCCTCTTCTCCTTCTCTTTCCTCCTTTTTCCTCCTCCTTTTTTTATTTTCCTCCTTTTTCCTTCTCCTCCTCCTTTCCTCTCCTCCTCCTTTTTTATCCTCTCCTCCTTGTTCCTTTTCCTCTCTTCCTCGTCACCTTTTTTCTCCTCTACCTCTCCCCCTCACACATTGCCAGTCGGAAATGGGTCAGCCTCTTCTTCCCTTTTCAACACTTGCCCATCAGCTCAATCTGTCTCTCTCTGTCTTGCGCATTCTTGTGAACAGTCGTCCTATCTTCACTGTAACTCCATTACCATTGAGATTGATTCCCTCAAGACGGAGATGATTGTGTAGGAGTTGTTGCATATTTCCCCCATTGTATGTAGGTGATTTACCCAGCAGATTCAGTACTTCAAGAACTGATCCCTTCCTGATGTACTGTGAATTTTTTGAAAATGTATTCCCAATGTGTCGAAGAACTGAAGTTCTTCAAATTAATAGTGATGTATTGACATTCTTATGTGTTTTTATGTAGAAGAACATAACGGCCGCTGCTGATTAGTTACGTGGTGGGTAGATGGAAGATGGTTTTGTATAATATTTTAATTTACTGGTGGCTCGTGCCCACGAAACAGGTGAAGTGCTGTACAGTAAAAGATACAGGCACTTCACCTGTTTCGTGGGTACGAGCCGCCAGTAATTTTGAACATCAATAATTTCATTGATATTGTTATTGTACGAGTATTATTACAATTTCTATGAGTAGCCTAATTCATCTTTCCACCATTCAACCATCCAGCATAATTACCGGAATGGGAATCCGGGATCATGTATTCCTGAAAGCTGAAAACTTGTAGCTGAGGCCAAAAGGTTAGGCGGTTTCGTCTGTCTCTTGTAAGTTATGTAAACTACTAACAGTTGATGTAACATGTAAAGCAAATCTCTAGTATCTTTCTATATCAAAAACTTCATCTAGGAATAGTAAATAGCTGAATGACACCTCTAATTGGCAAGATCAGCTGTTGGAGCTCACAAGGAGCAGACGAAACCGTCTTACTATTTGGCGTCAGCTATACCTGATTTGATTCCTATGTCACCATATTATTGTTTTAGGCTATTTTACAATAATATAATATCAATTTATGTATCCTAACTCAAATGTAGCATTCAGCAATCGCATAATACAAAAATGTGAAAAAACAATGATTCATTTTGTTGCAGCCTATTTCACATTAGTGTATGCTACATTGCTACTCTGAAATGTAGCTATCCATGTTATTGTTGCAGATCATTTTACAATACTGTTCGTGTAAATGCATGTACTGTACTCTGAAATTTAACATTAATCAGCTCTCATAATACAAAAATGTATTATCATATGAATAAACGTTGAGATAAACCATCTCTATCCATTTTTAATATTCAGCTCCTCATGTACTTCGTAGTCCAATGAGATGATCGCAATAATGCGTAACTCGATGATTAGTGAATCTGCATGTTTGTCACCAATACAGTCACCATTCGTACATATCCATTAATTAGGGATGTCCGTTGTCTAGACAGTATTGTCTCGTCTGTCGGTTGTCTCATCGGTGTAATGGTACACGAGGAAAACAGGATGGCGTTTGTTTTTTATGAATCAGCTGGGAATTACTGGCCAGTGGTCATTGGTCGTTATTGTTTGTTGTCTTTTGTTGTTAAAGTTGTCGCTGTTGTTAGTCAGATTGCTATTTTTGACGTGCTGCCATGTCAGAGCCATCATCACCCCCCCCCCCTCTTCCTTCCTGTTTTCATTTCCCGGTAGCGAACTAGTAGATTTAACTGTCACTAGGCTATATTCATTGACATTGTTTGGTATTTGAGTTTGTATGTTAAATTTCCTTGATATCATAGTAAACAATATAGCTTGGTAATAAGTTTATAAACATATGAGTATTTGAAAGGGGGTTGGGGATAAAGTCCTAAAAATCATCTTCATTTGAGAATGGAAATTTTTCTTTCATGTTTATAGCTTTTAAACTCATAAAAAATACATTGTACTGTCCTAGAAGTATAATCAACTGTCAACTGGAATCCAACCTCCATTTTCCTCATAGTGGCAAAATGTTTTTCTCTTTATGAATTGCAATTGATGTTTCATTCAATCAATGAGGGTTGAAAGGCTAAATTTGATGTAGCTAGCCATTTTTTCTTGTGACATAACTTGAAATTTTGTTCAGCTCCACACAAACACAAATGTACTCGAGATGTACCGTGAATCGTATTTGAATACTATTTTCAGATTTACGTGAAATGTCACTGTCACGTTCAACAGTTTTGTTGTTAGGGTAGGTTGTGATTCACGTGTCACTTATTCAACACTGCATTTGTCAACAAGAATATCATTTCAGCGGTGTTATCCAAATCGGATACGCTTGACACGCGTCGCATGTGGCATGCTTGGGAAGGTAACGTGTTGTTCATTTCAACAGGAACATGTCACTTACAAAAGTGATGTTCCGCTGAAATCCCTATCTGTCATTTCAATTCTGAGTCCCAGCACGAGCTGAGGAATTGATTCAATCATATTGATTGATTTATAAATTGTTTGTAATACTATTTTCGCCATACTCGTATGTAATACACAACTTTCCAAGCTAGATTTGCGTTTGGAAAATTGCCGTTTACAGGAGAATCAAAGATCAGCTGTTCTGAATGCGGGAATAATCATTTTGATGATTATTACGGCACTAGTCATCATCACGATGATAATTACAGCACTGAAAATCTAGCACAGCTGTTTTTTCCGAACTCCGACGTATGAATAAACTAGTCGAACGAGCCGCCATGACAGTTCACTGTGTGGGTTTGTTTAGTGCTACTGCTAGTGTTGTGTTGAGGTTATGTTGGCTTCAGTTAATGTTTTCAGTTGTTTGAGGTTTTAATAAATCCTTCTCAGTCTAGTAATCCTTCTAGTCTAAAAAAAATGTACATAATTTATGTGGAAAAGTTTACAAACTCATAATTATTTTCCAAACTCGCGTACCGCTCGTTTGGAGAACATAATTATTCGTTTGTAAAAACGCCTTTTCCAAACTCATTATGTAACATACTATTACACATGTTTTCAACATACTATTTACACTTTTTACATAATGTTTGTAATTCACAAGAATATACAAAATGAAAGAGTATTACATAGTTTTGCATAACTTTCAAACAACTGAGCATCAAATAATTATATATATATACTTATACATCAGTCGAATTTAGATTAAATTTATATTTGTTAAACTGCAAACACTTACATTTTCAATTTTATATTTAAAATATTATAATATTATAATATTGAGTATAACTTGAATTAAAGATAGAAGTAGGTTGTTAAGTTGAGGTAAGAGATGAATAAGGGTGAAAATAACAAGAGCTCTCCGGAAGGAGGAAAGAAAGAAAGAAAAAGGAAGAGGAAAAAGAAAAAGAGAATAATGTAACGGAAACTTGTGATGGCGCCATTAATGCAGTAGATTTGGTTATTAGAAAATTTAATAAACCATGCTTCAAATACAGGGGCGAACCCAGGGGGAGGATTGAGGGGATATATCCCCCCCCCCCCGAAATTGAGGCTCATCTTACACTAGATAGAATGCACTTCGTTGGAGTTGCCAAATTTTTGACTAACAAGGCTTGAAACTTCTAAAAAATATAGTTTTAGGGTACGGTATTTTTTTGTAAAAAAAAATTTTAGGGTATTTTTTCCTCGCGGGGAAATCTGGATAAAGAAATAGATTAAATCTGGAACTAAGCATCACAAGCCCAAATATTCCATTTCTCGCTTGAATAAATGCAACAAGAATATTTTTCCTTATGAAATGTCCCATAAAATGTTGAATATTAGCGCACCGATTTCTGTTACAAGAACAACGTTTTCTTAACTTGAGAGCTCTTTTCAACTCTTCAGAAAGTGAAATCATACATGAGCAGTGCTCATTTCAATGATTCAGCCCTACTATTCATTCACAGATATTTTCCCGTTAACCCTGTTCATATAATAGAATAAAATGTCTCTCAAAATAAATCTCTGCGTCTTGTAGATTTCATTTTGTGATAAGATTTTCTATGTTAATCTATATAATTTTAACAATTTCATTTCATCTATTCAATAAAATACAATATCTTTATGTAATGAAGACTCAGATAATCAGGTCCAAAACCTTTTGTTTCCAGCACAATAATTATCAATAAACATTCGAAATTAAGGCACAATCATTAAATAAAGTATAATCATCAAATAAACTGCATATATATTATCCAATCACATCGCAACACTCAGTATCCAGAACACATGTATTCTTTAGTTTAGATTCGAAATGACAGGAAAAATCTTTCAGCACAGCTTAGAGAACTTCAACGTACAACTCAACAATAATATTGTTCAATACAATATACAACTACAAGAAAACAATAGCTCTTGTTAAAATCAATTATTTTCTTGTTCTACAATAATTGGTGAATAAATTTTTCTACACGGTAAAAATACATGATTATGCTTGTTGAGAGAAGGCAAATACATTAGGCTATAGGCAATAAACAGCCCCTCCTACCCCTTACAAGGAACAGGAGTTTTCCTGGGTTCGAACCTTCATATCACCCCCAAATTTATTTCTGGGTTCGCCCCTGTTCAAATATTCATATTTATAAAAATACTCGTATTGATTAAAAATATTATATATTCTCAAACCACAAATTAAATCTAAATAGTTTTTATTCAACATGGATAACCATCACAATATCGCCCTCACAACAACTCGGCTTACCAAAAAAATACTCGTATGATCGAAGCAGGCTGAAAAGTCTGTCTTCAAGTTTTTAGGTAGAAACTTGTATTGATGGACTTCAATAGCCGATAGACATGAAAGAATGTACTGTAAGTAACTAATTAGTGAAGAAAACTACATCATGCATTCTGAATATTTCTCGTGCTTATTAGTAAAAGCACTACTGTATTCTCTTGTACATTTCTTGTTGAACATGTTGAACAGAACAGGTTTCATCACTTCTAAGTTTATGCAAGTTAAGTTTGTGGCTAGTAAGAGATGTATCTAATGATGTTTACCTGAGCATACGAATACTTGGTAGTTGAGTCTATTTGCAAATAACACTCTCTTGATAGAAACTTCTTCGCACGAGCCGTCGTTGTCGTCTGAAACCCTCAAGTCAGCCTGCTAATTGATTAAGGATTCATCCACTTGACATGTGGACTGTGAAGTAACGATGTTTACTTGATTCAATGAGTTGATACGCCTCAATAATTAGGTCTGATTGGGAGTTTTGCATCGCTACCACTTATGTTCTAATTTATTGATATGCTGCTATATGATTACATTGGTTACCAGACCGTGATTGCAGATATACTCAACTTTCGCGAGATGGAGAATAAATAGGGATACATATACATTATACATATATTTATCAACTGTGAAAGTGAATTCACGTTGACTATAGTCCATTCACGATGGCTTGAGATGAGATAAACAAAAGCTCGGCATGTGTTTGTGTGCGACTGGAGTGGCTTCGTTTTAGCCACGACATAAACAAGTCACAGCAATGCCGAAATCACGAATTTTGTTTTAGGTAATTCAGAATAAGTATCTTTAAGTAAACTTTTTTAAAGATACACATTAGAAAATTGCTTGTTTCGGTTGTCTCTCGACTGCATGAACCTAAAGTGAACAAACAATTATAGTAAAAGTTTTTGTGTCAATGTTTTGGTTACGGTCCCGACTAGAAAATACGGGATTTTGGCACTGCTGTGACTTGTTTATGTCGTGGCTAAAACAAAGCCACTCCAGTCGCACACAAACACATGCAGAGCTTTTGTTTATCTCGTCTCAAGCCATCGTGAATGGACTATAGAAATCTCAAAGGGGTCCAAAAAAATGTTTATACTTGTCGGCAGTAAATCAAATTAGAAAGTAATTATGAAAGATAGCCTATCACAGGTGTACTGTTAAGCTACAGGCCTGCAAGTATCCCCCAAAAAATTCCTAATTCGTAAGATTCTTTCGACGTCGGGTTTTTGATACGCTTTATTGATACAAAGATACAGTATTGATACGTATTGTGCTGCATTGATACGCAATCATACAGGTGAGAAACTCATTGACACAAAATGGTTGCAACGTGGGGATACAAAGTGAGCATAGATCATTTGACAATGCCAAAAACTTATTGCTTTATCATTCTTATCTTATTAATTCAACTTGAAAAATACCTAAGAAAAGTTCAACCTCTCAGAATGTTTAATCGTTGAGAAATGGAATCTAGCTTTTTTCCAATATAGCGGCGATCCAAGAGCGTTGTAAATGTCTCGTATCAACGAGAATAATTCCTGTATCAATTTTGGACTCTGTATCACCACTGCGTATCAGAAATCCGCCGTGTGAAGAGGGATACAGTTGTAATGATGCATCGGTCTGAGTTTGATAATAATTGACAATTTTGAAAATTTTTATAAATTCTGGAATTTTCCTTTGCAAACGTAAGCAACGTAATTGACTAACAAATTAACAGCTTAAAACACATCCTCGTTGTCAGTTTACGGAAGCACTTAGAACTGTTGTTGTATCTCGAGCTCAACCGTAGAAGGCTATTTGTGTATTTATTTGATTCAGCTTCAAATACGTGGGTGGGGCCACGAACGTGGGTTGTTGGACACGTGAAGCATCCTAGTGACGTCAATTCATCTCTCTCACTCTATTTTAACGGAAAGATGTCAGGTTATGGAAAGTAAACCTCTATTTCCGTATTGGATGAGTAACATTCATTTTCGTACATAATTTTAAAAATTCAAAAATAATATTCACAAATACAATAACTTACACGTATACTGAAAAAGGGGTAATGAAGAGAATGGGATTGAGAACACCATTGTGTATTTTATGTAATTTTGTTCCTCCATTTAGCTCATTTTTGGTACGTAATAAAGCCACCATAAACTTCTTATTAGCTTTGACAAAGCTAATAAATAGTTTATGGTGGCTTCATTAAGTGCCAAAACTTGAGCTAAAACTTGTCTGTGATAAAATAATATTCGTCAGTATCTTATGTAATTTTGTTCCTCCATTGCTTTCATTTTATGTAATTTTGTTCTTTCTGATCAAACAACTCATAACATATTATTTTCAAATTATGACATAAATTCTTTTCAACTCTGGTCGTATTTTTTTCAGCAGTGCTTGCAATGCATTATTTTCAGTCACAACACAATTTATTTGTATAGCCCAGTCTGTCCAAGCAGAGAAGACATTCTGGCAAGATTGGCGAGTGACTCGATCAGTATTGGTTCAAAAATTATAAATTTGGTCTAGAAATGTGGATGAGAATGTTTAATACAATTTGGGACCAAATTTATATTTTTGAACGAATTGGAGTCATTTTCTCATTTTGCCAAAATGTCTTCTTTGCTTAAACACATACAAGTTCTCATTAGTGACGTTTTCGACATCAAATGGCTAAGGATGACATCAAATGCTGCAAGTATTGAATTTCATTTCAAATTAATTCGTGCATTGTGCATATGACGCTTGAGTGATTGGTGAATCAAACCTGTTCCATCAGACATATCTCATCTCCATTATGTAGTCTAATTAATCTGCTAGTCTATTTATCATGTAAGTCGACCGGATAAGCTTACTGGAAGACAGACTGTCAGAAATCTGAGACACTCTAGAGGTCTAGATAATGAAGTTACTAGTATATAAGGTGTCTAGTCACTAGACTCTAGTGTCTAAACTTGCATATACTAGAACAAGTATTCATTTGGTTGGTTTTCCTGTTGACTGGAAAATTTTTGGATTATCTTCTTGCACTGGCGGCTCGTCCCCAAGAAACAGGTGAAGTTCCCGTATCTTTTACTGTACAGCTTACTTATTCATGTCATGTCATGATGAGGCTCGTCGATTCTCTGGTGTAGTCTGTCCAAGCAAAGAAGACATTCTGGCAAGATGGAAAATTACTCCAGCTCGGTCAATATTGGTTCAAAAATTATAAATTTGGTCTCAAATTGTAGAAAACATTTTTATGTACAATTTGAGAACAAATTTATAATTTTTAAACCAATATTGACCGAGCTGGAGTTATTTTCTCATCTTACCAGAGGATCTTCTTTGGTTGGACAGACTACATCAAACGTCAACGAAACTAGTGTTTGGCAATTGACTGTTATCACTGTTCAGCTCTGACAGAATGGTTAACAAGCGGTCTACAAGAGCTATGTCTACTTGGTCCCCGACATGACAAAACGTAGGATCTGAATATACCAGAATATTGTTCTATTTTTGTACCATTTTGTACCACAAAGAAAAATTTTTGTACCACCACCCTAACTTAGATAATAGCGATTTTAAAGTCGGGGACCAGGTGGACACTCTGTCCCCGACATTGGAAAATTGCAAATTTTCTTTTACCATAATATTGTTCTATTTTTGTACCGTTCATTTCCACCAAGAAAAATTTTTGTACCACCACCCTAACTGAGATAATAGCGATTTTAAAGTCGGGGACCAGGTGGACACTCTGTCCCCGATATTGGAAAATTACAAATTTTCTTTTACCATAATATTGTTCTATTTTTGTACCGTTCATTTCCACCAAGAAAGATTTTTGTACCACCACCCTAACTGAGATAATAGCGATTTTAAAGTCGGGGACCAAGTGGACACTCTGTCCCCGACATTGGAAAATTGCAAATTTTCTTTTACCATAATATTGTTCTATTTTTGTACCGTTCATTTCCACCACGAAAAATTTTTGTACCACCACCCTAACTGAGATAATAGCAATTTTAAAGTCGGGGACCAAGTGGACACTCTGTCCCCGACATTGAAAAATTGCAAATTTCCTTTTACCATAATATTGCTCTATTTTTGTACCGTTCATTTCCACCAAGAAAAATTTTTGTACCACCACCCTAACTGAGATAATAGCGATTTGTGGCAATTGTACTCTTGGAATATATATCTAATATCTTGAGTAGGAAACCACGTATCAATTTGAAATACTCTGTCAGAGTTCTTTATACATTTTCAAAGTCAATTCGGTCTCAACATTTCAATTAGTTTAATTAGTTTCATCTCAAATTTGATTTTTACGCAACTGTGCTACTTTTGTGGTATTCAATAAATTGACTCAATATAATAACACGTTATCCACATCAAAATATTAACACAAATCCTAATTGATCAATTTTTTCTAGAAAATATATATTTTTATAGTTCTATGTGGATCTCTTCACCAACAGTGATTGTAGTGATTTTGTGAAGTGTTTTAGTTTTAGTAGTCAACAATAAGTTTTAGAAATCAAAAATTATATTTTCAAATGAACTTTTTAAAAGAACTATAACTCATGTCTCCATTTGTGGAAAATGAGGTTATCTCATGAGGTTATTCATAAACAAGAATAATCGATAATTTAAGTACCTTGAACATTTTGAACTCTGGAAATTTAGAAAATGGAAATTCTTGCAACTTCTCTAGAAGCTAAACTACAGCTGTTATACCCTCAATCTTTTTAAAAACGCCTACTTGTCTGTTTCGTGTTCTTCAAATACTGATTTGGTAGGTTTGGGTTCGTTTTAGACGAAAACATTACCTACTGAAAATTTTTTCTTTAGAATCAAATTTTCAACAATATCACCTAGTTTAAAACACGTTAACAACATCCTAGTCTATTCTATTTCTATTTCTTTATGTTAGTTATAAAATTGTTATAAAATTTAAAAGTTATAAAATTGAGTTTTCTTTATCTTATTTCGCTTCTCAATAATCATCAAAGTTACAAATTCCTAACTGGTTGCATTCAATTTCTTACCTTGCATAAGATTAGACACTAATAAAGTACCCTTATAGAGGCAGCCTCAAAATTTTAAATTACAGAAAAATGAGAAACAAAATTTTTGAATTATTTTGGATTATTGCAGCTACAAATAGTGGTAATTGAGGATTTTTGGATAGATTGAAAATGATGTACTCCATTCATTTGAATTAAAATTTTGTCTCATGAATGGGGCGCTTCTTAGAGAATTTATGGGATCCCAGTCTGAGCTACTGGGCGCCCTCGAGCGACAGGCAAATTGTCAATACGCTACCGAGAATAAAAGGAGGTATAAAACTTATAGCTCATTCTTTCATGCGTAATACTCTAGTTCTATATTCTCTAAAGGAATTTCAAGTTCGAATTTGTATCTCAATAAATTATCTGGACCATATTTCGATTCTATAAGTTACTGGAGGGCGCAAGGGGCGCAAGATTGAAGGGCGCACCGGCCCACGGGCCGGTGGGCCGGCGGGCCAGTCCGGGCCTGGATTCGAGGGTCCTCCCCCAAAAGATTCTTGTAAAAATAAACCTTTTGAAACATCATTTATAGAATTCAACCATAGGCTTTCTATTCCAGATAATAACAAAAAGCAAATATTTCCATGATTTAATTACTTGCGCTTTATTTTTTCAAACTCCTTCTACTCACTTCATCAGTTTTTGAGCAATACTAAGTGTAACTCAAATTCTTTCAAATCAAATCAAGTTCATGATAATATCAAATTAATTGATGAGAATAATGTAAGGATTGAGGAATTTCTTCAATTCAAAATCTGTTCTCAGATAAATTATGTACTAATACAGTATATATTTTCATTCTAATTCATAATTACTATATTCAGCGGACCCTTCTGGCAAGGGTCGCTTATCACCAGTTGGGAACCGCTGCACTAACGAAAATCGTTCCAAAGTCCAACTTTTATTGTCCAGAAATATTGTTTCTTGCCTACTACCGTATGTTGTTTCTAAGCCCCCCACTCACGCTACGATTGATCGGAGCGATTTGATCGCCGGCGACCGATCGTAATTGGCTCTGAGATTTGATCGTATCAGTGTTCTCCCCACTAACGTAGCGATTGATCTCTCGATCAAGAGAGATCATGTGGCTCTCTCTTACGGCAAAAATTGAAAGCACAATGTCTGATGCAGTGTGTGTTCACATGCAGCCGCGAATTATGAAAGGTTACAAACTATCGAAAATAAGAATTATGGAAAGAGGTAGAACAAATATAGAAGTTGTAGAAGGTTTAAAAAAGGATAGAAAGTTGTACATACAGTAATGTATTCTCCTGTTTGGTTGAAACAAATACATTTTGATTGTATTTGAATATGTATTATTACAGTGAACTGGTGAATACTGCAATATTTTGAAAAATTACTTCCCCATTGTCAACAAACCATAAAATTTGACAATCGGTCTCCTTATCTGATTGTTTATTATTTCAATTGTCCAGCTAGGCGCCTGGGCTAGATTGTTATTGCCGGATATGAGTCATCTAATTGCAACATTTAGCAGTGAGTGATTTTGGAGTGAATGTGTCAAGTATGGAGCCTGACATCTCAGGAATCATGAACTTGAAGAAAAAATTAAACCTATCTCATTGAACAAATAGTGATAATTAGATGATGAGCTGAGATACCATACAGGCGTACAAGGACCGTATGCATATTGTAACCAAGTTAACTATTTCTGTAATGATTTTACAATCACAATAATCTTACAGTAATAATAACACAAAAATTATTATGATAAGTGCACACGAAACATTATCAATCAAGTTTTCAATTATCAATCAAATATCAAGTTTTTATAAAGGTTATTCCTAATTTGAACAATGATAATCAATGATTGAAAAACTACCTGTATTTTTCTTGAAATGTCAACTTCTTCTCATTATATAACTCACATATGAAATACATTGTTTTCAATGTTTTTTACAAGGGACCAAGCTCTATAATTACTCTTAGAATAATAAGAGGTAATTATAGAGTACTTAATTATAGAGGTAAGAATTATTATTATCAAAGTTCTACTGTATCATATGAAAAGAGATGAGAATACTGTGTAATATCGGCCTTGAAACACGTATTAACTTACATCACGTACTCCCTTGAATGGTTTGACTCTTACTGAAGCAAACCACGTGGTGCCCGTGGTGGTTCATTCATGTGTTGGGTGAGTCACGTGGTGACTGAAAATATGGTGGTGGGAGAAGAAATCTGTCAGAAGATCTGCAGATCACACCACTCACGTAGTGATTTGTCTGCGCAGATCAAGATATGCAGATCAGATCTCACTTGTTTCAAGTGAGATCGATCGAGAGATCTTATTTTGATCTTGAGATTACCCCATTTACGTAGCGATCGGTCGTTGAACCAATTTCGATCGGTCGCCGGCGATCAGATAGCTGCGATCGATCGTAGCGTGAGTGGGCGGCCTAAGTCTGGCAATATGAACGGGCATTGTGACATTGTAGAAGGATCTTGTCATTCTTCAGCTCTATTGTGGAAGAGGGTGTAAAATAAACAGCTGACCTAAATGGAAAGTATTCAGTATTAGGTATTATCAATAGTCAGGGAAGCGTAATGTCACTGAACTCAACTTCGTTGTGAAAAATATAACAACGTCTGTACTGGCACACTCCTCTCCTGTTGTTCATGTTCTTTTCTACCACTCTAAGCTTGTCTTGAAAAATTCATATACGTGGAAGGATGTGTATTTTTCCTTGTAATAATACATCGAAATCATATTATCGGTAATAATTATTGTAAATCCATAAATAGAACGTTTTTCAAGAAATCTCAGTTGAACACTTTTCAAAAAGAATTTATTGATTTTTTATAAATTATTTTAAATAATTTATTATGAATAATTTATATTTTGTTTGTTCAGAATCAAACGTAGTTTCTGTTTTGGCGGAAACGGGCCTTCCTTACAAATTCATGTATTCAGAATTCATTCTGCTACTTTTGAATGGGAATGTAAGAATTGAAACTGGTGTTCCTTTCAATTGTGAATTCCAGTAGTAGTAATTGTGAATTACAGTAGAAGAAGAAAGAGTGAATGAGACAGGGTCACTGAATTGTGTTTTGACCAGCAAACGACTCACATAATACTCAGAAATGGCTACCTGTTCTAACAATAGTTGAATAGTCCTTGTTATTATAGTCTCAACCTTCCTCAATTTTGTTCTTTTTTCAGATATCATGATATTTTTTAATACTAAACTTATTAAATATTGATTTATTAAATTGTTAATATAAGGACATTTTGAAGAAATATTATCAAGGACAATTTCTAATGTTAATTTTTTAACAAAATAATATAAGTTACTTCACAAGGTTCGTCATAGCTAACTTTTTCATCAAGCCTAGCTTGTTTCCTCCCATTCAACTATAACAATTAGTTATGGGTGAGGCAGGCCTGTCTTGGACAAAAGGACTACCCTTCGCATGACAAAAAACTTATTCCTATTATTCTTTCTCCACTTCTATTTCCCTCTCTTGCTCTCTTGTCACTCTCACTTTCACTTGCCAACACACATTAGACAGAGTGTCCACCTGGTCACTGACATTAAAATTGCTATTATCTCAGTTAGGGTGGTAGTGCAAAACTTTTTCTTAGTGGAACAAAATAGTACAAAAATAGAACAATATTATGGTGAAAGAAAATTTGCGATTTTCCACTAAGTAAAAGAAAAATTTGCGTTTTTCCAATGTCGGGGACAGAGTGTCCACCTGGTCCCCGACTTTAAAATCGCTATTATCTAAGTTAGGGTGGGGGTACAAAAATTTTTCTTGGTGGAAATGAACGGTACAATAATAGAACAATATTATGGCAAAAGGAAATTTGCAATTTTCCAATGTTGGGGACAGAGTGTCCACCTGGTCCCCGACTTTAAAATCGCTATTATCTCAGTTAGGGTGGTGGTACAAAAATTTTTCTTGGTAGAAATGAACGGTACAAAAATAGAACAATATTATTGTAAAAGAAAATTTGTAATTTTTCAATGTCGGGGACAGAGTGTCCACTTGGTCCCCGACTTTAAAATTGCTATTATCTCAGTTAGGGTGGTGGAACAAAAATTTTTCTTGGTGGAAATGAACGGTACAAAAATAGAACAATATTATGGTAAAAGAAAATTTGCAATTTTCCAATGTCGGGGACAGTGTCCACTTGGTCCCCGACTTTAAAATCGCTATTATCTCAGTTAGGGTGGTGGTACAAAAATTTTTCTTGGTGGAAATGAACGGTACAAAAATAGAACAATATTATGGTAAAAGAAAATTTGCAATTTTCCAATGTCGGGGACAGAGTATCCACTTGGTCCCCGACTTTGAAATTGCTATTATCTAAGTTAGGGTGGTGGTACAAAAATTTTTCTTTGTGGTACAAAATGGTACAAAAATAGAACAATATTCTGGTATATGCAAATCCCATGTTTAGTCATGTCGGGGACCAAGTGGACATAGCCGTCTACAAGAGCATGTAGAATCGAAAGCGAACTCAGCTAACTCGTTTTGCTGTCGTAGACCGCTTTCAGACTGTCTTAATAGAGCTTGTCGATGATAACGTGGTATTCTAGAACCGCTAGTTTTGAAGGCGCCTGCTATATCCGGTAAGGTGGCAGTATTTCGTAAAATGAACGTTACACAGGTGTTCTTTACCGTTTCAACTTGTCTGATATTCAATCTAAACTATCTGTGGTTAGCTGGATTAATGCAAATATCTATTGGTAAGCTCTCACGCCTCGGAATTGTTCTGAAAGTCGTGAGAACCGTACTCTATTTATTCAAGTTCTTAAAGCTATTTGATTTAAGTTCCGACTTGTAATACATTATATTCCCCATCTTATACATGTTTAGCGTAGACGGAAGTTGCAGTATATAATTATCACAGGGTAACAAAACGTTGTCGCTGGTAGAAAACGTTGAGGTCTTTTCAAATTGTTTTCTTGGTTGAGATATTTTATCGTTCACTTGAGTCATCGTCAGGTGTTGATCAGACATTACGTTTATAGTTCAACGTTCAGATTCTCTTTAGAGCCGGATATCTTCATTTATTATGCATTTCACTGCAAACTGTTAGTATCGAAACGTGATACATCAATTGTCAACGGTCAGTCGGTGTCTGTGTGTTTTCTATCTCACTTTCAAGTTGAATGTGTCGTTATTCTCGCAACGACAGCGGTATATCTGCTAGCGAAAATGAAGTAATTTGAAAGCACTAGATAAATGAATGAATGAATCCCCTCGTTAAATGAATATTTGATGAGGGGAACACGATCACATGAAAAAGTTTAACTGTATTTCCTTCAGAACATTCTCTTGCAATAAAATTTTGTTGTAAATTATCAAAAGTTTTATTTTCCTGTTTATGTTTATTGAAATTCGATTGCAAGTGTTCATTTTCACAAATATATCTGTCACAAATACATTCATAATCAGTTGTGGTAAGTTACCACCAAATTTATTGATCCTCCAATTTTACAACTTTTCAGTTCAATTTCGAAATCATTATTCATGTTAAGTTCTGTCTGTTTCGTGACTTAAATTGACTTAAGTTCACAAAAAATGGAGTAGAACTTTCTTACTTGATTGAGGCCTCTTTTATACAGAGGCGTCCCGAGAAACAATACCCACCTGTGCAAGTTCTCATTATGTCGCTCCTACCAGCAGAGGATACAGAAAATGGGTCATGAACCCTCACCACAAAAAATACCATAGACAAAACCTACATCCTAAAGAGTGCTCTTTCGCTCTTTGCGATCATTTTTATTCATATATTTTTGTATTCAATGACGTGTTTTATGTAAATGGGGTCGCTGTACCACCATAACTGTACAAACGATTTCTTAAATAGATGAATAAATATTTTGTAGTCGAGTGGACATTAAAAACATGGTCTTGTTAAAATTTGTCATTTGCTGGGATTGGTCACCGACATGCAGTCTAATAAATTTATCAGTGAAAAAAGATAAATGTTTTTCTCACTGGAGTGTAGGCCTTTCGCGCTTCATGAGCGCATTTGTCATTTGATCGATTGATCAATTTGATTGAAGGGAATCCTTGTATCTATTAGACATAGATTTATGGACGTTGACAATTTCAGAAAACGATTTAGCATAGAAGACTGCAGGGGAAATATAAGTAACGTGAATTGATACAATAAAGCGATTCCAGATTCGGAAAATGTAGAAATTTGGTAGATAACATCCTGAAATATTATTCAGCGTATGAAAGATTGAAGGTAAACATCGTCCATTTATTGAACAACGCTCTTGATTTTGAAACGCAGGTCGCTCTTTCCCTCATCGCCTATTGTGAGGTAATTCCGGGATTTCCCGGGGTGGAAGTTTGTTACTAATGGAGGGGTGTAAAGCGATGAGAAGCATTCGCGCGAATGGATGATGGATGGGGAAAAGGCGGCGCGGCGGAAGACACGAGCCACGAGCTGTGAGCCACGAGTGAAGCGTGACCCAGACGTTTAGTGACCTCGGTGGCTGGTTTCCTCGGCGACCGACTGGGTCTGCCTGCCTCCCTGCGTGAGCACTGCGCAGAGCAGAGCAGAGCAGAGCAGATCAGAGCTCCCACTCATCAAAGCCCCATGCCGAACAAACCAATCACACTCTCATTTCTAATTTTAGATCGGAACGCATCTCGAATTTGCACGTTGGCTGGATCCCCTCCCGCCTCGCCCTCAACCACCTCTTTGTATAGCAGATTCCAAAGAAAGTGGCGGTTGCGGGAGTTGAAGCAATCGAAATATAAAATGTAATAAATACAGTGTATTATTGATGCTCAGCTCTATCCTGACAGTCGACGAGCGGTCTTCAAAAGGTTTTCTGAGTTTACTGTGTTCTCTATAAAATGCTCACGTAGTCCGCATATACACTTTTGTATTTTACTTCATTATGGGCACAGTTTTATTTTTCTTGGTAAATGAAAATGAGCATGCACTTAGAAATAAGCAAGCACTAGATTGAATTTTACTCGAAAATAGTATTTTAGAGATGGATGTGATGTACAAGGAGATGGATGTGGGTATACAAAGCCCAGTTATCTGTAGTGTACACCAAAGATAATATTATTATAGATTAAGGAAGGTAGAGATCAAGCTCCTACGGAAAAATTTTCATCACATCCATTATGATTGAAAATGAAACAAACTTCAAACAACATTCCAACCGTTCAATTTCAGTTGAAATTTCCACATTCAATTTCCTATCTATCCTGAATATGTGGCATTAAAATACCAATATACTCTATATTCACATTTTGTTTAGGTATCTACTTCCAATGGGTTAAGCATACATTCCTGTAACCAAACTGTGTTCATGGGATGATATCGAAACCTTGTTGCGGCTCGCTTAGTCGTAGGCTGGGCGAGGTTTTCAAAGAAATCTCATTGTAACCCTTACAGAAGCCGAGAAGTGTGAAAAAGGATCTTCGCTATTTCTAAAAGCTTGCTACGTAGGAAGAAGGGCACGGCTTTTCTTTAGCTTTGCCATATCTCAGCTGGCTCTCAATGCACTATAAATATGACACTGATAAGGTTTCCATGGATGCAAAATGCTATATTCCCTTTCTCCAGACTCTCCTCCTCACACTCATTCCTTTACTTTCATCCTCCTCGTCTTCTTCTTCCTCTTCTTTTTCTATTTTTCTTCTTCTTTTTTTCTTCTTCTTCTTCTTCCTCCCCCTCTCCTTCCAATCTATCCCTCCTGCGGATAGATTGTCGTCATCCAATTCCAATTGTCCTCTTTCCTTCTTCTCTCATCTTTCTTCTACTCGCCTCTTCCTATTTAGTATGTGTTGGCATAGAAATATATCCTCTTTATATTTTGTATCTGATAAGAAGCGTCGCTGGCTTTAAGCTCGCATTCTGCTCCTTCTTGATTTAGTGAACTCGATAAGAGTGAACTGATTTTCTCTCCTTTCCAGAACACAATGTACCACACACATTGTAAACCATTTCGTATGTATCATGTATGCGCACCCTCTCAGCTGTCCATGTTCTCGTGTTGCTATCCTGAAACAGACAATGATAGAAATCTTTAATTCAAGAACCATATTTTGGTTTAAGGTTGAGTGTTAGAAAATACTTCCTAGTCCTAACTCCGCCTAATAAAGAGTATTTTCAATACTGATTTTGAATTGAATTCGCTGAAAAAATATGTATTTAATGTGAATATCCAAATCCTTATCCATTCCAATTTTCAAAATTTATCTACTGTCATTTCTGACTGTCAAAAAGCGGTAAGTGGATGAGGAAACAGTCCAAACCCTGCATTTTAACCAATGATATTAGAAATATGTTAACTGATTGTAAGTGGACTGTGAACGATCGAACTGACAGTCCGAACTGTCAGTGGATAAATGAAGAACCTATAAATGAAGTCATGTGATATAGTCTGTCCAAGCAAAAAGACCTCTGGCAAGATGAGAAAATGACTCTAGCTCGGTCAATATTGATTCAAAAATTATTGATTTGGTCTCAAATTGTAAATCAGAATGTTTCCTGCAATTGAGATCAAATTGATAATTTTCGAACCAATATTGACCGAGCTGGAGTAATTTTATCATCTTGCCAGAGGGTCTTCTTTGCTTGGACAGACTATACCAAATGGGTATCAGATTGCCATACTTCTTGATCGTTGAAATGTTCTTAATATTATATTTTCATCGAATAAATTGATATGGATGTACTCTTTAAATGAAAAATATTGGTTATAAACATTGTTCTTGATCACTAACTCAAGTAATTATAATTTTCAAGGTGATTGAGTTTCAATATTATAAAAAATGCATTCTGAATATCATTGTATTTTTCTGCATTATAAATATAGTGTCCTTTTCCATTTTCCTGCTATTCATTATTCCACTACTACTATGCCGTAGTAGGGATCTAACATGTATTATAATGTTGAGTAATGTCTGTCGCATTAAGTAAATTTGTATATTTTTGTGTATATATTGAGTGTATTTTTTCTTTCTAGTTTATAATAGTTTTTCCCCCTTTTCCATTATTACCACTATTATGCAGTAATAGGGATCCAATATCGATTATAGTGTTGAGTGCTGTCTATCGCATAGAACATCTTGTTGAACTTCAATTCATACTAATGAGACGATATTGCACAGGATCGGAATCCGAGACGGGAGCATATTGACTTGAAGAGTAATCTGTGTTGTGCAATGGAGTATGCATGTCTGTCTGCGTATCATCTATAGGTAGGACTGAATAGAATCTCTTCAAGTCCTCCTTGTGTTGCTCTGCTTCTGCAATACCCACTTCGTACCTACTACGTTCTGCTAAGTATTGAATGATTGCGTCTGTCTGAAGTGGTCTTAGGACCTTGAACGTAATGCAATTTCATTATTTCGAAGTCTCTTTGCTGCAATAAAAGATCCAAAGTAAGGATAGAATAATGAACTTTGGTATTTTATTCTACAGTATGTGTTTATTTTCATATTGTTACGGGTTTCCACTATAATAAAAGACTTGAGGCAATTTATACTGATTAACTTTATTAATTACACTACTATAACACACTAGAAAAAGATAAACTATAACGGAACAGAAGATAGCACAAGAGTTTATAACGTTTCACAATACAAATTCTACTAAGATTAACACTGCACTGAATTAAGAAATGAGAACAGTCTTTATCACGTTACACTAGAAGAAATAAGAACTGACAGAATGAATATAACTATAGAGTGTCTATATACAACGTCCGGCTTGTCTATCACAACTGACATAGAACTGACACACACTCATTTGATTGTTAAAGTACAACTGACTGGTAAACCCAAACATTCCGAATATATAGGCTTCTGAGAATAAACAAGAGAATGCTAGAAGGTTCTGGCATTATTACTTCGAGAACGTTCTGGATGAGTCTTTTGTTTACACAACAATGTGCTTGTTTGTTGACACAAAGCCTCCCCATCCCCACCTTGTCCATCCTTGTCGTCCTACTATCTCAAGGTCGTCAGACACTATTGAATTCCATAACACTGCCCCGTCCTTAAGACTGTTCTGTCCCAGAACAGTCCAGATCCATTCTGGAAGTGCAAACAGTAGAAGCCGGCACCAATGGATCAACTTGTGTAACCGCCCATGGGTTGAAGACGCAACAGGTGACGTTGATTCCAGTGTCCTTGAAAATTCTTCCAATCATTGGTCTCACAATATTCCAGTCCAATCCGTCATAGCCACAGCCCAGTCTTGGGATCCCAAGCTGCTTCACTCCCAGGAATTGAAGGTGAGTTTGTAGATGCATCAGACTTTGCCACAAAGCCTGATATGTTGACTCCTGCTGGGGTTGGTCTTTTGTCACCAAATAGAACAGATGTTGATTCTGATCCTGAAGATGAAGTGCTTTCCCCACAGCTGGATTCTGGAGATTCAATTCATCCAATCTTCCAAACTTTGTCCTGAATACCGTAGCAATTCCTCTTGAAGCTCCCACATTCCTAGCGATGCAATGTGCCAAGGCATAGCTCTTTGGTAGGGTGAATAAGTCCTGGTGACTGATGGTGACATTTCCTTCTTCTAGTGACATCCCTAGGTTGGCCATGAATCTTTCAAAATCAGAGATAGCAGGATGAAGAGCCTTCACCTCTTGAACTCCCCTTGCAGCATTGTCTCCATGATAAGGCGCCAGTCGGTTGAAATGAACAATGCGTGGAGTACCTCTTGGTTTCTTGATCCTGTAGACCACATCGTTGATCCTTGTGACCACCTCATAAGGTCCATCCCAGGAGGTTTGCAACTTGGGAGAGTATCCACGACGTCGTTGAGGATTGTACAACCATACCATGTCACCAGCCTGGTATCCTCCATGGTTGGCCTTAATGTCATAGCGCTGCTTCATCATGTCACTGGTGACCTGGATGTTTGTGCGGACGGTTGCATGAATCTCATCCATCTGCTTCCGGAGCTTGCTGGTGTAGTCTTCTTGTTCCAAGTCCTCCCCAGGTTTGCATCCACACTCCAAGTCACAGGGTAGTCGCATATCTCGCCCAAACACTATTCTTGCTGGAGTCATCCTTGTAGTCTCATTGACTGCACTTCGGTATGCCATCAGGAAGAAATGCAGATGTTGATCCCAGTCCCGTTGATGTCCGGATACCACCTTTGATAGGTATTTTCCCATAGTCCTGTTCATTCGCTCAACCATTCCATCTGATTGGGGGTGCAGTGGTGTTGTCCTAGTCTTGTTGATTCCCAATACTTCACACATCCGAGAAAATACAGCAGATTCAAAGTTTCTTCCTTGGTCTGAATGTAACTCCAATGGTATGCCAAAACGACTGAAGAACTCCTTCACCAATACATCAGCTACAGTAACTGCCTCTTGATTTGGCAAGGCATAGGCTTCTACCCATTTGCTGAAGTAATCCATAGCAACCAGGATGTATTTATTCCCACCATCAGTAATTGGGAATGGTCCAGCTATGTCAATGGCTATGCGTTCAAATGGAGCACCTACATTGTATTTCTGCATAGGGCTCTCTTTCTAGGCATAGGGCCATTGGCAGATGCACATACTGCACAATTCCGGCACCAGTTCTTGACATCCTCTTTTGAGTTTGGCCAGTAGAACCTCTCTCGTACCTTTTCCAGGGTCTTATGCACTCCAAAATGCCCACCAGAGACTCCATCATGTAGCTGTTTTAATGCTTCAGGAACTCTTTTCCTTGGTACAATGATTTGCAGTCTTTTCTGATCACCAGCAGCATTCTCCACCACCCTCTTCAAGATTCCCCCATCTTCCACAATTGACTCCCATTGTGCCCAGAGGGTCTTAACATGTGGTGATAACGGTGCTACTTCCTGCCAGCTAGGTTTTCCTTGAGTAGAACGCTTCCAAGCCCACAGGTGTTTCAAATCAGGATCCTCTTCCTGGTCCTTCAGCATTTCATCTCCTCCCCAGTAGTCTGTAGCTACAGTTATCCTGTTAGCAACTGCTTCCTTCCCTTCCTGGCGTGAGCAGTGCTTGCAGTCCTGGTCACAGGGTCTTCTAGAGAGAGCATCAGCATTCTGATGACTTTTTCCAGCTCGGTGGATGGATTTGAAGTCATATTCTTGCAGGTGTTGAATCCATCTGGCAACTTGTCCCTCTGGAGATTTGAATCGTAGAAGCCATGTCAGGGATGCATGATCAGTTTGTAACAGGAAATGACGCCCATACAGGTACTTATGGAAGTGGCTGATTGACTTCATTACCGCCAACAGTTCTCTCCTTGTGACACAGTAGTTGCGCTCAGGTTTTGAAAGGACTTTGCTAAAGTATCCAATAACCTTCTCCTCTCCATCTTGTTCCTGTGAGAGTACTCCACCGATAGCTGAGTTGCTGGCATCAGTATCCAGGATGAACTTGCCTTCTGATTTGGGATAAACCAGAATAGGTGCTTGGCTGAGAACCTCCTTCAGTGTGTCAAATGCCTGCTGACAGTCTTTATCCCAGATGAAGGTGCGCCTCTCCTCTGTCAAATTTGTTAGTGGCTTGGCTATCCCAGAGAAGCCCATCACAAATCGCCGATAATATGCACAAAGGCCAAGAAAACTTCGTACTTCCGATTTGTCCTTAGGCACAGGCCAGTTTGTAATAGCTGATACTTTCTCAGGATCCATGGACACTCCCTTGTCAGAAACCACATGTCCCAGGTAATCCACTTGTCTTTTGAACAGGTTGCACTTCTTAGGATTCAGTTTCAAGTTTGCCTGCCTCAGCCTCTGAAATACTTCCTTCAGGTTCTTCATGTGATTTTGGAAAGACTTGCCCAAAACAATAATGTCATCCAGGTAAACCAAACATGTTTCCCATGAGAGTCCCCTCAACACACTTTCCATTAGTCTCTCAAAAGTGGCTGGAGCATTACACAAACCAAAAGGCATCACAGTAAACTGCCAGAGTCCTTCCCCAATTGAAAATGCTGTCTTCTCCTTTGCTTTGTCTTCCAGTCCAACTTGCCAGTATCCACTTTTCAAATCCAGAGTTGAAAACAACTTGCAACCTTCCAGGCTATCCAGTGTGTCATCAATACGGGGTAGAGGGTAACTGTCCTTCTTGGTGACATCATTCAGAAGACGGTAGTCCACGCAAAACCGAAGTGTGTCATCCTTCTTCTTCACAAGCACCACTGGTGATGTCCAAGGGCTATTTGATGATTCAATGATTCCTTCACTCTCCATCTCCTTGATGATTTTTCTGGCTTCTTGTCGTTTAGCAAATGGAAGTCTTCGGGGGTTCTGGCGAATGGGTTTGGCATCTCCTGTGTCTATTGTGTGTTGGACAATGTTGGTCCTTCCTTTCGTTCCTTCTCCAATGTCAAAGATATCTTGGTAGGAGGTTATTAAATCCTTCACATCCTTTTTCTGGTCCTGGTTCAAGTCCTGACAAGATTCCTCTACAAAGTTCCGTAGTTTCTCAGGAAGTTTCTTCTTCTTTGACTGTGTTGATTGTACTTGATGGACCACTGCTGTTACAGGTGAACAATGTCCCAGCACACTGCCCTTTTCAAGGTGACTCCATAGCTATTCACATTCATCAAGCGGACAGGGAACACTGAGCTGGTGAGAAACAAAGTTCTGGCCACTAGAACACCATGTCCAAGCTCCTCTTCAAGAACTACTGGTTCCAATATTGCATTCATTCCTTCAGTAATGTCTTTTGTTGTCCTTGCTTGGGTCACAATCTGGCTCCTTGCTGGTATGGTGATGTCCTCTAATAGCCGCACCTGCGCTGTACAGTCTTCTGTAGGTAGTAGCACAACTTCTTCTTCACCAATGGTCACTGTATTCTTCTTCTTCTCTAGTTTCAGTCCATGTTCACGTAGGAAATCCAAACCTAGTATGATGTCTTCACTAACTTTTGCCACTAACACTCGATGTCTGAACCTTGATTTACCAATATCAAAAGTGGCAATCATCTCCCCGTAGACACTGACAGCCTCCCCTGTAGCAGTTCTCAACCTCCAGGTTGTTGGTGATATGCCTTGTCGATCAGTCACTGTGCTATAGTTTATTATTGTCATAGTGGCTCCAGTGTCAATTAGTAGTCTTCGAGTTGATCCATTGACTTTTCCATGTATGTAGAGACTCTGACAACATTGCAACAACTGCTCCTGAACCTGGGGCCTCTTGCCTACAGGTTGATGGTAGCCCCTTTTCATCAACCCTTTTTAGTTTTCCCTCAAATGTTTCTTTCAAAGATTCAAATTTACTCTCCAATGATGTTTTATTTTCTTCTATTTTACTCTCCAAATTTGTCAAAGCTGACTTATTTTCTTCCATTTTACTTTCAACCAATTGAAATTTACTCTCCAAAGATGTTTTATTTTCTTCCATTTTACTCTCCAATGTACTCACCAGAGCTCCCGAGTCTGTTTCAAACAAAAAGGTATCTGGGTCCTGACCCTCGGCCAGCAGTGCTTCCCGGAGTCTATCTTGTAAGACAGATTTTACCCCATTTGTATCCAGTTCTCGCTCCTCCAGCTCTTGCTTCAGTTGATTTACTTTTAAACTTGTGAGCTTCACACCTTTCCCTGCCATTTCAGTTCACGTTCCACAAATATTACACAGTTCACAATTATGTACAGAAGACTAACGTTCACTCTTGGAGAATAAAGTTCACACACAAAGATGTTCACACAATCACCCTTGAAGATCACAGTTCACTCACTTGAAGATAAAGTTTATACACAAAGATAAAGTTCACACACTAAAATAATGGTTCAATCAATTGAAAATAATAGTTCACTTTGCAAAGGTACTAGTTCATAAAATTGCCTCAATCAATAGCTACATCTGAACTTCTGACACCAATTGTTACGGGTTTCCACTATAATAAAAGACTTGAGGCAATTTATACTGATTAACTTTATTAATTACACTACTATAACACACTAGAAAAAGATAAACTATAACGGAACAGAAGATAGCACAAGAGTTTATAACGTTTCACAATACAAATTCTACTAAGATTAACACTGCACTGAATTAAGAAATGAGAACAGTCTTTATCACGTTACACTAGAAGAAATAAGAACTGACAGAATGAATATAATTATAGAGTGTCTATATACAACGTCCGGCTTGTCTATCACAACTGACACAGAACTGACACACACTCATTTGATTGTTAAAGTACAACTGACTGGTAAACCCAAACATTCCGAATATATAGGCTTCTGAGAATAAACAAGAGAATGCTAGAAGGTTCTGGCATTATTACTTCGAGAACGTTCTGGATGAGTCTTTTGTTTACACAACAATGTGCTTGTTTGTTGACACAAAGCCTCCCCATCCCCACCTTGTCCATCCTTGTCGTCCTACTATCTCAAGGTCGTCAGACACTATTGAATTCCATAACAATATAAAAAGTGTTGTGTTATATTTTACCGTAAGTGATTGATAAATTAATTCAAATAAAGAAATAGTTTATTAATGAAAGTAAAACCCATTTTAAGTAAATTCAATACAGAAACTAAACCTATCAACTGCATTAATGAAATAATTGGGAAAGATAGGAGGATGGGATTGTATTATCCACTATATTCATGTAGACTATTTAATTCAGTGGAAGTACTGTATATCAGTTCAAATACTAGATTATGATGGATCAAAATAAAATTAATACTCGATTCCATTGATTGAACAAAGCATAGATTAAGGAAAATTATTCAATTGAGTAGGAATGAGATTGAGTGAGCTAAAGGTAGTATGATTGTGCTGTATCTACTTGAAATGGTGGAGTTTGCACTTATAAATTCTCATTATTATTCTCACTATTATAAATTATTATTTTAAAGAGATAAATCCTTGTCTCATTCTGAGAGGGATTCCATTGTACACCTCATTGTAAATTATAATTAAATAAAATTATTATGATTATTATAAATGGAGAAAATCTTCCAATATAATGGGAATAAAATGATGTCATTGAGATGTTTAGAACAAGTTCACTCCTTTCAAAACAGTCATTATTAATCATCAGCCAGTCACGTAGGCTCTCATGTGGGCATTATTTTGAAAAATGAACATTTCAAACTTTCTCATGTAACTCACAGTGTATAAGCATACATTACTGCGTCGTTGTACTACATTGAAAGAAATGTGATAGGAGGAAGTAGTTTTTGGCTACTTGTATCGTAGTGAAGAAAGGAAACGGGCAACTGACAGCAGTGAGTATTGGGTAGATCTATGCTAAAATAGGGCCAAAATACGTAACATGGGGCAGGTGGCCGGATACGAGAGGTCAGGGCTGAATGTTGAAGGGTGGAACATGGCTGCCTGTCAACTTGCCAACCGGGGAACACAACACACGTGCAAATCGCTAGTATAGGTATAATCTGTCCAAGCAAGGAAGACATTCTGGCAAGATGGAAAAATCACTCCGGCTCGGTCAATATTGGTTCAAAAATTTTTAATTTGCCCTCAAATTGTAAGAAAACATTCTGATCTACAATTTGAGACCAAATTAATAATTTTTGAACCAATATTGACCGAGCTGGAGTCATTTTCCCATCTTGCCAGAATGTCTTCTTTGCTTGGGCAGACTTTAGCCAGCCCACACATTCTGCGCAATTCGGTTGAATTTCATCACAAACATTGGACATTGTTATTCCATCATCATCTCACCTGTATCAGCCATTTACACTTCGTTTTTCTCTATTCATGATGTTACAAGATTGGAAACAGATATGGTTTCCTTTTTTGGGTTACTAGAGTAAAATGCATGGGAATAGTCAAATTGAAACTGGAACAGCAGAGTCCTCCCTCACCATCCCTCAACCATAGACCTTGTCATTTCTTCAGGTGTATTGTAAAAATATAAATTACAGTAATTTGTATTTATAATCAACTGAATTGACAACGTTGCATAAAGTCTTACTGGACTATTTTGATGCGTTCAGCTATAGTGTGATGCTACATTGTACGTTTTAATTTTGTTAATGGTCCTTAGGAATTGAAAATCATTAACAATATTATTTCATTTGTATATCACTTGACTTTTTCTGGGTTACTATGGTCCATGTTTGAAACGGCCATTGTTTCCACATAGGTGTTTGTTCAATGTTGAAGATAATTCTAAATTTTTATTAGTAGTCTATTATATTCTTAATATTATCATCAGTGTTTTCAATGTCAAGTCAAATTATAAATTATTAATTTTCTCGTTAGTGGAGTGACCGTAGATGGCCGTTTTCACATAGCTATTTGTTTAATGGTGAAGATTTTCTCAAGATATTCCTCAATTCGGATTAGTGTTATATTTTCAATACTATAATTTGTGTTTTGATTTCAAGTATTCAAATTCGTAATTAGTTATCTCGTTTCTAGTTTGACAAGTGGCCGTTTGAAACCGGATAAATTGTCAAAGTTTGATTACAAATTAGCTCAACTCAAATTATTTTATTTATACAATATTTTATTAAGTGGTTCTGCAATGCTTGAAGTTTGTAATTGTAACTTATATTGGTATAACAGGTTCGAACAGAACTCAACTCCTTTTAACAAGACTATGTTTTGGTTCGTGTGAGGGCACTAATAAGCTTCATTGAGGAAAATCCACTGGAATTGAAGTTCTTAACAGAGCTCAATATGTAATCGTTTTGTTCCCCTAATTGCGTGTAATTTGCATCGAATCAAGAAACTGCAACACCGTGAGCGTCTTATTAAATCATGATTGTTAGAGTTGATGGATCCTGTTTTTAAATCATTCACTAAATCCTGATTGAACTAATTATTTTACTACAAATCACTTCCTGGCAACATTGTCTGCCGGTTGTCTAGGACTTGGCGTTACGTTGCAAATTATTAGCTGACTTCTAAATCTTCTACTTCTCACAGAAATTAACTTTGTTTTACGCTTGCAATTAGAGGATTTCCCTCCTGCGATGAAGTCTGCTGCCTTGCACGAAACTGTCTTAATTGAACAATTTATTTCATTTGGTAACGCATAGGATGTAGTTTACCACCTTTGTATAGTCTGTCCAAGCAAAGAAGACATTCTAAAAATATGGGGAAATGACTCCAGTTCTGTCAATATTGGTTCAAAAATAATAAATTTAGTCTCAAATTGTAGAGAAGAATGTTTTTTATAATAAAGTTTATAATTTAACCTATAATTTTTGAACCAATATTGACAGAGCTGGAGTCATTCTTCCATACTGGCAGGATGTCTTATTTGCTTGAACAGACTATAGTTGATTCTTGCAATGCACATGCATTCTTGCCAGACAACTGCAAACTGCACTGAACAATTTATTGGAACTGCATTCTTATTAGCATTGTAAATTGGCGTGAATCTCTTTGTAAAAGTTTCTCATACTTTATATTAAGTTGGTAATTACTGGCAATGAACTTTTGTTTATTTCGTGACATGGCTCTCTAGCTTGAAGGTGAAGAATTCCTTCTTTCATCACAGTAGCTTATTATCATTATTATTGCTAGTCAATGCAAGCTTTTTTATTATTATTTCTTCTTTATGAGGGTGATGCAAGTGCATGAGCATGTACGTGAGTAAACATGAGAGATGACAACTGGTTTTCAGGAAGTCGGGACGGACGACTTATCATCGTCTCCGAAAGACGATAGGTCGTATTTATGTGTTCTTTCTGTGGTCAAAGCATTACTGCCCGGTCAAAAATCGAACTCGGAACCTCTGCGTATCAAACCGGTGCGTTATCACTCATTCCTACGATTTGGAATAAGCCCCCAATTTTTTACCAGTGATTTATCAAGAACGACGAAGGCTTGTGGCTGTAGTCAAAAACTGTGGTTTAGAACTCACTCAAATTCATTCATTTTCAACGCCTCCTTTACCAAGAGGCTACTCACTCTACAAATTAAGCAATGCTATCATTTATAATTTTCTTTCTACTTGAAGCTATTTGTGATGTTTAAAAAATTGTTGATGATTAATTTTCGTGTGCTTTATTAATGGGGCGAGAAAAAGCAGACGAACTAGAGGTAAAACCTCAGTAAACCTACTCACAGTAGGTTACTGTAGGTAACCTATTTTACTTACAGCACCAGTACAGTCAGCACTCAGCTCTATCTTGATATGATCATAATTTGATGTAGAAATTAAAATAATTTTGGAAACCATAACTTCAAATACTTTGAATCTATCTGTTGAACGAGGTTTGGATACTACTCGACGGGAGTCGTGTAATGAAGAAATTTCCCTAATAAGCTAGCTTTTTTCTGGTTTAAACCCAAATAATTTATTCATCCAAGTATGAAAATCGTTGGCTAACCAAAACAATCAGGCGGGACTTGGTATCGAGTTGCCGGCGATTTGCATAGTAGCGTTGTTTCTTTGATGGGTGGTTGGGGGGCTCAACTTCTGGAACAGACAGTGGTTGAGAGAGTTGGGTGCTGCTCTGCGTGGGTGGGGGGTTTCTGATGAGGTTGAAAGGGTGTTTTTGGGGGGTAGGGGGGTATGGCTAGTGAAACCAGACGGTTCAATATTCCCGTCTGGTTTGATGCTAAACACACACACTTGCACACCGAAACTGTTTTATGCGGATGTCGGTGTGTCATCTGACTGTGGATTTAGCAGCTCAGAGTGTGGAATTTACAACAGGGGTCGGTCCCGCGGTGGGTGTAGTTTGTTAGTGGTGGTGGGGTGAAGTGGGTCTACTTGAATCCCCAGCCAGACAGGCGTTTATTAAGGTTATGACGTATCGGGTTCACCGGCTTAGGTCCTTGTGGCCCAAGCACTCCCCTTCAAGTGATCTGATGCAATTTGTGTTGCACTGTTGTCATTCAGTCTGTAAATATTGCTGATACATAATTATTGTCTCTTCGAATATCTGATGGAATAATTTGTAACAGATAGTAAAAAGTTGAAAAATATATTCCAACATTTCACTGGTAATGTTTAGGAATTTCATTGATGGATTTGGTAAAGATTTTTTTTTTTTAACCACATTTCGTAATGAGAGTGAAAATTAATGCTTCTGTTAATTTCAGAGGAATCAAAATGAATCTGTTAATGTATATCAAACAAACTAGATGATCTTCAATGATCATATCTGTAATTATTTCAGAGACTGAAATAAATTATTTGTTTTTTTCTTCAACTATCAACTTTGTGTTTTTTCTTTATTTTTAATCACTATACTTCCTCTTCCAGAGCGATAGAGATGAGCTTTTTTAATATAGTACATCCATTAAAGTCTAACTCCTTCAAAAAGTATAGAGTATAGAATTTTCAAAAGTTTAACCCCCAATAGACTGTGTGAAAATGAATCATCATTATCCAGAATTGTTTGAATAAATTTTTTTTTTTTTGTGAAGGACTAACTCAACTATATTAAGTTAGTTTGCAAACCAATATATTAGTTTGAACTTTGTTGGTTGAGTGGTATAGCTTCTATTTTAACCCCCACTTTATTTCATTGTTGAAATATAAATGCCAAGTCACATACTTCAAGAAATTACCTGCCCTCCAAGACAAGTGGTCTAATGCAACACTTGTATACTAGTATGACACTGACAGCACCAATTTGAGATACTTTTTTAAATACAGCACCGTACTAAAGTGGAAAAAGAGTCAAGTACTCCACTTGTTGAATGATGGCAGGAAGTGGTTGAGATAAGTGCACTAGTTGAGTGCTATATAGAGGTGGACTCGCTTTTACGTAATTGTATAACTTTTGACTAAGATGTACGTAAAACATGGAATACTATGTATTCTAAGACAAAAGTTACAAGGTGAGGTGAATACGCGCATTGTACTGTAATTTATGTAATTTCAAGCTAAGATCAACACGTAAAAATTGGGAATACTATGTATTCAAAACCCGGGAAAAGTTACATCAAATACTGTATAGTCTATGTAATGGGAGAGGTCGTCTCTTGTTTATCTATGTAGCGTGCATTGCAACAGTACCTTCGAGGCTTAGACTATGATGTATTTAATGTAATTTCCGACTTGGCGTAACAAGTATAAGATAGGTAATGCATTGTTTACCTAATCGGAAGTCACACCAAAAAGAGTATTTACAGGTCATATTATATAGTATACACATACACACTACTTTTTATGTAGTCTACATATAATAGTCTAACCTAGTGAAGTCTATTTGGTCTATTCAGTCTGGAGCACGAATTGCCGCCGCCTTTAAATGGGGAAGAAGCTACTTGGCTTGCGGTCTCCGCTCCGCTTCTCGCGTTTTGTGCGCTAATTGGTAACTCCCCGTCGCGACGTCTTATCTACTGCGTCTACTTTTATGATGGCAGCTTCTACTTCCCCCTCCTCCTCCCTCCTCCTCTCCCCTTCACTTCTAACTCCTCTTTCTCTTCCTCCTCTTTCTTCTTCCTCCTCCTCCTCCTCCTCCACCTCCTCACCCTCCTCCTAGCTACCTTTGTGATGAATATATCCCATTCATTTCTATCCATCCCCCCTTCCCCCTCCACCATTTGTTGAATATTTGCCATTCTTTTCTCTTCCTCCTTATGTGATGAGTTGTTCCCCACTTACATAACTTGCTATAGTAGCATTCTCCATTCCCTTCTCTTCACCACCTCATGTGATGGAATATGTTCATTTCTCATCTCACATGCCCTCTCACCGTAATGTGATGAATATTTTCCATAACTACGCACTCATCTTTGACACTTTATTCAGTCGCTCATAATCATTATATTACTTTTGATTTTCATTTTTTACCGTCTTCTCACTTTCTAATTGAATTAGATAGTATTTTTTGTTAATAATTACCCATAGATATTATTTATTAAATTAGTGTCCTTCTCCTCCTCCTCCTCCTCCTCCTCCTCTTCATCCACCTCCTCCTCCTCCATTTTTCTTTTCCTCTCACGCCCTATCAATTATTGCTGCACTAGTTGAACGATCCCTATATATTTTGTCTGAATTATAGACAACAGTACAGTCATTGTCCATTTAATTGAGTCATAAGAATTCAGACAACTTTATTTTTATAAATTAAGTTACTAGTTCAACCAAGCACTAACTAGGTTCACCTTGTCGGTAAACTTCACTATTCTGTTTTATTACTGCAGTGATTATATAATATAGTCTCTCTTTAGTGAATTTATCCTATATTCACTATTTGTTCCTATCAAGAAAATCAGCGTGAAGATTTATTATACTATGCTCCAACATAAAATTATATGAGTTGTAGATTGGGAGAGTCTGACAACGGTACTTCTAAAGGAAGATACCTCCATGATGAGGACAAAGTGATACTGATAATTAACAAGGTGTAATCTTTTAATGTATTTCAACTTCCTAATTGGAACTATCAGCGAATGTTGCAATAAAAATTTAAATTTCAAGCTGGTGCACTCATATGAAACAGTAGTATTTGTTTGTAAAAGGGCTGCTTAGTTGTTCTTCAATGGCTGTCTCTTATCAGATTGTGTGAAGGGAATTTTAGGTGCTGATCACTGATCAGTTGACCGACATCTTATCTCCCCAGCTATTTAATACAGGGTCATATCCACTTTTACCACCTTCTTCATAAACCACCAATAAGCTAAATATCATCAAATGTCATTAGAGCTAAATACATGTATTATAAAGAATGCCTAAATGTATTATATTGTGCTTATATATCGTATTCATATATGTATTATACATAAATGTATTATAAAGAATTCACAAAGAAGAATTATCTTGTGTGCGATGAAGAATTAGGACAAGAAAATGGGAATAAAAGAATATTTTCAATAAATAAATAAGCTCAATAAATCCTTATAAGAATTATATTTTCAACAATTTCAGTCATCTATAATGATTATACCATCATGAATCCTCTACAGATCTGATTATGGTATAGATTACAGTCTGTTCGAACTGTGGACATATTTAACATCATGTGAAAATGTTTGGACTGTTTTCTTCCGTGACTCTTCTGTGAGAGTGTGAGATATAAGTGGTGGAGAAATTCCTGAGTATAGATTATCCAATGATAAAGCAGATACAAATCATCATCTCAAGAGGGAAGGCGTTTTCCCAACATGAAACTTCTTTGAGATCAATCTTTAACGGAATTGGATGGTGGAAAGTTGTTAACTGAAGAAGCACCTTGCTTTGTGACAGTGGGAGTGCTTGTCGTAGATAGACAGCTTGTCAGGTGTAGTATTCTATGCTGAGAGTAGGGACCACAAACTCCACCAGACGTTCAATGCGGCCAGCCGTCTTTATCTTGCAATACTCTTTACTAATTCAATTCTATCTGTCTAGACTTCGGTCCGGTATCAAATTTGCCACATTCTCTCATTTACCGCACCAACTATAGTTCAAGCCTGCGCTCTGAGCGAATATTGTAGTCTATTTATTTTGGAATCAACATTATAAAGTGCAACGTAAAGGCTCAAAATTCTTAACCACCCTTACGACAAGAGCCTTACGATAAAAGCGTTGACAATATCATGATTTCGGAGAGACATTCAGCTTAACAGTTAATTCGTGGTGTTTAAAAAATCGACTCAACTTCTAATTATTTATGATTCACTACTATAACATTGACTCAACAAATGATGCGATATACGGTTTAACTGGTTAATTGGGTAAATATCGATATATTTTAATGAATTCTTAGTTTTCATAACAAGTGAGATACCTACCACACACACACTATTACCTTCAATCCTGTGAAACACCTGACAACGCGCCAGTGCTGACAATGAGTAAAATAGCAGTTTCAAAATTTTCGAATTTTCGTTTTTTGCAAACACAATTATTGTTTCCTCCTACTCCTAATTAGAATAATAATATTTTGATTTATGGATAAGTATAATAGATCAGTATTTTGACAAGTTTAATGGTTTTGTCATTAGATGCTAAATTATTAATTACAACTGGTAGCATGACTCAACAGTTGTTCAGAGAACACAAAAATAAGAACGTAATATAATATGAAAGATTCACTTGAAGTGATACCATTCAGAACAAGTTGTTTTGTGTGAAAGTCAATTTCATATAGGTTATGTCAAAACCTAGAAATCGGTTACTGCTACACTATCAAAATATTATTTTGTATTTCTATTACAACAATATTACAGTTGTAAAATTTCATTATCATCACTTAACAATTAATTAGTAATGATTTGAAAAAAATCAGATTCAATAATAATACTCTGCATTCTCATTCCATTCTGTAATGATGATGGGAGGAGTGAGCTGGCTGAAAGGCGTGTCTAGTGTCAGCCAGTCGGAGCTCAGTATCGTCAGTCAATCGGAGGCACGGTGTGAGCTTCATGGGAATGGAAGAGTCTACAGGGAAATGGCGGCATGTAGTTGACTAGTTGAACTAGTATGGCTATTGTACGAGATTGCTGTTGATGCTTACATCAATCAATTCTAATGAATCTTGACAATTTTCCATTGAGATAAAATAAATTTATTTCAGTTTTGTATTCAGTAGTCTTGAATGGTGTATTAGAATAATGATAGGAATTTAAATAAAATTTCATACTAAAAAAATAGATCATCGTTATAGTTATAATTCTATTCTATATTCTAATGCACTTAAAAATTGTCTTTGACCTGTAATTTGCAAAATGTCTATAACCTGCAATTTTAAAACTTTCTGCTCCTCCAGACTGCATTTCAAAACACTTTCCGTCTGCAGATCGTCAAATTTTGATGTCTATCTCAATGATTGTCCGTCACGATAATGTTCTTGTTCTTTTCATCTTCTCGTCATTTACTCCTAAATGGTGTTTCCGCTATAAAGATCTTGAGATTATCCACCAAAAACCCCAAACTCATCAAATTTGCATTTTATTAATTTGGAGCACAGGCGTGTATTGTTAAAAGCGTATTATGAGGGCTATCATAGGCTATTTACGAGCCCAATTTTTCCCTCGTTTCACACATTTAGTGTAAAATTTCGTGTTTATTTGCGTAATTTTTCTTTATTACTTGCAGATCTGGGCTATTAGCACATGGCGTACAAGATTCAACTCAACTTGAATGTTTTACATCTACATTTTGAATGTTGTTTAGAATACTGTAATTAATTTTTTTAAAGTAGGCTACCTGTTTTCTTTGATAATAAGGCTTGCAAGCAAGACCTCCCGCTTCAATAATATTGACAATACAAGTTTATAATTGACACAGTTCTGTGATAAATGTATGACAGACTATCTAACAGGCCTAGAAGCTTGGATATTAAAGTGTTAGTTTCGACTTCGCCAATTGCTTTTTTATTTCTTTCATTGCAAAGTTTTCTTTCATATTTCATCTTAATATTTCTTGTTGTAGACGTGATGAAGTAAAGCTTTGTTAACGCTTTGTACGAGGTTGTCTGTAATGTATGACTTATTCGTTAGAATACTTGAAGAAAAGTTATGTTAAAATGAAAATATTTATAAGGGTACTTTGATCTATTTGTTCATAATTATATTATTCTAATTAGATTCGCATTTGAAAATGACTATAAATAGTCGAAACATGTAATGCATTGGAAAAATAGTTAAAAGGGTACTTTGATAATTGTTTAAAATAAGAAAACAGTTATATTAGTAGGCTTAATATGGAAGTGAACAGTTGAAGAAAAGAGATTTGATCGTTATATAGAGTTATATTTGAAATGAATGTTGAATGAATTCATTCAATAGGATTATTCCATTACAGTATTTGTTTTTTGTAAATTCTTCAAGAATTTCATTAAACTCATTCACAATTTCTAGACGCACTCCTCCAAAATTATTCCTCGCATATGAGTTCTTCAGAATACTTTGATGATAAATCAGAAGCAACATAGCTTGGCTTGTTCCATTGAGTTTGTTCATTTTCATTCTCACAATCAATTTATTTCAATTGTAAAGGTGTGACATATTGAAATCCAAAACTACAATGATTAAAGATTGAATGTAAAATCAGATACGTAAATGTAAATCAGGTAGTGTAAAATTTCAAATACGTGCGATTTATGGTATTGGTAGATTATACTTTATGAGACCTAATAATGTAGCACTAAATTTACCGGAGATGGAAAACATCAGCAGAATCTGAACGGAAACCACCGGAAATATTTGAAATTCCTCCGACAGAATTCCAGGCACTGCTTGTTTTTCAACGAACTTAGTTGCCGTTGCCAGCTTTCTTGACGGAAACTTGAATAGTAATCTGATACCTATGTATTATTTTTTTATACCACTTATCATCAAATTTAAAAAAATCATGAATCATTTGCTTCAATGACTTACTATTTATTACGTCATTGGTCATTCTATGGAGAGTTCGGAGATTAACTTCAATTTTTTGCTGCATTTACTTGATTTAATTACGAAACAAACCACCTAAGAGATAATAACCAACATTTTATAGATTATTTTCATTTATCATAGCCTAATAAATAATTGAACATGGAACCGCAATTAAGTTTATGAGTGTTTTAAAGCCTTTCGAAATAAATGAAATTATACTAAGGTGGTTGAATAATCACAATTTAATTATTTTAATTATCCTTCTCTCAGCTCCAGTTTCAAGAGGTTGAGATCAAATAAATATTTCTTAGACAGTGCATCGTTGAAATGGCTAGAGTTTATCTATGCACAATAAAAATATTTTTCTACAACTGCGCGTAAAAAAAAGATTTACATTTTTTGGAATTCCCCTCGTAAAATCGCCCTTTTCCCGGGGAGAATCTATTTTTTCGCTCCCGCCATCTGCGCATGCGAAGTTGAATTACTTTACGCTCGCAAAGCAACTGCGCATGAGCAGGGGGTTTTTTTGCTCGCTTATCAGCTGTGTTGTGATAAGCTTCAGTAGCTAAATTGCCGCCCTTTCGGGAAGGATCCAATGGCCGGGTGGCTACCTTTGCCTGCGATGGTATCAGGATCAAATCTGATGCGCGACTGTTTTTTAGCAGTTCATAAAATTTTTTTTTCTTTAGTATAATTAAAACATATAGTCATATTAATAAATATATTATAATTTTCGAGTTTAACTGGATCGATTCTTTTATTATTACAATAATCGTCAGAGAAATTTAATAATAGTTCACAGTAGGCTATTTGACAAAATCAAATTAGTTCAACTGGTTTTATTCATGTGCAGTTGTAGGAAAAATGTTGTATGTAATTCGCGCGTAATGCTTTTTATCGCTCTTGCAAAATTATCACGCTCTATTTCGCTGTTAAACCTGTTTCGCGCGAGGCGATGAAGTCGCGCATTACGCCTTTTAATACATAAATAGCTATTTTGCCCTGCTTTCAGCGGTTAGATAGTATTCAGATGATAAAATATTTTTGGAAGTGAGAAATTGTAATATTAAGTTTGATGATTTATCATAACCCCTGTTTTGGAACTGTTGTAAAAATTTGGTAGAGGAGCGGTTTCGGTCATCTGCCTGTTGCACTTGCTTCAAAGGCGTATAATTATTATTGAATAAATAAATAAATAATTATCACTCCAATCACCAAAAATTTTAAAAAAATGTTGAATTCAAAATTGCATCTATTATTGGGAGAGCCAATAAGAGTTCTCATTAAATCCAGCAACTTTTTCATTTTGTACGACGGATTACCAAATTGAAAGGTCGCTGACGTTGGTGTTGGAAGCTTTTTCATCAGTTTTTCTTTTTGGCAAAGATTCTGCTGAGAATGATGTTAGCCTAATGGCTGGTGTGCTATACAGTGCTGGTATTGGGCCCGGTTCATGTGTCTGGTTAGCTGAGCCAAAAACCAGCCGGTTCTTTCTTCCATTTTCTTCTTCTTCTTCTTCTTCTTCTTCTTCTTCTTCTTCTTCTTCTTCTTCTCATTTTCCCTTTCCCTTCTACTTCTTCTTCTTTTTTCTACTTTCCCCTTCTTCTGCCACTTTTTCCCTCCTTCTCCTTCCCTTCCTCAATCTTCTTCTTCCCCTTTCTCAGTCTTCTCCCTTCTTTTTCTCCGCCTTCTTCTTCTCCTCCTTCTTCTTCTTCTCCTTTCTTCCCTTCTTCTGCTACTTCACCCTTTCCCCCCTTCCCACATCTTTCTCCTTCATCACCCCTTCCCATCTCATTTCTTCTCCTACTTCTACTCTTTTTTCTTCGATTTCTCCTTCTCTTTCTTTCTTCTCCTTCTTCCTCCATTCATCTTCTTTTCCCTTCTTCTTCCCTCTCCTCTTTCTTCTTCATCTTCTTCTTAATTTCCTCCTCCTCCTTCTTTTACTTCCTCCTCCTCCTACTCTGTTTTTCATGTTGGCGAAAGTTCGTTATTTGAAGAATAGAAGGAGGGGGCGAAGGCGCGAAACACTCGAATTTCACGTGCCTGGAAGCGCGACTCAACAAGAATTTCTCGGTCCAAAGGATGAAGAAGACGAAGAAGGAGTTGGAGGAAGGAGGAGGAGGAAAGGAGAAGGAAGACGCCAGCCAGGTAAAGGACAAAGAGTGTCTACACTGAGGAGGATTGGCAGACCAGAGTGACCTAGATTGGGCCTCTGCAGCCTTCTTTTAACCGCCAGTTCACCTATACCTGTTCAAGCAAAGAAGACATTGTGGGAAGACGGGAAAAATGACTACAACCCCAGTTAACATTAATTCAAACATTAGAAGAGGGTCTCAAAATTGTAGAAAACATTCTGCTATACAATTTGAGACTAAATTTATAACTTTTAGACGAATATTTGCCAAGCTAGAGTCATTTTCCCATCTTACCCGAAATGTCTGCTTTGCTCGACCAGATAATAGCTGTCCTTCTGTCAGCGTCCTTTCCACCCCCCCCCCCACATACTCAACCATTGACACTCTCTGAGAACCACCTGGGTTCCATGGAACTGCTACCAAATTTTTTCAACCGTCTGCTCATCAGTGAACATATCACTCCAACTTTATGCAAACATTCTTCAAAAAGCTGATATCATTTGTCTACAATAAAATATGAGGTAAAGGTGCATTAGCACCCTTGTATTATGTACCTTTTAACGTTTTAAGCATCCATTGAACATTATTGGGCCTATAACCCTTTCCCTTATTTTCAACCCGTTTACCCATTGTACCCATCACTCCAACTTACAAAATAATATTCTTGCAACCGGTAAATATTTGAGAAAAAAGTTAATATTACACTAAAACACAATACTATCTATATTAAAATTTTTTTAATGAACCAATTAATTGTATATCATTGATTATATCATTCATCATGTTCATACTAGACTACTCTTCATCCATTCTACTCGAACAGCTTATGTAAAGCATCTACACTATTTCTTTTGATTTGAAAAGCATCATCTATAGCCATAGCTGAATGCATTGACTCTCTTCAACTCTAAATATGCCTCAACTCTAATTGACAACATCAGCTGTTGAAGTGCACAAGGAGCAGTCAGAATGTACTTAACGTTTTGGTGTCAGCTAAATTAATTTGGAAATGCAATTTCCGTTTTACAAATGAGGTGGCTACCTTTCCAAATGAATGATATTGTCTTGTCTGGTTTCAAAATCACATGCTATTTATGAGTGGATTGATCTGTTGAATCCATGAAACCATTGTTCTAATACTGTATTTAATTCTGATCCCATGAATCCAGGGAGAGATGAATATTGAAACAAATGTGTAAAGGGCCAGAAGGTTTTGAAAGTTTAATCAGCGTGAGATATCACATTTCTGGAACGCTAACTGCAAAGCCCTAATTAAAATACTTGATTACTTCCAATCTCAATGGGCCGAAATTACTGAATTTCACGCTAGCTGAAGCTGATATTTGACAATTATTAATTTAATTTGTTATTTTCACTTTTCTCCCCTTGCCATACGAGATCAGTATTACAGTTCAGACAGTAGGCCTATACTCTATTCCTCCTAATTTATTTCGCCTCTTCGATTCCATAATTCCATCTTAATCATTGGAACAATTTGTGCATTATTAAATCAATAAGTAATTCAATTAACATTAAAAAAACTTATAAATAAGTTAAATTTATTGAGACAGTAGTAAAAGGAAGTATTCTACGTAGTATAAAATAGAGATGAGCATTTTTTATATCCAAACTTTTAATATATGTAGAACACTATCAAAAAATTACAATGTATTTTTTCTTAAACAATGATTGGCTATACCTTGAAAAATTATTTGAATCTTCCTGTCTGATATTCCAATTTTACCAACTTCTTTTATTTTCATGATTCATTTACTAATGAAGTGTGATTTTAATTCATTGCCCTCTAAACAGCAACAAATTATGGGAAAAGTGACTGAAAATCGGACCTCCAGATTAGATTACGCCCTAGACAGCCAAAGGCGATCATACGAAATAAGTAATACTGAATTGAATTGAGAATACCTGAGAATTATCTATCAAAATTGAGTGGTTTTAAAATACAAGATAAAGCAAAAAATACAAAAAATAGCTATTTTTTTTTTAAAATTTCTATAATGGCCATAAAAATACCCTTATTGAGAGTGACTTATTCATTCCATGACAAGTAACAAATTGTGAGTTCTACTCTTTTGAGTAAGCTTGAAGTAGAGAAGATAAATACTGTACTAGGAATAAATATATAGATTCATACATAGTACCTATACACACTACTGTGAGATTGTACATTGTTTCTAGATTGTTATTTTCTCATAGTCAACTTTTTCAGAAGTGTAGCGCTTCTCCACATAATCTTGTGAGTTCTCAACACATCAAGAGTGGATTTTTGTATGTGTTTACTTGTCTTCCTACATATATACTGTGCAATGGCAAACACACTACACTTGAACTACTATGGAGTGTTGTTTATGCTCCTGCACTTTCATTCTCCGTTGTGTGGTTCCCCTTGTTTCCCAACTTGGCTATTCAACTTGACAACAGACGACAAAGACTTTGTCTTTTGAACTAAGCACTCATTTGCATCCCACTCTTAAACGTTTGTTACCTCATAGCTTGTTATTCGACATGGTTGGATGAGGAATGATTCAACATTGTACCAGCTAGACGCCACTTGTCAAAGTTTGTCTAAATGCTCTCTCATCAACTTTGTTCTTTTCGAGACTTATTGTTCATTATAATGAAGCATTTCCACTCACTATTTTGACTTTGTTGTATGCGTTTATACCAAATTTGATATTGTATTATACACTGTTCGTATTTCAAATAGACTTGAAAACTTTTGATTGTTCGTTTACTCCCAGATAATGATTGTGGATGAATTGATATAGATTCTAGAGTTTTTAGAGCTAAGAATCAAAAACTTATTTCTTCTTCTATCACATCCCATTTGATTTTGTTCAAAACAATTGTGAAAACTATAATAACTATACAACCTGAGTACTCCAATGAATCTAAAGTAAACGCCGAAGATTATTACAGCAATTTCTAGGCTTGAAACAATTCAGCTTCTCATAACCTCATAAAACATTATGTTTGAATCAACCTTCATCTTGTTTCAATTCTTAAAAAATGTAATTAGTTCAGAAGAAACCGTATGATATGAGTATTTAGGAGATGTTTTTAAAAATATGATATTTTACAAGAATCCAATACGAGAATACTACTATACATGGGAAATTTATCCTCCAATTATGGAATTGATTAATAAAATCTATTAGTGTAGCTACTTTGAAGATTATTTAAAATGTTGTGCATTAAAACATTTCAAACTATTTTTGTCTCCCTTGAGAATATCAACAATGATTCAAACTTGGTACACGCTATTGGCAAACTTTTAGTAACACCAGAAATGAGCTCTATTCAGTATGAGAACATGAATTTGTAGAACATAAATAAATTTATTTCCATACCTGACAATACAACTTGACAACAAAACAATTGAGTACAATGAGACAATGAACGTTTTCCAGTATCATCTCTTTTGTTCTTCTTATATTTTACTGGAGAAAATAGAGTAGTGAAATGTAGAGTACTCTCTCATCTTGTTACAATTTGGCGGGCTCCTCAGTCCACCCTCGACTTTGCCTCACCACTGACCCTGTTTTATCTTCACCCATATTTTTTGTGCAGACCACTTTCCGACTTTCGTGTGATCCGGATCTATATTGATGTGTGTGTGTGTGTGTGTGTGAGGGAGTTGTCGGACAGTGTATCATAGTGTTGTGGTGGTTCACCGATCCTGCCGCATAACGCCGCATAGTACCGCATTCTCCTTTCAAATTCTTTCGAGTCTTCCTTCTCTGCCCTTTTTCTCACTCCTCCGCCCTTTTCCACTTATTCTATCTCTTGTCCTATCTCACTCTTGCTGGAGAAAGAATACTACCTCTCGTCTCTTTTCCTTACACTGTAATATTCCTTCCACCGTTGACACCAAACTGGCAAGCATTACCCCTACCCCACAAACTCTCAAAACTTCCCCCCCCCCCACCAAACAGCTGCTGCTATCTATTCTTCTGCTTATCAAACATGTTGAAATACACTCAGCACCTGTATTATTCCTCGCGAATAATTACAGTAAACTATAAATTATGGAGGAAACTCTTCAGTTGAAATTAGACTAAACAACTCATCCAACAACGTTTCACTTTTGTATTGCATTTTTGCTTAATAGGAAAAGTTTCCGCAAAGGAATACTTCTCCAAATTGGAATAAACTCATATTTTCCCTTTTTTTATTTTAGTTCCCTATTTTACATAGTTTGCACTTTCTTATCATTTGCTCATATATGATTCCTTCATATTTATAAGGTTTCCTATTTGTCTCACACTTCATTAGATCTGTTATTTTCAATCAATTAATCATCATTTATTTAAAAATACATTTGGGTGTGCAACAGGCTCATCCCCTGAACTGCTCCTCTACCAATTTATTCTACACAGTCCAAAATAAGGTTATAATAAATCTTGAAACTATTATTACAAATTTCCACCTCAAAAAATTACAGTATCAGTTTTATTCCGTATTTGCTTCTGATAGAGCTCTCAGATTTGTTTACGTAGCCTGTTTTTTATCTCCCAAATCATTTCATTCTATTTTAATTTGATTATGTGATTGTATCATTGAATAAATAAACAGATAATAATAAATTAATTTGTTTTTGTTTTTAGGAGAAGAACTCATTCCTGAACTACAATGTCTCATGTATACTCACGCTACCACCGTATCAGAGGCAGGGATATGGTCGATTACTCATCGACTTCAGTGAGTATTATATTCAAATCTTCCTCAGTATTTTAATTTTCAACTCTTTATTCATATTTTATCATTCATTATTTCTGTATTAATTGTACTAGAATGCATGATATTAGTAAATTAAAATTATTATTTTGAAAAAAATTCAAGAAAGAGTGTCTGCTGGTTGTTAATAGATTCATATCCACCAGAAGACACCCATTACACTGGTGGCTCGTCAGGTGAATTACCCGTATCCATCTATACTTTACTATTAGGCCTATACTGTACGGTCTGTACGACACTTCGATACTAAGTTTAGGATTCAAAAACAAATACATTCAAGAAAGATTCATGATGAGTTATTGAAGACACGTCCACTTTGAGATTGGGATAAAATTCAAAATTATACAACTCTTCTATATAATGTTGCAGATGCAGACTTTACTAGCAAATATTTACTTGTTAACTTTGCAAAATTGATTCTGATAGAAGCACGTTTCGATTTTCAAGCTGAAAATTTATTGATTTCTATTTCGATAAAATCTTGAAAATGACAACAATTATAGCAGCAATATCTACAATTTCATACTTTATAACAAAATAGCTTTCAATTATGCTGGACTGAATAAGGATTTCTCCCGGCAGAATTTTTTTTTTAGAAAAAGTTCTCTAATAAAAATATATGTTCTAGAAGTTCCAAGCCTTATTATTAGTTTCATTATTCCCAAAGATATTTCTCATGTATTATATTTGCTGTTAAAAAATATATTCTTTTAAATTTAGATATTTTTGTGGTGCGGGCCGCTAGGCCTAGTTAGGGCCTACCCTTAAATCCGGTAGTGTAAACGCCAATAATGATCGTTAATAAAATTAGTTCATCTATTAACCTGTTGAGTCTGTTGTCTCTCTATAGTAAATATTGTTTGAAATACTAGATAGTAGTCTAAAATATATAATATGATTTGAGTTTGTTCTTTGAATTTGTAGTAACGGACACATTGAGAAATATTGGAATGGACGTGAAACAATCAAGATAAAATAACGGTATGCTTGAGTTTTGAAAAACTGTAGTGCAATGACCAGGAAATTTTCGAAATTAAAAAAATAACAAAGCCGTGTTTTCCTGATTACAAGGAAAATACCGAAGATAAGCAAATTATAGTCTACAGCTTTGAATGGTGTGTGTGAAGGTGGAAAAAATCCTGCTGGGATCTCATTCTTGCCGGTTTGCCCGTAATTCATCTGCTGTCTGATCGTGACTGAGCTCAATGAACAGAGATAAAGATGCCTTCCGAATTTCACTATCAAACCAATAGAACGCGATTGATAGAACTTCAATTGTATGAAATTAGGGGAAAAGTTATGGGTTACGTTGTCTACTTATTGTTAATTTAGATATTATTGTGACAAAAATGTAGAATTCAAAATATTGGGAAAAATTGAAAAAGGCTTTCAACCACCTTCATTTGACCACATTATATGTATTACATATTAGATTTTAGTGTTGTATGTATCACAGTACAAACTTATATTAATATAAAATATAGGCCTAATTCGAATCAAATAATAAATCCAGCATACTGTAGTTCAATTTAACTTGATGAATTAATTTATCAACTCAACCAGGTTTCGGTTTCATTAGTGAATATAATTTTTCGAATTAAAAAAAATCTGTCATTTTAAATGACTGAAAGAACTATAACCATGGTTTTCCATCTGGTGAAAATTAGGTTATATGCTGGCGAAGTGGAACAACCCTTGGGTCTCCCCACTACCGAAAGCCATACGCTAAATAAATAAATAATTTAACCAGGAATGTTTAATTCTGTTAAATTTGATCAGTAAAAGAATTGGTTACCCTATTGAGTAGGTAAACATTGGATGCGTTGGTTCAACAGTAACAAAGATCAAGTGATCAAATTTGATCCCAAGAATCATTATTACAGATCATTAACTTGTAGTAATGATTGATGATTGAAAATTATTCTACGTGAATTAGATGAAAGTCAATGACTTCCAATATACTAGATAAATATTATTGTTTATCAATATTATCTCATTAAGATATTGTGGGGAAGTTGTGGTCTGGAAACCACCATCAATATGAAATTACTGTCACGATTTTCCATTAGTAATTTCCATTCATGCTGTATAAATTGCGCGAGAAGGTGATGAAACAGTCAGTTATGAATTGATTCTGCATGTGCATATCGCACAACTTTCATCAAGCTAAAACTATGACAAGTCAGTTGTCGTTGAATTTCAAGATTTTGTCGAAGATTCAATTGGAAACATTTTGGAAAATCGGGGAGAGTGTTCTTATTGGCGGCGATTTTATTGGAGCGAACTAAGTGTTGGATAGTGACGGTGTCTGGCGGCGAAATGTGGAACTCGAATTTATTGTGGCACTGACTCTCCTCCCACTCCGTTCGTCCGTCTCTCTTATTTTATTTTATTCTTTCTCAACTGCCAGCCATTAGGAATTGGTTCGTTGAACTCTTAGGCCCTGTCACACTACGCCACTTCAGACGCGCGGCGGGTCATGTTACATTTTTTTACCTCGCGTTTCGACGCGTTTTGATGCGCGTTTTTTCGTGGCGCCACGAAGGGGGGATATAACCTTGGATTCTACAGTGTATAGGTTCGCGCACGCTGAGAAGAGACTCCGGCTCAATGCACCACTATTGTAGCGGCGTATCTTCTCAGCATGCGCAATAGACAGCATAATTAATAGACTGTATCATTGTCTACATTTACTTATTGTCTATCATTTTCGCCTTTATTGAAACTGTATTGATTAATATGAACTAATATTATATTATATTAACCTACTCATCTCACCACTGATCTAGCACAATCTATCAAAAAACTACATTGAAAACAGTGAATTTGGTTTAATTGTAGCTACATTAAAAATCACTACATTCTAGTTACTAAATTTTAGTCATCACAGGAGTTAACTGGATGCTTTGAACAAAGAAATAAACAAAACAAATTAGTCAACTATACTATAGCCTGTCCAAGCAAAGAAGACTCTGGCAAGGTGGGAAAATGACTCCAGCTTGGTCAATATTTGTTCAAGAATCATAAATATGGTCTTAATAGTAGATCAAATTACACAATTGAAATCAAATTGATAATTTTTGAACAACAATTAACCGAGCTTGAGTCATTTTCCTATCTTGAGGGGTCTTCTTTGCTTGGACAGACTATACCTACTATTAAAGTTTTCAATAATTAATGAAGATCTTAGTACCCTTTTAAAATAATATTTATTCAATAATGAATTTATTAAAATAATAAAAAGCACCGGGTGGTCAATTAAAATTAAATTGTATTGAAATGTAGGCAATTATTATTTCTTAAGAATTATTGGAAACAACTGCCATCAGCATGACACGGTTTTGTCAACAACATCTTATATTAGTAGTAGCTGTGAGTGCATAGACTTTTCATTGAATATACATCTCATATTATTATTACTATTATTATCAATGATTTGATATAAATGTTACAATAATAAATAATTGCTCATAATTATATCTTGCTCGTATGCACATCAAAAACTCTGGAGAATAATTTTATCATGTGTTATTATTAATTTTATCAATTATTACTATTATTATCAATGATTTGATATCATTGTTATAATAATAAAAAATTACTTATAATTATATCTTGCTCATATGCACATCAAAAACTCTGGAGAATAATTTTATCATGTGAATTATAAGATTATACTCATCTACATTTGTGGATGAAAAGAAATAATAAGCTTGATTATAATACTTTTCGGAAAAGTATTATTATTTACTTTTATTTTTGGGTGATAAATTATTTATTCATTCATTCAATACTGGCAAAATTTATTAGGCCTGTGTGCTTAAAAAAATGTAAAGCATACTACAATATTTTCTCATATAATCAAGAATAAAAAAAACTGATGATTCTAATCGAAATATAGAAATATAGCTGCAATTTTATACTTTGTAACAATTTGTAGTGTAATAATACTCATAATTTTTTACTATGTGATCATTGAAACTGAATAAGTAGTATAGAATAAAATTGAAACTATCAAAGATAATATAAATTCCTCAATTTTGAATATTTTTGAGTCCACGTGGGAAATCTTACTAATTAGAGAACGCTGAATCCGAATCTGAAATCAGAATTCCTCTATCTTCAAAATCACGTGATTTAGATTTGGTGGTGTGATGATATTTTTAATTGCGAGTGGCGCTGAAGTGGCGTAGTGTGACAGGTTGGGCGCGTTCTCATAACGTTACAGCTGCTGACCCTGTGGCTCGCCACTCCTGAGTGGCTTTGCAAACGCGGACGGTCGACCCAACAGCGCGTCTCAAAAAAACGTGTGGCGTAGTGTGACAGGGGTACGCGCCACTCGTATTTGATTCTATAGGAAAAAAATTGGATGAGCCTAACGCGCTGTTACGAACGCGCGTCTGAAGTGGCGTAGTGTGACATGGGTCTTATACGCAGCGTCTCAAACTTTTCATGCTCATTCTTATTATTATATTGCCTGCAATGCAATGCCCAACTACAGTAATTAAATTTCCGCCAATGGTCCGATTCTTGATAGGTAGAAAATTGAAATCTTACTATACTTTTTGCTTGCTCCAAACTGGTTTCGTGGTTTTCAATAAAACTGTGTTTTAATATTCATACTAATATGTAATAAAAATACAATCAATACTCATAATTTGCACATGTTATGCTGCACGATGAATGTGTTCATAATGTTTGAATAGGCTTAGAAGTTGAAAATTACTGTAATAGAAACCTGGAAATTTCTTGCAAAACTAATTTTGAATTTTAAAAGAGTGGTGAATTTCTTGTAGGTAATTCTAATATCAAAAGCTCTAGGAACGAATATTTTTTTATTCTATTATGTGTTTCAACAATATTATTTTTACTACCACATGCTTTGCACAATCATGTTGTTAAGTAAAAACTCAATTTAACTATAGGAAAAACTATTTATTTTTCAATTCTGTTTGTTTGAAACTTTTCTAATTGTATACAAAGATTGTTAGTATAGTATAGAATGATAGATGATAGCCTACTATACAATATAATTGTGGGTTCAAAGGAGAAATGGGCTGCAGCTTCCAACAAAATCCATCTATACTTCCTGATGTGATAAGTATTACCTCACTTCGGATTGGATTTTTAAAAAGAATTAAATAAATACAGTTTATCAAAATCAAGTATTTTAATCAAATCAATCTAGAAGTTGAGTGAAATCCATCCTTGAATCTATTTTTTAGAAATAATTCCTGACTCCATTTTAAAGTACTTTATGATATTGGATATTTTAGTAGACATTGCATTCTAGATTATTCTGGAAAATATTAAACTAGTTATTACCAAAGATGTGATGATTCTTTCGAAGAATTGTTCGAAAGTCGTTTGAAAATCTTTTTCCATCTTCAGCAGTCCAACAGGCTGCCACCCTCATCGTAACATGTTTGTAATCTGTATTCTTCCAATGCAGCAAATGCATTTCAGTTGACAACCATCATGAGAAGCTTTTAAAAGATTAAGATAAATCGACTGGTCTTTTAGTCAGTCTGCCTTTTAGTCTTGTTCAACTGCATTGTGTAGTCTCAATTCTCATTCTAACTAGTAGTTGAAGTTATACCATCCCATTGTTTGTCTTCCAAACTCGTTTTGTCACATTTCATATGGAATATTGCTATTTACGTTTTTTTCAGTTTCTGAGTTTTTATCAGTGGTTGCCCAAATAATCTTTTCACGTCAAGACTTCAAGAACTTACAAAAATAACTTTAATTTCCAATCACATTCTACGACTAATTTACTTGTTACTTTATACTTGTTGAAATTCACAGCTAAAATTTTGTTTCAACTAAAAAATAAGTTCTACCTGAATCTTTGTTGAACTAATCACAAATGTACATACACTAATCACTAATGTTCCAGAACCTTTGGTAGAGCTTGAGTTCAGGTCAAAGTAGTTGTAGTTGAACCACTGTACTATTGATGAAGATGATAAACGAAGCTCATTTCCTCGTCTTTAAAATAGGAAAATCAAGAGCAATAGTTCAATCACTCACTCAATCCTTATTTTAGGCAAATACTTTCTTCTATTCTATCCCATTCTATATCCCCATATACAGTACTTTATATTCACTGGTTTAGGGTCCACATCCACAGTCAGTTCGATTGTTAACAGCTGATCGTTCAACGATCGGCCTGTCGGTTTACAGCTTTTTTAGACTGCTGGTTCAGTGGTTTCCCCATCTATTTACATTTTCTGACTGTCACAAACCAAACTGTCAGTCTGAACTTAAAGTGGATGTGGACCTTTACTGTATTTGCGGTTTATGTAGTAAAGTAGTATGTAGTAAGTAAACCCGTATGTTTTTGAAGGGCAATGACAAGTTGCAGGAGTACAAGAATTTATAAAAATGAAGTAAAAGTGAAAAAATAAAGTAGGTTTACAAAGGTTTATCCTAAAGAGAGAAAGAGAGAGATAGTATAGAGAAAGAGAGAGAGAGAGAGAGGGCAGCAGAGGGCAACTTGAGGTTGATAAGGGTAAACCGTGTTATTAGAAGCTGAATAATAAGTTTGCAGTGGAAGATTTATGCTATTGAGAGGCATCAGTTGCTGGTATAGTCTGTCCAATCAAATAAGACATTCTTGCAAGATGGGGAAATGACTCCAGCTCGGTCAATATTGGTTCAAAAATAACAAATTTGGTCTCGAATTGTAGATTAGAATGTTTTCTACAATTTTAGATAAATTTATTATTTTTGAATCAACATTGACCGAGCTGGAGTAATTTTCCCATCTTGAAAGAATGTATTCTCTGGTTGGACGGACTATGGTAGGCGTTCATTTTCGGGCTGAGGGTGTGTGTGAGTCTGCTCCGTGCCTTATCTGAACGCCATCCTATTAGCTTGCCGTGCTTCATCCTGCTTCAGACTCGATTTTCTTTCGCGAACGCAGCACTAACTCTGCACCCTGATATATAGCAGACATCAACATAACTGGCGGTTGGCAATTGTCTGTTACTGATTCTCAGCTCCCTAGGGAAAGTCAGCTAGCGGTCTGAGAGAACACATCAAACCGAGAACGAACTCAGCTAACCGTTTTTCTCTTGTAGACTGCATTCAGACTGTCCTAACAGAGCTGAACATTAATATCAGACTTCCGACAACCGCCAATCACGTTGGAGTCTGCTGTATGCTTTTAGCCGGCAAAAATCTCATCAGCACACTGTTGATATGGATATCGAACCGTTGCTGGTAGATAACGCTGGCTTTCTTCCTTATGTTTTTTCGCACCTTTTTTCTGACTCACTTCTTCGTGAGCAGTATTTTTCGACACACTTTAGCTTGTATGCTTTCCGTTACTTCGTTTCTCCCCATCTTCCTTTTCATCATACAATATTCAATCCAAATCAAATTCTTTACTGCATGTTGTACATTACAATAGGTAACATAATAGTATATTTCGTACCTAGGGCCGAAAATGTGCGTTTACCGGCTCGAAATCGGTTTTCAAGTCCGAGGCCGTAGGCCGAGGACTAGAAAAGATTGAGAGACGGAATATTACATTTTCGACCCGTGGTGTCGAGCTTTATTTTTCGGCACACAACATCAATGACAACAAAATAAATTTTCAGTTGATCAGTTACAAGAACAGCTAGACCAATAACCTTATTATGCTATCTTCGCCTATGCTGAATTTGGAGTAGGTGCCATTTGCTTGCTATTGGAACTTCGCGTCAAAAGTTTATTGATTTAGTGACTGAATATTACTTTATAACTATCAGTGTATTCGATTTTCTTAGTTCAGAAACGTTTAAGCCCAAGTTGATTTTTGTACAATCATCCTAAATTGTACAATATCAATTCAAAGTTGTTGATTTTCGACAGATACTGGCTAACAGAGAAGCTCAGTCTAGTTGCATTATCACCTGCTAGATGGCGCTGGCTAACCTGCTAGACGCAGTAACACAGAGTATGACAACAATAATATTGTTCAAACATGGATTTCACGTTCATCATTATTCAAAAGTTAATCAATACAAACATTTTTAATCTTATCAAAGTTGAAGTATTAGTAGTATTAGTTATTGAAGCCGTTTTCCTTTATTATTCAACTAATGATTAATGTGAAAACTTTTAACGTTCAGTTCTCTTGACAAGTGATCTTACCAATCAAAATAACAGATGAGAGACTACCTTTACATCGAAATACCAATAAGTCGACATTGACTCCCAAAACAGCTGACATTTAATGCAATGAAACCGGGATGCTACCTATTGATCGACTAACCCTTAAATCGACAACGACCTTCAGTCAGCTGACATTCAAGGTTATTTTACTGCCCTATTGCCGAAAAACGCATTTTCCCGGCGAGTTGCTGGCGACCTCGCCTGAAAACGAGCGTTTTCGGCCTCCGTATAAAGCATGTAAAACAGTCCATTTCATACCAGTGTGGCGAAAAATCATTCACATGATGTCTAAGTAGAAATTTCTTATTCTAGACGACATTAGAGGATTACAGGTATTGAATTAATAAGTCAATACAAATGAGTTTGTCTTTCTAAATACATCAATGCGAATGAAAAAATTTACAAATCATGCTACTCATCCAAGAAGGCCTAAGCCTGTGTTTGGATGGGAGTCTGTACTTTACAAATAAATGAAAAAATGAAATAAAATAAAATATAAAAGTAATAAGAGTTTGATCAAGAGATAATATTGTAAACAGTATATGTATATGCAATAGAATGTAGCCTCCTAGTCTGTTACAAATAAATGTATAATATTCAAGAAATATCGAAATTCTTGGAGTAAGAATGAATAGATGAGCTATTAGGGGGATGACTAGATAATTAGGGGGTGGTGTAGCTGAGTGGGTTAGGCGCTGGCGTTGCAACCCGAAGGTCCCGGGTTCAAACCCAGGTCAGACCAGGAATTTTTCTGAGGCCACTTTCCCGTGTTTCGACGTTAAGCCGTCGGTCCCGGCTGCCTAAAAACAGTCGTTAAGTCATGTCAGAGGCCCTGAAATTGATCAGGAGCGACCTGAAAACTCTGACACCAGACCTGAGCCAGCCAGGTTACACGAATATTATTATTATTACTAGATAATTAGAGCTAGAATAGGATTGAAAAATATATTTTCCATCATAATTTATGAAAGTCCACTTGAAATTCTGTAAAGCTTTATCATGATTAATTTGATAAGACATCTTCCTCAGATGTGATGCGAGTAAAGTTGATGTGTTTATTTCCCAATCAGTTATTGTAGTGCTGATGATAGGTATGAAAAGTCGTTCTAGCCTAGGGCAGCTTCTGTCGGACCCTTTATCAATTAGCCTGCGGGCCTTGAACCTCGTTCATCACACTATGGTGAAAATTGAAACCATTAATCTTTCTGTTCTATATTTGTTTCCTACTGTACGTACCCTACGTCCACTACTGCCTCCGAATCTCCCCTCATCTTTATTACTCCATTATTAAAGATGGAAACCACTTTGACCACTACTGTATTTTGCTAGATGATACCCTGACAGCTCAATTCAAATACTGTACATGACTTGGTTTTGGTATTATAGGTGAGCAATGTTATATTGTTATCGTTTTATTGTTATTATAGGTTATAAGTGAAAGTGATGTATTGTTATTTATTATTGTCTATTAGCGATTGTGAGTCGAAACGTATACGAACTAAAAAGTTGATTGTCTACCTGATTCTCTATTTTGATATACATTTCTCCTGTAATATTTATCTTTGAAAACCACTGCTAAGTTAATTCAAAGCTTAAATACGTCAATGGTATAAATTGTTTGAAAAGTTTTTTTAAATTTCGAATTACCATGCATTTAACGATTTGTTATAAAATCAAACTGTATTGAGGTTTTTTCAAAACATGGATCAATGATTGAATGATTATCCTTTAGCTAAAATTAATTAATACAATTTTTATTAGCTAAAATTGAAAATATTTATTGGCCTGTGCAGATCACAGGCATGTGGTAATTGAAAATCATACTTTAAAATAATACACGAGACTGTGTATGTCAACAGTATGCTGTTTGATTCATAATATTTTTAAATTTTGGTTTTAATAAACAAGTCTTAAACTAGTCTTTGTGGATCTTGTCTGATGCTGATCAAAGTGAATAAACTATTTGAATTCAATTACTTAACAAAAATGACTGACTTGTTTGGATTTCTGACTCTTATTTTCCTACAAGGAAAATTCTCAACTTATTTGTGGAGTAGAAGTGTCTGTGTGTATCTTTCAAATAGAGGCAGACTTGATAAATTGCCAAGAAATCCAATGTACCCTTCAGGCTATTTTGTTTAATAACTTCATCTGATGGATTATTACTGACAGTAATTTATAGGTTGTACAATTTATAAAAGTTGATTATTTATAATTAATTGAATTGAGTAATTGTGTATTGGAGTAATTTGGATGTAATTCACTGAATAGTAGTTTCAACACCTGATGAAACAGGTGTAGTTCACACCTGATACCCGCATACAGTTATTGAATTGTTGTTAATATATTAAATCCCGTGATCAACAAGTCACGAAGCAAGACAATGTAACTTTATTATAGTGTTCCTACTGCCTAAATTATTGAATTTAGAGACAATTCAGTAAAATTCCAACATGAATATACTGCTTGCTTTTGTAAGCTTTCAATAGGAATATATTAAGTAACCACGCTTGCATGTTTTGTTCCGATAGGCATAGGGGCAACTGGTTTGAACAAATTGACGTTTTTGGACATGTATTTTCACTTCTAAGACAAGCCTTGAAATGTTCTTGAAGTTACAATCCGCTCTATAAGGATGGCCTACATACATGTTATGAGAACAATAAACTACAGTATTGTTTAGAGATACAGCACCAAATTAGTTGAAGTATTAAATGGAATATGAAATACTAGCCGGCAGGCTCGCTTCGCTCGCCTTCTCCGCCTAGGCAGGGGGCGGAGCCCCCTGGACCCCCGCCAGTATCGGTAGTGTAAGTGATTCAAACAAGCTTGCTTCGCTCGCCTGCAAAACCTCTGCCAGTGTCAGCTGAGACAAACAGGCTCGCTTCGCTCGCCTGCAAATTCCGTTCAGAAAGGATTCGAAATTTATTGAACACAGCATTTCTTGACCCAATCTGGACCTGTTTACAAAATTTCAACATTTTCTGCCAATTTGTTCTCGGAAAATCTAAGAAAAACTCCGAAAAATAGTAAAACGCTACTATCGAGCGTAACCTTGGGAAATATATTGGACATTATCTTCTAAATTACTCCATCTATAATCTCGCTGAACCACTAAATCGCGCTTGAATTCACACTAAGGATTGGTCGTATCAAGGCGGAAGATATGCAACCCGCAATAAATCTACAATTTTGAAAACCTGATTACTGGCGTAACCTTGAACGGATTTCAAAAATAATTTAAAACAACATTTCTAGACCTGATCTGAACCGGATATCAACATTTTCTACCGATTGGTTCTCGAAAAAATAAGAAAACGCCGAAAAACTATAGAAAACTCAAATATTTAGCGTATCCTTGAAAAGTTTTTGAAATCCGTTCTTAGTACGCGTCTAAACGTCCAACTGAACATGCCTGCCAAATTTGAACGCATTCGGTTCAGTGGATATTTAGTTCTTCTGGTGATGAATGAATGAATGAATCAGTGCCATTTCACTTTTATATAATAGAGATAAATGAAATACAGATCACTGACTAGTATGGACTGAATGTATCACTAATACAGATGTACTAGTATCGCTGTAATTATTTATGTGAAATTTTGAACCTCTATTGCCAGTTTTTTAATATTCGCGTATTCAATAAGATAAGAGCACATCCATATTTAAAGTTGCAATATTTATATTCATGTTATTTGCTTGATATTGTAAATTGCTTTATCTTTCATTTGTATTTCTATCTGAACTATATGGACATTGGAAAGCCCATCTATGATTGAAAACAATGGAGGGCTCCAGGCTTCATGCACTTATGTACTAGAAATACACCCGCATAACAATTTACATTTCACCTAGAAATAATAACAGTCATTACATTCCTATCTCCTAGAAATTATGACACGAACTTATAAGTGCATCGTCCATCTGAAACGTTCCACATATTTATAGGCGACTAGTTTTCCTGTAAATAGGCGATATTCTGCATTTTGCCCGTAATATTCTTATCGTGTAGCGACATTTATATCAAAGCTATGCTGCTATAAAGTTTCAGCACGTTGTAGACTAGATAGCTTCGTTGTCGGTATAGTCGGGTCAAGCAAAGGAGACATTCTGGCAAGACGGGAAAGTGACTCCAGTTCGTTCAATATTGGTTGAAAAATTATAAATTTTGTTAAAATTTGAAGGAAACATTCTGATCTTTAATTTGAGAACAAATCTATAATTTTTGAACCAAAATTGATTGAGCTGGAGTCTTTTCCCCATCTTGCAAGAATGTCTTCTGCGCTTGGGCAGACTATAACATATTTCGTGATTGTCGTGAACATTTTTTGTTCGAGTGAGGAGGTAGGGAGCAGAAAGAAGTAGGAGGGTAGATAGGCCTAGAGGCATGTATGACACGGGCTGTTGACAAGTCGCACATAAAATAAATCGAAAGGTATCAGTGTGTTAATCATTGTAAGTGCTCGACAAACAGGCGGTAATTTGTCACTTGATGGTCGCCCGATAGATTATGTGCCTTTGCGGGGTGATTTAAGATTGCGGTGGAATTGATTTGCCTGGTCGTTGTTCGTGGTTCGATGTCCTATAAACTTGAGAAACTCTGCTCCACTTGTACTCTGGTCACGTAGGCTACGTTTACACATTACTGGCTACGCTCCACTCCCCAGTCGATGCACGCCGGTATCGATATAAGTCGATATTACCCAGAACACCGATATCGCCTGCCAAACTCATCAATCGGTGCGAAGTGACCGACTGACTTGACTCACAATAAACCAACTCTTCAGTTGAGACTGAAATATCGATTTATACAGACGATGTACACCGATATCGCATGCCAAACTCATCAATCGGTGCGAAGTGACCGACTGACTTGACTCGCAATAAGTTATGATTGAACTTTTATTGAGTACAAATTTCGTGTAATCTACATTTGATGAGTTTTCTCAGTGTAGGATATTGTGGTTTCACTTTCATTGCAACGTTTCATCAAATAGTAGAAATGCAAAAGTGTGAGAAATGTTGATTGTTCTATTATGTTGGTAATATCAGATTTAATTGGATAATTTCACGAAATTTTTCTCGTTGAAGATTCACATTATTTAATTCAACTAAGCGAAAAGAAAAGTCTCTAATTTTTTGAAACAGGTACGTGCTGTTTTCAACGAAACAGGTACAGGCTTAATTAGGTAGCGTTCCAACTTCCAATTATTTGCAATGATTTTGTTTGCGATTCATGCATCTGTGACAAGCGGGTAGTATCATCACCCCTGGTTAGAGATGTGAGCATGTTGTAGTCTACTGGTACAGTCTCTCACAGTTTTTTTTTGTCGGGAACACTACCGTAGAGTTCCCAACGATTCCCAAACAAAAACTGGCGGGTAAGTCAACTGATTGAAGAAATAACCCTTTCTTTCTTAAACAATATCAGTTTCAGCTGTTTTGTCTCACTCTCACACTTATCTCTCTCTCACTCGCTCCTCCTTTTCCTACCTCTTTCCTTTTCTTTCCATTGCCTATTTGCTTACCTATAATTATATTTTCTCTACTCCTTCACCTCCAACTCACTTTCTTCAATTAGTTGTCTACTTTTCTATATTTTTGACACACCTTTTTGTAGTTTTCCAGCTCAATTACCCCCTAGCTCCTCCCATTTTTCCTCCATTATTTGTTTAATCATTCATTGGAACCTACTCCATACTCCTATTCCTAATCCGTGTATACGTAGTCTCTGATGAAACTTGTTTGAAGTATCTTCTACTCCACTATCAATTCTCAATTGATTATACTGTGTAGAGAGTGGAGTAGATCTATTCCATCATGAAACCAAAGAAAAATGATATTAGATAATAAATGAATAAAAAGTAATATAGATTGTGATTCTTTGCTATTCGTTCTCCATGATAGAACTCACAACAACCATTCCTGAGATTTCCACGGAACGTGGCATTTTCTAATTATTATGAATTTGTATCGGATTTAGGAAATTGAGTTCTTTAGATTTTAATTGTCTAGAATCAATTAGATTTCTAGTTTCTCAGGTCGCAGTAAGCTATTTTATCTCGCTATCCGTCTCTTCTTTTTTTGCTTGGCACTCTTCTAATCATTTATCCTTTCTCATATATTATCATCATCGTCATCATCATCAGGGCCCTCGCCTGGGGTGTGCGGAGTGTGCAACCGCACAGGGCGCCACGGCTAATCGGGCGCCGCGGCGGCTTATGCAAAATAGGGATTTTAAAAATCTCAATCTGGCTATTAGAGTAATTTTTTCACAATTTTATAAAAACCTATTTTACCAACAACGTGAATCCTCAAGAAATTTCTTCCTGTGCATAAACTCATTCGTCCTAATAAATTTATCAATTGAAAAACCACGATATAAAGCAACGCCCCTCTTGAATTTAATTCTGTTGTTGACTGACAACCACTTTACACTCTGTCGATCAATCACAAGCCAGTTTCCGATAACAACTTCTCCCTAATATTTCTACGGAATTGTTGTAGTTTTTCAAACTTTTTTCTGGCAAGAGGTCGGTATTAGATCATGAATAGTTTGAGTTCTATTTCATTAGATTCATCGTATAAGAAATAAAATTAATGAGTATAAGATAGGAGTGCGAAATCATATTTTCATCTCATTTCATACAGTATAAAACTATTCAAGTCTATATTCAGTATCAAGCTATTTGAATGTTATTCAAGAAAGTTGGGTAGAGCAGTTAAAATGGATGAAATCTTTAATTTGCTTGTTATTGAGTCTCCGATTTTTTGTTAAAACATCTTCATTTCCAGTGAAATCAAATATTCATGATGATTCCCAATATTCTCTGTGAAAAATCTATTATTCCCGTCCTTACGTAATGTGCTTTCAAGCGAACTAATAAAATAAATTGATCAATAATTGAAAACTTAATATTCGGATGATAAAGTACGGTATATTATAAAAGTTTTTATCAATGTAGATAGCCTTTAGTTTTTTTTATTAATTCCTGTAGGCTTTTCCTTATCACGTATCCAATACATAAATATCCGAAACAATACGTTGGGATACTTCGCAATAATCCTTTTTGCCACACCACATGCAACATTGGGATTGCTTATGAGAAAATTGTGAACATGCAAGGCAGCTGGAATCATTTTTGGCTTTGAATATATTATGATTTATGATTTACTGTATTATAATATGTTGGATTGCATTCGTGTGGTAATGGGGGGGGGCGACTTAACTGCCAAAATCTTGCACCGGGCGCCGAAAAAACCACGCGAGGGCCCTGATCATCATCATCATCATCTTCTTCTTCTTCCACTGAATTTTCTCCTTTTTTACTTCGAAACTCTTCTTTCTACTTCTTTTTTGTCCTGTCTCACTTTTCCTTGTTCACTACTTTGCTAAAAACCTAAATACAAGGCCAGAAATCCAATTGCAGCCGACAATAAGATGAATAAAGAAGAAGGCGTTACTGAGCAGTGCAGTGAGCAAATCAGCGATCGGACCAAGGAGAGATCTGCCTCCTTGATTTGTTCTTTATCCTTCTCCCCCTTCCACCCCTCTCCATTTCTTCCTCCTTTTAATTTTCCTTCTTTTCCTCATCCTCTTTCCCACCTCTCTGCCGTTGGCAGCCCCCAATGATTAACAGTCATATAATCCATCGTAAATCAACTCTTCACTCGCTGGATGCCATGCCATTATACTATAGTCTGGTCGAGCAAAGAAGACATTCCGGAAAGATTGGAAAATGAATCCAGCTCGGTCAATATTGGTTTCAAAATTATAAAAATGGTCTCAAATTGTAAAAAAAAATCTGATCTACAATTTGAGACCAAATTTTAAATTTTTGAATTAACATTGAAAGAGCTGGAGTCACTTCCACATGTTGCCAGAATCTCTTCTTCGTTCGACTAGACTATACTTTGTGTAGGCCCTTGTGTGCGAGTGCTCGCTTCTCAACCCACATAGTCAATGGGTAGCCCTTGTTCTCTCTATATTGCGCCATTCCATATAATCCAATTATCTGTATCCAACGTAGAAATAAAATGTCCAATTCAAAATTTTCCAGGTTTTTTTGCGACCTGGGTCCTGGGTAATAATTTTTGTTTGATAGTGAATTATCAAATCCAAGTCAACACACATTCCCATCACTTTCACACTAATAAGATTGTCTATTTGACCTCATATTATAGTGTATGATATTACTTAAAATTTATTGTATCTATTTTTAATTCGTTTGTAATATCTTAAACAAATACACCTAATTTAATGAACTTGAACATTCTATCATGAATACTTTTCAAGTATATTGGCGGAGGTCGATTCTATGAAATCGTCAGGGGTGTCTAAAACCTATGAAGTAATACCTCCCAGATTCAAGTTTCTGACTCTCCAACCAAAATCTCATTCCGCTGCTCCTGCTTAGATGATTGCATATTTTATTGATATCTATATCTAATTATTTTTTTAGACTATTGTAAATTATTGGCAAATAATTGCATTGGATTTATTTGGTGAATTTTAATTGAAACATTCCATCATTTTCTATCAAGACTCGACATGCTTGACCACATAGCGGTCAAGCGGAAAAGACATTCTGGCAAGATGTGAAAATTACTCCAGCTCTGTCATTATTGGTTCAAAAATCATAAATTTTTCACAAATGATAGAGCAGAATGTCTCCTACGATGTGAGACCAAATTTATAATTTTTGAACCAATATTAGCCGAACAGGAGTCATTTCCCCCATCTTGCCAGAATGTCTTCTTTGGTAGACCAGGCTGTATCAGAAAGCCGACTTCTGGTTCTGGGTCTGTGTGCATGCGTAACTGGTCCGTGAGGTTTCGCTGTTTGAAAGTGGGGGCCGTGTCTGGCCGTAAGGCGGTCGGTCGGTTGTCAGCGGCCGTATAAATAATGCGCGTCTGCCACTCAACACAGTTGTCGGCTGGCTGGGCCAACTCCATTCACCGGCCGTTAATCTTGAGGTTTATTGCGGATCCCTCTCGCAATTGCGCTCGCCTTGGCTGGCCAGGCCACCCTCAATAAATTACAACACGCGCTCGGGGATCGCATAGAGCAACTACCCTTGGCTTCTTCGCAATCCTTGGAGAGTTTGCAAGTCAACCGAATCGTTTGTGAATAATACAGGTGGCGCCATTAGCTGGCCATTTGTTCATAGTTTCATGGGAGATCTTGTGCTTCATACTGGTTCATTGCAGTTGGGTTTTATGATTGATTCGTTTTGGTATTTGCTTGGACTATTGATGAATTTTCCATAAACTTATTAATCAAACCCTCTTCAAAGTTAGTTGAAAGAATCAGAATAGATTGAAAAAATACATATATGCATATGGCTTTTTATTATGGGGAATTACCCATAAGGGTAGGTTCTACTCGCCTTGGTCACAATCTGGTCACCCATCCGAAATCAGTCCATAGTGTTTGTGACTTAACATCACAATCACCTAGCTACCGTTTCACTGAACAACCAGACACACCACACAGAATAGATTAAGAGATGTGTTGAAATTACGTCAGTAATCAGCAGGGGTGCCCATCCCCCCCAAGGCTGATGGCGCAAAATCCCCCCCAAAATTTATTAATAGTCCTGTACTATAATTCCTCGAAAACCCCAACCAACTCCCCCCCCTACTAACAACAAAACGTGAGGACCAATTTACCAGTAAAATCGTTGACTTCATTGACTGAAATAATTCAAATATTTCAATAAAAGTTTATTCCAGCAACTATAGGTAAGTTACTCTATTTGACGTAACTTTCGACTTGAAGCCTAACACTCGAAATAGAGAATACCATGTCTAGTATTCCAAGACAGTAATTCGCACTTCATAATACAGAGTGTCTCACGAGAAGTGTAACAGCCGGCAACCATATTCTACATGCAGTTTGCAACAAAAAATGTCCAGTAAAGTTTTTTCTTATGGACCTTCGTTTTCGAGATATATAGATTTTTCGATATTCTTCAAGTAGGCCACATACCGTCATTAAATCGTCAATATATCGTTGAAAAGAAGATAAAATTTCACATTGATTTAAGGTATAACACATGCCGAAGTCAATTACTGAGCAGTATTTTTTAGCGGTTAAAGTTGAAAAAGAGTGATTTTTCAAGTTTTTTTTAAAATTTCAAACAGATTTTCCTTGATTTTTTTTCCAGGGTACAAAATAATTTTTATAGCGCAAAAAGTTTTTCATTTGATTATTTTTCGTATTAGACCAAGTACAGGGGTCTAGCTCAAATCCATGAATCAGAATTCCAGTTTTAATTTTATTAAAAATGAGACTAATCTTGTTGAGTGTGAATAATCGTCTACAATTTGATCGCTCTGTTTCGAATGATTTAGGTCATACAAAATACTTTTCCTACTGTAAATTTGGCTTAGAAATGCAATGGAACTGGTAAGAATTTTGAATCTGCAGTGGATATTGGGATATTTGTAAAAATATGAAAATAAATTAAATAATTAGTATTTTTCAATTTCAAAGAGGATTAACATGTTTACCTGATGCTTCAACTCACTTTTCTGTGGCTGAAACTTGTGAATAATTTAGTTTTGAATAAGAAGTGTTCAGTCAATAAACAGGACTTATTTCAGTACCTATTTCTGAAATAAATTAGGTTACAGTATAATATTAATGATACTCACATATGGTCTTGATTTCTACTATTTATTCTGGTCTCTATGATGTTTTCTACGATGGTCTTGATTCCGTATTGAATTAAACTACAGTTCAATCTATGAGACCACCTTATTATGAGATTATAAGGAAATCGAGATAAGGAATCTTTTCAAAGGAAATCGAGAAAAATAATCTCACTTTTTCTGATTTTTGTCTTGAACGTATTGAGTATGAACAATCTTCAATCAAAAGAGGCTATTGATCTCAGTATCCAATATCACAATCAAATGTGTTTTTTTTTTTTTTTGCTCCTGTTATGTATAATTGATAGTTTGTTTATAGAACTTGTAAGCGCTCCTGTCCTTCGTCAAGAACCAAAAATATTACTAAGAAAGAAAAAAATCACAGTAAAATAAAAAATGAAGTCAGTAGAACATGAAATAAGTTAACGTTTTCCCACTCCATGACATTCTAAAAATCATGAGCTCGGTTACGCAATAATTAAAAAATTAACACTATAATTAAACAACAATATTTAAATGCTCTTCAATAAAACATTCAATTTCAAATCAGAATGCTCAAATATCCTGATATACAATAAGTTGGAAAAATTGTCAAGGTCTAGGTATTTATTTCCATTTCCAGATTTATCACTATTTTCTTGCAGCCGTGGTTCCCCTGAGAGCTTGTACTCAGGCAGCAGCCACTTATTAACTGTAGCCTATTCTATAGAACTCATGCAAAGCTGAAAATAGTCTTCCCGGCTAGCCTACTTATTAATGAATATTTTTTTAATTATAGCCTACTTTACCTTTCATATTACCTTTATAGTTCATCACCCGAAGAAGCTTTTTTCCTTCTTCGGCTTGTTTTTCCATAACGTTTTCATGGACTTTCACTTTGATTATCTATTTTATATTCCACCGGAATGTAACCCCTATGTACTCCGCACATTATTTGTATTTTTCAACTTTTTTGGAATCATAACTTAGTAAGTCTACATTCAATTCAAAAGTAAAAATAGAAAACACTATACATTCATAAACCACGTACTTTATTACGAACAACAAAAATACCACCGCTCAATCCCACAGCAGAACAACAACTGAATGTGCATATGAGCATTGTATAAAATTGAATATTGTCAAGTCGTCAACTACGAAGAAGGAATAATTACAGGAACCGATTAAAATCGATTTTGTTTGTTCAGGTCTGAATTCTATTGAAAGTTTTGTGTTCATTCTGAGAAATGAGATCAACTCAGTCAAACGGAAGCCTGGCAGCCGCGGTGATTTGTAAACATGAATCGTTAGACATTGTTGATCCATAACAACTATAGGCTACTAATAAGTAAATTAACTACCTATATATGTATTGGTTCTACATCTACAACTGTCAGAGACATTATTCTATTCAGTTGGATTATGAAAATATATAGAAAACGTTTAGGCCTACATGTGAAAGTGAACAATTCAAAATAATAACTCCATATTACTGTAATCAAATTAATTTGTTGATTCCCCCCCAAAATTTTCAAAATCCCCCCCAAATTTCGTGCCGATGGCGCAACTTGCGCCATCAATCCCCCCTGTGGGCGGCCCTGGTAATCAGGTTTCTCAAAGTAGTAGATGCAAGGCGGGTTGCATATATTGCGCCCTGGTGCGATAAATATCGCATCATTTATAAAAGCGAAATGTCATTAATTCATGGACATTTAAACGCTCATTAACAACAGAATTTGAAATTTCTCAATGATACACTCAATATCTAAAGTTTTTTAGAGTTTCTCTGCGTTTGTTCAGCTTTATTCTAGCAGGTATATATATATTGGAGGTTCTTTGTTTTATTGATAAGAATAAAGATAGGTTTAATACAGGAGAATTGTTTCACTCATACAATACTAGATATAGACAAAACCTCAGAGACGACATTCATCGAACTAGTATGTACGAGAGGGGGCTGAAGAGTGCAGGAATTCGGTTTTATAACTCATTGCCAGCACATATTAAAGCTCTCACAGGTGAGAAATTTAGAATTAAGGTGAAAGAGGAGTTGTTACAGGTTTCTCCTTATTCCGTTCAAGAATTCTATTTGCATTATGAAATGCAAAGATTGACTTAGAATATAATTGACGAATCCGTATACCCCTTTCACAGGTGGTCAGTGGGATGAAAAATGAAAATGAAAAAAAAAATGAAAATTCGAGAACTAATTGGCAGAAAATGTTAAAATTTGGTTGTCAGGTAAACTTTTTAAAATTCCGAGATTACGCCATTAATCAAAGTTTTCAGGGTCTTCTTTGCGTTTTCCATGCACTTTTGCCGATTTCTCAGAAGCAAGTGAAGGGTTTAATGATCTTATGAACTGAGTAATCCGTTTGAATGGCGCTGGCATGGCGAAGAAAAGCGAACCTGGTTGTTTAATCATTGTCTGATACAGTACCACCGAGTTCAATCTGTCGTTGTTTCAAGGTGTCGCTATCTAGATCAAACACCCTATTGAAATTTAACAGACCGAGTGTCTGTCACTACGAACAACCAGAGTGTTTTTGGAGAATGCAATCTTCAGGGGTACTGTTTTCTCAATAATTAGCTGTAGACTCCTTCCCATCAACAGTCTGTAAACATCACTTACATATAGCTCTATGAATGGACCAATTATGTTCTAAGTATTGAATTCCAGAAATGTTGTTGTCAGAGAGACTGTAATCTGTTATCAGCTGATGACTTATCCAACGACAATCTGCAAATGTCACTTGAAGCTTTTCTGTGGAGAAGCTGTAAGCCTCTTTTCCATTACTACAAAAATCACACGAGCACATGTTCCTAGGATGCCATGGAAACACGGAGTTGTATAGCGATCGATTACAGGTAACCTTCCTACAATCATTGGTTTCCATTACTACAAGTCCTATGGGCACACACTGTTGTATAGAATAGAGCACATACACTGGTCAGCTGAGTATTGATTTGTGTTTCTCTGTACAATCACGTGTTTCTATTGCATCTTGTGCCCCATCTTGTGTAGCATAGCTCCCCTTATAAAGTAGGCTACAATCAATTTTAAAGTATAGTCTGTCCAAGCAAAGAAGACATTCTGGCCTGATGGAAAAATGATTCCAGCTCGGTCAATATTTGTTCAGAATTTTTTTATTTCAGATTGTGTCCTACAATTTGGGACCAAATTAACAATTTTTGAACCAATATTGACTGAGCTGGAGACATTTTCTCATCTTGCCAGAATGTCTTCTTTGCTTGGACAGACTATACTATAACTATGCTGGAAACCTACCTGTATTAGGAAGATTGTAATGAAATCTGTAATCAGCTGTGTGTAAGAGTGCCCAACGATTGTCTGCAAATGTCAGGGCTAGCTGTTTGGACCAATAGTAATCAATGTGTTTGATGAGACTGATGTGCCCGCCCTCCTCATTTGTTGAGGCGCACTAGGCCTATCGCAATCGATGTGCTGGTGGACGTCGCATGGTATTGGGCAACTGCCCTGTGTTGCAGTAAGGTTAGGGCGTGGCTCCACTGTGTGACGTCACCAGTCTCGCCTTATCGACCGGGGTCAATGACCCGAGTGCCGGCCAGACTGGATCAACCCCCCTGCCACCCCACTTCACGGACCCCTCCAATCCACCTACCTCAATGTCAGTTGCGCAATGCGTACACTTGGTTGCTGCTGGCCCCCTCTTCATCCTTGCTACAACCTGCACCACCAACATTCACTTGGTTGGCCAATCTCTCTTCACATCTCCTCATTCTTTTACTTCTTCTATTCCTCTTTTCACTTCTCTTCTTTTCTCCGCTTCTCTTTCGTTTTCTTTCTCCTCTTCTTCTTCCTGTTCATCTTCTTTTTTCTTTTCGTCTTCCTCATCTTCTCCTTTTATTCTTCTTCTTCTGTGTCTCCCTTTCCTTTTACTGTCTCATTTGTTTCTTTTTAGTCTTCTCCCTCCTCTTCCACTCCTTCATACTCTTCTCCCTCCTCTTTTTCTTCTCCTCCATTTTCCTCCTCTCCCTTCTTCTCTCCTTCTTCTTCATCTTTTTATTCTTCTTCTCCTTATTCTTCTTTCTCCTCTTCTTCTTCTTTCTCCTCTTCTTCTTCTTTCTCCTCTTCTTCTTCTTCTTTCTCCTCTTCGTGGGTTAAGTGGAAGAGGGGGCTTGCATGCCTCAACTTCGCCCACAAACTCTTGTAAAATTTTACAAAGTGTAAAATAAAGACATTTTATCTATCTACCTATCTATCTTCTTCTTCATTTTCTTCTTTCTCCTCCTCCTCTTCTTCTTCATTTTCTTCTTTCTCCTTCTCCTCTTCTTCTTTCTCCTTTTCTTCTTCTCCCCTTGTTCTTTATCTGTGTCTTCTCTTCTCCTTTTTACTCTCCTTCCCGTTCTTCTTCCTCCTTCTTCCTCCATTTATTCTTCTGTCTCCTCTTCTTCTCCATCTTCCTCCTCTTCTTCTTCTGCCTCCTCTTCTTCTTCTTCTCCATCTTCCTACCATTCTTCTTCTCCTCTCGTTCTTTTACTCTTCTTCTGAATTTTCTTCTTGTCTCGTCTGTCTTTCTCCATCTCATTCTTTTTCAATATTCAATCATTATTATTCTTAACCTTTTACGGTTTTGTTAGGTTTTAAGGTCGCTCGAACAAATACTAGCATCTCTTCTTCTCAAGTTTCTTTTCTATTCCATCTTCTCGTTTTTCTTTGCTATCTAATTATCGTTCTCAATGTCCTAATCTCTCTCGGTTTTGTCAGCTTTCCAGGTTGGTATTGAGCAAACAGTAGCAAAGCAACGGCTGATGGCAGACTGCTCCGAAATATTACACTTCTAAAATAGTGTAATATAATGAAATGTATAATATAGCGTAATGATAGTTGATAAAAAGAGAGAAAATTAGAAAATTGTTGTTTCATGATAGAGAGTGATGAAATAACGAAGACTGGTTAGAACAAAAAGAGCAGATTATTTAATGAGTTATTATGTATTCATTTATGATTATGGTTCTCCATGTTTTCATTTGTGAAAAATAAGGTTATAATATGGCGAAGTGGAACAACCCTTTGGGTCTCCCCACTATTGAAAGCATACGCTAAATAAATAATGTATCTATTTATTAAATTAAATGACAAAATTACGGGTTGAGATGAGAAACAGGCATAGCCCTCGAATGTTTCTATCATAGTTTTGAAAAACGCAATTGAAATTTTTAGTTTATGTCAAAATATGCCAAAGGTTTTTCCACTCCAAGAATTACCAAGTAGAAAATAATGATCAATTTTGAGGTTTTCGACTGAGGTAGTGGAATGACGGAAGGATTGAAAAAGAGGATGTAGGTTGCTTTTTTTGTTTGTGGTGGGGAGAGAAACAGGGTAAGAAAGTATGGAGATAGGAAGAGAGAGTGACATTGAAGGAGACTGAAAAATGATTGATGAGATTATTATTGAAATATTTGTTCATCAATTATCTCGTCATAAATCAAGCGAGAACAGCGGTCTTACTAAATTTTCAAGAATGAATGACAATATTAATAAATTCAATTTGCACTACTGAACTCCATACAGCTCTTTTAAATTACTTAACAATATAAAAATTGTGAAGTGTTCGAAGTTCTGGCGTTCAACACCAGAATTTTGTATACGTCCAAATGTTCTACAAATTGAAGCAATCATCACATCAAATAATTATTATGATTGATTTTTGTGGAACTGATTGTTGCCCTAAATAATATCTATCATGATTACTGTGTGGTTGGCTGTGCTGGCCAGTGAGCCAATTCTAATGTAAATCTAACGAGAACTTGATACCGTACTCTCCTTGTATGGATCAACTCACGTTTGTTAGCCAACGTGCTATTCGATGGTTAGGGAAACACCTAAAACTCTCTATTCATCTCTCTATTTCTTTTATACAGTATCTCTTACCTCCATTGTATGTTCATCATCTTACAAAAAATGTCCTAACTTATAATAAATATTCAACATTTCAACTGAACTGTACAATTATTGATAATTTCTTACTCAATAACAGTCTTCTGCAATATATTCTACATTCTACTGAATTTTGATATTCACAATATTTACAAGAAAAATTTGCTGTTATAACTGATTAACATAAAAAATAACTGAATCACCCATAACTAAATAACCAACAATGTGTAACGTGCATTGCTCTTGGTAACAAGTCACCTGGGAAAGTGTGAACTTATGAGAAGTTAATGGAGACGATATCTGCTGATAGAGCTATCAAACTGTAAAAATGAAGTTATTGAGTGTAGAAAGCTATTGAATGTAGAGTAATTGAGATTTTTATTGAATGTAAGTATGAGAATGGCGTTGAAAAACAGAACAATCGCTATTACAGCAAAAACATGCCACTGATGTGATGCATCGTACGTGAAGTTGTCCTCATGAGTTGTTAGTGCCATATTATGAGAGTTGGGAATGCATTGGTAAGTTCCCTTGTCTCACTCTGTTGCTGCATTCTCCCTCACCCTCTTTCTTCTCTTTCTCCTCATCCTCTTCTTCTTCTCCTTCTCCTTCTCCTCCTCTCCTCCTCACGATCACTTATCGTATAGGTAGCTGCAGCATTCCTGTGCAATGGATGGTATACAAGTCTTCCAAAGGCTTCATTTAAGTTACTTAAATGCTTGACGTCAACCAACTCACGTAAACGAAAGCACTTTGAAAGCAATTCATCTTTTTATTCCTTCCACTTATACAATACTACTTACTTCTCAAGTATCGTTTCGTCTAGAAGCAATATTATCTTGAAAAGAAATCCAGTCCTTTTAAACTCTTGGGGAAAAGTTACTGTTGACAGTCATTACCCGCTGCATATACCTGAAAGATATCACCGACTAAAAGGTTTTCTTCAGTTGCAGTCAATATTGATTTAAAAATTTTATTTTTCATTGAATTATTTTAATGGAAAATATTATTTCTACTCCATATTATCATAAGGTCAATTTTCTAGAAAATATTTATTATATATAAGTTTATTATTATTTCGCGCAATGTAAAAGAGTCTCATGATTACTCGAGAATACTCAAGAAAGAAATGAGTTTTCAATCGATGTATGAATAGTTGAAGTTACATAATAGAGCTGAGCTAATACTTTATTACTTATTCAGAGAGACAAACACACAATTATAACAATGGTAGAGAAAGAGGAAACAGGCACATGTCCTTCACTATCTCGATCCCGATTTTGATGAAAATTGGTGTTGAGTACTAGAAATGAGATAGGATTTTTTTAATAAAATGAAATCTTACAAATTTTAGGGTTTCTGATTATGCTTATGAGACTCACTATGAGGGTTGGTTTATACAGCGATAATACAGGGACCACTTGGAATAAACACTGCAATTCCAAAATCAGAATTAGTGAGCTATATTTTTTTACTATTGTAAAAACGGTATCATTATTATGATTGAAAAACCTTGAGAGAGAGAGAGAGTGTGTGTGTGTGTGCATACGTCAGAAATTGGGAGAATTAAATAATGTTTGACAGTTATCAGATATATTGTGTGTTACTTGATTCTTGTTTCATTCATTATCTTTTTTGCAGGTTATCTTCTAACACGAGTTGAGGGAAAAATCGGTTCACCAGAAAAGCCACTATCCGATTTAGGTTTGATCTCATACCGGAGTTATTGGAAAGACGTTCTTCTCGAATACCTGTGCAACTTGGGAGGAAAGCAGTTGTCTGTCAAAGGTAACTCAAACGTTTTATTCAGTTTTTTGAAGAAATAATGTTCTTAAGATGAAGATAACCTTTGCGGCATAGGTTGACAATACTACGATGTGCAGTATCCCGCAATAAGAATGAGAATGTTTTTATTCTTTCTCTTCTAACATGCATGTCAACATTGATATAAACTTAGTTGTTGGTGAAGTTGAGACATTCAAGTCTCCTCGTTTTATCCCTCTTAACCCATTTAGAATTGAAATAAAACAATTATAAAAAGTTTGAGATTTCCTACTCCACTTATTTTTTCGTTCACAATAAACAGTGATGTAAACAATAAATTGATAGAATTGACAACCTCTATCCTCTAAACCTCTGAGGTTACCCTCATTGGAACCCAGACTATTATGATAATTTAATTCATTTTATTTTAGTTGTGGATTTTTTTATCTGTCAACTTCTAGCCCGTTCCTGCGTACGCCTACGTTTTGAAGTAAATTCAGTAACGACCGAACAGAATAGTGCTGCAATGTTCAGGATTGATAATATTATAAGAAGTAATCAATGAAGAAATGGAAATCTGGATCAGATTATACAGTAATAAACAGTGATGTAAACCATAAGTATTGATAGAATTGAAAACCTCTATCAGTTTGTTATTCTATTATGGAGTTTTACAACATTAATCAAAATTCTACCACACAGAATAAGCTAAGGAATAACTTCCACTCAACTTAGACTCCTTAGCTCCCACTCAACGAAGAATTTGAAGATTGGGTCCCCACTTACACGCGTAGCTAAAGTATCTGTAATTTTAGAAATGAAATATGGAGAATTATCTTCAGTTGTAAAAGAAAATTTGCAATTTTCAAGTGATGGATAATTATTATGTTTGAGTGGTAAAATTAGACGACTGATGCTCACTACTTTTAAGTGTCACGTCTGGCTGAGAGGTTTTCAGTGAAGCGTGACTGAGAGCAGTCAGGCCCGCCGAGATGTAGCAGATACCACTGAAGTTGGCGGTTGGCGATTCACTGTTATTGATTTTCAGCTCTGTTCGGACAGTTTGAATGCGGTTGGTGAGAATAAAACAGTTTAGGCGACGTTGTTCTCGACTGTTTGTGCTGTCGCAGAACGCTCGCTGACTGTCCCGATTGAGGTGATTGTTAATGATAGTCATTAGCCAACCGCCAATTTTGTTGCCGTCTGCAATACCACTGATCGGGGACGGCAAATATTATTGAAATTTATTTCCTTGTTTTACGGTGTCAGACGCCGTTATACTGAGACCTGGATCGGCACAGGAATGTTGCCACACTGGCAACTCTCTTGTCCATGGACCCTTACCTGGCCTCAAACCACAGACGCCAGACTAAACAACTCGATCTGCCCAACATAATAATAACTCCACCACCTAGAAACCCTTCCAGTTCAAAACTTAATGACTAGCCAAAAAATTTCTACAAATTTTGGTAATTTTGTCTGATTTCAATTTGTTTCATTATTTGATATTTTTTATTTTTACTGTATTTTTTTATTACAAATACTTATTAGGAATCAGTTATCCTATCATTAACTTTCTTCTAATTTTCACTTTTGCTGAAACATTTTTCTTTCAAATAGTCATCATTAACTAGCTTCTATGTTTATAGCTAACCAACACATTTCATCTCAATCTCTCTCATAGGTACTAGGAATCGATCAGTTGTTCTCCCAATCATTAATGCTTTTTAAATTATCAAAATTATTATTGAATCGCCATTGCCTATGAATTATTGAAATGAGAACTATAATAACTCTCCTGGAAATTTGTACTTTCTTCTACTTTTCACTTTTGTTGAAACGTTTTTTTTTCAAATAGTCTTCATTAACTAAAATAGCCTCCATGTTCATAGCTACACAACACGTTTCATACTCATCTCAATCTCTAATCTATATTATTTGCTATACTTTTAATTAATTAGCTATCCATAATCTTATTAATTTTGTTGCCATGATACAGTAATCCATCATAACATGTATCCATGATACAGTTTGTTGTTGGAACGATCTAAAATATTTTATTTTTTTCCATAATTATTGAGTTCCCTTTCAATTCATTGACGTTTGAGAATCAACATAAAGTAAAATATCACTTTAGTGTTTTCATTGGAAGAATTAGCAGCAACTTTGCAACAAAAACATTCATTCCCAGAATGCTAACGTGATAAACAATTAAATAACAATTTTAATTCGACAATTTAACAATTCCTCATTCATTTAACTTTTGTGAGACGTATTTTCCTTGAACAAGTATCTCATAGCCACCCAACACATTCCATAGTCATCTCAAATTTAAAATTTTTATATTATTCCCTTCTATTGACAAGGGAACATACGCGCTCTTATTTGTACATCAATACCGCTATGATATGGTGCAGATCAATCGACGTACCGTACTTTAGTTTGTCTGATGTGGTTGAACCCTTTGTAGATGACAGCACTGTTGAGCTGATATCAGGTATGAAGCGATCATAGAGAGAATAATGGGGAATATGTGACGTCTATTCTACAGTACACGCGTGGGAGAGGAAATAAGCGGGATTAATCTTAGTTTGCATGTTGTGTGCAGGATCCCTTACGTACCGCTTATGATATGGCATAATATAGAATCGATTTAGAATTTGCTTTATATAGATATCATATAGGCATAATTTTCCAAATACTCATTTTGACACAGAGAAGAGCTGGAGAACCTCAACACACTTCAATAAAAAGCAATATTTTTCCTTTGATGAAACTAATTTTTTCTTAATAAGTTACAAGTATATTTTTTCCAAAGTTTATTTCCAAGTATATTTTTTAAATTTTTTTCTCTTGAAGATGAAATCATTGTCTTTGCTCATATCTTCCTTTGTTCAGCTTCAAATTTTATTCTCTAAAAATAAAAACCGAAGTATGTAGTTTGAAGAAAGTATTGAGATTTTATGGACGGACAAATGCTTGACTCTTCAAATAGATAAAAATGTTTTACTCTCCTGTAACTTTCGACTTGGTAAACTTACTCGTTTGTGGTAGGTAATTTAATGGATTCGTAGGTTACATCAAATCGATTGTAGTTTTGTTTTTGGCGTCTATTATTTATGTTCACCATAACTGTCATAGAAGAATATTTATTTGCATGAGGGAATTGCATTGAGTTTAGTCATTAGTGCCTCGTATCAGGAGGGAGAAAAAAGAGAATACAACTTCTTAGCATGGCATTGGTATGCATTGGCCATTGGCATACCAACAAGTTGGTATTATCTCTCTGATGCCTTCGCTAATAGTATGAATGACACCAGCACTAGCTGATGTTGTATCTTGAAACAAGGATTTTATCAGCTAAGTGTCCTTTACAGCTCTCTTTTTTTAGCACTCATCATCAATATAATGTCAGAAACGTTCTCCGAAATTGTTGAAATAGCCTCCTATATTTCACATATTCGAAAAGTATCCAAATCTACAAAATTCTATTAGTATTTTAACTGCTATTGCCGCTTATGAATATACCATCTATTGTTTGACTTGCAGATATTAGTCAAGAAATGGCAATCAATTCCTATGATATTGTCAGCACACTTCAAGCTCTTGGAATGATGAAATATTGGAAGGGGAAGCATATAATCCTCAAAAAACAGGTAAGCTTCATCAAATCCTTGTTATTCTATTAACTTACTGTTAGAATTAAGTACTGTTTCCATTTGCAATTGGTCCACATCATGTGTGTAGAAAATCTTTGATTATTGCAATTATTCTACCTTTTCTAGTACTGTATTCTCATATTTAAAAAACCTTCAATAAAAAGGAACTCCAAATAAACTAAATGAAGAAAAAAAAACGCTGTAACAAAATGTAATAGACTATTTCAAATAAGAGCTTATCATATTTATCCTCATCCCATTTGCTGATTAAATTTTCATGGTAAATATATTATATTCAATGTTCATCATTGAATATAATTCATCATTCAAGCCACGCAAGACTGTTCTTTTGTACTAAATTCTTCCCCCTCAATTATTTCCCTTCATGTTACAGTACCTGTTTTTGTTTGTTGGAAGTGAATCTTAAATCAGATCTTTGTCACATAATAACACACATGTAACCACAAACATGCATGAAAACACAGTGTTGTGTTTTGCAAGTTTAGTGCACCCTCTATTGTCAAGCCCTGTCTTTGAGAGTCTGTGCATGAAAGGCCAGCACACAAAATCACGTCGGTTTGAAACAGGACTCGGATGCAGCCAAATGCTTATTAAATCGGAGTTGTGGGTGGGAGGGGGTTATTCGTTTTTGAATGACGTCACCATCCTGACATCAAAGAGGCGCCGGGGATGCGAATAGCCAGAATAGATGGCTAGTAGAAGACATTCTGGCAAGATGGAAAAATGACTCCAGCTCGGTCAATATTGGTTCAAAAATTATAAATATAGTCTCAAATTGTAGGGAATATCGTAATCTACAATTTGAGACCAAATGTATTATGTTTGATCCAATATTGGCCGAGCTGGAGTCAATTTCTCATCTGGCCAGAATGTCTCCTTTGCTTGGACAGACTTAGCTCGTTAAACGGGCAACGATTCATTAGTTGTGTTGTTCCGTGTTATGTGCAGGACGTTCGTTTGTTATTTTCTAATTTGTCAACATGCAATCAACTCGCACTCAAATAATTCGATGCATGCTCGCTGGTTATGTTTTTCCAAAAGAACAATGAAAACGCATATTGGTAAAACGCATAAACGGCTCTTTTTTATCATTTGATTACAAAAAGGAATGAAAAAACAGGCATTCGCCTAAACTTATATTACAATTTACCTGAACCATCCATTGAATAAATTGTTTATTGAGATGTGAAAATTCAGGTTGTCCCTCACATTATTTGTTGGTATTCAATTGTTGTATATACAGTGTACAATAAGTTATGAAAACCAGGCGTTCGTCCAAAATTTCTCTTCCAATTTAGATTTAAATGTCTAAATTCAGGTTATGTCCCTCACTCAGGGCCGTCGCGTGGGCGAGGCGGCCGAGGCGATCGCCTTGGGCGCCGCGGCCTGAGGGGCGCCTCGGCATTGTAAATTTCCCCCCATTTTTAGAACATGTAATAGTGAATGTAGAATATTAAATACTTGATGAGTAAGCAATCGTCGCATCAACATCCTGTCTCTCTTGTTACAATTTCTGAAGTCTCGTTCTGTGATTAATAATATAAAAAAGTTTTTTATTTGAAGAAACCACCTCCATCTATTAAAATTACAAATTTATGATTTCATATCCAGTTATACCCTTTATTGTTGAAATATCGTGTCTTTTTAGCATATTTTCCCAATTATTTCAATAACCGTTGAAGTTACAAACTTCTAACAGGATAACTTCTAACTCAATTTCATTGAGTTCCGCAGCTAATTTTACATAGGATTTGATAGTCGTAGAACCCAAATAAAGCCTCTAAAAATGATAAAAATTGATATTTTTTGAAAAATGACAATTTTTCGCCATTGTTATCTCGATAACAAAGCGTTTTTGGGGGGCGAGTCTCTTGGAACGTTTTTCTCTCATTGGTTTAAGGAATCTGCCTGAGAAGTATTGCTCATTTCTCCTGAAACATTCTGTATATTTAATGACTAAAAACTTAATCCAATTAAAAACTATAGATTCAAATTACAAAAAAAGATAAGGTTTAAAACTCCAGGTTGTCTAAAAACACGAGTTTTCAGTTACATAGTTTGGGGGGGGGCCGCGGTTGTTTTTGCCTCGGGGCGCTACAATCCACGCGACGGCCCTACCCCCACTACCGAATTGTTGGTATTCTATTGTGGTACATGAATTCTAATAAAATTGAGGTATTACGTCACTAAATAAACAAAATTAGTCTCTCAATCAAGAGAGCTCTTGCAAAGGTTTGCCAAGGTTTCATAGAATTATCAAATTACAGGATCTCTTTTTAAATGTAGAGCAATGAGACTTCCTTTTTACTTTCCTTGCCCTACCTACTACCATAGGTAAGGAAAGTATTGCTATCCAAAAAAAATTGAGGTACCCCGATTTTAAGTTTTCTATCCGTTTCAAGGTCCACTGAGTCCAAAAAAGTTGTTTTTGTGTATTGGTCTGTGTGTATGTGTGTGTGTGTGTGTGTGTGTGTATGTGTATGTGTCTGTATGTCTGTATACAATATATCTCGATCCCTAATTGACCGATTGACTTGAAATTTTGAACTTAAGGTTCTTATACCATGAGGACCCGACTTGAAGAAATTCAAAAAAATCCATTGAAAAATGGCGGTAAAAATGGCGAATAATATGTCAAAAATGGTGTTTTTTACGACTTTCTCGAAAACGGCTCTAACGATTTTTCTCAAACTCATACCCGAAATAGTCCTGTATAAGCCCTATCGACTGCCATGAGTCTCGTTACTCAAGGTAAGTAAATCTACCAGGTAGGCCAGCGTCCATAAGAGCCCAACAGTCCACTTTTTCCTGCCGGATGATTTACATTATGCTTTATACCTATATTTATGATTCGACATGTATCAAGGATTCCAATTTTCCAGCTGTTCCACAGAGAATTGAAAAATAAAAAAATATCACGTAAAAAGCTCAATATCAATGAAAATAATTGTGAAAATATTTGAAAATGATGAATTAATTTATTGAGTATTATTACAGTCGAATAATGATGAATAATGTTGTAATATTAAAACAATATAATGCTATAAGCTTTGGTGGGTTCAAACTATGCGAATACGATTATAAAAATGGAAATAATCATATTTCACTACAAAACAACTAGGACAACTTAAAAATATTGTTTCCTTGTTAATTGTGATGTTCTCAACTCATCAGAATTAATTACAACAATCCTATTCTTCAACACTAACGAAAATAGGTTATGTTTACATTTTCATCAGCTGTGCTTTTCATTTTGGGCGCTAGAGTGCGACACTGTAGAAAAATAATGACGTCAGAGCATTGTTGACAATAAAGGATTTTGCAATATTTCGATTCGTAATGACCGATTGACTTGAAACTTGGAACTAAAGGTTCTTATACCATGGGGACCGACTCTTAAGAAATTAAAAAAAAAATCATCGAAAAATGGCGGATAATATACCAAACATTGTGTTTTTCAAGATTTTCTCGAAAACGGCTCTAACGATTTTTTTTAACTCATACCTAAAATAGCCCTATATAAGTCCTATCAACTTCCATGAGTCTCGTTCCTGGCAAAATCGCAGAAGATCCGCAGCATTTTTGAGATTAATGGATCTTGCTAGCCGAAGCACCGACAGGCGCGAGGCGTCATGGGCTAGTGATAATTGCAAATCATACATATGATGGGCCGAAGCGCCCATAGGCGCGAGGTCTCAGCGACGAGTGAAAAATTCACTGTTGGTACCAGAAGAAGAGGAAGTAATAGCCTAATGAATTTGCACATGCTGATGACTAAGTATAAATACTTGTATTAGGTACCGTATGCAAATATGAATGGCAAGGAAAGTTGTGTGAGTGTACCACACCAGATTTTTAATTGAGAATTCATATTGATATGGTGCATCAGTCAGGATTTTCTGTAAAAAATGAAGTTTCATTGCTCTACATTGCCAGTGAATTCCAATTACTTTATAGTTGATGCATATGAAGATTGCATGCTGTTGTGTAAAAATTGAAAGGATATTGTATTTGTGCATCCATTTAAGGAAGATTAGGATAGTATCATTTTGAGCAAACAGCTAGATGGATTAAGAAAAGAGTTAATTTGAAAAAAATCACGTAACCAAGCGGAGAATGAACTTCAAAATCGACTACACTTTCTTCATTTTAAAATATGATGCAACTCAATTGGTAAGTTATTTTTTGAATTCCTCAATATAATTGAACCAATTTTAGTGATTCTATTAATTATTTTGTTTTGTGTTCAGGATGTGATTGAAGAATACGTGGAAAGATCAAAGAAACGAGGCCTAGTCTACAAAGAAATCGACCCGAGCTGCCTGAGGTGGACCCCGTTCGTCGCCCCCTCCCCATCCACCGCCTCATGAAGAACCCCCTCGGCACAAGGTACAGCTCTCATCTCTCTCTCTCTCCTCATTCCTCTCTTTATCACTCACCCTCTCTCTATCTATTTATTTATCTATCCTCCCTTTATCACTCACCCTCTCTTTATCTATCTATTTATTTCTGTCTTTCTCTTCTCCCTTCCTTTGTTTCATATTCTATTTTTTCAATTTCTTGTTGTTCTCTCTCTTTCTCTTTCACTCTCAAACTTGCCAAATTGCTAATTGCACCAAAGTACCCAACACTCATGGCAGTATAGTCTGTCCTAGCAAAGAAGACATTCTGGCAAGGTGGGAAAGTGACTTCAGCTCGGACAATATTGGTTCTAAAATTAATTGTAGTTCTAGTCTCAAATTGTAGATTAGAATTTTTCCTACAATTTGAGACTAAATTTAAAATTGTTGAACCAATATTGACGGAGCTGGAGTCATTTTCCCATCTTGCCAGAATGTCTTCTTTGCTTGGACAGACTATAGCAGCTTTTGAATATGTAGAGTTGGCTTCAAATGTCAACTCACGTGACAACAGTAAACCACCCTTGTCAATCTTCATCTTTGTGTGACAGGTTCTCAATTAGCTAGCAATTTTCCTAATTAAGATTCATTTTTCATAATTTGTATTATAACCTTCATTTTTCTACTTTCGTAAGTTTTTGTACAGTTAACATTAATTGCTCATTAATACTAATTGATAATTGTTGTAGCAATATTCACAAAATCTTTGCACATTATATATAGCTCTAATGATAGATTTCTGGGTCAATATAATTCAAGAATACACTTGAGATTGATCAATTGGGGATAAGGGTGCTTACATAGTGGGTTAAAAGATGAAGATAAAAATGAGTTTCATATGCTCATTGCTCATATGTTATATTTCATTGTGTTTGATTACCGCTGATTCATGAATATCAGGTCTGGTGACATTTTCATCTTCATCTTATTATTTATTTATATCTTATTTATTTATTTATCTTCATCTTACAACCCACTACAAACTTACCCAATTATATAACAAGTAGAAATTTGAGGTCATGTTAATTCATCATTTCCCTGTGTTTTTGTGTTATTTATCGTGATTACGTTTATATTTTTTCTTTTGATACAGTAAAAGAAAGATTTTCCGAAATTGGTATTTCGATACCAAATACATTCTTATCCTCAATAAGAGTACAACCATTTACCCTTATGATAAATTAAAATTGCTTTCATTAAATATTTTCTTTTGCAGGTGATGCCTCGTAAAATAATTCATCATCTCTGTGCCAACTTTCCTGCTCAACGTGATTACATATTTATATTTATTATTTTGTTTATTTCTTAAGTAGTATTCATTTCAAATCTGGATAAAACCAGTAACCGCCATAAAGCAGAATTACAGTCGTAATATCTGCCAGTATTTTTATTCAGTTGGAAAATATTTAGCTGGAAAAACTGAAGTTTCCATGGTAATTCACAAAACAATAAATTCTGCTCTCAAACTGTTGTGAAACAGGCTTTTGCAATAACTAAGGAAAATCATAACTCTCCAAAGTAGTAAATAATCATGTATTTATGAATATTATCTCATATATTTTATTTCAGGGAGTCTTTTTTCTTTTGAACTCACACAAGGAAAGGATGAAAGATTAATATAAAAGGTTTTTTTTATTCATGTCTGATTTATTTTTGGAAAATTGTAAATTCTCAAGGTTTTTACCTACATATATTAAACGAGATTAGATATATTATATAGAGTATAGGGCTGACACACTTTTTGTAAGTTATTTTCGAATGCTACATATTCTCATCTATAATATCATTGTTAGAGTTTTGAGCCTTATGTTGTAGTAAGAGGCAAGAAATGTGTTATTGTATGTGAAGAGAATCATTGAATTATTTCACGATTTACTGAGCATATCAAGTAAAGATAAGGAAGGTTATGAATCAGCGTGTTATCATTTTAGTTATTGTTTACAAATTTATTCGAAAATCATCAAACTTGTTATCAAATTTAGTTATCAAAATTGATTAATGGCCAACTAAAACATTCTGAAGTAAGATTTTTTTTAACTCAACTGTTGGGCTATTCTATAATTGGAATTATTTAGAGAGTGCAGTATTATGTAAAAATATAGTTTTTATTCTTTTATCAAGTGTATAATTGTCTAAGCTTATAATGTAAGCTGAGGATCACTAAATAACGGAGGACTGAGTTAAATTACATAAAAGAAAGATTTATTATCAATAACATATTATGTATGAATTGATGGTCATTGTAGATTTAATTGATTATCTATTTAAGTTTCATATATTAGAGAATTTATACGAGTACATCAAGATACGAATTATATTGTAATTTTAGGTTTTGTTCAACAAAGTAATGGTGTTGTATAGTTCTCAGTAAAATCCCAATATTATAAGTAATAATTTTTAATGAATTGAAGATCTTTTACCGTATTTGGGCATCTTTGAAGCCGTATTGATTCTAATGACTGTATTATATATATTTTAATGTCCCAGCAGCCAGAAGGGATGAGAATTGTAAAATAAAATTTGTTTAATATACATCAATCATCACATTATCAATTAAGACTTAACCATTCTCATTACAGTATTTCAAAGATCAAAAGCTACTTCATTTGTTGAGGATTGATGAATGATAATATTATTGATTGGTCTGTTTTGTATCTTGATAAAGTTGAAATAATGTTTTAGAATAATCAATTTCATAGTTATTTATTTGAATTTTCAAAAATTATATTATTTTTTGTGAGTAGAACATTTTATTGTAGGCTATATTGCAATATTAGAAGAATGGATTTGAATTGAATGACATGCTGTGATTTTTTTAAACTATATTTAAAATGTGTAAATATTTAGAATGTGTATTTATAAAGTGTTCTCTTAGTAGGTAGGTCAATTTTATCCGTTTTATACGAAAATAAAACAATTATTCTTAATTCGAAAAATATCCAAAGTCTCTTATTTTAGTTTTTACCTGTTTCAACACTACACTAACATCACAGAGGAGGGAGAACATCTCTGTTCTAATGTGCTCTGATCTCTGTGCTCTGATCCCTTCTCTGTGCTAACACCAATGAGCCATTCAGTTTTGATGCTCAGATAAAAGAGGACAGTCACATGGAATAAAACAATGGAATTTAACAATCTCAAAATAAGAATCACTTCGATTCATTCGTATTAGACTTTTTCTTCGGTTCTAGATTAAATGGATCCCATAAATAATATAATTAATAATAATAAAAATATAATTTTTGGGGCGTTCAAATGGGTGTGATTATATTAGACTATAAGCAAGCCTACGAGACATAAAGGCATTTGGTTACTCTCACCAAGCTTACATATTGATCTTTAAAACAATAATTATTATTAAATAGAACTAGAATATTTCCATTTCATGTTTATTTTCAAATAGTCATATGCAAATATGATACAATACAGGCAAATGAAATAATGCAATAGGAGAAATAATAATACAGTGGAAATTTGAAAATCATTTTCGAACTTTATATTTACTTAGACAATAATTATAATGCGGAGCACAAAAAACAAAATAAATAATTTTTGTCGGATCTTAGGAATATTTAATTAACCTATGCAGTAAGCACAAAATATTCGTCATTACAAACTAAGGGTTGGTGGTAGTGGACGGCCAACTGCCGTACGGCAAAATTACCTCCCATAAGAACAATGTAATTTTTATCAATCTCTTGGAGCAGATAAAACTGTTATTTAGGAATAGAACACTGGCGGCTCGTACCCACGAAACAGGTGAAGTGCCCGTATCTTTTACTGTACTGTACAGCACTTCACTTGTTTCGTGGGAACGAGCCGCCAGTGGAACAGAATTTCACGTTATTTATGTCATTGGAAAGAGAATCAAATTCTCCAGGGCCGTGACTTTTTACTTTTTCGTTTTTTAGTTTATTTTAATAATTATGTTAAAATTAACTATAAAAGTATTGAACTCTAATAATTGAAATAAACTAAACATCGAAAAAGTAAAAAGTGACGCCCCTGGATAATTTAATTCTCTTTCCAATGACATAAAGAACGTGGAATTCTGTTCATGAATTACGGCGCTATCTGCTCCTAGAGATTGGTAAAAATTACATTGTTCTTATGGAAGATAATTTTGCCATTCAGGAGTTGGCCGTCCACTACCACCCACTCACTGCAATATTCGTTTTAATAATTAGTTCAGGCTTTAGGCAGAATTATTGCGAACTAAAACATTGATTAATGCAAGATTTGATATAATTCATTCTAACAATTATATTAGTGCGAACAGAATAATTATTGCGAAGTTTCAAGGGCTGCGACCAGATCGTTATCAAGTTGAAAACGAATTGCTTTTGTTTTAGCACACGCGCGCCATAAAATACACAAACAGCTGCATCCTGCACCGATTTCTTAGTCTGAGCGATTTCCAAGTAAAGCAATGACGTGTAATGCTGGCATTGGGGCGTCCTATCCTAATCGCACGATAGCTGGTTTCAATGCAATGATTCATAGTTATTTTTTATGAGTCCTTTTTTCACGATCGGCAGCCGCCTGCTATAAAAGGCGTTCTAGGAATTGTTGCACTCTGCTCCATGACTAATAAAGTGCTCCGATGAGCTAGGAATGCGAATGTAATGTCGTCGTACCGATACTCTTATCTGAGTATAGTGTGTCCAAGCGAAGAAGACATTCTGGCAAGATGGGGAAACTGACTTCAGCTCGGTCAATATTGTTTCAAAAATTATAAATTAGCTCTAAAATTGTAGTAAACATTTTTATCTACAATTTGAGACTAAATTCATAATTTTTGAACAAATATTGACCAAACTGGAGTCATTTCCCCATCTTTCCAGAATGTCTTCTTTGCTTGGGCGTACTTACTATACCTGGACAATTTGGCGCCTTGTTAACAAACATTATTCACACTTTCACAGAACCAAGACAAAGAACGCCACTGACTGTTTGTGTACTGAGAACAAACAATTCTACTTACTGTGTTGGTGTACCATACTATACTACTTGTACCAAGAACAAACAATTTTCGGTATTACTTGGCGAATCGTTGCAAACAAGTTCTTGAATTGCCAGAACTGCATGATGAAATCACCATAACATCTGGAGAATTATCAAGAATTCTTCTCGTGAGAAAGCGGAGAGTTCCAACTTGTAAGATTATCGGAATTGTATTATTGGGCCATTATGTTTTATGTTTCAATAGAATTCACCATATTATTTTTGAGAAAAAAGAAACTTGAAATCTTTATCATCAATGCAATGACTGGCTTTCCATTCATCGTTCTCCCACGTTATCCTTCTTTCGTTCCTTCGTAGCGTATAACTATAAATTTATCGTTGTGTATTGAGGATTTAATGATGAGATTGAATCAAACAATGACTTCAATTTATTATGAGTCTTAGCTACAATCGTATAATATATTTCCTTCTTTATTCCAATATTCAAGTTTTGTAACTATGTAAAAAGTTATGAAATATTTATGTCAGTTAAATTATGGAAAGTTGTGTAAGTTCGGAAAATTTTTGCCAATCACATTTTGTGAAAATAATTCTCATACGATGGATCACATCAGCATCAGCATTTAACGAATTAAATTAAATCCTCCACAATGATCAGGTTGTCGAGTATAAAGAAGACATTCCTTCAAAATGACAGCTGATCAATGCTGCCAGCAGTCGAAATGATAATTGTCCCACCATTACAATCTGTCTCTGATCGCATGTTGGCTGAAGTGATTTTACACTTGAAGTTTCAGATCTGCGCATGTGTAGTTACTCTCTCGCTTTAATCAGTCATTTTGAAGGAATGCCTTCTTTGCTCGACAAGACTTTACCGACCTGGAAGTACCGTACTCTCTAAGTTCTTTGTAGACGCTTGTAAACCTGAAAACAATGAATTAGCCTTTTTCGAAAACGTCCATTTACTTCAGGTTAATTATTAAAAAAGAAACGGTATAACAATTTCTCATCATCTACGATTTTCAATTTTTCTTGAAACTATAATTTGAATACTAGTTCAATAGAAGTTGACATAAATTTAAGAATCATTAGTAGAATCAATAGAATCATTCCAGTCGCAGTATGAAAAACGACTGAATAGTAGGAATCCGCTTTTGTTCAACTCATCAAAAGAAGCTAAATAATGTGGAAAATTGGAAGGGCTTGAAAAGACTACTCCACTTCAATAGAAGAGCTTTTCTGTACAGCTCGTTGAATAGATCTGAGAAAAAAGAATCTCGGCGATGTTTCTCGTAAGCTTCTTGTCAAATGACAAAAACAGCACACTATTCTATCTTTCTTCCTGTGTGACTGAAAACCATTTGGAACTAATTTCCTTCAACAGTATGATGATATTTTATGTGTAGTATATTTTCTCATTAGAAATTACTCAATCTTATTGGCATTATTCTAAAAATATATTTATGAATTGGCCAGCCCGCCCTTCCTTAGCAGGGTTACTAGAAGTTTCTTCAAATCAGGAGTTATAGTGAGAATACTACTACACATTTATAATAGATTGATATTTTCCCTGGTGTGATCTTCTCAGGCGGTATTGCACTCAGATAAATTGAGAGACTAAATTATTTCAAAATGACAATGACAGTCTATTTATTTGGTAAAAAAGTACTCGCTCAAGTACTCGGTCAAAAAGTACTCAGTACGCGAGTTGGTGTGTGGGGTAGGTCCAACCAGAGGATCACTGGTTTGAAGAGGATCACTAGGCTATCAAAAAATCTAAAAGGGCAATACAATGACGTATGCGGATCAATATCCAATGTGAATATGCATGCAAATTTGTTTCTCATTTGTGGATTCTTCACGAGCAAAATGTATTTCATTCAACAGTAAAAAAGTAAAATCTTCATGGCGATTGATTGTACAATCAATCAACTACGATTAGCAACTTCATTCTGAGTAGCATAGTCTGTCCAAGCAAAGAAGAGCCTCTGGCAAGATGGGAAATGACTCCAGCTTGGTAAATATTTGTTCAAGGAATATAAATGTGGTCGTAATAGTAGAACAAATTGTTTCCTACAATTTGCGATCAAATTGATAATTTTTAAACCAATATTGACCGTGCTTGAGTCATTCTCCCATCCTGATTTGAAATCTCTTTCACAAGAATCATTCAATCAATCTTCTTGGACACATCAACATTTCTACAAAATTATTCATCAATGTACATCATTGACTCAAACAATTAACTACAACGATAATTAACTATTTAATTCTGAGCAATAGAAGAAGAGTACTATCGATCTAAAATCTTTTTTACAAGAATTATTTCATACAAGTAATCAGAAAAAAACAATGATATTTTTTCAACCACCCACTTTTATCAGCTCATATAAAAAATATCTATGCTTTGTCGACTATCCTGAGCAGCAGATTGTTGTTGGATGCTGTGGACAGCAGTGTTGTGTTGTCCCAACTCCACATCGACATTCAGGTGACTGCACTTTTGCTGTTGACCCCGAAAGCGCCAACAAGTCGTCCGTCTATTGCCAATCTCACTCCCTCTCTCTTACTCACTATCTCTCTCTTCCCACTCTGATACCCTATACCTCTTTTTCTCCCACACTATCTCTCTTTCCAACCACTCTGTCTCCACATTCCTCTTTCTCATTGTCTCTCTATCATCTCTCTCTCACACCTTCTCAGACTCCTGTGCTCAAGAAGACGTGAGCAAGGACAAGGAGCACTAGCGCTGATTGGAGAGAGGCTGCGCTGGCGAAGGCCGGATGGTCGCCGAGGGTGAAGGATACAGTTCCCAATCAAGGTCATTAACCAGACAGTCCAGTTGCCAATTCTCTCTCACCTTCCCTCGCTCTTCTCTTCTCACTTTCCCGCTCTGTCTTGCCGACTTGCTGGCTCTCCTCGTCGCCAAATCTCAGTCGCAGTGCAACTTGAAAAATAATGGTCGGTTGAGAGCATTCCGATAGCAATTGAAGCATGCAGCCAGCACTAACCAAACTAGCAGTCTTGTCAATGACTAAATTCAGCCGCAGCCGCTCAAGGCTCCCGATGGACAGGCTGTGAGCTGCTGCCAAACCGATTCCTCGCTGCAGCACTTCCTGTGTATAGTCTGTCCAAGCGGAGATGACATTCTGGAAAGATGGGAGAATGACTCCAACTAGGACAATAATGGTGCAAAAATCATAAACTTGGTCTCAAGTTACAGATCAGAGTTTTTTTCTACAATTTGAGACTAAAATTATCATTTTTAAACCAAAATTGACCGAGCTCTAGTCATTTTTCTATCTTGCCGGAATGTCTTCTTTGCTTGTACAAACTGCAAATGTTGTTGTTCCCAGTTCGGTTCCCATCGCCTTATGAATTCCAATTACCGGCCTCTCAAGTACGATGCCCTGCCCTGCTCAGCGCCTGCCTATAAATAAACTCTTCTTTCTAATCAGCCACTTCCTTTAGCTGGCGAAAATTGCTTAATTACCTAAGCCAACTTGAGCCAGCTTCAGACAAGTGTGTCTAACACCAGCAATGCTTCAACTATGTAGGCTACTTCTTTCAATTCATTCTTTTAAATGTTTCCCCTCTTTTGCTCACTCATTTTAAATTTTTTTAACTTCAAAACTAGTTTGAAATTATTAAACTAATTAAACTCAGGCTGCTGATTTTTTAAACATGAAAAAAACAAAGTTTTAAATTATACCAATAAGAAGTTACAATCAGGAATAAGCAAAACTTGGAGTGCATTCCATTCATAATGAAGATGAAGATGAAGTTGATATTCATGAATCAGTATAATTATAATCATGCATATGATATAATATGAACGAATTTCCATCCCTATCTTCATCTTTTAACCCACCATAAATGCAAGGTTATTACTTTCTTGCTATGGATGAACTCTAACAGAGGCTAAACAAAGAGAATCAAGTAGTTCTACTTTTTTGATGATGGATTAGGAAGATTATTAATGAGTGTTTATGGACTTAATTCATAGAATTTTTTTCAAGAATTGAATTTCGCCATTCCTGAGTTGTAACCTGAATGCGAAATGTAAGATTTTGGATCCTATATGTTGTACTTCACTCCAAGTTTTTCCTGGAATATAGAAGTAAGAGCTCTGGCATATTTTTCACCGTCTTTCACGTGAATGTTATCTGAATAACAAAGCAATAATCGCACTAAACCTTGATTCTGACACTGTAATATTTAGTTTGGATTGATCTTATAAAAAACTCTCCAGAGACCAGAGTTAATCTTGGCCAGACTGCGGTTTTCCTGGGAAACCGGTGTTGTTCCTTACCTAAAGATACATTTTAGAATCTATACTACGTATACTAAATATTCTGAATTATTGTGTGTTTTAGCTTTCAAATACCGAACTCTGATACAGTTCATTATTTATTTATTCGAGAATATACAATAGACTTATTGGATAGGAAAAATAGATGATGAATTTATTCTATAGACCTCACTTATTCTAAAGTGGATCGCTGGGATGTCTTGAAAGGATACTTTACAAACTTGGATCTTATTCTTATTCAATACTTATAACTCGACAAAAAATAGCATGGCCTGTGAGATGCATTGATTTCCATGCATCTCAGAGACCATGCTAATTCTGTCGAGTTATATTCTTGGATCAATACTAGTATGGCTAAGATTTGTCTACTTTCTATACTAATTATTCTATACTTGGATCAATACCAGGATAGCGAGGATAGGTCTGACGGGAAACGCGAATCGATCGCTCGGATAGCATCATCAGCCGCCCGCCAAACAAGGTCGTCGTGAAGGTCACCGCGGAGCCAATGACCTCAGTGCAGTCGCAAGGTTATGGTCGTCCGCAGGAGGAATGCATCGCACCGCGCCAATTTCGCGAGCTCTGCGCGCTGCTCAAGTTAGCGCGCTTATTTCACTCCCGCAGGATCTCGCTCCTCCCACACGACGCGCTCTTTATCCCTTCACCCTCTCACTCACTGGCAATAAACTATTTAATATTCTTCTCTTTTGAGTTGAACCATCGCTCTCTGCTCCTCATCCCTCTGCTGTCTCTCTCACTTGCAATAAACTACTTATGTAGACTGTCCAAGCAAAGAAGACATTCCGGTAAAATGGAAGAATGACTCCAGCTCGGTCAATATTGATTTAAAAATGATATTTTGGTATTAAATTGAAGGAAAATTTCTAATCCACCATTTGAGACCAGAATTGAACAATTTTTGAACCAATATTGACCTAGCTAGAGTCATTTTTCCATCTTACTAGAATGTCTTCTTTGCTTGGAAAGACTATACCTCTATTCTCTCATTCACTCTCTCACTCACTCTTTCTCTCTCTCTCACTCGCAATAAACGAATCATTCCTCTACTAAGTCTCACGCTCTCTCTCTCTCTTGCAATAAACTTCTCATTCCTCTACAACCTCTCTCTTTCTAACTCGCAATAAACTCCTCATCCCTCTTCTCTTTCACTCACTCGCAATAAACTACTTATTCTTCTCTTTTGACCCATCACATTCTCTTACATTTATCCATTCCCACCCAACACATTTCCTCTCACTCGTTGGTGGAATCTTTTTCCCCATCCACTGATCTAATCACTCTTTCTCACTCTCTCTCACTCTCTCTTTCTGGCTCCATTTCTCTCTCTCACTCTCTCTCTATCTCTTGTTTGTGGGATCTTTCTAACCACCCACTAATCCCTCTCACTCTTTCATGGTATACTTTTCCTGGCCCAATCATTTCCTCTCACTCTTTCATAGTACTGTATCTCTTTTTTCCACCCCCAATCTCTCTCACTCTGTTGTCAGATCTCTTTCTCCCACCCGATTCTTCCCACTCTTTTGTGGGATCTTTATTACCACCCACCGAAACATCTCTCTCACTCTTTGGCGAAATCTCTTTCTCGCAAAAAGCAACATTGTTGCAGACCCCGAGAGCAGCGATCCGATTTCTTAGTCGCGGCCGCCAAAGGTGACTGATCTACTGAATAGTCTGCCAAGCAAAGAAGACATTCTGGCAAGATGGGAAAATGCCTCCAGCTCGGTCAATATTTGTTTAAAAATCATTAATTTCATCTCAAATTTTCGAAAACATTCTGATCTACAATGTGAGACCAAATTCATGATATTTGAACCAATATTGACCGAGGTGGAATCATTTTCCCATCTTGCCAGAATGTCTTCTTTGCGTGGACAGACTGTATGTACTAAATTCTATTTTTTCCACCTCGGCTTGAACTTTTTCAAGGTTAGTGTAATAAAATTTGTCTGCTGGTGGGGATGGGAGGGGCGTTGTGTTCTAAACAAAAGAAAATTATATTCAATGTAGCAAATTCATTGGCAGAAAATTACGAGATACTCTTGAAGAAGCTGCAGGGTTACTAGGATCTACACTTGAGCTCTAGTATAGTCTGGTCGAGCAATGAAGATATTCTGGGAAGATGAGAAAATGGTCAATATTGGTTAAAAAAATATAAATTTGGTCTCAAATTGTAGAAAACATTTTGCTCTACAAATTGTAGAAAACATTTTGCTCTACAATTTGAGACCAAATATAAAAGTTTGAACCAATATTGAACGGGCTGAAGTGATTTTCTCATCTTGCCAGAATGTCTTCTTTGCTATAACAGACCAATTATTTGCCTTGCTCCTAGTTCACCTTCTAGAAATAAGAGAATATCCATCGTCAATGCTATTATCGTGTAATACCGGCCTTACTGAGGAATACAAAACCCTGTGTATCTTATGTGGTGGTGAATAATTATTCTGATCAGAAACAATTATTGATCTAGCCCTATTCTTTTATGTCATTTTCACAATAATTGACTAACAGACTTTCAACTATTTTTTTAATCAGCTGTTTCTATCAGCACATCCACAAAGCTCCTCTTTATTTCTTGTTAAATTTCAGCAGAAGTTTATTCACCAGTAGTTATAGTAACCACTTTGTTTATCATAAGATAGTTCGAATTTGTATTTTCCATTGGACTTGTAAAAAGGTTAGTTTTTCCAGCTCTCATTCATAATTGTTGAATATTCATTTCAAGTGAGCTTATTATAAATTCGAAAACGAAATGAAAGCTTCAAGTAATTATTTTAAAAGCTCGTCTATAGCTTTTAGCAATGATGAAATTCCTTTGATCTTTGATCTGGTGGAAAAATATAAGGCCGTTTTAGAAAATGAGAGAACGGATGCTGAAGCATGTAGAGAGAAGGTAGAGACTTGGAAAAAACTAGCTGTTGAATTCAACAATACTATTACGTGGATTTTCAGAGATTGGAGAGCTCTCAGAGAAAAATACGAAAGTACGAAGAGTGCTTTCAATATACTGTTATCAAATATCTATAAGAGTATTGATGGTGATATGGCTAGCGCGAATAGTGCTGATTGATTTGGACTTTTGGACATCGTAGAAACTATTGCTCCTTGAAAAGATAGTGTAGTATCTGTGTTTGATTCGGTTTGGTCAGCAAATGGTAAGATTTCAGAGATCCGGCATACAGTGAACTGAACGTGCAGGTCAGTCATGCAAATGGTAAGTGAGAAACTTAACGAGTAGTCTCCTGATATTCTTGGAGAATGTGAAGAGACGAGTTTCAATAACATTGGAGAATAAACCTGAGCCGGAAAGTCTTGGATACAAAAAAAGGCAACTGAAGTTGCCGATTGCAAAAGATCTAGAAAATGCAATACCATCTTATGCTAAGAGAAGACAATAATTTTTCTATGAGCAGGATCAAGGAAGGGCAAAGTGAAGCATGACTAACTTGATAATTTTTTTAACTTATAATTGAACTCATTATTTGTCCAAAAATGTAGGAACAAAAACTAAGAATATAAAAAATTTGATATAATTTAATTTTTTCTTAGTCCTAATAACCTATTATAAGAATTTAATTTGTTCTACGAATGGATTTGAATTAATAGATTGTTTCAAGTTAAATTTGACACTCAGTTTTTCAATTTTAGGAGTAGTTTTTAAACTTAGGAAATAAAGCATTGCTTATAATATTAGTTTTTCACTTTGTTTTCTTGATATGATTTATTTTAAGAGGAATTCAATTTACATATATTTTTAACTTAAAATTATCAAAATTTGGGAGATAGATAATGAGGGCAACGCCTGTTTTTATCTCCTAAATAGTTTAAAATTGATTATGCATATGTTCCAATGAATAATTGAAATGGAACGTACAACAGAACTTTGATCTCAAGTTTTGATTTCAAATACAAAGAAAAATGTTGAATTGAGTGAACAAATAGGTAAAGGGCGGATCACAAAGTAAAAAGAATAAGCATAATTTATAGGCCTGACTGAATAGTTTTAATGTGTGATAATTGCGGAGAAAGCTAAGAGCAGCACACAGCTCCAAGAAAATATTAATAGAGGTGATATTATATAAATGCTGATGACGTGAAACGCCTACAAAAATTTAGAGCCGTCTGGCCAATGAGATTAGCAGACGCTATTCCATTCGATGATTTCTATCAATCAGAAGTTAGCAGCTTGTAGTCTTAAACAGTCTTAAGCAGTCTTAAACAGTATTAAGTCTTAAGCAGCTTGTAGACATAAACCAATGAAACTGTTTGTTAAGGCAATTCTGGGTAAGAAGTGAATACTTCAAAAAACGTTTATAATTTTTTATCATTCCAATGTAAATCTTATAAGAGTTGGCAATATTGTAGTGGATTCAACTGATGAGATAGCCAATCAAAAGTTTAACATTCACTGTTAGTATACAGCCTCTGTGGGTGTGACCAACTAAAAGTTTGGCCCAATAATAATCAACAATCCATCAAGCCATAATCTATAACAAACAAACACAACTCTGTTGAAATTGAAAAAAAAAATGGGAAACGATAATCAAATATGAAATGTTTTTGGTATACTCACCGGTATCTGAGAGGAATGTTCAGGAGGTCGTAATTACACTATGATAGTTTTATGTCATATATCTGTTATCAAATACAACTTGCTATTACAGACATAAATATATTTCAAGAAATTTATTTTGACATACATCTTACAGACATACACATAGAGATAATCATACTTTATAGTTAAACTTCAATAAAAGTTTAAAGTTATCCATAACATTGTAATATTCATATTATATCACATACTATATTTAAATGATTATATGACATAAAATCAAATTATAGTAATAAAGGCCTTATAATTTTTATGTTCTCATATGCGGTGTGTCAAATTTATTCTAATAAAAAAAATCTTGAAACAATGAATAAAAAATCAAAATTTTAATCAAGAATAATCAAAAGTATTGAGAATTTGCTGTAAGAAAATAAGTGAGATAGATGGACTAATTATTGAATTCCGTATTGAATAAATAGATGTTTATTAATAATAATAATAATATTCGTGTGACCTGGCTGGCTCAGGTCTGGTGTCAGAGTTTTCAGGTCGCTCCTGATCAATTTCAGGGCCTCTGACATGACTTAACGACTGTTTTTAGGCAGCCGGGACCGACGGCTTAACGTGTCCATCCGAAACACGGGAGAGTGGCCTGAGGAAAATTCCTGGTCTGACCTGGGTTTGAACCCGGAACCTTTGGGTTGCAACGCCAGCGCTCTACCCACTCAGCTACGCCACCCCCTATGTTTATTAATAAACTGGCTGTTAGACTCCATTCCTTTGGATCCTATTGTCACTATGTTATGACTATGTTAAGAGTCACCTGAAAAAATCTTCACAGAATGGTGAGAAAAGACAAGCAATCAGCTCATATTCATTTATTCGACAAAATAAATTGATAGAACACAGACAATTATTGTCCAAAACATCCTATTACCAGATTTTTTTAAATATCCAAAATTATGGTTATATATCCACAATGTGAACATTATAACTATAATTTCACTATAGCCTACTCACAAATTTCAACTTTAAAGAATAAAAACTATGATTAATCAATTTAAAATTTATAAAGTTGGTGTAAAATTAAAAAAAAAACGAAACTATATAAAATGATTTGAAATTATCAATTTTCACTTGAAATTTTAAAGCCAAAAATTAGTGACTTATCGATTAGAGCTCACCGGAATTCAACTCTCCTCTATGCTTTGAAAACGTTTATAACAGCTCACTGTTACTCCTAATCATCATCTCTCTCTAGGAATCATTAATTTGTTACTTGAGATATTCTGAGAAGCATTTCCAAATTACGATCCCAGGAACTTGAGCGAACGCTGAGAGCCAAATTATTAAAAAAGCTATTATATAAAAGCTATACTAAATTATGAAGATATTAAAAAACGCAAGAAATAAGTATATTTTGAACCTTTTTTTTTTAGAAAATCACAGTTTTTTTTTAAGAACGAAATTCAAAATCTCTGCTACTCGTGTCTATGAAAACCAACATTCATTATTCATATTCATTTATTTGACAAAATACATTACTCAATGGATAAAACACATTAGATTATATGTGAGGAATATTTGGTTTTTACTTTCACATTCTACGGAATATCAAACTTCTGTTTTTTTATAAAATGACAGCTTCAGAGCCTGATTAGATTTGACTGTAGGTTAAATCCAATTCACTTGTTATTCGTTCCAAATATCCATCATCCATGGAAGAAAGATGTGATAGGGCAAGATACGCTTCTTTCCTGACAGGCTCATGACCAGATTATTACATGTTGAAAATGAGAACCAATAAAAATAATAGAAGAGGAAATATTCTAAACATGGGATCAAATTATGAATAATTCAATGATTATGATCTAATCGATCAAGTTATAATCCAATTAAAAATGTGTTTTTACATGGAAAAAGACTCATGGTATCAATGAATGAAAGCAAACAGGTAACTAATGTACCAAAAAAATAGTAATTAGGCGATTCTCAGTTCAAATAACTCCAGTTCAAAGTCTCGTCTCATAAATAATAGATTTTTATTCCAGGCGTTGGAATTAATTAGGACTATGATAAAAAGACAACCATTCAGGAAGTCCTTCCGTTTCAGAGAAGGCTGATTTGAATTTCATAAGGCTGTCCAGTGTGAACAACATAACATGTTTTTCTGACATTAGTTAACACCTTTGCTTCAATTGAATCCACAGCAGAATAAATTGCGAATGAAGGAAAAATAATTACTACTGTATATGATAAGGGAAATATTTCATTCCATCATGACCTAACTAGATTTTTCACTTTGACCACAGATGGTTAATTTTCTATTCGAGGTTGTAGCAAATATAATGCTATATTTTATAGATTTTTAATGAATGGACCAATCATTAAAAATAATCAATAGGCCATTCTCAGCTCGTACATGAACTTGTACAATCAATTATTTTATTTCAAATAAGTTAGCACTCAATCATCCCACTTTTAGGTTTGCTATTTGAATATAAAAGAGAAGGAAACTAGATTTAAGTGTATAACATATGAGTTCTACCTGTGATGATACAATCCATTTATGTCTGATGATTGTTGGTATCAAGTGAGTTCTCTGTGTACTGTGAGTAGTCGATGTTAATTTCGAATTATAATTCTGACTATCAACATAACCTCTACAATACAGCCGGTTATTCTTGAAATTGAAGTTGACAGTAACCTGCTCAATTAACGTTGTCCTAACAGTATATCTATAGAACGCTTGAATGATAGTTATATTTTGTAGCTGAGTACTGTGAAAAACAATAGCATTCGTCAGCTCAAATCACTGATAAGATAATATATGAGAGTCTTAGGTTGGAGTGTGGCAGTGAATACTGATTGTAAAATCATCTGTGCGAACTCTTGATTTTCTAGCGGCAAACTCGTACCGGTATCTTAGCAACCAATCGACAGCAACCAATGGGAGACCCGTCATCAATATAGTTCGGTGCTTGTGTTGGCGGCAGAATTTGAACTGTTAGCATTTCTCATACTTGTTAACTCAATACCACCATGTCAATCCAAAATTTTAAAACAAAAACTGGTAATAAAGCAATAAAGGTATACGGTCACAGTTATAGAAAGGATCGCGATTTAGTAAATGGACAGGTTTCATGGCGATGTTTAACGTTTGGTTATTCTGCTTCCATCAAAATAAACAGTGGCATTAATAAAGTTATGGTAACTTCTGGTATACATAATCATTCAGTTTTGGATATCAACACGGAGTCACGAGTTTCAAGCATGGAGACTACTCCTTCAAAATCATCGAATAAGAAAATTGAGTTGTTATCGACTCCAAAATCGCGAGAGATAGGTATCAATACACAAAAGACTAGAACCGTTGGTTATGACGACGAAACTCCTAAATCGCGAGAGATGGGTGTTAATACATCCAACATTAGAACTGTTAGGGATGACGAGATTTAGAACTCTTACAACAAAGAGACGACCTTATAAATACAATGAGGTATTTAAAATTGGAAATAGAACAGTTGAAATCTGAAATTCAGAGTCAGAATGAAGGTTCAAATAGAATAATTGAATCACTTGAGTACGAAAATGAATCTCTATTAGAAAGAGGTGATCAATGTCCACGTCTATTGAAGCATTGGAGGTGGATAATTTAGCATTGAGAAATGAGAGAGCTGTGGAGCAGGGAGAGACTAATAAATGGAGGACCCTACATGATGAATATTGTACGTCGAGTCGGGAATGTATGAAGAAACACAGTCGAAAAGTGAAAGCCGATTTAATGGAATGTCATCAAATCGAAAGACAAGATTCAATCCGGAAAATCTAATGCTAGTATCACTTGTAAGGCTAAAATACATCATTACGCTGATAGTCAGGGGAAAAATGTCTGCAGAGAGTTTATGAAGAATAAAAGCTACAATTTCACCTCTTTTGTAAAGCCGGTTGCAAAGTTCCGGGATGTCTTACCCAATAATATTGATAGTTATGGTGCAAAAGACTTTATCATAATTCAAGCCGGCTCAAATGATGTAGGTAAAAATAAGGCTGAAGATTTTCTGATAACGTTACGACGGAGTTTGGCGGCACTGTATAAAACAAATGTTCTCGTTTTTTCAATTCCTCTTCGGTATAACCTGACAGACTGGTCCTGATTCAACGACGCAATAAAAGAAACTAATAGGACAATGTTAAAAGTATGTAACCTATATTCTCATGTGAAATTCATAGACATTAGTAACCTAGGGTGAAGATTTTTCACAACACATGGAATGCACTTGAATGGTTTTGGAAAAATGTATATCAGTGATAGGATTGTCAAGTATGTAGACAATCATTTTTCATACTTGAATTCATTTCCTCCTATTACTCTTCCACATTGTACTTTTTTTAGAAGAGTAAATGGGTTACAGTTTACTTCAAATTACATTCCTGTTAATACTCTTTCTGTGGCTAATGTGTGTTCTGATCAAATCAATTTGAATGTTCAATGTGATGGGAATAATGTATCACAACTCTTTTGTAATAAACAGAAAAATAGAATTAAGAAATTGAAAATAGGTTACATCAATATGCAGGGTTTAATTAGTAAGGAGGACTTGTTAAATGAGTTTGCTATTGAAATTATTTGTGTAAGTGAACATTGGTGTAGAGAGACTCAACTGTCTTTTTTAAAACTTGATTATTTTCTTAGTAATAGTTTTTGTAGAGCAGTTCACATTTGAGGTGGAATGGCAATTTTTATTAAAAAATCAGTTGTAGATTTCGATATTTAGAATGTAGATTTTCTTTGCAGGTGTGAAGCTACATGTGTAATCAATTGTGTTTCCAAACTAGTTATAGCATCAATTTATAGATCTCCTAATGGTAACAGTAGAGTTTTCTTGGAACAATTGTTCAGCTTCTTGCATAGGCTAGCATTTAGAAACTATCATATATTTGTAGGTGGTGATGTGAACTCTAATTTTGACTTGAGTAGAGATAAACGCAGCTCTTTTGATCTAAAAAACTTATTAAGGCAATTTAACATGACTTTCACAAATGTCGAAAATACAAGAGATAATGCTTGTCTTGATAATGTATTTACTAATATTAGGAGTACAGTTGTCTCTGATAGGGTTCTTCCTTTCCCGTACTCGGATCATGAGTTTCTGACCATTGAATCTTTTGAGCATGCGAATCTTACACAGTGTAGTAATATTACACGTAATAATACCAAATCAAAGCTAGTGAAAACAAGACCTATAACTGCAGACAAAATAAATAGATTCAGAAATTCGCTGTACAATTCCGACTGGTCTGATATATATAGTAAAAAAGAACCTGCTAATGATTTGTTTTCATATTTATTTTCTAAATTCTTAAGTATATTCAATTATAACATTCCTGAAAGAGCTAGTAAGGTTTCCAACAATCGACGCAAACAGAATAAGAAAAACAGTTGGTACAATTCACAGTTGGCAGCCCTGAAACAGCGAGTGCTTTTATTAATGAACATAAATGACAAGTTTAAAACTGCCGAAACAAAATCTGCTTATATACAATGTAGAAATATGTATAAAAATTCCATAAGAGAGGCAAAAAAAATCCATAACACTGAATACATTGAAAAATCAAAAAATAGATGTCAGGCTGCTTGGAGGATTATAACAGTTACTAATGATAATTCTATTTCTAGGCAAAGTGTTCCTTTGCATCCAGATGTTCTGAACAATTACTCTATTCGGTCTGTTAAGGATATTAAAGACTCATTGATTAGACCCAGGTAGAATGTCATTAGATCTGGAATCTTTTAAGGGGCCCAGTTTGACTCAATACTTCAATTTTTGCGAAGTACTCCCTGAACATGTGTTAGACATAGTCAAAAGTTTCAAATCTTCTAATAGCTGTGACCTTTACGGCATATCAGTCAACTTATTAAAAAATGTGATAGATTTTGTTATGCCTCTTACTCATTGTCTTAATAAATGCTTAGTAGAAGGAATATTTCCAGAGGAGCTCAAGAAGTCAAGGGTGGTGCCTATTTATAAAAAAGGTGATAGAAATTGTCCAAGTAGTTACAGACCTATATCTATTGTACCTGTTCTAGCAAAAATACTCAAGATAATAGTATATAATCAATTTTCTGAACATCTCGAGCGTTTAAATATCATAGCAGCTTCTTTGGGTTTAGAAAAAATAAATCTACAGTAGATGCTCTTCTCAAATTGACCAAGAAAGTTTTGAACAGGGAAATTATGCTTTGGCCACCTTCTGCGACATCAGTAAGGGATTCGACTATGTCGATCATGAGATTCTTTTGGAAAGATGATATGGAACAGATCAAAATTCTCTCAAATTTTCAAAGTCTTACCTGATGAATCGCAGTCAACTCGTAACTGTAGGAAGCATTAGCAACAAGTCGTCGATTATTTTTCTGGCTCCTTTCTTATTTTTGGTTGCGATCATTTCAGCGATATTTCACATTAAATGTGATTTTTTACTTTCATCCTTTACTAGAAGTATATGCATTATTTTAAAATAAATTGATGTATGCTCTTGTTAGCCTATGTGTAAATAACACTTTTAAAAAGGAATTGTGTCATTTAATTCACCTTCCTTATTCATTTATGATACCTAAACTTGATAAAACATCCTCATTGGGTATGCTATCAATAGTGACTATCATGAGAAAAAATACATAAAGGGTATTATCTGATTGATGAGAAGTCTAGAAGCATACATTTTTTAATTAAAAAAAAATTGAGATAATAGAAAATATTCTATTCAAATATCTAATGAATGTTCGATAAACAGGCACTTAAGCTACTTTATATCAATTAAAGAACTAAAAAGATATCAGAAGGAAATTTTATGAAAAAGCTGCACCTATTCTGGGAATCAAACCCAGTACCTAACAGTTACTACAGCTTATTTTTGCTGAGGAATATCGAAACACAAGACACATGCAAATGGAAAGAAAAGATAATAATCATAATTGTAATATAAAGGTGAAAATATTTTCTCAAAAGTATTATCTGATAAGATAAGAGATTGATATAGCATAAATCAAAATGATTGGCGTTTGGTGGATGCCTGTTGATGTTCTGCTCCATTAGAATAGTCTGGAAGTGGTCGATTAGAGCGAAACGGTTGAGTTGAAGTCACTTTTGGTTTGATATGTTATTATAGACCGTTACCAGACTGTTCTGACAGAGCTGACTATTAACAACAGTTATTTGTCATCTGCAGGGGTGCCCATCCCCCCCAAGACTGATGGCGCAAAATCCCCCCCAAAATTCACTAATTATACGCGTATACTATAATACTATAACTCCTCAAAAAAACCCCAACTACCCCCCCCCCCCCTAACAACAAAACGTGAGAATCAATTTACCAGTAAAATCGTTGACTTTATTGACTGAAATAATTAAAATATTTCAATAAAAGTTCATTTCAGCAACTATAGGTACTCTATTTGACGTAACTTTCGACTTGAAGCCCAACACTCGAAATACAGAATACCATGTATTCCAAGACAGAAATTCGCACTTCATAGAGTATAGAGTATTACTTCCTAAACACTTTGATGCAATCACTTCGTCTAACTGTCTTCTTGTATGAGCATTGAACTTCAAAGAACGTTCAAATATAGTTTCAATATTTTGTTTTGGAAGAGACAAAAAATTCAAATCGTTGATAGGGTGCCAGTCGGCCAGTTTTGAAAATAATTGAACATTCTCCCAGACTGGAATGAGTATATAATTACGAATTAGTATTTCTCCAACAAATCTTATATAATTCGGTATATTTGGTCGAACAAATGAACATTGGATTATGGAATTTATATGAATCGATAATCAATAGTATTACAGTATTACATTATTACAATAACCAGTTTATAATTAATAATTCAGTTTATTATACTGTAATAGTTATCCTACATATATTCAAAGATTGTGAGTGGTGATCAATTTCGAATTTATTTTTTACAATAACATATTTATGTAATTCAACAGTTCTGCGGCACACAGCTTCAGAGCGCAGCTCTGTACCAGATATTCAGTAATAAATTGAACTGATTTGAAATAGAAAATCAAGTTATGTGCACATAGGCCTGATACTCTCAAAAAATGAAAGGTTACAGGTACGGTACCGTTACCTATTTCTGTAATAAATTAGGCCACAGTATAATTAATGATATTCACATATGGTCTTGATTTATACGATTTATGCGATCTTTATGATTTTTTTCTACGATGGTCTTGATTACCGTATTGAATTAATCTACAGTTCAATCTATGAGACCACCATCAATCTACATTAATAAGAAAATTTAGATAAGGAATTTTTTCAAAGGAAAACGAGAAAAATTATCTATCACTTTTTCTGATTTTTGTCTTCAATGTATTGAGTATGAACAATCTTCACTCAAAAGAGGCTATTGATCTCAGTCTCCAATTCTCCAATATCACAATCAAATGTGTTCTTTTTTTGCTCCCGTTATGTATAATTAATAGTTTGTTTATAGAACTTGAAAGCGCTCCAGTCCTATGAGCAGAGAGAATAGAAAGAACTACCGTAGTTGATTTCTATTCTCACTTGTATTCTTTTTATTCTTGAGTAACCAATTGTGTTCTAAGGCCACGTTACACCAAAATGAATGTTAATAAGTTATATAATAATAATATATAAGTTAAGTCTATATAATAATACGATATTCAAAAAAGTTATTAACATTCCGGTGTAAACGTGGCATAACTGTGTGTAACTGGAAAAATCAATCAGTGTTATCCAGCAGTTCGTCAAGAACCGAAAAATTTATAAGAATGAAAAAATCACAGAAGAATAAATAAAAAAAGTCAGTAAAACATGAAATAAGTTAACGTTTTCGCATTCCATGACATTCTAAAAATCATGACCTTGGTGACACAATAATTAAAAAATTAACACTATAATTGAAAATAGCAACAATATTTAAATGCTCTTCAATATAACATTCAATTTCAAATCAAAATTTGATTTGATTTACAATAAGTGATAGTAGATATTTATATCCATTTCCAGATTTATCACTATTTTCTTGCAGCCGTGCTTCCCCTGAGAGCTTGTACATCAGGCAGCAGCCACTTATTAACTGTATTCTCTAGAACTCATGCAAAGCTGAAAATAGTCTTCCCGGCTAGCCTACTTATTAAGGAATATTAATAAATATTAAGGAATATTTTTTTAATCATAGCCTACTTTACCTTACATCACCCAACGTAGCTTTTTTGCTCATTCGGCTTGTTTTTCCATGGACCGTCACCTTTCACTTCGTTAACCTATTTTATATTCCACCGGAATGTAACCCCTGTGTACTGTATTGCACTTCAACTCCGCACATAATTTGTATGTTTAATATTTTTCAACTTTTTTGGAATAATAATTTAGTAAGTCTACATTCAATTCAAAAGTAAAAATAGAAAACACTATAAATTCATAAACCACGTACTTACTGTATTACGAACACCAAAGATACCACCGCTGAATCGCACAGCAGAGCAACAACTGAATGTGCATATGAGCATTGTATAAAATTGAATATCGTCAAGTCGTCAACTACGAGTATGTACTAAGAAGGAATAATTACAGGAACCGATTAAAATCGATTTTGTTTGTTCAGGTCTGAATTCTATTGAAAGTTTTGTGTGCATTCTGAGAAATGACATCAACTCAGGCAAACGGAAGCCTGGTAGCCGCGGTGGTTTGTAAACATAGATCGTTAGACATTGTTGATCCATAATAACTATAGGCTACTAATAAGTAAATTAACTACTGTATATATGTATTGGTTCTACATCTACAACTGTCAGAGACATTATTCTACTACTTTGGATTATGCAAATATATAGAAAACGTTTACATGTGGAAGTGAACCACTCAAAATAATAACTCCATATTACTGTAATTAAATTAATTTATTGATTCCCCCCCCCAAAATTTTAAAAATCCCCCCCAAATTTCGTGCCGATGGCGCAACTTGCGCCATCAATCCCCCCTGTGGGCGGCCCTGGTCATCTGCCAACTTCGTTGGAGTCTGCTTTAGTTCTGAAGCACCGCTAAGCAAACCTATCTGTTAGATAACAGCCTATCTGTAAGATAACATGGGTGCACATTTGCTGAGGGCCCAGAAACCCCTTTCCCTCTCTACTCAAGACTTAAGAAGAACCATGAGTGCAAGTCAATATGAATATGCGTGTTACACCACTTTCAGACTGCGTTTGGGCAGGTAATGGGTTAACTCAGCCATTATAGGCTTTACCCTAACTTCATAAATTCCTGATCAGTTGTTGCGGGTTTAGTGAGATCTTAATGAGCGGTTCCCCATAGGGCGGGGTGCTCTACTCTGCTCGCTTTAGTTGACGTATAACCAAAGTGAATTATCTCGTTATCAACGCTCTGATGCCAATTTTATCAATGATTGATCATGCCCAGACATTGAAATTGAATCACGTCCAATATTGATAGGTTTTGCGTAATAGGCGAATACTATACAATTACTAATCAACTATCCACACATATACTCGTATTTTATTATGATGCGAGGTTGGACAAACTGGAGATCAATGAAAAATTAGTTGGTTGTTGCACTTAATTTCGTATTTCAAATAATAAAAATGATCTGAAAATTGTTGTGAGCTGAAGTTTAAATTTGCAGACGAAAACAGAAATTGCATATACTGAATAGTCTATATTATATTCTTAGTAGCATACCATTGTTTTTCAGAGGTTTTTTATTTGGATCATCCTAGTCCACTTTATTCGATGGAATTACATTGTAATTAATTAGTCCAGAGAAGTGTTGAAATACATTATTATCATCGTTACCATAATTTATTATTCAAATCACCCAAAAAACGTTTGTAATACAGTGAAACCTATAATTCGTAGTTAAAGCTCAGTCCCTTGAAATAATTTTCCATTATTAGTAGTTTAATAAGTACCAGCTTTGATCGATAGTTCGTAATCTTCCCTAATTAGTACTAAAGCTTGGGTCCCATCAACTTATCGAGGTTCCATTGCAAATAAATAAAAAACCAGGGACTTAGTTGGTTATCACTATTAGCTCAAGTGAAAACCCCAGCAAGCTGTGGGTCATACTGTCATACTTGAAGAAATGTACTCGTATTTTCAAAATTCACGGGATTATGTTAAAGATGTATACCTGTTTCAATTATTGTAATGATCCATGTTCCACGGAACAATAAAAATGAATGAAAACAATATCTGCTTTCAAATTATGGTTGTAGTTATAGTCTTCATTGTTATTCAATAGTCTTCAATACAAAAAATTTCATGCATCCAAATGGAAAGCGAGTTTCTTCAACAACAAAGTTGATGGAAAAATATTTTTAAAAAGCCTATCAATTGATGTTGGTTGATAGTTGGATGATACTGGCGATGACTATGATAACTTTAGCTAGATTATATAAATTATCAAATTAGTAACAATTTTTTTTCAAGCTGGTGAAATGATTAAAGAGATAGTCGGAACTAAACTCGTGGATTTAGTATTGTAGACAAATACAAATCAGGAGAACAAAAGTTGAAAAACATTTTTATAGCAGTTAGAACATAAGAACCCAACTCTTAAATCAATATGACACTATAGCTGATTTTTTGAGAAGAGTTTTATTGGTCGAATTCTGTGTGGGCTTACAAAAGCAGGACAAGAAAAACTTGTCATTCCATAACCGAACTGCCGATAAGTAGTTGTCCTTACTCAGCTCGAAGGCTGTGTTTGTCATCTTGCAAAATACCTTATTTAGATGAGCGAAATCGATTGCGCAATCTGGATCCACAATCACTGTATCAATCCCACTTCTTTTTCTAATTTCTACACCGTCATCCACTTGACGAAAGATTCGAAATCATTTAATTGAAATCCAACATGCCATATACAGCTCTTATTTCATTTTCATCTAGTTATTAATTATTTAGCTATCATTTCATCACAGCTATCACTGTGCAGGTAAGTTTAAATTAACCTACTAAATACATGAATTTTCTGAATTATCACTGGTATCAAATTTAAGATCTTAATATAGCTTTAGTGATTATTGAAAATTAAGCCACGTTTACTCCGGAATGATAATAACATTTGTTAATAACTTTTATACCCTTTCTAAAAAACTTTAGAAGTGTTAATATTAAAAAAGGGCATTTGATTTCCATTTTATTCATCAATTATTTAAAATAGCCCTAAGTTTAAAGTTTAATTATCAATAAGTTATATAATATATAAGTCTATATAATGATACGTTATTAACAAGAGATATTAACAAATGTTATTAACATTCCGGTGTAAGCGTGGCATTACAATCAAAATCTTATTTCGATGTTCAACAGAAAGTTCAATTCAAATTAAAAAAATGAATGAAATGGAAAATCAATCAGAACTGACTTTCAAGCATGAATTTGGAAATGTAGATGCTGTCAATCCTTGTGACAGAAATGCTGTACTAGAGTTGGATACATGAAAATAGTCCAATGGAAACTGGACCAAAAGAGTCTCCCTCACCACCGCACGCACATCCATAGACGTTGCCATTTCGTCAGGTGTATTATGAGAATATAAATAAACTTTTATTCATAATCAGCTGAATTGAAAACGACGCATCAAGTTTCACTGGACTACAATAGTGATAAGAATTTTTCCGGTTTTTCCCTGCTTTCCTTTTAGACCGGATGTTAAAGTTGAGTTATCATGCTTACATTGGAGTGCGGAATCTGAAAATTATCAAAACGATCTTTATTCTTGAGGAAAATACAAAACAAATTTTATGACCACACACCACGTACCTATGGCAATTTTCCAAATTGCCAATCATGTTTTATTAAAGAGAAGCTTTCAATAAATATTTCATCTCCAATATAATAATCTATATGATAAATATATTAAAATACTGTAGTTGGACAATCTCTAATGGATCTTTCGAGACTTACAATAAATCTCTTCACCTCTCGAGTGTTTTTTTCAGTTTTGTCTAGAAACGTCAAGGGAATAAGTTTACATGGGGGTGGGATACTACTCTTATGAAAGTTCTCATGGAACTCTCACAATAAATGCTAGTACAGTAATACAATAATATTCTGCAGTTGAAATCAAACAATAAAAGCCACATTATAGGAGTATTATTCAAGGCGACTAGAGACGTCAGAACTGAAATTGCTGGTTTTTGGGGGTGAGAGAGAGCAAGAAAGAGATACAGAAGAGAGGGAAGGAGAGATTGAGAGAGAGAGAAAGAGAAGCCTTGGAAATAAATAAGCAGGAAAGCAGATCTGATGCGGGCTGATGTGTTGAGGAATTATTTCCATTTATAATGCGGGTCCACCGTCCACCATCACGCGTGCCCCTGTCATTAAAACCAAATAAATTGACTTGTTTTTTGTCCCCATAATCAGAATACCACGAAACTTATTCAAATTGGAAAAACAAATCAACATTTCCTAATCTTCCGTAACAGTCCTCAACTCTCAAGACCTTGTATTACATTAGTTTATCTTCTGATACTGCGTCAATAATGTTTGGTCATCAGTTGTTAAGTTGTTACTCAAACAACTTACAACTCACTCAAACAAAGAGTAGAAATTATTTTCATAAACAATGTCATCTCAAAAACCAATGCTTTAAATACAGTACTTCTTAAAAGAATAGAATTACACAAGAGCATATGGATAAATTTGACATTTGTCAATTAAAAATAAATAAATACAATAATGTAAATATTGTATATAGTACAGCAGATTCCAACAAAATTGGCGGTTGTCAGATGACTTATTGATGTTAAACTCTATCAGGACAGTCGGCGAGCGTTCTGCTAGAACACATAGAAACGAGGAAAAACGTAGCCAACTCGTTTCGTACTAGTAGACCACTCTCAGATAGAGGATAGTTCGTTATTAATAACAAACATTCGCTAAGCACCTATTTTAAATGAATAATTCTATTAATGGAGGCAACAGGTAAATAGCCCATTTTGTCCTCTTCACACAATACAATAACTAGTAGTTCTGTGAACGGGAGACCTCACGAAGTCACCCTTGTTCCCTGCATCCTAAAAGCCCTGTCTGTCTTCACGGTACTTTCAGATTGCGCGTCGATTCCGAAAGTCGGCGCGAGGAAGTCAGAAAAGCAGTGGCCACAGTCAAGCTTTAGTTTTTGTCAGCATCAGTCCGTCACTACGGCCACAGCTAGTGCAACACGCAGAAAATTTGATCAAAATTGAATACATGCAAATAAATATTATTCCAATTCATACATTAGAATTAGATGTCCGTACGCGAAGAGAAAATAAGAATAAGGGTAACTATCATCCACCTATTATGGTACGCTTCATAGCTTACCCATTCTCTCTTATTTACTTTTATGGTGTTTAGCACTACAAGTTTTTTTTTCACGCGCGAACAATACTGAACCATACTGAACCATATTTCATGCCACACCAATCCTTTAATTTAACTTGAAAAGCTCAGCTGTATCCAAGTACATAGTAAATCAACTCCACCCACAACATTTTTTCGAAGATTGAAATTTTTCAAGATTGATGTTGTATTGATATTTATTTTTCTGGAGTGTATCTGCATTCTCATTGGGAACAAAATAATAAAATTATTATTAGTTCATAGCGACAACCTATAATTCAGTAGCCTACTTCGAGTGTTTGCATGCGATTTTTTTTTTTTTTTGAAATGACTGAAGACATATCTATAAAAACGAAATGGCACTCATTCATTCATTCATCCAATCGGTAGAAAATGTTGATATTTGGTGGGCAGGTTCAGATAAGTTCTTGAAATGCTGTGTTGAAATATTTTAAAAATCCGTTCAAGATTACGCCAGTAATCAATTTTCAAAATTATAGATGTATTGCGGGTTGCATATCTTCAGCCTTGATACGACAAATCCCTACTGTAAATTCAATGGTTCAGCGAGATTATAGATAAACTTATTTAGAAGATATTGAATCAAGTTTCAAACTATGTCCGATATACTTTCCAAGGTTACGCTCAATAGCGTTTTACTAATTTTCGGAGTTTTTCTTAGATTTTTCGAGAACCAATTGGGAGAAAATCTTGAAATTTGGTAAACAGGTCCAGATCAGATCTGGAAATGCTGTGTTCAATAGAATTAGAAACTCTTCGGAGGTTATGCCTGTAATAAGGTTTTCCAATGTTTGGAATCTGTACTTTTGTTTATTTCACGAAACTACTGAACTTAGTAAGTTAAAATCATATACCCAGGTTGAGCTGAGGTGATAGAACAATTAATTCAGAACGATTACTGGAAAGAACATAAGTGATATGATGATCAAAGCAAACCTTTCGTAAGGAAATTGCAGGCGAGCGAAGCGAGCCTGTTTGTCTCAGCTGACACAGATAGAGGTTTTGCAGGCGAGCGAAGCGAGCCTGTTTGACTCACTGACACTGCTGATACCGTCGGGGGTCCAGGGGGCGGAGCCCAAGGTTCATATATAAGGTTCTATACTACCCTTGGGCAGAGCCCCCTGGCTAGGCGGAGAAGGCGAGCGAAGCGAGCCTGCCGGCTAGTAAATCATATTATCAATTTCAATTTAGAGGAGAGTTGCTAATGAGATTGATCGCTGAAAAGTCTCATAATAATGGAAAATTAAAGAATGGATGAATTAACTTTGAAATAGAAGTGCCTATATTCTTCAGATAATCCATCTACACAATATCAATGATATCTGGATCATTCATTGAATAATTTGTTTATATATTCCAATTCTCTCTTATAAAATTGGGTAGTAAAACTCGGTCATATTTCAGTAGTAGTGGTAGTTCAGAATACGTCCAGAAAAAAATTTCCGTAAAAAGCTACAAGTGCGGTTTGTAAATAATTACCTAAAATAGAATAAAATAATTCATTCATTTGCTAATTTGACTATCGCTTAGACGCATAAGCTCACAACGTACTGATGAGTAGATGTGGAAGAAATAACCTTAAAGAAAATGTCAGCTGGTTTATTGAGGATTCGTAAAAATTTGAAAGTTCCGCAACTTTGATTTTGACGATCCCTCAACTCTTCTATGTTATGAGTTTGCCAGATTTGACGATCCCTCAACTCTTCTATGTTATGAAATTACCAGAAATTTGACGGTGCTTGGAAAACCGGGCATCAGTCTCTATAATAATTGTAATAATGTTTTGCTTGATGCGAAACGGTCCGACGGTCAGCTGCGGTCGAACAGCTGTAGCCAATCACAGCTCTTGTTGTTAGTCTGCGGTCGACCGTCGGACCGTTTCGCATAAAGGAAAACTTACCTTGATATTCATCTGAAATATCTCAGCTGACTGCAATGGAAGAATATCATCTGAAGTAGAAATTTTAGAAAGTTTTTCTATTATGAATGTCATAATATCACATTTTTTAGTAATTTCCACATAAATATACTATGAAATCATTTATGTCGTATACCTATATCAGAATAATGAACTTTAAAACTTAGGGCTGTTTAAAATAATTGAAAAATAAATAAAAATCAAACACCTTTTTTTGAAAACTTTAAAATTATAAAAAAAAATATTGAGAATGGGCTAATGTGCCGAAACATGTATGTGTTTTTATAATTTTAAATTTTTCAAAAAAGGGTGTTTGATTTTTATTTATTTTTCAACCTATATCAGAGAATGGTTCAATCCTTTTTTTCCTTTTTTCGTCCTTAATATTAAAATTGTGGAAAAGCCTAACATATACATCGACGCGCAATTTCAAGAGGAACATCCCTGTCAAATTTCATTGGAATGTATTGCCGCGTTCAGTCGTAAATGCGGAACATACATATATAAAAACATACATACATACAAACAAATGCAAAATCGTCGACTTGAATCTTAGACCTCACTTACGTTCGGTCAATAATTGCACTATACGATTTCACATACAAATATTTTTTTTTACATTATTTTGTTGGATTTTTCTATAGCCTATAACGGTGTAATAGCCGATAATTTAGTAGAATGTTATTGTTATAAAGAGTATTTGTGAACAAAAATAATTCATTGTTGAATTTATTTATTCACACACACACAAGATACATCAATATTAAATAACAATTGATTACATCAATGAAAAACCATTACAATATGAAATAAAAAACTTAAATATGAGAACACATTACAATAATAGAAGGCAATTTATACATGTTAGGTACTGAAGAAGGGTAGAGGATCAAAAGTTCTTCCAACTATGGCTATCCATGTCATAGGAAGGCTTTTGATCCTTGGAATTCTTGGAAAGTATTGGGAAAGGGTGTGATATAGTACAAGTAGGGGAAGTAAGCGCACTAATCAGAAAAGTTCTCTGCTAAATTATTTTAGTTCTCAAAGGTAGTTAATTTTGATCCAAGCATCTTGTTTTACTTTCTTTGTTATCTTGGCACAGCTAATAATTTGTTCTGGAATTTTATTTATAATTTTAGTGCTTAAATTCATGAGTTGTCTTCTAATAGTATCAATGTTATTATGAATGTTATATGATCAATGAGATGGACCAAATTTTCAGGCTTTCAACAACTACGATAAGAATTACTTCTTATAACTAGACTATTACCTACTCAGTTCCTATATTTTACAACTATACAGTTTAGTTCATTGTAATCTATTACAACCTTAAACCTATTGAAATTGATGGTGGTAGTTGATGTTGAGTTGAACGATGCAGTAGTGAGTGGAAGATGATGTGAAGGTGGTCGCTGGTAGCCACCATATGAATTGCACTCTATCAGGTGCCGGGAATAAAAGCAACCAGAGCACCTGATGAAGTACAATCAACATGCGGCACCGTCCGATCCTCGATCCTGCCTTATGCCAGTGCCGGAAAAGTATCGATTTCAATTATATCGATGGATAAGTCGATAAAAAGTATCGAAACACAAAATAAAATCTATCTCAAACATTCACGTACTAAAGTTTATAAACGTTATTATAATGTACAAAAGTTATTTAAATAAATTAAATTTATAGAAGAGCATAAAATATTCAAGTTGATTTTGAAACTGTAAAATCCACACTTACTTTCTTTATACATGTATACGTGTATGATATGTTAATTAATAGACTTATTACAAGTTGCTAGTTTCTAAGTTATATTATGAAATAGCAGAAAAATACAAATGTTTATGCCAGGAGTATTGGTTTCCAAAGTTATAAATTTGACAAATTAGTTACAACATTTATCATGTGCAAAGTTATCGAAAAATAGAAATATATTGCAAGAAATATGGACTTTGAAAGTCACAAATAAATCAAAATCTATTACTTGTAAAAACTAGTAGTTAAAAAAACTAAAAGAAACTAAATACCGTAACTAAAAAAGTTGAACATAAAAGTCTATCAAGAGTCAAATTGGAGTTCAAAATTAAATAAGAATGAAATCCCAGAACTAAATATTTTACAATAATTACAGTAATATTGAACAAATATTATTATAAGGAAAATGTATTTTTTAACATTGTGCACTTGAAACAGATTTTACAACCACAATTGAAAGCAGACACAATAACTCTGTTCACAAGTGAAATAACTTCTATTCAAATGATCATTATTTCGAAATTCTCACGGCTTTGTATCATCAGCATCAAGGAAGGAAATTCTTGAAATGATAGAATCGATCACGCAACAATCCGCCGAATAATGACATCATGCAACTGTCATGAAAAGGTTTGTGCAGTTTTGAGCACGACTGAACGGTGATTTGATCATTTGATGATTCCTGAATCAACATTCTAGTTTGTTCTAATTTTCTAATAGTTCAATTTTAACAGGGAAAATCACTAGACAGAGATAGGCCTAATTCACTTCCTTTTCGAAAATGATGCAATCGATTTATTATCAGCTCATGAGTCATTAATGAATCAACAAATGAGGAGAATATTTCTCACATGACATAATGATTGTGATAAATCATAAGGAATTTCCAATCCAAATAGATCTACTGTACTCAAATAACATCTAGGCCTATTATATTATTTATGATTCTTATTATTTAATGACATTTCCCATAATAATTGCTGTATGATATATAATTCGACTGACAATAATAATTTCAACAATACTTAGTTGAATGAAGCTAGAAAAGTAACTGCATAGTGATAAGATGATCTAAACTGAGTTTCACACTAGTAATTCTATTACATTATTTATCTTATTTTCATAATATACTTTCTTCACATCCAATAAAATTAATTCTTTTTTTAAGGTGATGCCCTGTGCGAGGGTTGATTATCAAGAATAAGTGGTGAATACCATTCAACAAGAAGAAAAATCCCTTGATTCATAAGCCTATTATTTGCGAACAATGGCAAAAAGTTCATAACTTTACAAACGTTATCACAACACTTTTATACAAATATACAGGTCTAATAATTTAATATTATTGATATTATAGTAATAATATGTTCATTCAGAATCATTAATGAGATTAAAAATCAAAATGTGTCTCACCATGGATAAGATTAGATGCATTAATAGCAATCAAGTAACAAAGTATACAACATTTAATTAAATTATAAATTTTATAAATTTAAATTAATTAATTATAAATTTTTCTCGGAACTTTGGTGTAACCTTTTCCTAAATTTGAAATTGTTTGTCTTCTATTTCGGTGGTAAAATTAGTTTGAAGATTCACTACATGACATAACCTTAATTTGGACTTTTCTAATACATTGGTTTAGGAACAGTTTTGGGCATTATGCCTGTTGTACTAACTTCTGTATTTTTTGATTGATTGAATGAATAAATAAACACAGAATAACCCTCATAAGTAATACAGTAATACAGAACAAACCAATGTAATATACAGTAGTAGGTTCTGGTCCTACAGTATCCTTCTCTGATAACGTTGTATTTAGAATTTCTCAACATTGACAGTGTAAAAATATGTTCAAATTCTTGATCATTTATATTTCGATTTCCTTGAAATGTTCTATGTTTAAATTCGATATAATCTATTACTGTACCTTGAAGTAAAAGAATGTTTCTAACTGTACAGTTGGATTTGAACAGAATAGTGCATGAAGCTCGATGAGGAGGAGGATGAGCCGCCTGAAGATAAAGCCGCACTTTCCCGCGCGCTACTTCAGGTACCTGACTGTACAAACACAGTCACTAAGTCCCTGATGCAGCACGTGTGGAAAACCAGCACTCGCCAAATACAGCTGCTCTAAGTAAAGTCCTTCGGTTCCGTCTCGTTCCTGCCAGGAATCCATACATAGCCTAGTTGTGGTTTAACAAAATTTACTTCAAAATTCTTCATTTTTCAGATGAAACAAAAATTTATTATTAGATTAATCATGGATTCATTATTAGATTATTATTTGAATTTATTATTAGATTAATCAAGGATTTATATAGTATTAATACAGTAATAATTAATTATTGAATGTATAAGTGTGCTATTACTGAGTTTTATTAACGAAAAACGTATATAAAGTTTTAATAATTAAATTTAAATTTTAATATTCCTATATAATAAAAAATACTACTCTTATACAGTACAGAAAATGTTTTTTTAAATTACCAACCTATTCTTTCTCTATTCATAGGATTTACGACGTATTTACTTAGTTTAACTTTAATTTACAAAAAATTGGGAGTGCAAAGCCTGTTTTCCCAAATAATTTTAATTTTTTTTTATTTGATTATGTATATATTTCAATGAAAAAATGCAATGAAATGTAATTCACTCTTTTCCCCCAGTTGGAACAAAACTGTTTACGTAAATGTATTTTTTTAACATTGCTATGAATTGGAAAAATTGCGATAAGAAAATTTTTAGAAAATTATTGAAACAAGAATACAACACAAGTCACACACCACTTACTAGAATAGGAAAATATCATTATTCCCAGTAAGTTTTTCATCAACTCCAAAACTAGAAGAAATGATCAACAAAGTTCATTCTTATCTATATGATCTATACAACATTTTTCAGTTTCTAAAAAAATAAAACTTGTTCAAAAACAGTTTTTCAAGAATAAAACTTGAAATTGAGAAAATTTGGAACAACTGATTTGAAACTAATAAGACTAGAACAGGAAAATAGCTAAATAAATAATTGTTCTAGTACTGTGTTGCAAACTATCAAGTAAATTTGTTTAAAAACTAAAAATATTTAGTCTCTTCTCTGAGTTATGTGTAGTTTTGAGAGGCTTTTAATAAGAGTGAATTAGCCAATTAATTTCAAGGTTTTGAGAGTTGAGCAAGAGGCTAGCGATAGGTTAGTTTCGAATTTTAAAATCAAATCGAGTCTCAAACCTACTGACAGTGTTTGCTGAAATACTTTAGTATCTACTTTAGCAACGGCGTGTGACGTGGGTTGAACAGCGTTCGCCGAACAAGTGAATCCATATTCATATTTTAAGCTATGCACGCAAGGTCAATGACCTCGCCTGTTTAAATTTGCTCCCGTAACTTCGCTCAACAGACGTGGCTTGAGCTCAATTGTTAGCCTACAAAAGCTCAATGGGGCCTATACTGTTTAAAGGGTAACTTAGGTTTCAAGTTATGGGTTTATGGGTAAAAATGGCTTTGCATTTTCTCATCCTCTATTCTCAATCTTTATCGTTCAATATATCAGTAAAATCATTTAATTAATTACCTCCAACGCTCCGATAAATAATTTATCATATACTCCAATTTAGTATTTGAAGTTCAATTGTAAGAGCAATTTTCAGAAAAATTGAATGTAACGTTTTCTTACCTAAAAATAATTTTGATTTGATTGATTCAAGAAGTAGGTTGTTTCAATAATAATAATATTCATAACAATGTATCATGCATATATGCGAATAAACAAATTTTTAAGCAAAAGTTTCCTCTGACAAAAATCTCACCGGACTATATTACTATGTTAATAGTTCAATTTCTATTAAACTTCAAATACTAACAGGATTCTATGAAAAATCAGGTAATGAATTGAATGATTTTACTGTTGTATATATTGAACAATACACATTGGGCCTAGACAAAGCGCATCCGGCTGTAGAAGATCTGTGAGGACCACCAGTGAGGAGACGTGAAAACTGAAGGATGGAAAGACAGTAATTGTGAGACAGGAATACTGACCTCATATTATAAAATGGGAAATGACAAAGCCGAAAAATTATATAAGATATTGAACCATAAGTAGGAATTCGATCTCATATTCTGTATACAACTAGTTTCAGAATTATAAAACAAGAAAATATTTTGCAATAAAAAAATTAATTATAACTAGAGAACAATATCAGTACAGTATATGGAAAATACTAGTACAATACACAACAGAACCTCTCCTCTTAGCTACAATACTGTAATTTATAGATGAATTAATTAAAGGAATTACGATTCGGTTAGCATAATGATGATTATTAAACAAAAATTAAAGTTGTGGAAAAACATAATTTGTTCATTCCTTTGCATGATAATGAACAATATTACTGTCACATTAAACTCAACTAATCTCAATTTGTTAGCCAAAACATACCAGACCGACAACTAATTCAATTTGTTAGCCAAAATATACCAGACCCACAACTAATAATTCTAATTTGTTAGCCAAAATATATACTAAACCCAGAACTAACTCTAATTTGTTAGGTAAAATATACCAGTGACGGTTAAAGTTATGTGATAGTGTTGGGCAACTGAAGCTAGAAGCCGGTAAGAGTTTTATGAACGGGAAAATTGTTCATTTAGGAGGAAGGAAACGGATATTTTCGTAGTCTGAAACGGTGTAGTGGGCGTGCAATTGCTGAAAGCCACTTCCTGCCCACTGCCATTGTCGGTGGAGAATTTCCTTCACACACATTTTTGTAACAAGAAAGAGAGGAAAAAGCAGCAAAACAATAAGAAAAATTCATAGAAGCAGAGAGCGAGTGCGTGATTGTGTCGCATTATAATTTAATAAGTAGCTAGTTACAAAGATTTTTTCGAAGATAGAATGTCTCGTCGTGTTATAGGAAGACAATGGACAGTAATAAATACTTGGACACAGCGAAAAGCTTCAACAATTCAAATTGAAATGGATGATTTGGCGATTTTCACGACTGAATAATTTATTTTGTGGACAAAATTACAGTACAAAATAAAGAAAACAAACGCTCACAAACCACAGGATTGGAAACCACCTCTGTTTAGTTTGAAAAACGAGAGGTTTCTGTTCCACCGTTTACTCTACTAGAAAACTAGGGGTGAAATCTCATTTTGATAAAAATAATACCTTTCAAACGCCTTTGAAATCGAAATGTAATACAAGTTGATTATATCACGGTTTTGGTATTGGGAAATTAAAGACACTATTCAAAATTAATAATTTTCATTAGAAAGTGGGTTTTGATTTGAAAACAGGACGTTCTCCCGACTAATAAATTCATGATAGTTTTGGCATCGGAAAACTAAGGGTTTTTTAAAAATTTAGTTTCATAACAATAACAAAGTGGCTTTTAACTAGTTATGTTTTTGTATATGTCGCAGGGAATTCACGTCATGTGAAATAGGGAAGATTAATTAAGAAGGGGGAAGATTAACGAATAGAAGCAAGACAGATATAGTGAGAAATGAATGATATTATTATATATTATCGTCTATCGTCAGAACGATTAGATATTAGTCTAATTGTACATCATCTTCTCTAAATTTTCTCTGTTTCTTCAAATTCATTACAGTATTAGTAATATTTTCGGTCATCGAAATTTTCAACATTGGACGACATTTGAAAAGTTTGAATAATCCCAAAAGCAAAATATTGCTATGCAGCATTCCTACACGTGCAGCCTTGGAAAAACAAAAATTAGCATTTTTACCCAAATTACTGAGAAGCAGAAGCGAGTGAGTGAACAATGAAAAATATGAAAACTAATATTCCCGGTTGAACTATTCGGGAAACTCGACAGCCTAGTCTAGTCTAACACTCTACACTAACACGAAATTGTTTGAGAGAGGATTACAATGGAAATTCGATTTTTATTTTTTATTTTATTTTCCTAGTTGTTTTTCGATTTTTCTTGATCTCTTGAGTTACTTTATATCAGGGTTTAACAGAAAATCAAAAACTTTATTCAATGATACGTAAATCTCATGAGTTTGATTTTCACTGTAATGAATACTGTTAAGTTGATCTGTTATTAACACCAGTTTAATTTGAAACAATTTGAATAATCTGAATAATTTTGCAGAACATGATGGTCGACTTCAAACTTCTGCCCTACCTACCACTGAAAATATTAGAGTTTATCCCTTTGAATGCGATAAATATTGTACAGCACTAGAATAGATAAGGTCTTACCTTATCGATGTTTCTAGAGCACTATAATTTGCATCCTTTTGTTGAAGAAAATTGTCACCTGAAAAAGGAAAAAATAATTTTAGACCGAACTGCTGGAGAGAATCTGAGAGCAATATCCCAACATTAAGAAATTACAACTCAAAATCATTTATTGAAAGTAGACTAATAATGGTCTCATGAAAGACAAAATCATGATTATAAAAGACAGCCTATAGCATAAAGTAATTAATTAATTGTAGAAGGAATTTATAGATGAAGTTTTGGTGGTTGTGAAGGTGTTATTGAGGTGGAAAAACTTTCCTTTTTCTTAAATAACTCTGAAATGAACGTTGAGGGAATGATAAGTAAACCCTGAAGTGGACTCAAGAAAAGATTATACCTACGCATATAAAATAAATATTTTATTGACAATCAAATCCAGTTTCATGAGAGATTGATCGAAATTCTCTACAAGAAATAATATTCTCATCCCTATTGAAGGACTGGAATAATAGAAGATTAGAAGCATATTTCAGAATAACTAGAATACAATCAAATAGACAAGCTACCGATCGATATAAGCTGGGCTGGGGCTAATTGATTCACCAAGTTCTCTTTTTCTAGTTGATCGTTGATGGCTTGTTAAATTATTAAACTTTTACTGTTTCTGCTCCACTGTAACGCTTCCCAAAGATGAGAGAACTTAATAATAATAATAATAATAATAATAATAATGTGCAAACTTAAATAAAATTCAAACAGGATACCTCAGGGAGCAAATTAATAAAAAGCAACTTCGTTATCGTTTCACTCTATAATAGGTAGATTTTTTGAATGTATTATTACTGAATGGTAGTGATGGATGATTTCAGACAGGTGCAATCATACTAAGTACCTTGATAATATTGTTATTACTCGCTAGTTTTTGACCGGAATTACTCACTCAATGGAGAGGCAACATAATTATTATATAGAGCTGCTATAGTATTATTGAAGAACCATTTCAAAAGCAATAAGTTGGGTATTAACATGAACTGAAATTAAATTTTATGACTTAATTTTATAGAGTTGTCGATAACTAGACAACTATTCTGGATAAGGAGTATAAAATGAAAAAAAAGCGCTATACAGGAAGAAAACCTTTGCCGGTGAAGTTCTCAGGAAACAAGAAAAATTAATAAATGCTATTGTAATTATTTTACAGTAGTTATACTGTACCAGGCAAACCAATGAAAACTACTTGCGGGAAATTACAAGGAAGCAATCGAATACTCAAGATCACCTTATAAAAGCTAAATATTTCCTAGTTTAATTCAAACTATGTTTCAACAATGACATACGCTACAACATATTATTACAAGCGTCAACAAGGAAAAAGTGGTTTTCTCACATAACAACACCAACGAACAATATCAATAAATGATCAGAAAATAGAAGTCTCTCTCCCCTAATTGCTCATCTCATATATATTCTTGACACGCAAGACAGAAACTCATAATCTTGACATCCATTTTGTTTTTGACATTTTATAATGGAATAAAGCATAAACTCTGAGTTGCATGGTCAATACAATAAAATTATTATTAAAATGCATTTCAATTAATAATGTAGGTTATGCAGCCCCACAAAGTAGGTTAATGCATTAAAAATATCAATTCAATACATTGCTAAATATCTGAGTACTCATAACAGTGAATGCATCATAGTACAATCGTGTGTAATTGCCTCCTATTTACCAAGCAACTGCATGTTACAACAATGCAAACAAGAATATTTGATCGCAATCTATAGAAACTCTTTTTTGTACTGTATTGTACTGATAAATATGAGTTAAAAGTTGAACTGACAGCTATAGCACTATCACTATCCTACTAGAGAAGAGATCGTAGGAGAATAGAGTGATAATGGACCAAACATTGAGCTTTAAACATTAGGAGCAACTATTCTTACAATACATTATCTTTTTAGAAATAAAGAAGAAGCACAGATAAGAGTTTTTCTCTTTTATCTGTGGTGAAATATTGAAGGGAGTGAGATCGAATATCAAAGTACAGTGCAGTAACCAATTTACCAAAAATTAAGCGAAAAATGTATTATCTGTCTGTACCTTACCTACTTTACTGTAGATTATTTATTAGTCTTGATTATTAATTGAACAAAACTTCAATTTTCACGACAAACACGAAATTGAACACTTGGATAAAAATAATTTACGAGTGTAACCTTCTCATGGATGTTCATAAAATGAAGTTAATGTGGTGGGAACCAACAATTAACTGAAATTTTAACCTACTTTTCATCACCTCTATCATGTTATCCAGTAGAATGTGAAAAACGAGTACTACACTCAACAGTTGATGTTGAAGCAATAACATTTTAGTGATTCTTGTAAAATTAACGACCACCTACTAAACGTGAAACGAAAATAAGACTAAACATGCCTATTTGGAAAATGTATAGTGTAAAATGAGAACCCTGATAGTAGAGCAATTTTCCATCGTTCAGCCCTGAAATGTACAATGCTTTAAAACAGACTATTGTAAAAGCTTTGAGAAATTAAAATTTATTCCTCTTTTTCAAATGAATAATTACCCTTGTCCGAAAATGAAAGTACACTTTTGGAATAGATTCATACACAATATTATAGTCATTTAGCTATGCCCAGATAATGCTACCCGCTTTGTAAGTAGTTACATTTTATAACAATCGCCATAAAAAGTAGATAGTAGGTGATCTTTAGAGTTATCAATAGCTAGGGAAAATATTTGTACGTTGATAAAAACGGACAAAAATCATAGGAGCTAAATCATACCAAGAAAGACAGTAGTTTTTTAGTAGAATACTTATTTACTTATCTGATAATAAATTACAGTATCAATTTCTGTTCTATTTTAAAGGAATCAAAAGGGAATGAACAATGAACCAGCATACAGAATTGCAAGAAATTCTGTTTGTCAACAAAAAATCAATTGAATTGTGAATAAGATTCAAAGTATTGCATTTCTGGAGAAAACCAGTTGAATGAAGGTTATTGACATCCTCTAGGTCTAGGGCAATGCCTCTTATAATAAATGTAGTATTAACAGCAAAAATTCCGACGGTTCAATGACAATTATTTAAAAATTTTGTCGACCTTTCAATTGAAAAATTCTACAAGGCCTATTCATCAAATTTCAGGAAGATTTAGAATTCTATTTAAGGGGATGGGCTCATAGTTTTCAAAATTAATGACAAAACAAATAATACAATTCAATTTTATAATATTGTTATTTTTATGCTGCTGACCCATGAAATGTTCAAATAATGAGAAAATTAGTAAAAATAATATAATAGAAAATTGGTAGAGATTATACACATACAGCTGGATAAAACCAGTAAAAATCAGTTTTCATCAGAGAATCATGCAATTTTTAAAATTATCCACTTCCAAAACCCCATTATTGTACATCTGTATTTGAGCTACATAGAATCAGTGTAAAATCCACACCATAAGGAATCATAATATATTCAATAAGATTTCTACAATGAAAACATTTGAATACCAGGAGCATTTCAATGGATTGAGTTCATGTATCACAATAGAAAATGCATAAAAAAAGCATTAGTGCAGCAGATGAATTGAGTAATGAAATTTTTATGGCATACTTGAAGAGGCGGTTGATGATAGAGCTGGTTGAATGTAGTACTTACTCGAAATTTGCATTAGAAATAAAATGCTTCGCTTATAACACAATACTGTATAACAGGACGAATAGAATTACTCTCTACTTGCATCAGTAGGGAGGAATTGCCAATAATTATTGTTTGTTACAGCTATTCTGTTACTTCTTTTATCCTTACGGATGTGAAGCATTCATAGCAACTTGAATCGAATTATTATCTCAAATGCAGTTGTGTAATGTGCAACAATTCAAACAAAGAGCAAACAAAACTGCAAGCAATAGGAAAATGAGAGCGTGCTGTGGAATAAATTTGATCGTGCAGTAGATGAATGTCAGATAACACAAAATGCAAGATGCATCAAACTGCAAGGGGAACTAAACATTCAATTTCAATGAATGCCTGAAATGAATTATAGAGATTCAACTCGGAGCCTATTCGAACTAGGCTAATAGAAACATAGTACAATCTTGGTTTCATTTTTAAATGTTGTGCATTTATTGCATAATACAGTTTATATATTTCTCAATATTGCATTTAGGGGTTGCATTTGAACATTGATTTATGCTTTAAAATTCATTCAGGCATAATCCTATCATTATTTATGTATGTATTCTTTACCTATACCATACCCAAAAATAAATCCTCTTTATTTATCACAATCCTATCATAAAGTCAATCCATCTATACTAGTAGATTGTCTTTGTTATAGCTGACACTAAAAGTTCGGCAGTTTCGGCTGTCTCTTGTAAGTGATGTAACCTACTAATAGCTGATGAAAAGCATCTATTGTCTACTGATCTATTGGTTTAAAAAATCATGTGGGCATAGCTAAGTGACAACTGTAATTGAATACATCAGCTGTTGGAGTGCACAAGGAGCAGACAAAACCGCCTAAATTTTTGCCGTCAGCTATATATATCAAAGAGTTTTAGATTTATTAGATCTAGTTACTCTATGGCTAAATCATCCTATCCAACAGGAACCTCCGAAGACAATTTTTCAATATGCATCCATTCAAATCTATCATTTTCGCTGTTCCTTATAACAAATCCAACAATTCTTACTTTCTTATCGGTAATAACGTTCAAACAATCTCATATTTTCAGCATCCTTCAGACATAGAAGACATAATAAAGTATTTAAAGTAATCTGTTTGATGAATTTAAGGTCTAAAAATATACTATAAAACTTTGCTGAAATAAAATTCCACGCGATAGTTGACAAGAGTATGAACTTGTCATTGACATTAATTGACAATTAAATAGGAGTTGCTTATGATTGCGGATTTTCTCAAACAATATGATACAAAGGTCAAATGTTGGATCATCGGAAGAGGCATCATCTAAATTCTGCTTTGATAACACGAAAAGTATTGAATGCCAAAAACAATTACTATCTCATGAAGACCAATATTATTCTTACAACAGCCCAGATTCAGCTAGTAGGAAATAACTGGCGGCTCGTACCCACGAAACAGGTGAAGTGCCCGTATCTTTTTCTATACAGCACTTCACCTGTTTCGTGGGCACGAACCGCCAGTGTAGGAAATACGGAGGTAAAAATAATGATGGAGGGGAAGTAACAAAGAAGACAAGGTATTAAAGGTGTAAATTCAATAATTTCGGTTATTGTTGCTTGAAAAGTTGAAAAAGTGTAGACTAGCAGAAATATTATGGGGAAAAATAGAAAGAGGAAAATATTAACTATAATAATACTTAATTGTGGTCATCTGGATATTGCAGATTTCATTCGATATTCTGAACCCCAAAGTTGACTTTTGTATTATTTACTTTTGTGGAGAAAGGAGTGATTACAATAAATAATATTCTTATTTCAATACTTATATTCTCTTAGGGCTACTATATTCATTAAAACTTTAAAATAACTCAAATCAAAGCTTAGTAAGTTTAGAATAACTCTTTCAAAATATTTTTATATTTAGAACGCAAAAACATGTTGTGAAAAATAAAATTATTTAAAAAATGGGTAATTTGATTTAAATTATTTTAAAGTTCTATTCTTAATTTCTTTGAGGTTACTCCTAACACTTATCACCCTCTCCTATCAATCATCTAATGCTCCCAGATTCATCACCTCAATATTGGAAAAGCGTCCAATAAATATCACAGTATTATTGTATTTGGTTATCGATCAATCTATTTTATTTTAATTTTGTTTATTTTATTTAAAAATCAGAATAGAATTCACAACAAAAAAAATTGAGAAAACAGATATAAAATCAGATTGACAGATATATTAATTTGATTTCTAATTCAGTAACCAAAGAGTAAATAAGGAGTGAGAGAATTATATTCTATTTTATTTAGTTCTATTCTTCGTGACAGTAACTTACGTCTGAAATTATTTAATATTTATAATAAATTTGAGAAAGTATAAATTTTCCGAGTAGGTCTTTATCTACGGCTTCATTTTTTGTTCACATAAGTTATTGTTTGTATAAGTAAATGAAGAAATTTTATAATTATTCATATGGAAATGTCTCTCCAAAAATTAATGCAGTAAAGTACTCACCGAATATGTCTGACAGGAACAGAAGTAATCCAAAAATGCTTATTATATGTCACACATTCCACTTTCAAAAAAAGTTCTCCAAGGCACACCAACTTCCTGTTAACAGAAAATTAGAAAAAGAATGTCAGTTCACAAATAGTAATGTTCAGGAGACGATCATAATTCTACACTAGACCAGCATAAGTATATCCTCCCACTGACAGTCTCTAATGTGGCTCATATCAGTTGGGCTTGTTTGCTTCCATATAGGTCTAGATAAGATAATACACGGAAAATTTGAGAATTGGTCGGGGTCGAAGTTCCAACATACATTCTCAACAGACAGGATGTAGAACTGGAAACACCCCTCCCCGCCCCCAACCCGCTGTTATCTCCCCTCTCCCCACACAATAGGACACTTTAAACATAACTTGAGAGCATTCTTATCTTTGAAAAAACTTTAAACTCATGTTTCTTGTGCTAAACCCAATTTTCAGTGGTTTTATAATGTGAGCAGGAGCAGACATTCGAAACGAGTTTGAGAAGGGTCATCAGAGATATTAAGAAGATGAATATTTTATTAAGACTAATTGAAGTTAAAAGTAGAAATGAAACAGCTAATATTCTTCTCAAATTAGTTGATAGAGGTGAATGGCTGGATGAAAAAACTCGATGCTCTTCAATGAACTTTGAGAAATAAAGTTAAAAATAGAAAATGTGTTCAAGGCTTTTATTTTTATTTCATTCGACTACGTTTTAAAAGAGGGAGGAAAAAAGAGAGAGTGTGAGAGTACAAATAGTGAAGATAGACTGAAAATAAAAAAGAAGAATGCAAAAGAAAAATAGAAAGGAATAAGAAAAACTTGCTTGAATTTTTGTTTCCTGCACAGTAATTGTAATATCAATAACCATCATGTTACAATAGTTTCTGTTTAAAATAATAATCTCAGTACTCTTTTTAATTTAGGTAAATAAAGTTATTTATTTGAATAAATAACATGTTATGCTCAAATAAAACTGATTTTTTCATTATTTTAAACAGAAAACATTGATGAAGTAGCCCTAAGAAAAAGGAAATATCATGTAACAATTATTGGTATTAGAATAAAGCCGGTATTAGACTATTATTTAATATTTTTCTGTGTCACATGAACATTAGTCCTACATTCCAAAATTACAATCCAAAGTGTAACCTTATCTTGTAAGTTATTTAACGCTATTAAAAACCTTTCTCTAATTTTACATTTTGCAAGATAATAGAGATAATTTTTTTCAGGGAATGAGGTCACGACTACAAATCAACTATTTTTAGAGGCAGCATTAGAGACAACATTATTGTTATAGAGTAACGCTGTTATCAGAGAAGATATAATAGGCAGCTGCTCAAAGATAATAATAGTTGAAATATTTTAACGATGAGCTAAACTATGAAGTTCATCATTTATGTTCAAATTATATTTAATTATGTATTTCCATTCTCTAATATGCGTTTCCATGTTACTGGGAAGAAATGTTCAGATACTGTAGTAAAATATTTTATTCTCTGAATTATTTATTCATACGTAATTCAAGCAATTCAGTATAGGATTGAAATGCTTTTAAATATTTGATGATCATTTGGAACTTTGTATTATAAATTTATATCACCTTAATAACCTGAATAATTTCCAGATCTAGGCGTCTACAGAAAAGGATAACAAAATCAAATTCACCACTCAATCGTTCATTTCGGTGGCTCATTTTGTGTTTCAACTAATATTTTTCTTTATCTCCATTGTCAGAATATGCCCAACACGCATTAGGTCCTTCCAGGGAATAAAATGAAAAAATAAAAATTTGGAGTTGAAAAAGAGAATATTCTTCTTTTCTATACTCTCTAATAACAGTATATTTAGATGGTATCGAATATTAGTTCCACATTTTAAAAACAAACCAATTACAGTAATTAAAAATTTGGAAATAATATCTTGTCGTCACCTCAATCGAGGCTTGTTCAAAAGGAAAATATCAAAAACAAATAGAGCAGGATAACAAATAACAAATACAATAAGAAGGAAAGATATACACCATATGCTGACTTATATTCTATTCTTAGACGTTTTCAACAGCACAGCCGCCAAGCAATGGACCTGTCAAACAGATAACAGCTTGCCTAGAAAAAGTTGTTAAAGAATATGACGGATAGCCGCAGCCTCATATCCCGTTGTTGCCGCTTCCTCAAGTATCACATCACTCACTCAACAAAGATCGACAGTAAAAGATTGATCTGATGGTATCGGGAAACGTTCTTTAATCATCGGTTAAGATGTTTCGGTTAACTGCCTACTAGTATACCGATTTGTTAAGCACGAGAAAATTAGAGCCTCCGTATCAAAAAGTATCTATTACACTTGCCCACACCCTACAGCAACCCTATTATTACTAGACCTACACAAATATGAACAACCAAAAAAACGACGGCGAGTTCAAAAACTACTTCCTGTTTGTCTATTCTTTACAATGAAAGTCCTCACATTGTATGACGGCAGCCAATTGTGTTACTTTTTAAGGAAGGGTTACTTTTTAAACAACATGTACAAAGTTAAAGGGTAGTTGTTTTCTAAGGATTATATCACACACAAAGTTTACGTACATGATTCTATTCTATTAGACAATAACTTCACTTCCTCAACCACTAAATTGGTCAGCCTAACAGCCACCTGTGCCTCTCTATTCTGTAGTAGCTGGTCTGCAATTATTACTTCTATCCATCCCTCCCCCTCTATTCAATTGAAGGTATTAGTGACTGTGAAAATCCGATGAATTGAATTGAGCCATCTGCTCTAGATAAGCCTGAGATTTCTAGGGAGCATTGGAAAATATGTGTAAGTAAATTATGAGTTTGATCATCGTATGGATAAAATTTTGAGCAGTGAATTCAGACGTCAGATTCCATCAATATCCAATTCCACTTTACTACTAATTTTCAAGTTTTACCGCCTTCCCATTCAATAAGATATATTTCAATTACTATTCTCTAATAAATTTGTTCAAGAGGAAAGCTATCAAATATCACGAATTTGAAATACCTGGAGAAACACAATTTACACAATCTACGTATTACGGTAGAACTAAAAACATTTCTCTCCGAACACTTTTGTTTGTTTTTAATTTCTGAAGCTCCTAGGTAGTAGTGGGGTGTCTTTTAGGAGACACTCACACTGGGTAACTGAATTTAAAATAAAATAATTTAACACATGCCTACTGGTTGAATCAACTATAGTAAAATTACATTAAAATACAGAATAACTATGAAGTCGAAAATGCTATTGTAATCGAACAAACATAGAGGATTGATGTCTGCGTCAGAACTTCCTCTCCAAATGTTGAAGAACAAAGAAATAGCCTACATTGAACGATGGAAGATTTCATTTGTTAGCAGGAAGTCACTGTGAGCTATTACTGATGGAAAAGCATAATTAAAAATCGGTGTTTAATTTGAATGTGTTGGAAGGAGAATATTTTTCAGTTGGTGGACCTTGGGAATTAAAAACTCGAGTTTATTAATGAACAACGCTGCTTGGCAAATGAGAATCATTCATAGAGTTTATTCTCCATTGTTACCGGGCTGAAGTAATTATCATACTCTTTCCATTCCACCATCATTGGACGGGATGAAACGAATTTAATACAGTGATACAAGTAAGCCACTGTAGTTATATACTAAAATTGATACAAAACATTATCCTCTTGCTAGGTTCAATAGAGAATATTCACTTCATATTTGAAGAAAGACGTCAATCTACTACCGCATTTTGAATCACAATACAATCTTAAGTATTCCACCAAAATAGCTATAGATTATAAACTTGAAGAATAATAATAATAAAAAAAGTTCAACTACTGTAGATGGGAACTCGGCATTAAGCAATCATAACAACTTGAAAGCAGAAGTTTTACAGAACCTGAGAAGAAAGAGCTGACAGTGTGTAATTCAAATATTGAAAGAAGGTATCAACAGGAGTATCTTATTTATTAAACCATTGCAATAATATTAGCATGGTAGGGTTTGGAAATTTGAATTGGCAGAGTCTATATGTGAAAAGACAATCCCCTATTTGATTTTCGACTCAATTGTTCAGTAATGATTTGTGACCATCGATCAGGGTAAGTAAGACAGCTGAAGATAATAATATAACAACAATTATATATTCTCAAAAGAAAAACGAAAGAGAGGTAGAACTGGCGATTGTTTTCATAACACGCAATATCTCCATCAGAATTCAGCTGTCAGAGCTTACTGCTTCTTCCAATTCAGAAGTATTATAGTCAGTCAGTCACTTTCGGATCGATTCAAGGACCCAACTGGTATTACACCACGTGAGTGATGTCGTTACCAGTACCACCATTGAAATAATGGCAGTATGCTACTGACCAATAGAGATGCAAGAAACATGATATGATTTCTTGAATTGATATTTAGGCGCAGTCTCAGTGTGCAAGCATTTGAACTGAATTGAGAATTTGAACCGTTCAGGTGGATAAAAGGCCAAAGCATCAGAGTTAAAACCACAGCAATCAATCAGTTCCATAGTTCCATAAGAAATACGTAAATGTTGGGTCCTGCTAAACCCAATTTTTTGATTATATTAGAATTTTGAAGTGAAAATGTATATGCTTGATCTTCTACCACCTTGATTGAATAGCCAGTTAGTTGTGAGCCAGAATATTTACTTATGATTAATTTTTTATGATTGGTAATGAACAAAATTATAGGCCTATACTTCGCAGGATTCGTTTGCCTACTTTATAGAAGGTATTGGAGGTACATCAAACTGTAAATGTAGAAATACTAGTTGGCTACAAATCCTTCTACAGTATTTTTCAAGTAAGCTATGTAACAATGTTATATTTTTGAAAGAGAAAATGAAAGAAAAGAGGTTTGAAAAACTAGCGATTGAATGGATGGTAGTGTTGTCTAGTCTTGAAAGCTACATTCCAACTGCAAAAATTCTTCAGGTATCAATGATGCCTGTGATTTTTCTGTGAACAAATATCTTCTACTGTACTTTGAAAACTTTGAACAACTTACATTTGATTGAAGATTAATTCTGATAACGCTTAAATTACCATCAGTAAGATGGGATGTTGAATTTCATTCTACAACTCCGATCTTTTGCGAAACAATCTTGTAGTTTATCGGTAATTGAGCTCTTACTTTGGCTCCGAAAAAATCACTTCAACTTTAGGAAGTTCTGTTTTCTGGATGAAATGTTTTCCACGATAATTTTCCCATGATTATGAACCCAGTAGTTATGCCCACATTATATTTATTTCTTCTTCATTCATTTCACAAAGTAGTTGATGTGACTTCTTTCAAATAATAATTAATGTTGTTTCCATCAAGTGAATTTCATTCTAAAGCGCTGTTTCCTTGTTTGACGAAACTATAGAATAAATAAAACATGTGTGTCAAGATCACGTTCTACGATTATTCAATGTTGGAATCGTCAAAAGTGATTGAATAAACAGCTCATTGATTTGCAAAGCAAGTGAAAAGGTATTGACATTATAAATACGACGGCCTTGGGTTTTTTTTGGAATAGGATTTTCTGCCTACTCAAAGTCAGTTACTGATTTAATCTCAATGGTACAACCACGTGTTTGGCAACAAGTGGTCACTTTGGAAGCCTGAGTATATCGTCCTTGTTTTGGACTTTGGTGATAACGTGTTTAGCAATATTATGATTTTAATAAGTGATTTTAATTTTGATGAGTGATGGAGATTGGAAAGGTTCCCAGTTTTGCTTCCTAATTTTATACTGTCATGAGTTCACATTGCTGATTAATTTCATTTTAATATCATATTTGATATACTATTTCAAATCAATAACAGGAATATTGTAATAAGTAATGAACCGCACTTCAATTGATAATACTTATATACTTGATGATACTTTATTAACTTTAACAAAATATCAAAAGAGAATGATGTTCACTGAGATAGAAGTACTGTAATGTGCTTTATAAATGATTGAAATCATAATGAACTCAGAAGTAGGAGAAAATAATTTCTGTACATGTCACTCGTACATTTTTAATGATTTTCATTGCTTTGTATGTAGTATGAGCCGCCATTGCTAAGACGTCCATCAATATCGCATGCAACGCCCATTGTGGGAGTGGCTAGTCTAGCCCAATGGCAGTCGCTCTCCATGATAGGCTTCTCTCCTACCAATCGTATTTAAATGCTCATTCTACAGTATTATGTTACTCTCGTTTTAGTTTGCCAGAGATTGATAATAGTGGAAGAAACGAAACTGGTATCTTCTATAATAAATTTTTGTTGTGAAAAGTTTTTCTATAAAATAGAAATTACAAATTTTATTTCATCAAACTACTTATAATTTCATTATATTTTCTATTCTTAATCTATTTTCGAAACTGAAAACAATAAGAGGCCTTTATATATCAAGAAATAGTTCATATTTCATATCATTGAAATAACCAACACAGCCGTTCATTCGATCATTTAATGTATATTACGGACATTACGGTTATTCCTTTTTTATCACAGTAGACTTATTTAATAATAAAGTTACATACTGGAAATTATAAATAAATTATCTGACAATGAAGCCATCACTTTTTTTACCAATATCGCATCAGCGATGTACGGACAAACACAGAAAGGTTTATGACCACATATAATGCACTCGAGATGTCGAGAAGGAATGATGACATTTTTATTAGAAAAAGGAGATGGACTTGGTAAGACAGGTTGCCTTAGGAAGCAAATGATAATGAACAAGAATGTTGAGTGCACTGAGATTCATTTGAGATGTTACAGAGAAATCATTTTGTCAGCTCTTCATCAAGTCTTTTCAGATGATAATTGCTATCATAAAGCATTTTTGGGACTTTTTCTTATAGCTTGGATTGGATTGCTACTTTATTGCAACTTGGGAATCAATCATTGTATTTTACGTAAATCACAGGCGCTCTTGTCATAAGCATTCTGCAGCAGAAATATTTTATATTTGTTTAAAAATCAATATTCATTTATATTGTACAATGAAATTCGGAAACAAAAAACCAATATATTATAAAATTATATTTGAATTTGAATATTCTATATTGACGATATGACAAGAAAAAATAAATTATTGTTACTGAACCAGGTTTTTCGCAGTAAATTTTGGATATTTAAGGACGTCTTCATGAAGAAGAGAACAACAGGTCACGATTTTCTTCCAAGGACTTCAAGAAAAGTAGTGATATTGATACATTAGCATTATGAAGGTTTTCACTACTTTATTATCAATAATGTAACATTTAAAAAAGAAAGCTAGCAGAAGTGAAAAAAAAATTATAATAAAGTTAAGATACAGTCTTTGAAACGCGAAGTTCAACAGGTGTGAAAGGTGAAACATAGATATGTATACAGGATTCAGTATTTCCTCCATGAAATTCATTCTATAATGACTATTTTTCACAAATATGGCTAAAGTGTTCACAGCCAAAATGGACAAGAACATTGGCAAAATGCCTCAAATATTGTGATTTTTTTCAATTTTTGGTATTGAATCGACATAAAACATTCTTAACCGATTCTCTCAACACCAATAATTCACTACCAAATGAAAAGAAAAAGAAAATAAGTAAGAGCCTAAAAACCACTCTGCATGATAAAAGTAATGTAATTTTCAAAAATATTTAATAATTTGATAATAGTCTATCTATGAAATTTTAGCATTAATTTTTTTTTATTATTTTATTGCGGATGATGCCCACATAAGCATTTTAGCTTGAGCATGGGTAAATAGTATTTGTAATTTAAGAGGGTTTAGTATTTATTTATAGTTACAATTGCGACTTGATAGCAAGTATTCTAAGCAAAGGTGTAGGTGATAATGGGTGAGTGAATGATGACGTTTACATGGCCAAATTATATTTATCCAAAGCCAAACAACTTGAGCTACAGAGACTGTTTTATCAGTATATATACTGGTTGTATATACCCTGTTTATACTATAGACTGTATAATATATTATATCAGTATATATACTGGTTGTATATACCCTGTTTATACTATAGACTGTATAATATATTATATCAGTACTGTATATACAATCTCTGTAACATGAACTTTGGGAAGTCAGAGGCTTGCAGCTCAAGTATATAGGAGATCTACAGGCGTTTCAATCGACATACTCTTGGAGCAAATCACCTAAGCCGAATAATTTATTTACTTGAGACGACAGCGACAGGAGAACGATTACACGTGGGTCGTCGGTTGTTGAAGTCAGTCATGGTCGACAGAAGCAGGATTTGGGTGTGGGGGGGGGTCTATAGGGGGGGAGGGGGGACACCTTGTGCCGGTTGTTTGGATACAGATGGCAAAGGCCTTGTCTGGTCCAAGCCGTTTTCTCCAAGGTTGTCTGTCTGAGTCTGGCCAGTCTGCTCCGGCTTAAAAGGCGTTCTCGCCTAAATACCACTTTACTTGTCCTCATTACCATTTCTCCAACAAACACAGACGGTAAAGTGGAGCCTACGACAACCGTCTACAATGTAGCTCTCACAGTAAAAATTAGGAAATTTTTGTGAAGTTCTGTGAATTTCATCGACTGATGAATTTAACATAATAATTTCATTAACGATTGACGTAGTTGATCAATTGAATTGTTAGTACAGTCTAGACGAAAATAAGCTGACATTCGATAATAAATACGTTGAATTTTCTTATAATACATTTATAATTTAATTTAGTATTCAATTTAATACATGTATTATTTAACTATCGACACTACAGAGGACGTCAAACTACAAAGTATTTTTATGGGTTACTCGAGAGATGGCATTATTGGAAATTGGAAATAAAGTCTATGATACAATCATTCTTCATATTGCCCTCTCTTGAGCTTTGATCACATTGCTGAATGGTTACATAGAGGGTGGATGGGATTACTTATTGAACATACATAATATATAATAATAGAAATTATGTTCAAAACATGTTGATAATACATCTAACATCTAATTACTATGCGATCATCCTGAAAGTGCGGCCGCAGTTTCAGAGCGGAGCTCGGTCCCTCGATATTATACAATAATCTATGAATGACCAGTTGTATATTTGAGACGATTAGATTCAAGCATGACAGTCAAAGTAATGTTATTTGTTATTAAAGATCAACAGAAATTCCACTGCATTGGTTCACAGATAATTTATGGTGGAATTCCCCTATAGTTGAATCTAATGACAGTTTTAAATATTCCAAGATATGTGGGAAGTTACCCGTACAGAATCGAATAGGTACCCGCTCGTGATTTACAAGCACAATTCCGATTAAAACTATACATTTCCAAAAATTATACTGGCTCACATAATTTTCCAACTAACCAGCATGCCATTTAAATTGCAAGCCATGAATCACTCACTCAATACAGTAGACCTAAAGTTTACTTACTATCTTTGTTACTGAATTGAGAATGTACTCATGAGCCCGCAACCCGCGTGTATCTAGGAAATTGGGAGGATATAATATGTAGTGGAATTTTCTGTCCCTAGATATCTATTGGTAATACAAAAGGGCAAACCATAAATCGCAATCAGAAAAGCGGCTGGAGACAAAGCAATAAAAAATGGATATACTGTATGTATGTAGTAACTATGACAATACAAAATTTAAGTGGCTTGAATAAGATGTTATGGTGTAATTGAAATTCTATCAACATTTTCTAATATCTTGTTTTCAAATTGTATCCTTATGCCTCCTTACCCTGAACATACAGAAAAGAATCAGATTTTTTTTTCATTTATTCCCATTATTCCAGAAAACCTTGAGGCTCTGTGATTACCATTAAAATATGTTTAGTCAACTTTCAGTTTATAAGATTGAAGTATGTTGACGAATCCTAATCAACTCTTCTATCAATCAATAAAATTTATAACATTTTGTATCTGTAACATTTACTCACGAAAATGTGGTTAAATATCATTTACTAAACGTAACAACAATCTACTCACGATTAGCTTGAGATCTCCAGAAGATTGAAAAAATACTTTACTTCATTTTCAAAAAATTGTTGTACATACCTGAAAACACAAGAAATTACGTATAAATAAAAAATATCTACACTTTTATCAAATCAACAAGCAATATTTCATCATAAACATAAATCTTTCAATCACTTGAATGCTTTCTAGAGAAGTAGTAGGGGCCCAAAAGGACAAGAGTGTATTATTATGATCTGATGAATAGCTGGATAGCTGGGTGGTAGAATGGGACCGAAAAAAGTTCGTTAATTGGAATACAAAAAGGAGCCGGCAATTCTTCACTTAGAGCCACTTGAATGAATCATAATACTAGCTATTCATAACAGAATCCAATAGTATAGTCTTTCCAAGCAAAGATGACATTCTGGCAAGATGGAAATAATGACTCCAGCTCAGTCAATATTGGTTAAAAATAAAAATTTTAATCTCAAAATTTAGAAAACATTCTGATCTACAATTTGAGAACAAATTAATATTTTTTCAACAAATTTTGACCGAGCTGGAGTCATTTTCCCATTTTGCCAAAATGTCTTCTTTGCTTGGACAGACCCTTACCAGTATTCGTTTGCGAACGAGCACTCTGTGACCAGCATAGATCTATTAATGGAAAATGACTGGAATACTAATAAATTCTGATGAGACACTAGAGACAGAACATGTATCCCAGAAAATGCATATCCCCTAGAAATATATTTCGAAAAAATAATTAAAAAACTGTACTTTGATAATTATTTAAAATAAAATAAAAAAACAATATATTCAGAATCTTGTTTGAAAGCTTGAAAAACAAAAGTTTTTCTCATGTTCTTGAAATTCTTCTTATAAGGTGCTAAATCTCCAAAGTCCAGTTACTAAAGATCGTAAAAGAAGTGAACTCACATCACTGCAATATTTCGTCATTTTTATTTACTATAGTTTTGATGATAATGATAACCTGAAATTATACGTTTCATAATTCAACTTTTTGTAGACAATAAGCCCAACCTTTTAAATAGAGTAATATATTATTGACTATTTCAAGAACAAAATAATTTAAAATCATTATCAGAAGAGAAAGATTAAATTTTTTGCCGGCGTAGATCGGTAATTTTGAACTTTTGAAAATTTTGATGGATCCGGTAGGATTTATCCATTTAATTTTGTGGAAAAAATTGAGTCAAAATCTAAGAATTGGGATTGAATAATATATTTTAAAGTTATAAAAATGTATTCAAAGGTGGTTGAAAGATAGTGATTCAAGATTCAAACGTTCATTATAACAAATTTCAGGCCAATGAACGTTGGATCAGGGCCCTGGCTTATAAAGATTTACAGCTTGTTTTTCTGATGAAAAACAAGTGATTGGGATTGTAGATTCACCAATAAAACTCTCGATTTACAATGTTCCAAGTTTTGTAAAGAATCAGCTGTTGAATCAACGATCAGCCAAAACTCACTAGAAGACCCTAACATTCGAATCCAAAATGGCGGCGATGGTTCGAGTGGAATAGGAAATCCCATGTAAATTGGTGCAGACGACAAATTTACGATATCAGCTGTTCAAACTCGAACCATCGCGGCCATTTTAGATTACAAGGCTAGGGTCTTCTGACTTGGATTCTTATTACAATTTTCTTTGTAGGTTATGTAGTCGAGTCATTCTAGGGTTGGAGGTGGAACTAATTGTAACGAAATAGGGTTTTTTTCAAATACAAGGATATCTTTTAATTGCTCTAGTTCAAAAACTATACAAGGAAGAAAGGTCTACTTGGTCTCAAATTGTAGAGGACAAAATTATCCCCAGACGGATTTCGAATTGAACAACTCAAAGGAATATGTCAAAAGATCTGAGCGAACAAAAACTGAAAATACTCAATAATTATAGTTTTTCTTGAAAATTGACCTATTTTTTGAAAAATCGTAACTTGGTTTCTAGTGAAGATAAAGAGATGATTCTTCCACCATTCTCTTACAAATTTCATTTACTAAAAAAAAGGTTCAGTAAGTTTTTTGTCCGACGCTTCGTTTTAACGTTATTCCAAGAAAACAAAAAAATGAGCAAAATTTTCCAATATGGCGGCCAAAAAACAACTTTCCGACACGAGTTGAGAGTGGGATTTTTTACACGTTAAATAGGAGGGTGTCAGCTACCATTTCCACCATAAAACAACTTTGTTGCAATTAATTCCAGGTTGACGCCTGTTTTGAGCTAGAATGACTCGACTATTATGATATTTTAGCGACAAAAATGATTCCTATTTAAATCTCACTATCAAAATAATGATCGAAATTTATTATTAAACATATTCATAATAATAAATCAATTTATATATCAAAATCATTAAATTAGGAACAAAGTTTTGTTTTTAAATCAATAGCATTGGACTATTCCGAGATTCTATTTACTTGAGGTAAATTTGTTTAATGTAAATTTTTTTAATCAGCTGATACTGTAGAATTTTCTTTTTATTAGAAACGTTTATGAGACAGAAACGCCCATAAAATCCACGAATTATGAGTAAATATCTGGTACCGTGCTCTGCTCTGAAGCTGCGGCCGAACTGTTGAATTACATAGGCTAAACATGTTATTGAAAAAAAAAATCAAAATTGATATGATCACCTCTCACAATTTCTAGGCATGAACATGTGTTATAGACTTGAATGTAACTCCATTTACTCCAGCTGGCTAGTTTTGATCAGCTAACGATAACAGCCATTATACGCAGTACTTGGGATTATGCCTGAATAAGGAATATTTAATTCTTTTATTAGTCCTGCCAGAGAGTTTTCCCAGACATGCGACCTGGTGCAATCTTATTTTTCCATCACGGTTATATTACATTTCAAATTTCGAGGAAATCGTTAGAGCCGTTTTCTAGATCCGTGGTTCCACATACATACATACATACAGAAATTACTCGCTTAATATCAGGACCTCCTAGGTATTTAGGAGGTCCTGTTAATATAATAGGATAGGATGTGGATTGTAAAATGTTTATAAGCCAGGGCCCTGGTTTAACAAAAAATATTTTGGTTGATGTTTGTAAAAATAGATAAAAAATGACGAGTACTGTATTGTAGAATTTGCAGTAAAAGATAAATAATAGGCTGTTGTAGTTGCTGCTATCTTTCCCGTGCAATTTGATAGTTTGCTCTTCATTTATGGTAAAAGCTAGAAAAGAAATTTAATATTTTCGTTTCAAGGAGACAATAAATTTACGCTTGAATTTTCTGTTATGACGTAATATGAGTAAGAATTTCAAGTGATAATTCAACCAAAAAACATGGCTTGTTGAATGAGCTCACGTCATAATGACGTAAATATTAGAATTTCTTATCTCAATTATGCAAAGTTTGACTGTTTTTAACGAGCTCTGGTTATCGTCGATGACAAAGAGCTCATGAAAACGTGTGATGTGAATCTAACAACCACTTATCTAATCTTTGGTAATTCAATGAATCATTCCATGACAATTTGTTTTTGAAGAATTGTGTGACCAAAGACCAAATTAATGGCATAATGCATACTAATATGATATTGTCTTGTAATAAATGCATGCTAAATTTTGAGAAATGCCAAACAAGACGAGACATATCAATTTAATTGGTTATTATGATTCAAGTATTAGCCTACATTATTCTAAAAAAGAATAGTTTATCATTCATTCGAAGGGCTGGTGAAAAAATAAACTATAATAGATATTTTAATGATCCCTCATTTGGGAGATTGGCTGTCGTTAGTAAAGACAGTCAGTCATTTCCCGTCTTTGGAGGAATAGTAATTGTTGCATTACACTCTAAACTGATTAACTGCATGTTATTCAGAGGTGTTCTGCGCCGCCAATTGGTTGCGGAGACTGGCTTATGGTTGAGAGGATCAACGTGCTAACCACACGTTACCTCTATCCTGGTTGATGAATATTTGCTTGCTGTATGGTCTGTCCGGCCGGGGGGGGGGGGAATTCTGGCGGGTTGGAGGGGCGGCTTCGGCTCGGCCAGTGTTGGTTCGGCGACTGTGAGTTCTGATTGAGAATTTATGGCCTTTGGGCCGGTATTGGACGGGCTGGGGCCGTTTTCCCGTCGTGCCGGGGTGTCTTCTTGGCTTGGACGGGCTGTATAGTAGAGTGAATTTGAAATTGGCAACCAGCTGGTAGGCCTAGGCCCTTCATGGGCTGTTGATCCAGACATACATACAGATATTTTAATGAAATGTACACTTTACAGTTGTTGAATGTAATTACTTAGCATAACGAATGAAGTTGTCATAACAAGGTCTTCAAATTCAATACGAATTACGAATAAGGTTTTTATACAATACCAGGAATACCACATTAAGTCATTAACAATAACAAAAAATGAGCTACGATACTTTCACGTACTGTATGCTGAAAAACTAGAGTGGAATGAAATTATTTTAAAAGAAACACATTACAATTCAAAATAATATACTGTACCTTTATAAGCAAGAGTTGCTTTAGTGAAAAAAAGCTATTAAAAAAATCAGAGAACTTTTCATTCACTTGGGGGTGTAGGCCTACATAAAAAACAAGAGTTGTTCAACAAGAATAACAAAAAAAAAATAAATAAAAAATCTGAAAATCCTTTCAAGTATTTTAAGAGGGCTTAAGTGGGAAGAATAGGACGTTCATCAGCAGTCCTGTTTCTTGTAAATCAGAGAAAAAAAGAAATGAAACAGAAGGCAATTGGGAGAAGAAAGAGGGGCGCACTGACAGGCTGTCTCCAAGAAGTTCCAAGTTCCACTAACCTCCAGTACTGTGTTGACGTGTTGTTGCTTGATCACCCCACTGTTTTGCACCCCATCATCCACACCCCCCGTTACAGAAATATTCGCGAAATGGGCTTGGCCCAAACCAAAAGACGGGAAAAGCGAGTCTCGCCTCGCCTGAGGCAGAATCAGTCCGCATCCGAGCAGCGCTTGAATCTTGAACTGAACAAAACTTCTTTTCAATTCTGTCACTGAACTACAGACAGCGACAGACCAGAAGTAGCAGGTATAATTCAATCAGTGAGGGGCGACTTGTGGGAACAACCCTCAGCTTAGATAACAGAGGTGGCGAGGGGGGATGAGGGGAAGCAAGTCTAGACACCCTTCAGGACATTCACCTCCGGAATGAAGTCTGTGACAGGAGAAAAAAGTATCCCACGGCCAGAAAACATGCTCAGCTGATACCCCGACTGACTGGCTGGGACCTTCACAGATTAGAGATGGTGGATTGCATTCGTGTGTGTTCTGTGTACAATTGGGGTGAAATCGATTAACACAACACACTATTATAACTTATCTGGTAGTTCTTGGTTCAGTCGCACCTCTCAAATGATCAAGAATTGAAATTTCATTAGAATATCTTGGCAATCGATTAATTTTTATATAGTAAATCAGCGGTATTGAATAGAAGAAGGACACGTTAATATTGGTATTGAATTTCTGGTAAAAAAAGGAAAAAATATATAAGAAGTTAACAGTGGAGCCGAAGAGAAAAGATGAAGCAGTATGAAATTGAAAAACTGTTTGAAAACAGGAAACCAAGTAGTAAAGATTAGAAGTTCTAAAAATTCCAAAAGTCCGGAATAATAATATTATTATAGCTCATTATTACAATGCTTTTTCATCAAATATTTATCATTACTATTACGATATTATTTGAAATTAGTGATATCACTTCATTAGCCAGTGTGGTTTTGGGATGTGAAAGGAAGTTTCAATCAACAAGTATTGAATAATATGGCATTCACATCAATTATCATGCTCATAATAATTATAATAATGAATTTTAAACTTGATTATAATTTGATAAATGAACGATATTGTAACAAAATATACTTTGTAAGTATTAGGTGAAAAAAAAACTTTCAAAGTGTGTTTTATAGGGGGAAAAGTAACCATTTGACAAAGAAGCATTGTCAATAACAGTGCCATAGCCAAGCTGTTCACACAACCGGATGGATTAAAACCTTAATACTAGAACAGATGAAGAATGAAAAATAAAATACTAAGAACAGATGAAAAAATTTCTGTGAACGCTGAAAGAACGCGGGACGGGGGAATAATTTGCTAAGATTAGATCTTCTAAATATAAAATGAGCTATTTTATGAATGCGAGGAATGCGCGTGTCGGTATCTGGGACAGGAAACGGAATGGTGGTGTCTGCCATGCTATTGGCTGATGGCATTTTGGATGGCTGCTCACGTCGGGACTCAAACACGCTCACGTTATACACAGAGGGTGACCGATAACTGATTATAAAAGTATTATCAAGTATTATCATTGCTTGCCTTTATAATTGAGTCACCAATCCAAAATTGAATAATTAATTTTCAATTTCATTCTCTGAGTTGCCTAATGGTAGTGGTTTATGAAAACACTGAATAGCTTCTCTAAAATAAGGCTTTTACAAAATGAATAAATAAATATTATTTTATTGCCATCAATCCATTCAACATAGACAACGTCAAGATGTTTATAAGATACAAATTATGAATAACTGCTTTTTGGATTGACTCAAGCAAGTACTTCAGATCGGACTCCTCCTTAAACTGTTTATGAAGGCTTTCAGGACAACCCCAGTGCTGGATAATATGATTATAAGCATAATAAATTCAAATAGGCACATCACTTCTAACACAATCTAGATTATTATTATTATTCTTTGAGTAGTTGTGAAATTGATATTGTGGTACTTATCCATAATAAATGAAAAGACAAGATGTTCTCGATTAGAAAATCGAGATACCGGTTTTGGTTGTTACACCATTATCTGGTAAACTAAACGGACAGAGCAGCAGTATTTATACTCCTAATAAATACTGCTGATAAATGCGTATAAATACTGCTGCTCTGTCCGTTTAGTTTACCAGAGATTGATAATGGTGTAACAACCGAAACCGGTATCTCGATTTTCTAATCGAGAACATTTTGTCATTTCATTTATTATTATTATTATTGAACTGTTTTAATCGTAAAATCATATTATAAGACCAACAGAATAAATTACAAAAAGGCGGAAAAAGTACGATATTAATAATTAATCATTTACTTACATTACGTACCTACGCCCTACGGTATGGGGGTTGCTCACCAGCTAGCAATACATGAAAACTAATTTGGAAGAGAAAATAACTTGAATTAAGGCTAATTATGAAATTTCCACAGTGAAACAGTGTGAAAATAATAAGAGTAATGAGATGCGCGAAACATTACAGCTATTCTGTCAAGACAAAGAACGCTGCTACACGTGCATTTGGTAGAGGTGAAGGTGACTGCGAAGAGGTCAACAAAATCGCACAAAGGATTGTAAATGCAAAAATCGTTGCATTCTAATGACGGCAAACTAAGGAAAATTCATGAAATGGACACTGTTGAACCTCAGAACCTGGTAATGGCTGACAATCAAGCAAACAGACACAATGCATGCCATCTCATCAGGATACCAATCTTTATCTTGACAATCGGGATAATTTCAACTCAATATAAAAAATTAATAGTTTTTTCAACAGTTTCAGAAAGATAGTTGAATTGATGAAAAAAATGTGTTGTAAACCACTGATTTATTAAAAAATCGAGAAATTGTACTGGTTTCGGTTATTACACTATGTTCAATCTCTTGTAAACTGTGGATAGTTTTCGATTTTTTAATAAATCAGTGGTGTGACAAAATCCTGTCTTTTAATTCAATATGGATAAATACCACAATATCACTTTCACAACCACTCAAAAAGTGAATTTAAATTTATATTATTTTCGAAACATTTCCGATATCATTTCTAAAGGAAACATTCACGAAAAATACAGAGAAAAGACATTTTGTTGAATATTATTGGAAGTTATACAGTAATTTAAAGTTTCAATAAAAAATGAAAAATCAAATGTGAAGATGGCGTCCCAGTCGAAATATCTCGTTGTCACAAGTGAATAAAATTTGACTGCTATTCGTGCTACTTATTGACAAAAAAGTACAAGGGAAATCAACATTGCCATTTTCCAGCCAATTATGTAGCAAAACTAATAACTATAAACAATAAAGAATTAATAGCAGAACATTGCTCTCTTATTCTCATTGATTTTTATCTGTTGCAGATCAAATTACTAATTTTATAACAATTCCAATTTCTATGTCAATTATATATTCCCTTATGTAGAAAAATTTTTAGCAAACCGAACAACCAATTCCGCAGCATTCAGATTTTATTATTTAAAAGCGTCGCGGTGATGTAGATGTGCGAATAATTTTGAAAGTCATGTTCTGTTACGGATGAAGCGGGGAAGCGGCGGCAGAAGCAGAGAGGCGTTGATGCAAAGGGGTGGAACCGACCGAGAGAAACACCAGCTGGCAGATGCTGAGGGGTGTTAGGGGGAACCGTTGGGGAGTAAGAGGGGGAAACTCTGACCCCGGTTCAGTCGGGCCCAAGTGTGCGGGACTGTGGGTTCAGTGTTCGAGTCGCTGAGGCAGAGCCGCGTTTGCGACAACACGAGCAGAGCAGAGCAGGGCCAAGTATTTTCGGCTTGGCGTGGTGGGTCGTTGCCTCGCCCGACGGTCATTGACCCCCGACAACGCCAACATACCAGTCTCAGTCTGCCTACTTCCCAAATTTACTCCATACATCTTCACCCCTCCTATCCGCCCATCCAGGCATGACCTGCATCTTTTCGCCCCAACTCTAGAACCGAAATGTCTGATGCAGTGAAACCCTCCCCTCATGTTTCGCACCACACCTTCCCCAATTCAAACTTATTTACGGCAGACGCAACATTACGAAATTGCCTATGGAACGGCATCAGCCGAATTGAATGCCACATGAACTTCACGTATTTACCTGTTTTCGAAATTGGGAAATTACCTACACCTTTGCCTGCATTATCCTTATAGAATGTCACTGAACAAATAAGGCTCTAACTTCACATAATATTCTTTTTATATAATTATTTTACCTGTTTTCAAAATACCAATAGCTTGACCTTTAGTATACATACGGCTCTTCATTTCAAGTTTTAGTTTACTAGAGATTGATAATGGTGGAGCAACCGAAGCCGGTATCTCGTATTTTAATAAATCTGTGGTTTGACAATACAGTATCTTGTCTTTGCATTTAATACGGATAATTAATACAATAACCCCTTCACACTACTCAACATAGGAAACACAACTACATAACAAGGGAAATTAACTGCATCGCAACCAGCATTATCCAAGTGGAATAAATAGAATGTCCCTAAACAAACGATAATTGATCCTCGCACATTACACTGTTCGTACATCTATCTCGTTTCCATGCGGTCAGGTTTTTGAAAATTTTCAGCCAGTTGTGAAAAAATCAAATTGAATTTTTAGTGATGAGGCCAATGGCACCAATTTTGGTGAACAATGATTGTTCTGTTCACACTTTATAGTTGTCAAATTCAATTCAATTTTTGTATAACATACCACATTATTCGAGACTATGTCCGGCATTTCTGTTGAGAATTTCTGGCTGAACTCAGATAGGACACTCTCATGCGCATTAATAAGTTTAATAAGCGAATAAATCACTCTCATGCCTATTAATAAGTTTGATTGCTAGGTCGCGTGATGGAGAAATCTTTCGTCGCTCAACTAGGACGGGTCCTAATATTCATAGATAATGTTATTCGGCATCAAATTCATAAGATATTTTAAAAAGTTACCAAGCGAACTATGAACAAGTTCGACTACCGGTATACAAGGGGAACAATCCTTTCTACTGCAATCACTATTATTTGTAATGATTTATTTGTACACTGCTATCAACTATGTTGTCGTATATTTATAAAATGAACTATGCCTTTGATTGTGTTGATCAACTCAATAAGGTCTTATGCTGAGAATAGACTTTATCACATGTAAGTGCCCTTTCAAACTTTTCCCGATATACACCGAGATGATCAATGCACTCTTATTAGGCTACTTTATGCTCCAACTTACTGTCTTCACTGAAATTCTATTCTAGCATTCACGGACTTTACCTTCAAAGGTGGTATAGAACGAACGTCACACTCGAAATGAGAGCTATGTGGGATATCAGGGTCAAAACACAGAAACGTACCACGTTCCGCCCCTCAGACCAAAATAAGAGTATTTTTCAAATCCACAATTAACATTAAAATATTAAGACGGCCACGAAGATTTATTAATAGACTCGGGAGAGAAATTTATTTGAGACGGGCTCCAAATAACTTCACACAACATTACGTCTCTGTAGACTCCTGATTGAGTATACAAAAATACAGAGAATTCTTCATAGAGAAAAGACTACTAACGCTTTTTCATAGCAAAAGTTTATCAGTTTATAGCACTGTACTTCTACTTGAATAGATATAACTACCATACTGGAATACAGTATTAACTATCTTTATCTTATACGTGTCAAGGCAAAACATAAGTTACATCTATTGGGGTAAAATAGCATCCCACCAGTGAAGACTACGAATTTAACTTCAAGGCAAAGAAGAGTTTCATGGTCTGTCTGTATAATTATAAACTGGCTGTTGGTAAACAGTGAGGCAGCTGTATCGATATGCTAGAAATTACTTCCTTCTAAATAAATGAAAAGAACATCAAAAATAGATGTGTGAGCCGCTGCAAAGCATTTCAAATCTGACAAAAGAACTACATCTAGGTCCAAAGGCAGACTCATGCATCTTTCCAAGTCCAAGTAGCAATACTAATCGCCCGCATTTAACGGACCGCAACCTGTATGTCGAATCAAATGTCCACTTCAAAGAACCTGCGCGAACAAAACGTACATAAATCTCAAAAAAGTATTTGTGAATGTACTGTTCATTTTTATGGTTTCTCTAATTTCAGAGCGCGATCTTTGAATTTCGTGAATGGAATCAACCAATCAACAAATCAACAACAATAATTATGTACAATAAAAATATATATTATTATCTGAGACATTGCGAAGAACCTACAACTTTAGTTGGGATCCTGTACTTCAATATAATTATGTAACTATTGTCAGGATATGTTTTGTTTTTGTTTCATGAGGGTGAAGCCCACATGAGCTCATAGGCTTGTGGGTAATGCGATGGATGATAGATGACGACTAGAAGACAACAATTCCTAAAAGTCCTACACCAGTACCGAATTATTCACATCATGTGATCTGGGCACAAGGAATGATGTGTTTGAAATGAGGTCTAAATAGTCCTTCTATTCCAACTTTTCTATCCCATTTCTTTTCTATTCTGCACCTCATCCGTGTACAGAAATGATTTTTCAGCAAACACCAACTAAAGTCTTTCCGAACAAAGAAGACATTCTGGCAAGATGGAAAAATGTCTCCAGCTTGGTCAATATTGGTTCAAAAATTATTAATTTGTTCTGAAATAGTAGATAAGAATGTTTGCTACAATTTGAGACCAATTTTATAATTTTGAATCAATTTTGACCAAGCTGGAGTCATTTTGCCATCTTGCCAGAATGTCTTCTTTGCTTGGACAGACTATAACTATAACAACTTGAATCTGGGAAAATGTGGGTGATACTTACGAGCAATGTTGTTTGTGATGAAGTAAAAAGAGTGAGTACTGACACTGACAGAACGGTCAACAGTATACACTGCAGGAGTGGTGATGGTGATGACCGAAACTCAAACTCAGACAGTAGCTAATGGAGTGTGGCGGCAGCGAACAAAATGGCGAATGGACACGCTACACGCGATTATGACGGCCGGGAAAACCAGGATAGGAAGCAGTCAGCAGACAAATGTCATCAGCCGGGGAAATCCTAGCCAAACAAAAACTATCGCAGTCTGGATCCAGACTACAATGTCTGTCGCCTACAAAAACAGCATCGTCGCTACTTGGCGCTATTTCGTCAAGGTTCAACACTCAATAATACAGTTCGTTCGAATTTCAATTAAGGTGTAGCCTATACCGTGCAACAATACAAAGGTGGTGTTGTAATAGAACTTGTGTAACTTCGTTAAGTTTTTTCAGTTGTGCATCCAATAAAAAATGTAAAAGCATATTCTTCCCAGACACTGGTCCCACCCAGTAGAAAAATTGCAAGGCATATTTCCCGGACCATTATACAGATTCATAGTTTGTATACATGGCTACGCATAATTGAGGAGTTTAAATAGAAAACAATGTAAGTGCCAAAAAGTGAATTTTTCAGGAGCGGCCAAAAACCGATACAATAGGAATTCGGCACTTTCATTGTTCTCTATCACAAATCGAACTAATAGGACATTTAGTGTTTACTAAAGGCACATTCAGTGTTTACCAACTTATAAAGCTCGGCTCGTACATAATTTTCCACAAAAAAGCTCATTTTTCACAATTTTGGCAATCACATGGTTTTCCATTTGAACTCCTTAATAATTGTAAAACCTATCTGTTAACTTTCAACGATTTGCGGATGGACAAATTAATAGAATTGACCGGGTACATCCGATTAGTATCTTCACTTACTCGATTAAGCTGACGTTTCCTTGCCATCACAGATGAGACGACAGACGATATTCGGAGCGTAGAAGATTACATAACACTATCACATTATCTCCAATTCTTCAATTCAATACTCATTGAATAGTTCAGAGCAGGCCTTATAAGGCATTGTGAGGCAGCAGAATTGAGGAGTTCAAATGGAAAACAATGTAAGTGCCAAAAAGTGAATTTTTCAGGAGCGGCCAAAAACCGATATAATAGGAATTTGGCACTTTCATTGTTCTCTATCACAAATCGAACTAATAGGACATTCAGTGTTTACCAACTTATAAAGCCCGGCACGTACATAATTTTCCACAAAAAAAGCTCATTTTTCACAATTTTGGCACTCACATGGTTTTCCACTTCGTACTTCATGTGATCAAAGCTTTAGTGCGAATTAGGGAGGATTAAGAATTATCGAAGCTAAGAATTATGTAATATTATTCTAAGGGACCAAGCGTTTACTACGAATTAAAGAGTACACATTAGCGAAGTTCTACTGTAATTCCATCCAAGAGCAATAATTTAGCATCTTGAATGCGAACCGGACAGGATCTTGAAAGAGACAAGTGGGAAAAGAGTAGGCTACCCGCCCAACAGAGAGAATAGAATAGAGATTCTTATTCTATACCTACACCCCACTGAATGTGTTTCATGATTCATACTGCAAACATAAGTTGAGTAAATTGTTCATTTATTGTTACATTACTATATGACTTGCAGTTTGTGACACACAGCTTCCACTATTAGTTCAGATCATTATCATTGTTAGGAGATAAAAGTATGCCTTTCAAGTTATTCAAGTTTTTGAACTCATATGCCTGAACGAAAGCGAACAGAACAGACCGCCTATAAGTATATTGGCAGCAAAAACAGACAAAAATATTATGAATACATAAGTCAAAATACAAGGAAAAATACCGGTTTAGATTTAGATTATGGCACTACCTCACGATGCCGTTTTTGAGTCAAGTAGATACTAAGTAGTCAGACTAATTAGATTGAGGAGAGGCTGGTAGAGTATTCAAATTGGAAACAATCAAAAGCTATGAACTGAAATAGCCGAACAAGAAGGAACTAATAGTTATTATTATATTTAGTATTAGTATATTTCTCAAAATACGAGTATTGATGAAGTTGTAGTGTAGCCAACTATATACAGTAGCTTATACTCCGTCCACTGAGTGTTCGGACCTAAGCTCCTTCTCCGAGGTTCTGACGTCATGATCCGACCAGCTCACAAGCAGTCGTAATTGCCAGGAACGTAGAAACTTCTAATCGATATTGGAACTTTAATATCGAATTTTTGAGTGGCCTTGTAAAAATTGATGTTTTATGGTTTTTCGACAAAATT